>OY856412.1:438414656-439069656 GCA_963693085.1 Alisma plantago-aquatica | reverse complement strand
CGAATATTAACATGTGCAGTAATGATTTAGCAACCATCCAACCACCAACTGGATCATGGATGGGCACACTCCCTGTTTTCGGTGACTGCTTACTAGAGACACTATCTGTTTAGGTGGGTACTCCCTAACTGTCCTTCATAGCAATAGCATTTACCTGGCGATGGATGTCCCATAGATGGCAAAACTTTATTGATGTATGTTGTTCCTTCTGGCAGCAGTGTAGAACCAGTCGATGTGATTTTTGTTGCTTAGTTAGACTCCAAGCATTGCACACTAATCCTATTTGTGGTGGTATTTAATCAGAGGCAGAGGAGAAAAGCTAGGTATTCACTCAAGGTGAAAAAAACAAGGAGCCCACGAAAGCCCAAAGCCAAAACGACAAACAAATAAACTACTGTAAGAATTATATTCTTAGTTTAACTTTTATTTGATACGTTACACAAAAACGATAATTTTAATTCTGTCTTTCTTCACAAAATTTCTCAAAAATCAAATTATTTCATCCATTTGATAGTAAACACTTTTGTTAAGCATAAATGTATGCCAAAATGAATGAGATGACTAAAATAATTTCTATAAGTATATGTCTTGTATAGATTCTTAAAAATATGCATTTGTTATAATGATCGTCTCATGTACAACATCTCAACACATTGAAGTTGGAGTATGATGGTGCAAGTAAAAGAAAAAATTATACATATAGGATAAACACTCATTAAGATCCCTCTAAACTCCCCCACATCTCAACATAAATAAGAAACGTAGGAGTGATCATTTGGCTTTCATGTATAAAAAGTTTAGTTTTGTTGTAAATCTATGGGAAACCAATTCCCATAAGATCCTTGACTTCCTTATTGTCTAAGATTTTTTACTATTTTATATTTCAAATGATTACGTGGATCCCCTAAATTTTTTACCATCTACATTTCTCCATTATGTTTCCTTCTCATTGGTTGGTCGAATATTAACATGTGCAGTAATGATTTAGCAACCAACCAACTACCAATTGGATCATGGACGGGCACACTCCCTATTTTCGGTGACTGCTTACGAGAGACACTATCTGTTTAGGTGGGTACTCCCTAATTGTCCTTCATAGCAATAGCATTTACTTGGCGATGGATGTCCAGTAGATGGCAAAACTTTATTGATGTATGTTGTTCCTTCTGGCAGCAATGTTGAACCAGTCAATGTGATTTTTGTCGCTTAGTTAGACTCCAAGAATTGCACACTAATCCTATTTGTGGTGGTATTTAACCGGAGGCAGAGGAGAAAAGCTAGGCATTCACTCAAGGTGAGCAAAATGAGGAGCCCACGAAAGCTCAAAGCCAAAACGACAAACGGATAAACTGTTGTAAGAATTATATTCTTAATTTAACTTTTATTTGATATGTTACACAAAAATGATAATTTTAATTCTGTCTTTCTTCACAAAATTTCTCAGAAATCAAATTAGTTCATCCATTTGATAGTAAACATTTTTGTTAAGCATAAATGTATGCCAAAATAAATGAGATGACTAAAATAATTTCTATAAGTATATGTCTTATATAGATTCTTTAAAATATGCATTTGTTACAATGATCATCTCATGTACAACATCTCAACACATTGAAGTTGGAGTATGATGGTGCGAGTAAAAGACAAAATTATCCATATAGGATAAACACTCATTAAGATCCCTCTAAACTCCCCCACATCTCGACATAAATAAGAAACATAGGAGTGATCATTTGGTTTTCATGTATACAAATGGTAGGGGTGTTTGTGGCCTTTATAGTTTAATTGAATATATATATATATATATATTGTTGTATCCAAATTTAGCTGGTGTTTCCATGAATTTGAGAAGGGATATTTCTAGCCCAATGATTCCAAATAATACTACACAAATATCGAATGACGAGTTTGAAAATGGACATGGTTTGTTATGCATTTTGATGTTTTGGTATTTATATGTTGGTCAAATTTGGATCATATCTTATTGTGAGGATTACTTCATGTCTTGAAGGTGCCTTTGAAGATTCTAGAGGAAATCTTTCTGGCCTCAGACGCTCTTTGAATTCTACAATGCCCAGAAATGAGGGTTCTCAAGGTAATGAGCAGTTTATAACTTATCCTTTTTACATGGGGTACACTTGCTTGATATTATTTATATAATTAGAGCTTCAAAATTTCCATATGAGCATGTTGTTGAATTAATATATATGTATATCTTGTTGTATACAAATTCAGCTGGTGTTTCCATGAATTCGAGAAGGGATAGTTCTAGCCCAATGATTCCAAATAATACTACAGAAATATCGAATGATGAATTTGAAAATGGACATGGTTTTTTATGCATTTTGATGTTTTGGTATGTATATGTTGGTCAAATATTTGGATCATCACTTATTGTGAGGATTACTTTGTATCTTGAAGGTACCTTTGAAGATTCTAGAGGAAATCTTTCTGGCCTCAGATGCTCTTTGAATTCTATAATGCCCACAAATGAGGATCCTCAAGGTAATCAGGAGTTTATAACTTTTCCTTTGTACATAGGGTACACCTTCTTGATACAATTTATACAATTAGAGTTTCAAAAGTTCCATATGAACATGTTGGTTGAATTAATATATATGTATATCTTGTTGTATACAAATTCAGCTGGTGTTTCCATGAATTCGAGAAGGGATATTTCTAGCCCAATGATTCCAAATAATACTACACAAATATCAAATGACGAATTTGAAAATGGACATGGTTTTTTATGCATTTTGATGTTTTGGTATGTATATGTTGGTCAAATATTTGGATCATCTCTTATTGTGAGGATTACTTTGTATCTTGAAGGTACCTTTGAAGATTCTAGAGGAAATCTTTCTAGCCTCAGACACTCTTTGAATTCTATAATGCCCACAAATGAGGGTTCTCAAGGTAATCAGGAGTTCATAACTTATCCTTTTTACGTAGGGTACACCTTCTTGATACTATTTATATAATTAGAGTTTCAAAAGTTCCATATGAACATGTTGGTTGAATTAATATATATGTATATCTTGTTGTATACAAATTCAGCTGGTGTTTCCATGAATTCGAGAAGGGATATTTCTAGCCCAATGATTCCAAATAATACTACACAAATATCGAATGACGAATTTGAAAATGGACATGGTTTTTTATGCATTTTTATGTTTTGGTATGTATATGTTGGTCAAATTTGGATCATCTCTTATTGTGAGGATTACTTTGTATCTTGAAGTTACCTTCGAAGATTCTAGAGGAAATCTTTCTATCCTTAGACGCTCTTTGAATTCTACAATGCCCACAAATGAGGGTTCTCAAGGTAATCAGGAGTTTATAACTTATCCTTTTTACATAGGGTACACCTTCTTGATACTATTTATATAATTAGAGTTTCAAAAGTTCCATATGAACATGTTGGTTGAATTAATATATATGTATATCTTTTTTTATTCAAATTCAGCTGGTGTTTCCATGAATTCGAGAAGGGATATTTCTAGCCCAATGATTCCAAATAATACTACACAAATATCGAATGATGAATTTGAAAATGGACATGGTTTGTTATGCATTTTGATGTTTTGGTATTTATATGTTGGTCAAATTTGGATCATATCTTATTGTGAGGATTACTTCATGTCTTGAAGGTACCTTTGAAGATTCTAGAGGAAATCTTTCTGGCCTCAGATGCTCTTTGAATTCTACAATGGGCACAAATGAGGGTTCTCAAGGTAATCAGGAGTTTATAACTTATCCTTTTTACATAGGGTACACCTTCTTGATACTTTTTATATAATTTGAGTTTCAAAAGTTCCATATGAACATGTTAGTTGAATTAATATATATGTATATCTTGTTGTATTCAAATTCAGTTGGTGTTTCCATGAATTCGAGAAGGGATATTTCTAGCCCAATGATTCCAAATAATACTACACAAATATCGAATGATGAATTTGAAAATGGACATGGTTTGTTATGCATTTTGATGTTTTGGTATTTATATGTTGGACCAATTTGGATCATATCTTATTGTGAGGATTACTTCATGTCTTGTAGGTACCTTTGAAGATTCTAGAGGAAATCTTTCTGGCCTCAGATGCTCTTTGAATTCTACAATGCCCACAAATGAGGGTTCTCAAGGTAATCAGTAGTTTATAACTTATCCTTTTTACATGGGGTACACTTGCTTGATATTATTTATATAATTACAGCTTCAAAATTTCCATATGAGCATGTTGTTGAATTTATATATATATATATATATATATATATATATATATATATATATATATATATATATATATATATATATATATATATATATATATCACATTGTATTCAAATTTAGCTGGTATTTCCATGAATTCGAGAAGGGATATTTCTAGCCCAATGATTCTAAATAATAGTACACAAATATCAAATGACAAATTTGAAAATGGACATGCTTTGCTATGCATTTTTATGTTTTCATATGTATATGTTGGTCAAATTTAGATCATCTCTTATTGTGAGGATTACTTTATATCTTGAAGGTTCCTTTGCAGATTCTAGAGGAAATCTTGATGGAAACTCTATGAGACAAAATCACAGAATGACTACACGTTCCACTGGTAGGAAAATTGGATAGCCATGTATTATTATAACAACAAAATTATGCATGGTACTAATTTGAAATATTTATTCTTGTAGCTCTAAATGGACCAACTTTACCTAAATGAAGATATAGAGGAGCGGAAAAGTTAAGTTCTTTACTACCAACTCGGGGAAAAGTACACAAATGTCTATTTAATGACCGAGGAGCTCCTATTGGTGAAGTATCTAGGAAATTGACTAATTTTCTTGGAATTTGTGCGAAGAAAGGCATGTATTTTCCATTGCACAAAGAATGGGGTGCAGATCATATTAAAGGTTTTGAATCCATTATGGATGATGTTATGGTATGTGAATAAAAACTATACATCAATAATACACCTACTTTTAATATGTAATGTCTCTAACAATAAAGTTTTCATGATAGATGGAGAGATAATTGCATATATGCAAGCTGTTGTATATTGGTGCTATGGTAATATACAGAAGAAAGTGAGATCTTGGAGAAACATATTAAAAGATAAAAGTTGTACACCAAAGAATCCAAATGAAGAACGTAAAGAAACACCAGATTCAAGAGTCGTTGATTAGGAATGGAATAGATTATTGGAATATTGGAGGTCTGAAGCAAAATAGGTATTTTATAACAAATTGAGTTATGATATATTCTTGATTTTTTTTCTAGATAAGCCAAACTTTTAATTTTGTTGTTTTTCATAGGAAGAGTGCATGAGGAACAAAATAAACCGTAAAGGTCCTCGTCCCACACATAGAACAGGAGCAAAGTCATATTTTCGTTGTTATCATGAATGGGTAAATATTGATCATTATAGTTTTTATGTTGTATTGTATGTATGATCTTTATATATTATATATTAATTTCCTTATGATGGTGATAGATTGAAAAGGGAATCATAGCATCTGAATCTGAGGCATATCTTAAGTACCACCAAGATCCAAACGGTGAATACTTAGATGAGTACACAAAGGGAAAATGTGTAAGTTTCTTATGACCCATGCTTTCAATTTATAATACGTTGTCACTTTTTGAATACCTAATAAGTATGTACCTAGCGTGTATAAATTCAGATTTGTACTCCTGAAAAATAACTATCCAATTAATTAGTGCCTTCTCTCATTATATTTGTTTGGATCGACAACTAACTACAGGAAGAAATTGCCTCAAAATGTGAACAAAGACAACTTCAGAGGTCAACAAATCACATGGCTTTTATTCGTGTGCTTGATGATGTAATTGGAGAACACCATGGTGGTTATGAGAGGGGTTATGGAATTGGTGCTTCTAGACAAAGGTGGAAAGCATCTCATTTACAACAAATTCAAATGAGACCTTATGTTAGGCAACAATTACAGATTAAGGAGTTGGAAGCATAACTTGCAAGTCTAAGACATGTATAGGTGAGCGATCTCATAAAATACTCAGTTATATGAATCATTTTTTAATCAAGTTTATGTTTTATAGAGAAATCAGGAAGGAACATGTAACTCTCGTGAACCACACACATCAAGCAGTAACAATGACACTCATGTATGTATTTCAAACACATAATTTTATATGATTGTATGGCCATTGAACTTACATGTTTCATTCTCCTAAATCACAGCATCGCCATTCACCACAGATGTCTTGTGGCCCTTGTGGCCATTAAACAACTATCTTTGAAGAATGTATGTTCCATGATATTAAATATATTTCATTATTGTTGTATATGTAGTAGATCATTAGATGATTTTTATTCTTTACAGATAATAAAGATGCCAGATTTTGTCAAGCTTATTATAATTTTCAGTCCACTGGCTTTTATGAACAAGGATACACATGCATAACATTTTGCCATTTTGGAACAAAGGTTGTTCTCCTTTGATATATAAGTCTCATGAATGGTGTATGAAGAACAACTATGCACACCAGTGTGCCAGGTCATTTAGCTAAATCTTTTTTGCATTGACAATAGACTACTCAAGGAAATAAGAACACTACTATTTAAAGATCCACACTATATGTACAATACAAGCGTTTACTGTTGCCAACTGATGACAATCACAATCCTTTGATGCACTGGGCTGAACATTTTGAGAAGGCAAGTACTCTAGGGTATGTATGGAAGATTTCCATTAAATATTTTAGGGTATTCAAATTATTCCATACACTTTAGAATATTTATGGTATATTATTCAATATGTTATCTAATTGAACTCTTTGTATGCAGTCATCATGTTATCCCCTTCACACTCATGTTATCTCTTGCATTCTGGTGTTCCAACTGCTGGTTGGTAAAAGGATCAGAAGAATATCCACTTGTGTTCACATTTCAAAAAGTATAATTGGGGTAGCTATAACTATTTCCAAAAAACATTCACTAAGTAAGTCTCCTACTTATGTTATACTTAAAAGTGAAATCAATTGTTAACATAATTTTCAAGATGAACATTTGACCTTGGTCACAAAGGGAGAGGATACATAAAACAATATAGTAATATGGATAATTTAGACATAATTACTCTTATGAAATAACCTACTTTTTATGCACTGGTCTTACTTTGTTGTTGGAATCTTTGTAGCTATTTTGTCAGAATGATCGTTGGGATAAATTGGTACCTGATAAGCATGCACCCTGTTAGATCTATAGACTTTCGATTTTGCCTCTGCAATCTTGGGGTTAAGGTAACAATGCAACCTAATATGTAGTAAATTTTAGTATGACTTATGCCTCTTTGAATTCATTGATATATCTAGTGTTGCCTTCATAAATTAGAGAATAAGCACAAGATCTTAGTCTCTATTGCCTCAAAGCTTTTCTCCAACATGCTATGCCCTTATTGTGGCATGGACCTCCAAGTTAGTTCCATGATTGTTGGATGGATAAAATGTTAGCCCACGTGTTCTCTTTTTCTTTTTGTCATTTTGTACTTTACCGCTTCTTTGTGTTTGTAGTACAATTTTTAATGGAAAATTTTACAAACAATATCATTTTCTCATAGAATAGGACATTTGAGAAGCATATTCTTCTACTCATAGGTGGTTGTATGATCAAAATAAATATATGTCAGTTGTCATGATCCAATAGTCTGAGATAGATAACTAAGTCATTTGGTGGTCCTTCAATTAAAAAGTTTAGGCCTTAGTTTATTATGTTTGTCTGTGTTGATATAATTACATTTCTCCTTTCTTGTGACCCACTTACACACTACAACTTCATGTTTGGTCACCCATTTGGATAGAAGGCTGGCACATCTGTTGGTACATCTTTTAAAAATGATTTCCTTGACTCTGTCTCTCTCTCTGACTCGATTTTGGGAGGCCCTAGAAATGTTGATAGATAGGGATATACCTTCAGGGGTGTGGCCATTTCAAACATGAATTTCGCATGCTTTCAGCCTTGTAGTATTGGCAAACAGCTGATCTATCATAACATCTTAATGGTTTTTGTTTGGAGCCCAAATAACCACCTTCATGTATGATCCCTTGAAACAAAACCTCATAGATGTTCTTTTGGGTCTCTTGAGCACAAGCCCATCCACATTTGCTGAACCATTGTTGTAATTGTGTGTTGTGGGACATCTTCTACAAACTGATGGCAAACTAGTTTGAGTTGTCTGAGTTCATGTATTACATTTTTAGATTTTGAGTCATACATTTACCTAAAACAGATTACTTAACTTCTCCCAAATACTTTTCATGAACCTGTAATTCCTTAAAGCATATAGTGTGGTTTGGGATAGAGGTTCACATTGAGGAAATGCATCCATGGTGGTAAAGCTAAAGCTAGCCAAGTTACATTTTTGTAATGAGGCTTTCATGGAATGCTTTTTGTAGGAAAAACATTGTAAGCTGAGAAGTTCAAAATTTCACATGAGTGCTCAACAACCTTGTGTAGGCTTGTTGAAATGATTTTCTAGAGGGTTAATGTACACAATTGTTTTGTTATATCAACCTTTTGTGAAACATTGATGTTGTAGTTTTCTGGTAGGCCTTCACATTCACTGTAACAAGGTGTTTGCAATCTTTTTAGTAGGCATTCATGGAGTGTAACATTGTTGATCTAATTTCTCCAAGCTTCTAATTGTTTTCTATGATAGGCTAACTACTAATTCAGTTAATATTATCCAATAGTCACTACTGTTGTTAAACGTGGTTGTACATATTGATTTCTACTGCACCAAATATGGAATTTTTTTAGGAGAATTTCATATTGTTTTGACTACCGTTTTGTTGCCTTCTCAATTTATATTGATAGCAAACACCCTAGAAGAACATCCTCAAACCAGCAAACCAGCAGGAGCAAGTCAATAAAGAACTTCCACGAGTTGTTTCAAGTAGCAGTTGACTTTTCGAGTGTGTACAAATTTGTATGGGGCCCATTGTGCTTTGTATTGAACACTCAAAGATGTTGGTACTTGTATCTGATGCATGTGTGCTAGTATTTCTGAATATTTGTGTACAAACATTTTTATATGAAATGAACAGATCTTGGTGTATTAGTGTTAGATCAAATAGAATATATTGAGTATCTGATAATGAATGTATTTGTGGTTTCCAGGAAATTAGATTTTACAGTAGCTTTTTTCAATCCCAAAAACAGAGGATACCATGATTCACCAGACGTGGTATTTGAGAATCTTATGGTATTAAATTTAATCAGAATGAACAACAGGTGTTGTTGAGTTTGAGTTGTCTCGTATATTGTTTATTAATAAGCATGCACATCAGATTGGATGACTTTTGCCGTCTGGTCTGTCTTAACCCATCCAGACTGATACAGACTTTAACAGAGCTCCAGAGGATGACTCGGATTGGACAGTTCATATAATATTGACTGATGGAGTCATCGTTTCTGCTTCACACTGGATGGCTTCATCCGTTGAAGCTGATGGTGTTTTTACTAGTGATATACCACTGTTGGGATTTGTGGAGAAAACATGCGCGGCGGAAGCAATAAAATCCACGTACCCAAAACAGGATCTCGTCGACAACAACGTATTTAGAAAGAGTGTTTGCGGGATATACCTTATCGCGGAGCAAGTCCAGCGATATCCCGCTGCACGACAGTGCAACGCTGCTTGTCAACACGGACGGAACTTCTCTCCCGTTCGCTGTCGCAGGTTGATCCGGCGGTGCTCCTTTGCGGCAGTGATGTCCGCCGCTCGTAGTGCGTACAGGAGGTCGTCGACGTCCTCCGAACACAGGCGTCAAGGCGTCTGCATCTCTACTTCGTCCACGCGGATGGACGGAACTCCACGTTGCGCTTCTCAAGCCGACAGGAAGGAGTGTGTCTCTGCGCCGGCGTGCTAGCGGCGCATTTCTCTCCTTTCTCTCCTAAGGACGGCGACGGCTAGGTTTACATGCGTGAGCATAAACTAAAAGTGTCTATCTATCTTATATAGATATCGTCCGTCAATCCTCCTTTAAACAGGATACCAAGGGAAATAGGGTTTCCTAAACCCATTGGTAAACAGAAACGTTGCATTAATTAAAACGCTCGTGGATTAATTAGAATATTCTGGAATTCATTAATTAACCAAATAATTGCATTAATTGATTAATTAATATCCGACTCCATGCAATCGCTTGGGATGGCTCTACGGGCATACATATACCAACAATATGGGCTTGTGAATGATTAGAATCTAGTCATCACATGAAATGGTATCAGAGCCACTTAAGAATTGTCATCAACTATCTTCTCAATCTAGAAATACTTTATAAACATAGAAGTAATAGTTTCCCCATATATAGGTCTAGCTCTAGATCAAGGCACTCCAACTCTGACCATGGGAAATATAATGAGTGGTCTAGCTCAAGCAGGAGTCTTCGTCGAGACCATGAAGGACCACTTTCACCTCCTAGAAGTGATGCTGATAAAAGGCTGGAAATTCTGGAGGGCATCCTTGGGAATGCATTGGAGGGCTTCCTCAACAAATTAGCCACTTCGAAGGATACCTCCCTGACAGACTTCCTCAAGATGAAGCCGAATGAGTTCCTTGGGGAGAGTGAGAAGGATCAAGTGGTAAAAGTTGAGGACTGGCTTATCTCTATCAAATATATCTTTCAAAGTATGATTTTCCCCGAGAAGGACTGGGTGAAGTTTGGTGCTTTCATGCTCAAAGGTTCTGCCAAGGTTTGGTGGAAGAACTACACCAACTCCCAACCTGAAGGAGTAGCTCTTCCAAATTGGCATCAACTTGAAGGGATCTTTTGCAACAAGTATATCCCTGTGTCAGCCCTCATCAAGAAGGAGAAGGAGTTCAACTACATTTGATAAGGGGGAGATTCAGTGGCTGACTATCTTCGGCACTTCACTCTCTTGGAATGCTATGCCACTGGCCTTACTGAATAAAGGAAGATCCAAGTCTTCATAGATGGGTTGACCACACACCTGAGTGACTTCTTGGCACCACAAATTCCATTGACCTTTGATCAACTAGTCGCCAAGGCTCAATATATGGAGATGCATAAGCTGAACAACTATCACCAACAACCATCCAACCCTCCCAGGAACAACAACAACAACCATCATGGCAGCAACCATAACAACTGCCACAATGGGAGCAACTACAACAACAACAATAGCAAGAGGGGACCAACTGCACCTCCTGCATCTCATCCTCCTACCAAGAAATTGGAAAATCATTGCTACAATTGTGGAAAGCCACACTCAGGAGTGTGTTGATTTCTAAATCTTGTCTGCCATAGTGTTGAATGCCCTAAGCCCACAAGGTACTCTCGGCCTGCACCACCTCTTGGACAAGCTACATCTGGACAGAACCAGCCAAAGCCAAACAACCAGATACCATCTGAGCGTAGGACCTGAAGGATGTATGCTTTCACTACTGAGGAAGATGAAAAGAGTACTGAAGTCATTGAAGGTGCAATCAATATTTCGGGTCAACCTATTAAGGGCCTATTTGATTCTGGTTCCACCCACTCTTTCATCTCTCTTGAAATTTCTAGTGCTCTAAAACTAAAAGTAGAATACATGAGTTTTGTTCTAGCTGTGGACACCCCTAGTGGTCGAGTCAAAACAACTTATCGAAAGCTTCCTCTGATTGACATATCCATCTTTGGGAAGGATTTCCCAACCAACCTCATCTTACTAGACATGACAGACTTTGATGTCATCCTAGGGATGGACTGGATGTTAATATACCGTGGGATGCTTGAATGTGCGAACAAGAAGGTTCACCTCACCCACCCTGATGGAGAACAAATCACAGTCATTGGACGAAAGAAGTGCAAGAAAGTACTTATCTCTGCTATGAAGGCCCATAAGCTACTTGAGTCTGGATGTCGGGATTTCCTTGCTCAATAGTCGTTGAACCAGAGGCAAAAAGGATAGAAGATATAGATGTTGTATGCAACTACCCTGAAGGCTTCCCAGATGAACTCCCCGAACTTCTACCCAATAGAGAGGTAGAATTTAATATCGAGGTTCTACTTGGCACATCTCCCATTTCCAAGGCACCCTACTGAATGGCACCCGCTGAACTAGTTGAACTAAAAAAGTAACTTCAGGAGCTGCTTGATCTGGGATTCATCCGACCGAGCGTCTCTCCTTGGGGCGCACCTATTTTTTTCATTAAGAAGAAGGATGGGTCTATGCAAATGTGCATTGATTACTGTATGCTCAATCAAGTGATAGTCAAAAACCACTACCCCTTCCTAGGATTGATGATCTATTCGACTCAATTGAAGTCAGCCACAGTTTTTTCGAAGATCAATTTACAAAGTGGCTACCATCAAATGAAGATGAAAGAAGAAGATGTACAGAAAACAGCCTTCCGTACATGCTATGGGCACTATGAATATTTGGTCATGCCATTTGGACTAACTAATGCCCCAACAACATTTATGGACCTGATGAATCGAGTCTTCAATCCCTATCTCGACTCATTCGTCGTAGTGTTCATTGATGGCGTCCTTATATTTTCAGAGACCCTAGAGCTGCAATCGAGAGCACCTGAAGATAGTGATGAATACCTTGAAGGAACACAAACTATATGCCAAATTATCAAAATGTGAGTTTTGGATCTCTAAGGTGATGTTCCTAGGTCATGTGATCTCTACTGGCCACATAGCAGTTGACCCTATAATGGTTGAAGCCATCCTAAAATGGCAAGCTCCAAGAACACCATCAGAAATCTGAAGCTTTATTGGACTAGCAGGCTATTACCGACACTTCATCAAGGATTTCTCCAAGCTATCACTGCCCTTGACCAAGTTGACAAGGAAGAATGCTAAATTTGTATGGACGCAGCAATGTGAATATAGCTTTCAAGAGTTGAAGAATCGTTTGACCTCCGCACCGGTTTTAACCTTACCAATATAAGGGAAAAACTATGTCATCTATAGCGATGCCTCCCGACATGGCTTAGGATGTGTTCTCATGCAGGAAGGCAAAGTGATTGCATATGCCTCCCGTCAACTAAATCCTAATGAGGAGAATTACCCCACCCATGACTTAAAGCTTGCAACCATAGTCTTTGCCCTCAAGATATGGAGGCATTATCTTTATGGAGTTACCTTTGAGGTGTTTTCTGGCCATAAGTGCCTAAAATACCTCCTGACACAGAAGGATTTGAACCTTCAACAACATAGATGGGTCGAATATTTGAAGGACTATGATTTACCATCACTTACCACCCCGGTAAAGTAAATGTAGTAGTTGATGCCCTGAGTAGAAAGAAAGCAGTCGTATGTGCAGCCATGAGGATTTATGAATGGAGGAACTTAGAAACAATTGCAGAGAGGAAGCATGAGTTAGAAGAACTACATGTAAAGATGGTGAGTCTCTCCATCACTCCCGATTGGGTCTCTGAGATGATCACAGCCCAAAAGGATAGTCCTAAACTAGAAGAGATGATGAAGGTGACTGAGAAACCCCAGGCTGACATCTAGGTTGGTGTGGATGGAGCCATCCATTTCCGACAAAGGCTATGGGTTCCTAATGTGAATGGACTTAGGGATAAGGTGTTGAAGGAACCACATTGCTTAAAATATAACATACACCCAGGCGCAACAAAGATGTACAAAAACTTATAACGTTCTTTTTGGTGGAGGAACATGAAAACTGACATTGCTGAGTTCGTAGCAAAGTGCCTCGATTGCCAACAAGTCAAGATCGAGCACCAGCGACATGGAGGATTGTTGCGGCCCTTAGAGATTCCTGAATGGAAGTGGGACAAGATTATAATAGACTTCGTCACTGGCTTTCCGAAGACAAAGAAGGGTTATGATGCAGTATGGGTTGTTATTGATCGCCTTACAAAGTCTGCCCATTTCCTTCCCTTTAAGACTACCATGGATGTGCAAGCATTGGCAGAGTTGTATATCAAGGAAATTGTATGTTTGCATGGTATACCAAAGACAATAGTTTCTGACAGAGACCCCAAGTTTACCTCTAGACTATGGAAACAAATCCATAACGAGTTGGGAACTCGATTAGCTTTCAGTACAGCATACCATCCTCAAATTGATGGATAGTCAAAGAGAACTGTTCAGATCTTAGAGGACCTTTTTAGGTCATGTGCTATAGATTGGAGGGGATCATGGGATCAATACTTGCCATTGGCTGAGTTTGCATGCAACAATAGTTATTAGGCAAGTATTGGGATGCCCCTTATGAGGCCTTGTATGGTCATTTGTGTAGATCCTCCTTGTACTAGTGTGATGTTGGAGAGCATTCATTGATGAAATATGAGGAAGTTCAATTATATGCTGATAAGGTGTAACTAATTAAAAAGAGAATGAAGGCAGCTCAAGATAGACAGAAGATGTATGCTGACAAGCATAGGATTGATAGGAGTTTTCTTGTGGGTGACTATGTATTCCTGAAGGTGAAGCCTTTAAAGGCAATTTCTAGGTCAAAGATCAAGGGTAAGTTGAGCCCTAGATATGTTGGGCTTTTTGAAATTTTGCAAAAGATTGGAGAGTGTGCTTATCGTCTAGCGTTACCCCCATCTTATGAAAAGATGCATGATGTGTTTCATGTATCTGTCTTGAAGAAGTATATTAAGGATTCCCCACATGTGTTGACCCTAGAGCCTCTAGAGATACGTGAGGACTTGACCTACGAGGAGTACCCAGTTAAAGTCCTTGACAATCGGGTGAAGAAGCTAAAGAATAGGGAAATTTATCCTGTAAAAGTCTTTTGGAAGCATCATGGCTTAGAAGAAGCTACTTGGGAGTTACGAGAGGAGATGACCCAACTCTACCCCACCCTTTTTGCTTAGTTGCAGATTTCGGAGACGAAATCCATTGTAAGGAGGGGAGAGTTGTAACATACTCAATTTTGACCCATCAAAGGCACAAATCAATTTAAATAATTTTTGAAGGATTATGTCACAGTAATTACATATTAATATTTCTCCTTGCTTATATTTGAACTCCTTTTGAAAATACATATGAGTTATTTGCACACTCTGCTTAGTAATAGCTTAGCTCTTGAAATTTGATTGTTATGACATCTTTAGAAATATCAGTCCCTACCGAATGATAATGTATGTCAATAAGAATAAAACAACCTTAGAAACAATGATAGCTGAAAATTTAGTAACCAAACAAAAATAGACGAAGAATATAGTTTAAAAAAAATTATACTGAAATTCTATACGACTGGTATTTAATAGGTTGCATAAATCGTATGCATATTAATAGCTTACCTCGTTAATGCTGGAATGACAGTTGTCAAATCCGTTTTCTAAATATCGCGGATGGTAAATGGTTAATTATAACAATAACTAAACAATTAGAGACTTGCCGCCAACATATTAGTTACTTTTACGTTTAGCTATTATTTCGCCTTCCAAGTATACCGACGATCAGAGTAATTTAATTAGAGTAATTTAATATTTCGCCTTCCAACATATTAGCGGTGCAGCTTGTTGTCCACTTGTGTCCTGTTTCGATGTAATTCAAATTTGGTTATAATATAACAATTGTTCAATATTGAACATGTATTATCCCATTCACAATCTTCATTCTTTTTGAACCTCCAAATGAATTAAACAAGAATATAAAATATAGATTTTTTACTTTTGATTGTGAAAACTACAAGATTACAAGGAAATAGAAGGGAGACGGACAACAAGCTGCGCCGCCACTCCTTTTTTTTAATGGCAAATCCAATCCTCCGAAACACCATATCCATAGATCTGGGAGTCATTACATTACTATGCATAACTTTTTGAACCTTCTTAAGAAACTCCACAGCTTCAGCAACTGGCTACTCACGCGCTATACCCAAACGCTAGACTGACTATTAGGAAGAGAGAGACGACGTTTCCACCATTTCAATGTTTCTGCTTAGGAATCCTTGTGGTACGAATTTAGATCTTCGTATTGACTGTTTAGCGACAATAAACAGTATCAAACTCTTCGTTCTCCTCTGAAATATATAAACGGATGAACATGAATCGCATAGTGACTCCTCATGTACACAATCCTTCTCATGTCCAGCTGCCATTAAATCTTCCCCACTAGATAGCCCATCAGCCAGCCTCCATGAACTCTACGCTGCTACCCACTTACCTATATAACCCCGACCATAAATCAGAATAGAACCTGCAATCCTAGAACTGAACGACGACGGGAAACCTATTGACAAGATCTTCCACTTAGGGCCTGTTTGGTAGAGTGTTGTTGATACTAGTGATGTTTAATTGTAATGCTTTGCAGTTTAAATTTTATTTGGTACGGTATAATGGAGTGTAGTTTGATGAGTTCTAACAACATAGTTCCCACCAAAATCCCAGAATATGTACTGCCCCTAATAGGGCGCGGTCAGGTGCAGTTGCTTTCGAGTTGCTGTTGGCTGGACAGTTCATCATCAAGCAGGCATGTACCACTTTCGTCCTTTTTGGAAAAAGTGACCCCGCTAGAAACTTTCGTTCACGGTCGCTGGTGCAAATTGATGAACAATGATCCGTGCAGTACACATAAATGACTACAATAGGCATTACCCTCCCTGCTTCAGCGTGGTGGGGTATTACTCGTCACCATTCCTTTTCGTATGAACCTCTCTGTACCAAATGACGGAAAATAAAATCAAGTTGTTCTAACACCTTCCAACCAAATAGAATACATGCAGGCAAAAAGCAGTGATTTCAACATCATCACTTTTAAGATATTCATTCTTCCTCCTATTACACCCTACCAAACAGGGCCTTAGTCGAGCCTCCCATCTACCAAATTCCTACCACCCTCGTCATCTACCAAAACCTTGGACACCATCACAAACTACAGCCTGCAAAAAGCAAACCGCAGACCTGAAACAGTGCCCCGCGGCATGGAGAGTGGGCGAGTGGAGTCTATGCTACACCATGGCCACTGAACCTTGAGGTCTCAACATTGATTCAACTCCAGGAAGCAAGACCAGTCAAGATCGTGATCTGTCAACGGATCACATAGACCAATATTTACTTATCAGCAAACCGATCATCGTAAACATGACTTTATATATATACCTGGACATTATTAAAAACCCGATGATAAAGTAAATGGAATGACAAAATATATACCAAGCCAATTAATCTAATCCTACTAAAGGCTATACCCCTAATACTATAAACCTGCTAATTAACGTCATACGTCCATTACCTATTTAAGAATTTCTGTAACTGATGATTTCAAGGATCTAGCGACTATGGATATCTGGGGTAGAAGTTTAGATATAAGTTTTAATTAACCAACAGACTAAACCAAGGAGTTAATGTAAACACAAATATATGTAATTACATGTATAGCTAACTTGAAACCTATAAAACTTGCATGTGGTCTCATCAGTAACACATAACTTCCTTATTCTGATTTCTCTTGAGATTAATCATAATATACATATATGGGGATTTGCTCCATTACTGGGATGGGTTCTGTTATGTTGACCACTGCAATTCGTTATACAAGGATCAATAATGTTAATTGGACACTACGTACTACTATCCTACTAATCACGTGTGCATGAGATACGTTATCCTGGTCGACCTAGTTGTTAATCTATTTACAGAATGCATGCATAAGAGGAGGTACGCTGCTAGGTCACTGAATCATTTATGTCTGCAATATATATTAGAATACGTGGATGAGCATGTAGGGAATGTAAATATCTATAGCATTATATAAATTAGCAGTGTTATATTAGATAGTAGCTTAGTTATTAATAACTAGAGTACGAGATGTATAATATGTAGTCAAAATCGAGATTAACAAATGAAATACCTTGACACTAATTGTGTGTGTATGAGGATTTATTTAATACCCGCGCGGATAGCTACCCACACACCCATTCAGATATTTTTTTTCGCAATTGTAGAGGAGCATTTTATCTAGCACCCCAAAAAATTTCATCCAAAAATAATATCACTTGCCCCCCCGTCCCAAATCAAAAAACTCGTCCATATATTTACTGACTGTATATTTTTTGTGCAGTTACTTTTTTGATCTTAAAGTTACTTTTGTGTACCATATAGTTACTCTATTGATCTCAGAGTTACTCTTGTGTACCATATAGTTACTCTTTTGGATGGACGGGTAGCGAAAAATCAGGCTACCCGCGCGGGTATTAAAGATAAGCCATATATATATATATATATATATATATATATATATATATATATATATATATATATATATATATATATATTGACCTATGTATACATATACCCTTATAAGAAGTAGAAGATAATTTACACCAATACTTAATAATAACTAAATATTTTTAGGTACTCATATTCATTTATTCATTTTTGTTAACTCCACCATAAGTATAAATATTTAGATATAATTAGATACTATTCATTCAACTTAAAATGTACATAAATGACAAGTGACAATGCATCATATCATCAATGAACATATAGCACTATAAGAAAATAAGGTAATGATGTCAAGCTCATGACTTTGATTGTGACTAGTGTGTCTATTTATATATAGAATCCAGTCAAAACTTGGTGGAGGACCTTCTTATTTAATTTATTGATTTCTTTTCAATCAAGGTACGAGAATATTCTATTTTTGTTTATTTGAAGTTTACATCCCTCTTGAATATTATGCATGTGTAAGAAATATTGGGGAGCCCAGTTTGTTGAACTTTTAGCCTACTCTTGAAAGACCCCCAATTAGATACTTGATGAATCAGCACGATAATTGGTACTGTCAGATTTTAGGGATGAGGCCCACTTATTTAGTGGAATTACGCTTCCAAGACTCTACGTAGAGGTAAGGGACTGTAGTTCCCTAGTCAACTAGTAATTCTGCTTAACGTGGTTGTTCTTGTTTTGGATGATGAGAACATATGGTCACCTAAGCACAGACAGAATATACCAAGTGCCTAAATTGTTTAAAAAATCTTCTTAGATTGATATACCATGTTGATTGAATTTGAGACTCATTTATATTCCTCTTTTGAATTACTTGCCTACATTTTATATTCCCTTTCATCCTTATTGATTGAATCTTGAGAAGATAGAGCATACTTATTTAGCTTTGTTTAAACTAGATTTTTTATCGATCTTTTAGGCTGACCCATACCCTTTTGTTGGTTCATGCAAATCTATTCCTTAGAGGAATGCATGGATAGGCCCTACGAAGTGCTGAGACGATATCAGATCTTGACTTGCTGAAGAGATTTTGCTGAGAAGATGTCTAGATGCCCTTTGTAGCTTTTTAATTATCTTTTATTTTCACATTATAAGACTCATTGTAAGTCCCATGTTTGGGGACATGTTTTTGATTTTTGAACTTTCGATGTCTTGAATTATTAAGAACAACTATGATATTTATCCCTTCATCTTGGAAATTCTTATGGGTTTCAACAACAAGATATGGGCATGTGAATGATTAGAATCTAGCCGTCACACTTTTCTTCATTTGAGAATCTCCGCCCTTCTCCACTCTACCCCAAAGAGTAACTAAGATCAATTTAGTCACATTTTCACGTTCCAATTGAACATTTTCCATTTTTTATTATGTTCAAAGTAGAAGATTGTTCTTTTTACCAAACATATGTGGATCCAATCACTCTCTTAGAACATAGAATAAGAACAAGAGATCTTTCTCGATCAATCCCTCATTCTTCAAGAATCGGTAAGAATATCCTTTTTGAGTTTGATTTCTATTTTGTTTTATTCATTATCTCATTCATCGAGAATAATAGATCTTTTTTATCAATCCTTCTTTCTTTAAGAATTAGAAAGATCCTTTTCGAGTTTGATTTCTATTTTCTTTTTATGCTTTATCTAATCCATTTTTTTTTATTTCCCTCTCTTTTTATTCCCTTCCATCATTCCTTAAGTCCCATAGAATCTGACCCATTTTCTCATTGAGCGTTGGGCATGAGAATAAAATTCTTTTCTGATCAAAAGTAATATGTGAAATCTTTGATTTTTTGTTCTTCCTCTATCCCTATCTCACAGGTATAGTGTTTGAATCAATAGACAACCTTTTCTTCTTTCTTTAACAAATGATATTATTATATTCAAATTCCTTCCTGATACCTCCCAAGAAAAATATTGATTTGGATCTAAAAGGAACATGTTGGTGTGAGCTTATCCATGCAGTTATGCACTGTTTAAATGAGAATCCATTTTATGAAAGATCTTGCAAAAAAAGAAAAACAATTTTGATCATTCCAACATCACAACCCGATCTAGAAAAATGAAAAAGAGAAAATATATGCATTGGGTGTGGGATAGATCTATGCATGTTGAATTGTGGGTAGATCAATGACAGGATCATTTTTACTGGTTGAAGCAAACAAAAAATATAGGTTATTCAACAGAGATAAAAAGAGAAAGAAGGGAGAAAAAATGTAGTATATAGTACATTATATATACTATATATGTATATACCATATAAATAAATAAATATTTAATTAATTCAATAATTCATTGGTTTTAAGATTTTACATAAATAGAAAGAACATGTGGGTGGGATCGCAACAGAATGAAATCCTAGTATCAAATAACTAAAGAATGGGGGATACGGTAAAATTGGTAGACTCTAAAAACTTGATTGTATTGAACCTTGGTATGGAAACCTACTAAGTGAAAACTTCCAAATTCAGAGAAGTCGTGGAATTAGAGATGGGAAATCCTGAGTCAAATCCTTCTTTTTGGAAAATATAGATTTATTTTATATTTATTATCAAAAATTTATATCCATATAAATTCTAAATTTCATTTTGAAAAAACATTTCTAAAAAAGATTTACTATCATATAGAAAAATAATCTCAAAATAATAAAAATGATAGGTGTAGCGATTCAATGGGAGTTGTTCTAATGAATGGTTTGGTCAGATTACGTTGAGCCACCATAGTGGAAAGGGGCAACGTCGTCTGAGGTGAAGATAGGTTGTGTAATCACCATCTTATTTTTTTACCATTGCATAGCAAATTATAAGGACAAAGTATTATTGTGAGGCATCTACCATTCTCCACAATCGAATAAGTGGATATCACTAACTACCTCAAACCCACTATTTGCTTATTTACCCAACAACTCACAAGCATCATTGACCTAGGCCCATCCCATGAATGAGGGGTGTGAAATTCATTTTGGGTTTCTTTTTTACCTAAGACACTCTATTGACATATGGCTTTCTAGAGAAAAAGAGGTTGATCCTAGAAAATGCATAGAAGATTTCTTGTCTTATTCATCCTTTCGAAAAATGTGTCATCTCCAACTAATTCTTCAAAAGGTCACTTTCCAATAAACACTAATATATTTTATACTGCAATGATTTAGACACAGAGGCTCTTATTCTAGGCAATTCTAAATCAATCTAAAAAGTAAGGATTTTCTTGGGCCCAGTCAAGCCTAGAATGTATGGGTGAGATAGTTTTCTTGTCTACGATCTTGAATGTTGATATCGATGGCCATGCGAAGAATTATGGTTGGACAGGTTGTGGGCGTCAGGCAGATGGTGTTAAGGAAAGGCTTAGGAAGAGGGACTCACATGAGGAGATACAAACCATTCTATAGGCTACAGGAGCCCCCAGAGAATCCATCTTCAAAAATGGCAGGAGCCCTCCACCACTATAGGGAGGGAGGATGCCCATGAGAAAGGCTCAATTTTTATCCCCCACCTCATACATATAGTTGACTCATGCCAAAACGTGTGCTTTATCACGGGATGAGTTCTCAAAAACTCAATGAGCTTATGTTAGTTCAGAAATGAAGATGTTGATCGATATGTAGTCCCCGGGTGACATTAAGTGATGTCCAAATCCATTTTCTTTTTTTTTTTATTTCAAGAGAAACATATGGAAAAAGATGTTGGGCACTGATGTACACGCCCTTTCCCTATCGAGCTTCCTTTTTATACCAAGCAAGCAGAAAGCTCAAATGTCATCCAATTGATCAAATAGGTTTATCTTTTGCTACCCAGGGAAAGATGAAAAGCCTATATCATGTTTTATTCAATTTGGGGGGAATCCAACCATTTTCACCCATTATTGAAGTCTTGATTTGTTGCTGCCAAGGCGTCCTACTCTTCCTTGAAGGAATAGAGTAAGGGTATGACCCATGAAACTCTTTCAAGGTCATATATCTTCTTTTATTCTTGGGTATCAAGGAGCTCAGCGAAGGGATAAAGCTAGTCAGGTTGTTAAAGTAAGCTAAAAAAACCTTTCATAATCGTAACATCACAATAATATTCTTCCTAGTAAAGGTATTGACAAGGCCCGTTGTAGAATACCTTAGCCTTAATTCTACAGTAAAGGAAGAGTAGCACAATTGTCACTTCTAAAGGGAAGAAATCTTAGAGCGCTTAGAGCTCAAACAAAGCCTCTGATGAGGGTAGATGGTGAGGGGGAGACTAACTAACTCAATTCTCTATCTCCAGTTTTCTTGATATTTGTTCTCCATACTTTGATAAAATGTTCATGTTGGTCCCAAGCGTTGTTGATGCTCTCTTCTTCTTCTCTTACTTTGGAGTTTCATGGATCCGAACAAAGCAACTCCCAGATCTAGAATTATTGAACTTCATCATGGTAGTGTATGAGGTAGGTTAAATATTGAGTGCCATTTCATTTGTCTAGTTAGTCAGTGGACTTTGACCCATACCCCTCAAAGAAGAGACCACCCATCAATAAATATTGTTATTCATAATATTGATCCTGATCTGATTTTGTATCATTAGGGTGTAATTTATCCCATTGAATTTCTAGGTGTCAAATTTATTATCTCTATGGGATTAGCTCTCGAGATTATGGAACTAAATATTGTCGCAGTTATTGTTGTTGCACTCTTTGTTCTAGTTCCTACCGCCCACTCATTTCTCTCTTTGCTATTCCCATCCTCTAAGTAGTTGTTGCGAAAGAAGTGTGTAATTCCCACTAGAACGTCCATGGATTTTATCATCAATTTGATGAATTAATTTAAGATATCATGTTCTTCCATCAAATATTCTACTTCTTCTCAGAAACTCGGTTTCAAATACCCATGGATTAGTTGTTTGCTTATTGGCCTTATATAATTCAAAAAACACTAGTTTTATTGAGGCCTCTTATTTGTATCTTTCACCAAAGGGTATGATTTCATAATGTCTCTTTAGCAGATCTCCCACTAAACCAAGCGAGCATTCAAATATTTATCCCACGTTCATTTGTGAGGGTGCTCCTAATGGGTTATAAACTATATATATCAACCGGTGTTCCATCTTGCAAACATGGCATATCTTGTCTAGGTAAAACTTAAGAAATAATTCCTTTATTCACGTGACTTCCAGCTTGCACAAGCACTCCTTATTGGGATCAGATTCCCCTTTGGTAGAGAGAAGCCAGATGGACCTTGCTATCACCACCGCCACCTACTTTCCACTTCCTTGTTTCTCCTGACTTCTTGTCAAACTGTTCATGCTAAAACCCTATTTGACTTCTTCCCACTTCTTATCCAAACACCTTAGGCTTTATAGCCTCCCTTCTTGATATCACAAGGATATTTCATTCGGTCTAGACTTTCGTCAAGTATGTTCTTGGAAGGAACACAGTCTCGCAAGACTCTACCCCTCTCAACCCCTCTTTTTTTGTATGTGTCATTCCATTAGATTGTCTGACCCCTTTGAATTCTATTAATATATCTATTGGCTACTCCTTGAACCCAATTGGTCCCATATTTTAACCAACGCTTCATATAATTGTTATCTTCTTGTAGAAAATTATTGTGGCCTAATTCACTGCCCAACTGCTCTAGTATAGTGTATATAATTTTACTTATTCCATGATCTAGATCCAAAAAACAAATCATTAACACAATTCAAGAATTTACCAAAATTGTACTGCCTCTTCTTATATATATTATAAATATCATATTATTAGTGTTGGTTTCATCAGGTCATGCACCTAGGAGCATAATTAGCAAAAAGCCTAAGATACCCTTAGGTATGTTATATAGTCCATTGATAATTGAATTATCATCAAACTCTAGACAAGCCTTATTATCATCATATTAATCAAGATAAATTTTTCTTGTGACCATCCTAGCATCTGATGTGGGTCAATTCAACAAAATGCCCTTGGGATCTAGATTTGCATAAAGGCTTCCAAAATAGGATGAAACATGTAGAATTTTGTGCATTTGTCCTAATCTCGTCTAATTAGAGTTTCTCTTAATATAACTAACCTTCATGTGGATACTTATCAACAATTTGGGGTGTGACAATTCTACTAACGTTAGAGAGAATTTTGTCCTTGAAATTCAGTTCAACGGCAAAGGGACTACCACACATTGGGTTCTAGTTACACTTTATCTAACACACACTTAAATTTAGGATATCCAATCTTGACATGTGTTATCCGATTCTCATTTATGAAATTAGGCTTAGGTGAGTAGCCATCTCAAACTCATTGTGTCAACTCTTTTTTCCATTACATCCTGATACATATCAGTTATATCTAAAGGTGGCATGTCTTATTACACTTATCTTAAAACCTCAATGGTGCACATGTCGATACAACATGCATTGTGACAAGCATTATAAGTATGCTTACATGCACATAAAGTACCCTTAAGAATTGTTGATAATTCTTTAAGACTTTTATTTATTGTAGACTCAAAAATCCACATTGGATATTATCTTATTATTCATTATCATTATCATGATATTATTACTACAATTTGTGTGTCAAGAAAAGTGATTTCTTGACCTAAACTTGCACCTAAGTGCTCATTGCACCCAGGTGCTCATTGCACCAGGAGCTCATACCCTTGGAAGATCACTATGTTAACACTATTTTATGAACATTACTCTAAATAACTTTTTCCATCTTACCATGGTCCTCTTGTTCACATAAGCCCAAGGCATTTTTAATCATTGTCTTACCATAAAATCATTCTTATCACTGAGAATACTTAAGGAAACATTAAGCAAACACCTTTTCCAAGCTCTATCTTATATCAAAATAATGTAGCTTTTCACATTCTTGTGATCCTAGACCACTTATTCATACAACCACATAACTTATACCTCTACATATCATGCTTCATCAATTAAAATAATATTATTCTTGTATAACCTTAAAAGTTATTTTGGATACTCATAGTCACAATCATATTATCCCATTAAAATATACCTCAAAGCATAACATGCATATCGTCCTCATATACTTCAAAACAAAAAGGTAAATTTTGATTCAACTTATGACAAATGTTCCTCCTTGGAAACTGATTCAAACACATCATAAGATTCCTGAGCTCCATCATACCTAGTAAGAAAATACCTAATTTTCCTCATACCAATAAACCAACAAGGATGGATCTAAAAGATCACAATGATTAGTATGTCCTCACCTATCATTTACAATATAATTTTTTTTCTTCAAACATCAAAAACATGAAATATCCCTGAACATGACTCATTAACTTGATTTAAGGATCTATTTTCTCATTACTTAATCATTTCATGAATTACATGCATGTGCTTCTACACCTAGAACTATTCTGATTTGATACATAACATGGTGCACATAACATAGGTCGGTCTCCATCCTATGATGTGAGCCCCCTTAAATATAATTTAACATATCCTCACTACATGATATCAATGGATATAAAGACTGAGTTTCACCACATAGCTCAATATATTTAACCAGGGTAGAGTCCTACATACAATTTTCTTCACTTATTTATGCTTTAGGATTTTCATCGACATAATCATTTATGTTTATAAAACATGGTGTATACGCATGCTACACCGATATGATCTTAAACTTTAAATATGTATAGGAACATATACATTAAATCAAAAACATTTATATTCACTACTTTAAAGGTCAATTGCCTTAACATGTTCCATGATACAATTGCACTCATGTTGCATACACGAGAAATATAATTTTGTTTGAACTTAACTTGACCAATACCTCAACACTTCCATAACCCTTAATGTTGTTAGGTTTTGCGGAGGCAGAAAGCGTAGCGGAAATAATAAAAAACAAATTCTTCACATATCTTACTAGCAGATCTCATCAATAATGATATATTCGGAAAGAGGTTATGTGAGGTATACCTTATCGTGGAGAAAGTCCAGCGATGTCTCCTTCGTGCGGTTGTATGTGTTGCTCCTCATGTACACAGAAGTTCCTTGTCAATGTCCTCAGATTGCAGTCGCTCAGTGTCTGTTTCTCTATGTAGTCTATGTGGATGGACATGAACTGCTCATTGTGCTGCCTTAGCTAGTGGTGCAGAGTAGCCTTTTGCTTGATGATGTGCTAGCGTCACTATTGCTCTCCTTCTCTCTCTCCCCCATAGATGATGACAGTTAGGGTTTGTGTAAGAGTGTGTCTCTAAAATCTGGTCGTCATGCCCTTATAAATAGGAGAGAAAAGAAATCAGGGTTTCCCAAAAACCCTGAGAAACAAATGTTACAATGCTTATAAAATTGTCAACTCGTGGACTTTCAAAAAAGACAATTAGAATATTCTGGAATCAACTAATTAACTAACCAATTAATCATATTAATTGATTAACTAATTATTTGTCATCCAACTCTAGTCCATTGCTCGAGATTACCCAGTTGACATAACTAGAAATATCATCATCTTAATGTTTAATATTTGTTCCTTGATCTAAAGTAGACTATTGAGATACACATGAGCTTTATATCATATATTGACTCACATGAGAATGGTCATGCATTTCGTAGTGTCACTCATCTAGTGGTCAAGATATCACTCCATTGGGAGGGACAATTTCTATCCACGTCACTCACAATAAACCACATGTGTCATGATGCACTTAAGCACTACTTGTATATCAATCCTTTTCAAGGTGATGTTGAGTCATGTCAAAGCACATTGAACAACATGCAATGAACGTAATGACTTTAGGTCTAAGGACCACAACCACTACTGTTACACTGAGATGTATTTCTAACTGTCATTATTGGCTTCCATGTACCACACTCAAGGTGGGTTTGTCCAGTACACTTGCTCATAACAAATACTTATGTGTTTGATTTAATATCCAGTATCATGACTAATGAGACGTAGTTATCAATCAAAACACATAGTATTCTTGATATATTATTGTTGTCCTAATATCTACAATAATATTAGACTAGGGACTAAGACAAGAATGAATACTCTTATCATACACATGTTCTCATATTCAAATCCTCAACCTGAAATCACATGTCATTGAGTCATACATTCTAAGGAAATTATTATATTTATTCATTATCCCATATTGAAACAAGCATAATAACTAGAATTTCCTTTATTAATAATCAAATCAATTATAAAATGGTTCATTACAATCATCATATGATTGACTCTCAAGGCATATCACCAAAAAATACACAATAAACCTCCATACACAAAAATATTAGGATATTCCTCTTTAGGAAAACATAATATCCTTTTTTTGAGGTTAGTCTTCCTAGGTATTTGACAATAAGTCCTCGATATACCTATGGATGTTAAATATTATTATCTCATTTAATGAGAGATCCTTTAGGGAAGATATCACAATTATGTACTTACACATTTCCTAACTTTTAAAGAAAATATATTTTAATTTTAATTCTCAGTACTCAGCCATTTCTAGATAACCTAGAGCATGCATTACTAGATAAACATGAACACTAAAGAGTCGTACTAATGCAAATTGGGGTATCCCCAAGAAAGTTATTACTCTAAACCTATTATTCTATTCTTTATGCTAAAGAACTAATGTTAAACATGGTTTGAATACTTAGTACCATCGTGTTCAAGTGACCACATGTATGAATTCCTAGGATTCACTCTTCATGCCATCTCTTGACACATGCTCACAAATATAAGTATATGAAGATTACATATCATATTATATCCATCCTGAACATTCCCTAGTACAAGTGTCCCATGACACAAGAAGTGGGAGGAAGGAGATTACTATAATAAGATCATGTGTCTCATAACATATCACCTTAGGTTCTCCATTTATCTACGTCACATACTGCAAACTATTGAGAAAGAAAGAAGACATGCTATGAGATATGAAGTCATCACTCAAAACTCATTACAAGAAGACACCTAAACCTAAAGTTACTTATCCCTCTTTGGCTCTTGCATAATATATGTAACATATTTTATTTCTAAAACATGAATCTTGATAAAACATTTCTTTCATTTCTTCTTTCAAATGAGTCCCAGAATAAAGGCTTTATCAAAAACTTGAACAGTTTATAATATACTTGTTTTCCCTGAAATTCAAACATGAAACCACATAAATTCACACAAATAATAATATTTTGACAATTAATGCTCAAAACGATGAAATAAAGGGGATTTGACATAAAATAGTAGCAAAGACCAAAGTGGATGAATTATGCAACATTAACCATAAAAATGACTAATAAAAGCATAAAACACATATCAAACAGGTCTATAAATGCGACTCAAAATCATCGCATCAAAGGATATCTAGTTGAGAAAGCAAGGTCGGCGGCTCGGTGCCTCGGTGGGCGGAAATGAGCGGTTGAGCAGGCTACAAGCGGCAGCTCCAGCCGGCAAGAAACAAGAGCGGCAGCTCCATCGGCAAGAAATAAGAACCCAACGGCCAAAGCTTAGCCAGGAACCAGCCAACGCTGCCAAACAGGTATTCCTAATCTGTCGAACTACCATGGTTTGGGGCATTTTGGGCACTCCCGCACTTTCCTTCGCCTCCGCGTCTAACGCCTCGGCCACATCAGGTGGAGGAGGAGTCCACCCGTCTTCCAAGGGATCCAGGTGCACTTCCTGAAACAAGAAGCTTGGGCTGCTCAAAGGGTTCCGCTGTAAGTGTGGCAACAGCTACTGCACCGACCATCGCTACGCCGAGCATCACGATTGTGGGTTTGACTATAAGGCTGCTAGACGCGCCTTCTCAGAGGAGAGGAATCCTTTGTTAATTCTATTTTAACAGTGTGAGGTTGGGCTGCGACATTTGAGCTTAAACAATGCCGCGTGGAAAGGATCCATTATGGGAACATACTGAACAAGTAGGGTCGAAAGTAAAATGTAAATACTGTCAAATAGAATTTCATGCTAGGATCACATGAATTAGATATCATCTTGGGAAAATAACTGGGAAAGATACCAATCCTTGAGCTTCAGTTCCTGATCATGTGTGTGATTCTGCTTTAAAATCTATTGATGAGATCCAAAACAAGGCCAAGAAGCAAAAGCTCTCTGCATTTTGGACAACAGGCTCTTCTTCTAGCTCAAACACACCCTCTGCTTGTCTTTCCACACAAAGCAATATGACTTATATTGATGTGGACAGATTATAGGGTGATATCCAAAAGCAACAAATGTTGCATGAACTGACAAAGAAGGAGGAGAGGAAGTTGGCTGATAAAGCTATAATGAAGTGTGTTGTTGCCAATAACCTCGCTTTCAATTTATTAAGGACTCCTGAATTTAAGGAGGCATGTGCAGCTATTGCTAGGTGCGGTGCTGGGTATGTGCCACCTAGTAGTGAGACAGCAAGGACTAGGCTATTGGAGGAATTGAGAGGTGATGTTGATGAGTATATCATGTCCATCAAGGAAAGTTGGTCATTTTCTGGTTGCACTTTGATGTCTGATGGATGGAAGGATGCTAGAAGTCATCCACATATAAATCTCATGGCTGCTTCTCCAAAGGGTGTCATGTTCTTGAAATCAATTTGCACTGTTGGGCACAAAAAGGATGCACAATATATATGTGATTTTGTCTCCTCTACAATTGAAGAAATAGGCCCCTCTAATGTTGTCCAGTTTGTTTCTGATAATGCTCTTAACTTTCTTGGTGCAGCCACATTGTTGGAAATAAAGTACCCAACGATATTCAAAGTTAGTTGTGCAGCACATTGTATTAATTTGATGTTTCAGGACTTTGATAAGTTGGAACAGGTCCACCCTATCATGGAGAATGCTAGGAGAATTGTGAAGTTCATGTATAAGTATCAACACGTTCTTGATTTGATGAGGAAGTATACTGAGGGAAGAGAGTTGAAGAAACCTGGTACCACGTGGTTCGCCACTCATTTTTTATGCTTACAATCTTTGTTGGATGTGGAGCAGGGCTTGCGCTTTATGGTGGCATCTTCTGATTGGAGGGCTTTACCTCAATCAAAATTTGAGGATGGTATTGATGTACAGGAAATCATTCAAGACAATGACTTTTGGTATTCTACTGCTGGTTTGACTCAAGTAATGGAGCCTCTTATGAAGGTTCTTAGGATGGTAGATGGTGATGGATCTACTAATGGATATATCTATGAGGCTATGGACAGAGTAAAAGAAACAATGAAAGATATGTTTAGTGGAGATCGTGCTCAATATTCTCCTTTCTGGAAGATTATTGATGAAAGGTGGGCAAAGAACTTTCATAATAATATTCATGCTACTACTGGATATCTCAACCCAAAATTCCATTATGAAAAGAGAGTGAGGATGGATGCTGAGGTAAGAAGAGGGGTCTCAAAGGTGGTTCAAAGATTGGTCTCTGATGTTGATGATATTGTTCTAGTCACCCAAGAACTACGTGACTATCATGCTATGATTCCTGAGGTATTTGTTCACCAGCCATTGCAGCTTTACAAGATACACATCCTAGTAAGTCTCAATTCTTGGTTCAAATTTGGTACTATATGTTTCTACTATATTAATGTATGCTATTTTGAATTCACAGGGATGTGGTGGGATATGTATGGAGGTCATCTTAAGATTTTGCAAAAGGTCACTATTCATATATTAAGCCAACCTTGTAGTGCATCTGGATGTGAAAGGAATTGGAGTGCCTTTGATGCAGCACATACAAAAAAGCGGAATAGGATTGATCCAAAAAGGTTGGAAATTTTGGTATTTATAAGGATGAACATGCATTTGATGAAAACTTTCAAGGCAAAGGAAGTTGCAGATACCAAACCCATTGATCTTGACAAAATTGATGCATTTGTGGGCAACATCGAGGATGCACATGGAGATGTTGAAGATGAAGAACTAGATGAAGATGATACTGATGCTGGTTTCGATGATGATTTAGAGACAAATGATGATTCAAATGACCTTGATTTAGATTTAGATGACGAAGAATGACCTTGCATTCTAAATATTTTGGTGACATTTAGTTCCGCAGTTATTTTTGTGGCCAATTCCTCTATGATCATGTGGCCAGCTACTTTTATCATATTCAGACATCATATCATCATACTTAATATCTAATTCCTTTTTTAGATTTAGAGCATGTTATTTGACTTGGTTATTGGGACGTTGTCATTGGATCAAAATGTGTATCATGTGTTATATATATATATATGTACGAATTTTTTCTGAATATTTCCCGAATAGTTGATCGAACTTTTACCGAATTCTTACCGATTTTTATCCGAATTTTCCGCATAATTCCCGAATGCCGAATTTTTCAGCCTCACTGAATGATTGCCGAATATCGAACTTGTGACTATGGAGTATAGTAACAGTTCCCAGTCAATGCAGACAGACCTGCAGACTGAGCTAGCTGATACAAAGGTGTGAGAATGGTGAAGGAGATGAGGAGTCATTACAGGCTTTGTGAAAGACGATAAGCATTGGTAAATACAGTAGATTTATTTGGTTGAGACTGAATTATCTTGACAGCCCCCCACAAGTTGGGGTTGAGAGAATTGAAGGCCCAACTTGGATAGGAGATGGCAGAAGGAAGTCTTGTGTAGAGTTTTGGTGAACACATCAGCGAGTTGCCCTTTGGAGGAGACATGCTTGGTAATGATATGGCCTAAGGAAACTTTTTCCACGAATGAGTGATAGTCAAGTTCAATGTGCTTTGATCTAGAATGGAAGAATGGATTAACTGCGAGAAAAAGGATGCTGAGATTATCACTGTAGAGAGTGGTAGGTTGAGGTTGTGGAAGATGAAGCTCCCGGAGTAGTTGAGAAAACCATGTGAGTTCAGCAGCTGTGAGGGAAAGTGACCGATACTCAGCTTCAGTGCTAGCTGGACTTAGAAATGGTTGGTTGCTTGTTTGACGACCATGAGACACATGTACAGCCCAGAAAGATACAATACCCACTCGTGTTGTGCATGGTTAGGGGACATCCTGCCCAGTGGGCATCACAGTAGCCTATAACTGGAAGTGCAGAGTCCTTAAAAACTGGAACACCCTTAGACATGGTACCTTTGATATAGCGAAGAATGCTCTTGACGAGATGCATATGTGTTATGGTAGAACAATGAAGAAACTAAATATCAGATTAACACCATAGGTTATATATATCAGGCCTTGTTAAGGTGAGGTATCTAAGTGATCCAACTATACGGCGGTAAGGACCAGCATCAGGAAGAGGTGAACCAGGGTCTTTGAGGGAGTCATGAAGAAATGAGGTACAGACCAGCGTCGAGACAGGTTTATAGTGAAGTATTTACTCATGCTTAAGGATGTCAAGAGCGTATTTATGTTGATGAATCAGTAAACCATGTTGGTTGGGTTCCAGTTGGATCCTAAGGAAGTAATGTGTGGGACCCATGCAACTGAGTGAGAATTCAGTTTTGAACCGGCAGATGATTTGATTGACGGTCGAGGCAGAGTTCTCGGTGATGAGGATGTCATCCACATAGAGAAGAAGGTACACCAGGGTATAGCCAGAGGAGAGAACGAAGAGAGAAGAATCAGTAGTGCAGGCATTGAATCCGAGCTCGATGAGAAAGGAAAATATATGATTATACCAAGAACGTGGTACATGTTTGAGGCCATAGAGTGTTTTATGGAGTTTGTAAACGTGAGTTGGCTTTGTAGCATCAATAAAACCTGGAGGTTGCTCCATGAAGGAGGTTGTGTCAAGGGTTCCATTGAGAATTGTGTTGCAAACATCAAGTTGTTGACTAATCCATCTATTTGAGACAGCGACGGATAGAACAACCTTGATGGTGGGAGCTTTAACCATGGGACTGAATGTTTCAATATAACCTATACCTTCTTCATGGTGGAACCCCTTGGAAACTAAGCGAGCCTTGAGTCTGTCAAGGGTTCCATTATAGTTAATTTTGGTCTTGAAAATCCAACGACAACTAGTGACATTCATGCTAGGTTCTCTAACAACAAGAGACCAAGTATTATTTTGTTGAAGGGCTTGCAATTCATTCGTCATAGCATGATGCCATCCAGGGTGAAGGAGATCTTATTTGACAGTTCGGGGAGTGGGAATATAAAGGGTAGCTTGCATGGCATATTTTGGATTTGATTTGTGAATGCCTCCTTTGCTTCGGGTAACCATGGGGTGACTGGTCTGAAGGGAGGTAAAGGCAGTGTCAAGGGAGGTAATCGATGGTGGAGGATTGTTATTGAGGGAAGGGGTAGAAAAGGTTGGGAGAGGAGATGGTGGGGGAGAAGGGATGGGGTCAGTGGCGGTGGGAGAGGTTACAGCTGGGATGATTAGTTCCTACTGAGTTGGGGATGTTGATGAAGTGAGGGAGACATCAGAGATATCAGGAAGTGAGGTTGAATGAGGTATGGATGTAGGCGGTGGATTGGCAGAGATGGTGTTATCAGCTGACATGTCGATGAAGTTTAAGTAGGATAAATGGGTTAGGTCTGGAGAGGAGGGGGAGATGTCATCAAGAAAGGGAAACACGCCTTCGTTGAAGATGACATGTTTAGAGATATACAAATGTTTGGAGGAGATGTGGAGGCACTTGTAACCTTTGAGTTGTGAGATGTATCACATGAAAACGTAGGGTAGAGAGTGGAGATCAAGCTTGTCAGTGGTGTAGTCACGTAGGCAGGGATAACATAGACTGTCGAAGGTTCTGAGGTGGGAATAGGAAGGTTTCTTATTGTACGGGACTTTGAAGGGGGTCTTCATTTGTAAGAGGGGTATTGGTAGTCGGTTAATCAAGTAAACAATTGTCGAGAAAGCTTCCATCCAGAATGGTTTTGAAAAATGAGCATCAAACATCATGGCAAGCCCCAGCTCAGTGACATGACGATGCTTAAGTTCTGCTACTTTGTTCTATGATGGATCATGAGGGCGGGATAATTGATGAAGAATGCCAAAATCAGTGAGAAACTTGCGCAGGGGGTGGTTGAGAAATTCTCCACCACCATCACTTTGTAGTTTCTTAACAGTCATATTGAACTGATTTGTAACCATCTTGCATAATGAAATAAAATGGAGCAAAATTCACTTTTGTGCCTAATAGGAAAAATCCAACTAAAATGAGAAAAAACATCTGTAAGCATGACATAGTGGAGATAATTATGGGTAGAAGGGACAAGTATCTTTCCTCAAACATCGCAATGTAAAAGTTCAAATGGATAATCGACCTTTTTATGTTTATGTTGAATAGGCGGTCTTCTACTCTTACTCACACTACTAAAAAACATGGTATAGGTGACAGTCATGTAAAAGGTTACACACTTTAGATGACATGTTTGTACATCACTTATAATCTGTATAGACCTACCTAAAATAGATGACATATATTTTGGCATATTTGAAAAGCTTACACACTTTAGGTGACAAGCATGTAAATCATCTGTAGCATGTGTAAACTCGTGTAACATAGATGACAGACATTTGAAAGGGTCACACGCTATAGGTGATATACATTTGAGTCACCTAAATTCTAATGGGGGTTTACCATTTAGATGACATGTATATGAGTCACATGTGATCTATAAAGGGGTCTACTGTATAGGTGACATGCATGGTCGTCCCTAAACTTTTATGTGACATTCATACTTGTTACCTAACCTTTATATGACAGACGTGTCTATTATCCAACATATTCCAACTAATAATAAGTATCAATAATTTTCTCAATGTAGTTTCATTAAGAATATATCAATACATTTATTTCATAATTCATAAAGGAGATGTATGAGAGAAATTGATGCTTAGAGTCATTCTAAATCATTCTAAGTTAATTTGATAGCCACTCATATAGGAATATTGACATTTTGATCGACCCCAAACTCATACACGTATCTTCTACAAAATTCTAAGGCTAATGGACCTTTGTACTTTGAGGCAAATTGCTCCTCAGAAATAACTTGTATGGACCACCAACCCAACAATAATTGCTACAAACATGTGGTGGCTACTGCAAGCACCTGACCAACCATGCCTTAATCGTCCCCAAACTCACACACATCTCCCTTATGAAAAATTAAAAAGACAATACATATATATATATATATCCGATCAAAGTATTTCTAGGGACTTGTTGTGAGAGGACACTCTCATGATATGGGTCCCTAACTCCCCCAAAAGTATTTTAACAATCTTATTGACAGAGAACATTGTATTGATATGGACCCTACCTCCTCGTAGATGCGATTCAGGGGACTTTTTGTGAGAGGTCATTCTCATGATATGGGCCCCGACTCCTCACAAATACATTTTCAGACACTTGATCTGAGATGCATTGTCAAGATTTGGGCCACAACTCGTCAGAAGTGCATTTATATAAAATTATCGTGAGACGATATTGTCATGATATAGGGCATGGTACATCCCTAATGTATATTTGTGGAAATATGTTGATTAATTTATTTGTGAGTTTTAAAGGTGATGTGAGAGAAAAAAAAAATTCCACTGAGAGTCATTCTAAATCATCGTGAGAATCATTCATAAAGGAGTATTGGCATGATGGTTGTCCATAAACTCGTGGACATCTCTTTTGTGATTATTATAAGGCTATGACTACCTACCTCCAGATACAATTGCTGCAAACAAGCAATGACTGTCGGCAGCCCCCACTCCTCGCAAATGTATTTTGGAGACTTACATTGAGAGGGCATTCTCGTGATATGGGCCCCGACACCTCAAGAATGCATTGTTAGGAAATTGTTGTGAGAGGACATTGTCAAGATATGGGCCATCATTGCTCCCAAATGTATTTTAAGGGGCTTGTTGTAAGCGGACACCATGATATGTGACAATCCAAATGCATTTTATTGGGGACATATCAATACATTTATTTCACAATTTATAAAGAGACGTCAGAGATGAATTTTTTTAGAGTATTTATAATATAAATTAGCACGACGATCATTTCCAAACTAACACATGTCTCTTTTGTGATCATTGTAAGGCTAATGATCCATTGTCTTGCAAGACAAATTGTTCCTTGACAATGACTTATATAGAACACCCACCGTACAAGCAAATTACTGCAAACAGGTCGTCGTTGTCGCAAGCACCTGACCAACCGTGCTCTGATTGTCCCCACACTCATGCATGCCTCCATTCGGGTTGGGTATCATATTTGGTCGGGTCTATATTAGTTCGTATCTAGCCTGTTGGAAAGCCCATTTTGTGTCAGTTATGTTCGTTACTGGTTCCCAGCCAAATGCCAACCCTGCCTCCTATATAGAATAACAAAGAAATCTAAAGAATATCTTATAAGTCAAATTATTATTTAAATTGCTTACATGCACTAGTTAGCTTAAAGAAACAGATTAAGTTATGAAAAATATAAAGTATTTATGTATAGTGACGTGATCATTCAATTATTCTCCTCCTCCATTTTCCCCTCTGACTCATCCACTTCCAGACTCATTCACCACCCATAATATAAATCTTGTCATTAAATGTTAAAATTTTCAATTTGAAAAAAAGTATTGTCGATAGAGAAGAATCAAATCTACCTAGAGTATAATAAAAAAAATTATCATTGGCTTCAAAATATTAATTACCTAAGTAAGACTAGTTGACATGAGAAAATCATTTAGTAGATTTTATTTTTATTAAGTAATCACGATCAACCATGTAAAATATTAGAAAATGCTTTTACCACCCATAATATATTTGTTAAAATTAAATGTTATAACATAAATATTGCCATGATTTCCATCCATATAGTCTTTCCTTTTATTTGACATATGATCAACTAGCATAACTATATTTCTATAGAAGATAGTATCACAAATATTTATATCTTTTTGTAATATAAATAAGGAAACTAACAAGATGAAGGAAATTACTTATAATTGACTATTCTAGGAGACCCAAGAAGAGAGTATATATATATAGTTACTTTTAGTTTCCCATGCGGGTAACTTAATTACCCTACCCGGCAGCAATACTCTCGCAACCCGAAACCTGTTATAGTGGAAAAAGTGGGGAAAAAAACATTCGAGCGGAAGCAGCGAGAAAATAGCAGAAAGAGCAGCTAGCGAGTGAAGCAAAACCCCAATTCCTCTACCCAATCCGTCGCCCTCCCCAGCGATTTCTCTCATTGTCGCGCAATCTCACCGGCGAAGACATCACCAAACCACTCCATCACAACCTCCTCCGTCATCACCTCCTCCAGTCTCTCCTTCATCGACTAGTCAGTTACTCAGAGATGACGAGGATGAAGAAAGCCTCACGAAAATCGTCGACATTGCCTCCATTGAGAAAGAATAGACCGACAGTGGTCGAAATAGGTGACGACGACTTTGAAACGCACTAGTTTCAAGCTGACGAGAAGATGGCAAAATAGGCAGAAGAAGTGGGAAAAACAATATCGGCCACGGAAAGGGAATTACAAGAACAGACTACTCCGACAACTCCAAAAGGGGATAGAAAGAGGCTACCAAGGACACAAAAGAGGAAGAAGAGGGGAAAGAAGAAGCTGCGGAAATGGAGAAGGGGTTTGCTGCTGAGACTCCTCAGACAATATAGAAAGAGGTCAAAACATTTTCCCGAACAGCTTCCACCAAGAAAATCAAGCAGAATCGAACTCAACATGAAACCATAGAATCCAACAATACAGCCAGTAGCTGGAAACTTCAGACCTCTCAAGAAAGCACCAGTAGTGAAATAAAAGAAGCAACCAGGCTACAGACCCATTAAGCACAAACAAGGCAAAAACCATAGGGAATATTATCAGGTTCCACAGAGTGTGCCGAGCAGAAAAGATTTCATCAGGAACACTTAGATTTCTTTCGACCCACATCCTCGACAAAAAAACAAGAACTAGTCAAGCTATTCTTCATCCCAACATATATAGGAAGGCATTTGAGATCGACAAGGAATGCACATTGTTTTGTGTTCTCTTCTTCAATTCAATCACTATAGATAGATTAGTATTCCAAATGACAAATCAGAATAGAATAGATTACCAAGTTGGACAGACACATTTGAATAGAATAGATTTGAAAGTTGGACAGACACACTTGAATAGCAATGATATCAACTGATGATTATCAATATGTTCACTTGATACTCAGACGACCGCCAAATAGGGTTCAGATGATTTCAAAAACACCTTCGTCGTCCTCCTCTAAGAAAACTGAGAACTGGAAAACCCTTCTTGCAGTTCTGGGACTAATGAACAATGTCGCTATCCTTCTAGGTCGGGCACCACTTTCAGATCAGGGCACTGCTCTAGGGGAAGGATGGGCAAGATGTAGACACACTTGGAGCACTTGATCGATACAGAAGGAGACCTTGTCGCCGTCAATGTAGCTTAGAAAGCAATATCCGCACCGTCAATTGGAGCTCCTGGATCGAAGAGGGGCAGAGGAGAGGGAGAAGCCGGAGCAGTGAATAGAAACCCCAATACTCTGCGGCAGATGGACGGTAGCAGCCCGTCCAGTGGCGGATGCTTGCCAGCGGCAGAGGAGATCAGAGGAGAATCGTTGAACAATGGAGATTTGCATAAGCTTCGATCTTTGTCATGCACAGGGAAAGAGGCGGACAATGCAACAGTGTCGAGTAGCGAGATTAAGTTACCCACGCGGGCAACAAATATTTAGCCATATATATATATATATATATATATATATATATATATATATATATATATATATATATATATATATATATATATATATATATACATACATATATATATATATCAGGATCTCTATAGACACATAGATCCATGGATCCATACATCTCAATCAGAAAAGAATCAATAGAAAAAGAATCAAAATTGATTGACATCTTTCTCGAAACAAACAAAAAGAAAAAGAAAGATGAAACATAAATCATGGATCAAACTTCTCTCAAACTCCATCAACGAGCCTTGCCTACTGATGGGGGATTTCAACAATGTTAGGCTCCAAGAAGAAAAGAAGGGTGGATGTCTGGCTCATGAACCTGCGATAAAAGCTTTCAACCACACAATTAACATGGCTGATCTTTGCGAACTCCCAATGAATGGGGACATCATCTTCACATGGAATAACAAATGTAAACCACAATTCTATCAGGAAACGTGAAGCCCAAAACAATATAGCTGAGCTCATCAATGAGGATGGCATCATCGTGAACAGATAAGAAGATCTGGAGATCCAAGCTGTCGATTTCTATAAAGCGCTCTTCAACAAACATCAAGAGACAGTTCCTGTCTTCCAGAATGAAGATCTCGACTGGAGGTAACAACTAACCAGTACACTTAAAAATATACTTTGCAGGGAATTCAACATGGAAGAGCTTAAGGACATTGTCATGTTAGGGTCGCAGCTCCTCACACATGCATTTTGGGAGACTTTTATGAGAGGATTCTCATGATATGGGTATGGATATTCACAAATGCAATTTCAAGGACTTGTTGTGAGAGACCACTATCATGATATGGGCCAAGATCCTCACAAATGCATGTCAAAGGCCTTTTTGTGAGATCATATTATCATGATATGGGCCCAAGATCCTCACAAATGCATTTCAAGGGATTTGTTGTGAGGTGATATTGTCATGATATGGTCCATGGCTCCTCCTAAATGCATTTAGAGACATTATCAATATATGGACCCTTACACCTCCTTAATGCATTTGAAGGGATGTGTTGTGAAAGGACACTATAATGATATGGGTCGTGGCACCTCCCGAATGCATTTTTAGGGACATGCTGTGAGATAACATTTGTCATGATATGGGTCCTGACACCTCCCAAATGTATTTTTGTGGACTTGTTGTAAGAGTACGTTCTCATGATATGAGACATGACACCTCTCAAATGCAATTTTAAGGACTTACTGTGAGATGACATTGTCATCATATGTTCCATGGCACCTCCCAAATGTATTTTCAAGGACTTTGTGTGAGAGGAGATTGTCATGATATGGACCCAAACTTCACCCAAATGCATTTTTGGGGCTTATTATGAGAGGAAACTGTCAATATATGAGCCATGTGTCCTCCTTAATGCATTTGAAAGGACATGTTGTGAAAGGACACTATCATCATATGGGTTGTGGCACCTCCCAAATGCATTTTTTGGGACTAGCTGTGAGATAACATTTGTCATGATATGGACCCTGACACCTCCCTAACGCATTTTGATGGACTTGTTATGAGAGGGTGTTGTCATGATATGGGACCTGACACCACCCAAATGCATTTTTATAGACTTTTTGTGATAGGACGTTGTCGTGATATGGGACCTGACACCTCCCAAATGTATTTTTAAGGACTTACTATGAGATGACATTGTGATCATATGCTCCATGCCACCTCCCAAATGTGTTTTCATGGACTTAGAATGAGAGGATGTTGTCATATATGGGCCCAAATTTCACCAAAATACATTTTCAGGGACTTATTGTGAGAGGACATTGTCAATATATGGGCCCTCTCTCCTCCTTAATGCATTTGAAGAGACATGTTGTGAAAGGATATTATCATGATCTGGGTCATTACACCTCCCAATTGCATTTTTGGGAGTTGATGTGAGATAACATTTGTCATGATATGGACCCTGACACCTCCCAAATACATTTTCATGGACTTGGTGTGAGAGGACGTTGTCATGATATGGGACCTAACACCTCCTAAATGCATTTTTAAGGACTTACTATGAGATGAAATTGTCATCATATGCACCATGGAACCTCACAAATGTATTTTCAAGGACTTGGCGTGAGAGGACATTGTCATGATATGGGCCCAAACTTCACCGAAATGCATTTTTAGGGACTTATTATGAGAGGACACTTCTAATATATGGGCCATATATCCTCCTTAATGCATTTGAAGGGACATGTTGTGAAAGGACACTATCATGATATGGGTCATGGAACCGCCCAAATGTATTTTTGGGGACTTGATGTGAGATGACATTTGTCATGATATGGGCCCTGACACCTCCCAAATGCATTTTGATGGACTTGTTATGAGAGGACGTTGTCATAAAATGGGACCTGACACCACCTAAATGCATTTTTAAGGACTTACTATGAGATGACATTGTCATCATATGTGCGATGGCACCTCCCAAATGTATTTTCAAGGACTTGGCGTGAGAGGACATTGTCATGCTATGGCCCAAACTTCACCGAAATGCATATTTAGGGACTTATTATGACAGGACACTGCCAATATATGGGCTATGTATCCTCCTTAATACAACTTATTGGGAGAGGACATTGTCATGATATGGGACGTGGCTCCTCTCAAATTCATTTTCAAAGACTTGATGTGAGAGGATGCCATCATTATATGGGCCTTGGTTCCTCCCAAAATCATATTCAATGACATGATGTGAGATGACACCATCATGATATGGGGCTTGGCTCCTCACAAATTTATTTGTAGGGACATACTATCAGAACACACTATCATGATATTGGTCACATATCCTCCCAAATGCAATTCCAATGACATGTTGTGAGAGGACATTCTTGCGAGATGGGATGTAGCTCCTCTCAAATGCATTTTTAGGTACTTGTTGTGAGAGGACACCATCATGATATGGACATCTCCTCACAAAATCATTTCCAAGGACATGCCATGAGAGGACACTGTCATGATATTGGTCATGGCTCCTCCCAAATATATTTTCAAGGACTTGTTGTGAGAGGACATTGCCATGTATGTGATGTGGCTCCTCCGAAATGCATTTTTAGGGTTTTCCTATGAGAGTACATCGTCATGATATGAGCCCTAACTCCTCACAAATTCATTTTCAAGGACATATTGTGAGAGGAAATTGTCATGATATTGGCCATGGAAACTCCCAATACATTTTGAGGGACTTGATGTGAGAGGAAATTGTCATGATATGGGCCATGTCTCCTCCCAAAAGTATACTCAAGGACTTGTTGTGAGAGCACACCGTTATTATGTGGGCCCGGGCTCCTCACAAATCTATTTCTAGGGACTTGTTGTGAGATGACACTGTTATGATATTAGTCGTGGCTCCTCCCAAATGTATTTTCAGGGACTTATTGTGAGAGGACATTGTCATGATATGGGATATTACTACTCCTAAATGCATTTCCAGTGACTTGTTGGGAGAGGATGTTGTCATGATATGGGATGTGGCTCCTTCCAAATGCATTTTCAGAGACTTGGTGTGAGAGGACACCATCATGATACAGGCACTGGTTCCTCCCAAAAGCATATTCAATGACTTGTTGTGAGAGGACACCATCATGATATGGGCCCTGGCTCCTCACAAATTTCTTCAGAGACTTGTTGTGAGAGCATATTGTCATGATATTGGTCACAGATCCTTCCAATTGCACTTCCAAAAATATGTTGTGAGAGGATATTCTACTGATATGGGATGTATCTCCTCTCAAATACATTTTCAAGTACTTGCTATGAGAGGACACCATAATGATATAGACATGTCTCCTCACAATATCATTTCCAAGGACATGCTATGAGAGTCATCATTCCTGAAACTCTACTAGAGCCTTGGGTAGTGGGCCTAGGTGTTACATATATTGTCATGATATGGGATGTGGCTCCTCTGAAATGCACTTTTATGGTGTTGTTGTGAGAGGACACTATCATGGTATGGGTCCTAGCTCCTCACAAATTCATTTTTAGGGACATTTTGTGAGAGGACATAGTCATGACACCTCCCAATACATTTTGTGGAACTTGCTGTGAGAGGAAATTGTCAAGATATGGGACATGTCTCCTTCCAAAAATATATTTAGGGACTTGCCGTGAGAGCACACTGTCATGATATGGGCCCTGGATCCTCAAAATTTTATTTCTAGGGACTTTCTATGAGAGGACATTATCATGATATTAGTTGTGGCTCCTCCCAAATGTATTTCCAGGGACTTGTTGTGAAAGGACATAGTCATGATATGGGATATGGCTCCTCGTAAATGCATTTTGAAGGACTTACTGTGAGAGGACATCGTAATGATATGGGCCATGGATCTTCACAAATTCATTTTGAGGGACATGTCGTGAGAGGACATTGTCATGATATGGGTCATGGATCCTCTCAAATGTATTTCTATGGACTTGTTATGAGAGGTCACTTCCTCACTCAACATGGAAGACTCCACCTTTATATGTCACCTTGACATACTAATCATTTGTAGTGTGATTTATCACGTGACATGGAACCACTGTGTTACCTTAGCATTTTGATCCTTTGCGATGTGATTTATCTAACTTATTGTGAGAGTCCAGACGTATGACATGTGCCTAAAATCATCTCGATGTAGTTTTGGTGGATTTTCATGTGAGGGACTAAATCAGACATAAATAAGGGAGCCATGGATACAAGCTGGATGAGTAGAGGAAGATCAAAACATGAATGTTGCAAGAGGCATTCATGCAAGGACTTAGTTCATTTTTTGGATTTGTATTTTATGAATCACATTGAGATCATATGCCCATGTGTGAAATGTGAGAAAGAACTTATTTGGTTCTGCTTCTGAACGTGACACTTCATTTTGGTCTAGTCGTGACGCTGCATTAGTTGCGGTCACGACATTGTGATGTGAAGGTGGGCCGCGACGTTGTTGTAACATCCCTGACCTGGGTTATGTTTTAACCCTAGGTGTTTTTCTTAATAAAGTTGATTAGATGCATGCTTTTATTTCTTGAAAAGTAATTAAGGCTCAAGAGGAACTTATATTTCAATTTCAATCCTTTTTGAAGTCTCAGGTGGAGACACTGGCTGTTATGCCTTGTATAGATGTATATAGAGTCCTATGTCTCGTCTCTGTACTCTTAGGTCCTCAGAGTAGTAGTTAGTGCTTTCGAGATTTTGGCTCAGTGCCTCGAGATTTTATACTTCCTGTGTTTAGTTTAACAGAGCAGTTGATGCATGTAATCCTCACAAGAGATGATACAGAAAATGTACCTTTAAACCAGAATGTAAATGTGTTATTTTGGTTCCATGTGAGAAAGTTTTCCTTTGATGGATATTTTGATAAAAAGGTTTTAATTTTTAGTGATTTTTGATAATCCACTGCTTAGTGATCACTTCCGCATTAGTTAATCATGTTTTTATGAGTTGGATGCTATAATTGTGTTGTGGGTTGGTCATGAAGACTATGTGTAATGTTGATCGTGACGCCTTGCTTTAATGATGTTGTGTCATGATATTCCTTTTAAATGTATTTTCACGAGCTTACTAATTAAATGAAATTCAATATTATAATGACTTTGGCATTTTTACTCTCCACGATCAGACCTTGTAACTGAAGCCTTTCAAGCATGACATGGAATTTGGGAGTAGTCACTTTTCTTGTTGAATCCACTCACTCCTTCAGACTCCAGGCATAGTGCATCAACGGCACCAGACACCGAATTAAAGCGAGGGAATCTACGTCAATAGGTATCAAATCTAGGTGAGGGCATCAGCCGACAGACACCATATTTCGGCGAGCTCCCAAGGGCATCGACTGTGGTGACAACATCAGTTGGCGGTGGCAGAAGTTCTATTCCCTAAACATTTGTAATGAAATGGGCTCTGACACCTCCCAAATGCATTTCCATGGACTTGTTGTGAGAGGACATTGCCATGATATGGGACCTGACACCTTCCAAATACATTTTTAAGGACTTATTGTGAGATGACATTGTCATCATATGTGCTATGGCACCTCCCAAATGTATATTCAAAGACTTGGCGTGAGAGGACATTGTCAGGATTTGGGCCAAACTTCACCCAAAAGCATTTTCAGGGACTTATCATGAGAGAACAATGTCAATATATGGGCTCTAACACCTTCTTGATGCATTTGAAGGGACATGTTGTGAAAGAAAACTATCATGATATGGGTCGTGGCACCTCCCAAATGCATTTTAGGGACTTGTTGAGAAAGAACATTTGTCATGAAATGGGCCCTGACACCTCCCAAATGCATTTTTATGGACTTATTGTGAGAGGATGTTGTCATGATATGAGACTTGACACCTCCCAAATGCATTTTTAAGAACTTATCGTGAAATGACTTTGTCATCATTGTGCCATGGAACCTCCCAAGTATATTTTTAAGGACTTGGCGTGAGAAGATATTGTCATGATATGGTCCCAAACTTCACCCAAATGCATTTTCAGGGACTTATCATGAGATGACACTATCAATATATGGGCTCTGACACCTTATTAATGCATTTAAAGGGACATGTTGTGAAATGACACTATCATGATATGGGTCATAGCACCTCCCAAATGCATTTTTAGGGAGTTGTTGAGAGAGAACATTTGTCATGAAATGGGCCCTGACACCTCCCAAATGCATTTTCATGAACTTGTTGTGAGAGGATGTTGTCATGATATGGGACATGACACCTCTCAAATGCATTTTTAAGGACTTATTGTGAGATGACATTATCATCATATGTGCCATGGCACCTCCCAAATGTATTTCAAGGACTTGTATATGAAAACTTATACAAAAGACCATTTAAAAGCATATGAGAAAACTTACATCATCCAAGGCCTCAACCAATGTTTCATATTTTCCCTAAGCAGAGATACTATACAGCTTGATTACAAATTATTATGCCCTGATGAAGTGAGTCGTACTGCTCAAATCCAACCTTCGGCTGCGAAGCCCAAAACTGGTGTCATACAAGGTCAATGGAAGAGATGGACTCCACAACCTCACCTCTTCATGGCCAGTGCACGATAACTAAAGCAGGACTGCAGTCTCTTTCTTGAGTTGCCTCAGCCACAGGGTTAGCTCACGCAGTCTACCCTTTTATCTAGCCCGCCTTGGTACAGGTCATGGTTCTAGTATACTTGAGCTACAAGCCAGTTCACTGTGCTCCTTGAGACATGAACACATTCATGCTTTATCATACTAATCCATGGGCTTGTTCACCATGCTCTTATACACATCTTGAGTTTACAACCACAGTTGCACTCTAATCCTCCTATTTTCAGCTAGGAGAAACCTCGCATATTCAATAATATGCGCTTCAGGTTAACCCACAGGAGAACCCATTTCACCATCACCAATTCCTGACGATGATGGATCTATGTCCAGGGAAAACTACATGAAAGTTCATCTGTAATTAGTTAATGCATTTTAAGTAGATTGTTGGGGCAACCAAGTTGTATTAAGCAACCACATGTAAAACATGAACAACATTAGATTCCATTATTTTGGTGTCACACTGTTACCGCTATTCTCATTGCCCTCAACAATCATCATATTTCCATGGGATATCAATCCCTCATTCCATCACATAAAGACACTGCCTCTCAAGGCCTCATCATCATACATCATCATGGGATATCAATCCCTCAGGTTACCACTAGAGGATAACACCTCATTTAGGCACTCAGCCTTTCTCAGGTCATCAGACCTTCCTCATCATACTGGTGATACATGTTATCTTATCAATAGGGTGCATCATCATTACTCAAGTATTTCTCATATACCGAATTCCACACGAGGCACATAATGATATATTCATCATAGCTCTTACCTGGCTATGAATTCAGTTGATAATACTTGCATGGTTAGGGAGCATATCAAAGAGATACTTGATCACCAAATACAATCTTTAAAGAACATATCATTAAGATTAAGGTTTATAGGATTGGAACAATCATCCATTATTATGAACACATGAAGTATAAGTCATATATGGTGTATTAAGAAATACACATTACTGTTACCATACCATGGGTATCGACCATACCCTATATCTTGTATCATCATGCATGCCATCCCTCAAGATTCATCTTTAGGGATCATATAATCATGATCAACCATCAAGTATTATCAAAGGTTCACCTATCATCAACCATAGATAACCCCCATACTAATGCTCACAACTTATTCATCATGTCTCCAGGCATATTGTGCAAGAACACCTCCAAAGGCCATATCGCCTAGACATACCTTAGGCTATCACTAAGATATCAAACAACTCATGGATCTAAGCATGTCGAATTCCATGCTCAACCAACACATCTAATTCCTCTTGGGTTAAGCAACATCACCATTTTGTCGGCCAAGAACCTCATAGCACCAAAACTGCCAAGGTGCTCTCCTAGGTCATCCCTACCGGGATTGACTTCCTCCTTGCCACATCTAGGTTAAATTATTTCAACAAGATATAGGTGTAACAACCTCTGTCATACTTGATTCATCCAAGCCTCACTAGTCCTTATGTCACTCATGACACCATATCGTCCAACCCTCAACTTGTAACGTCTAAGATCTTATACCACCCAGGCTCAACACATGTATCGGCCAAGCCTTCAACCCTAGAACCATCCAAGATATCAAGCACATACTCATGTCGAGTAACCAACCAAGAGAAGGCATGTATCGGGCAAGGCATATCGACCAGGGTAACATCTCTCCTTGTGGGGGTATCGGCCATGCATGTAACCATGGTGTCGCCCAAGCCATGTACACATACACACTCATATCGGGTTAGGGTTGATGATGTCGGGCAACACATCAAGGGACCATCCATAACGCCCATCATCATATCTTTGTCATCCATGAAGCACTATCTTGGAGCACTATCCATGGAGCACTATCTTGTAGACGTCTTTGATGATAGCATTTATGGGGACATGATGTGAGAGGACATTGCATGATATGAGCCCTAGCACCACCCAAAAGCATTTTCACAAACTTTCTGTGAGAGGATACTATCATGATATGGTCCCTAGAGTCTTGCAAATACAATTTCAGAGAGTTTCTATGGGAATACATTCTCATAATGTGCACCTCGATTCCTCATACATACATTTCCATGGATTTGCTGTGAGAGGACATTGTCGTGATATGGGCCTCAATCTTCACAAATGCATTTCAAAAGTATTGTTGTGAGAAGACATTGTCATGATATAGGTCATGGCTCCTCCCAGATGCATTTTTTGGGCGATATATCAATACATGTATTTGACAATTCATGATGGAGACATGTCAGAGAAATTTCTATCGAGGGTCATTCTAATCCATTTTGAGAGTCATTCATAAAAGGGTATCATCAATAGCCTTTTACAAAACAAACCAAAAATTTGGACACAACTCATCAAATACAAATACTACCAACACTCCCCACCCTGGCATCCTATTCAAAAAAAATCTGCATCCCCTCTTTGGAAATACATCAACAAAAATATCCAAAAAATCACTCAAACCATTAACACTCCCCCACACTCCCACCTAAATATCTCATTTTGGTTCGATCCTTGGTTCGAAAACAACTCTGTCATCAATCTTCGACCATCATGGACTATCCCAAACAAACTGCTCAACATGAAAATTGACAAAGCCCTCCACCTTATCACCAGTAGCAGATCAAACTCTATTAAAATATGCATACACATGCAGCTAAGTCAAGACGAAATCAGAAATCTAAAACTCTCCTTGGAAAACAATACCTCAAACATCATAACATGGAAATGGGGTCGCACATACTCAGTTAAGCAAGCCTACACCTACCTTTCCTACAGAGGTTATGCCCCACCCACCACAAAAATTTGGAAACAGAAATGGCCTCAAAAATATAAAACGTTCCTTTGGCTTTTACTACATGACAAATTACTCTCTGGTGAAAATCTTGCAAAAAAGGGCTTCATCGGTCCCTTCAGATGCACACTATGCGAAAAAACATTGACTCAGTTGATCACATCTTCTTCAAATGTATCTTTTCACAAAACATCTTCACACACTACACTCGAAATTACATTCCTGCTCTCCAGGAAGAAACTTTCCCATCACAAATCACACCAAAAAGACACTACAAAGACTTCAAGAGTAGTGATATTTTCACCACTATCAGTTGGAATCTCTGGAAAGAAAGAAACAACAGAATCTTCAACAACAACAAAAAATTGAAACAAAATATTATATCACAGATAGATGCAGATCTTCACATTATAACAAAATGCAGGTTACCAAGTTGAAGGAGGACATGAAGAATCTGAAGAAGGTGAGTCAGAAGAAAAATTTTTGTGCGATCTCAAAGCAATGGTTGATGATGAAACTGGGGTCAGTATAGTTCAGCAACAACTTTGATTGCACTTCCTGATGGATGCTTTCTCATCAATTAGAGACTTTCCACTAAAACTTCTACTAGAGGCTTGTTAAGGGGTGCCTCCCCCACCTCATCAGAACTTTGCTTTATTCTCAACTAGGCACAAACATTAACTTTTATTTCAGCATTACATATTTTAACATCTTGTACGGAACTCACATAAGCAGGTGTTTGCTTGCTTTGATGTGTTTTTTAATATAAGCTATGCCATTTACTCAAAAAAATAAAAGGGTATCGGTGTGATGAACGCCTCCAAATTCATTCACAAGTAGTTGTCAAGATTAAAGAATCTAGGTTCAGTCCTGATTCAAATATAATGAAATTGGGCCCGACGCTAAGTATGTCCCTATATTAAAAATAATGTTTTGGTATCAATTCTAATAGGCTATTTTACACCAACCCTACTGTTATTCGACTCAAAACTGACTCGAATGCATTGTGAGAGAACATTGTCATGGTATGGACCTAGCTCCTCACAAATGCATTTTAGGGAACTTACAATGAGAGGACATTCATGATACAGGCCCTAGCTCTTTGAGAATGCATTTCCAGGAACTTGTTGTGAGAGGACACTATCAAGATGTGGGCCCCAACTGCTCACAAATGCATTTTAAGTGGATTGTTGTGAGCAGACACTGTCATGATATGCATCACGGATCATCCCAAATGCATTTTCGTGGGTACATATCAGTACATTTATTTGACAATTTGTTAAAGAGATGTGAGAGAGGAATTGTTATTGAGAGTCATTCTAAGTCATTTTGAGAGACATTTATAAGGGAATATTAGCATGAAGATCATCCCCGAACCAACACACGTCTCTTTTGTGATCATTGTAAGGCTAATGGGTCTGCAAGACAAATTTCTCCCTGGACCCAACTTGTGTAGACCACCCATCGCTAGAAGTAAATTCTTGCAAACATGCAGTGTTTGTCGCAAGCACCCGACCAACCATGTTGGTTCTGGGTTCTGATAAATCTAGGGGTGTGTCAATCATACTAATTGAAAATATAGTACAAACCTAGCTTATAAACTCTACTTTCTCACAAACCTGAGTTAGTTTGAGACTAAATGGGTTGCTCAAAATCTATCCATCTCAGTTAAGGGTTATATTAATTATCAAGATTGAATCGGCATTAGATGAAATGAAAAAGAAATCATAGTTTTGTGTTGATTCCTAAATGAAAGACAAGTCAAAATATAGATCTTAGTTGGTTCCATGTTCCAAATTAATAAAATGGCTCGTCCCTCTTTCGACATAGCAAACAAAGTTTGATCTTAGATTGATTTTAGGTCTTGCCCTTAAAATTTCAACAAGTCTGTTTAGACATATGATCAACCCAAATAAGAGATTTCTACAACCCTAAACATAGGACTCTCACTCGTTGCTTCTGAAAACTTACGAGTCAAGTTTGAAAAAATTCAGAATTTTACAGATTTATACATTAATAATACCAATACAAATTAACGTTTTAGGTCAAATAGAGTCAAAAGCCTTCTTGATCATTTTTTCCCACCGCCCGCCAACTAAATTCCACTCCCTAAAACACCCGCGCACCGCACGCTGGTCAGCGCATAAAAATCATCCAACCACACCCCATTACCATTCCCTCCCCACTACCGGCGCCTATCGTCCACCATTGGCCGGTCTCTTCCAGCACCTGCATTGCTCAGATCCTTAGCATCCATGCCTCTCGTGCTGCTCCCCCTTTCTCCAGTCAGTCTCAACCAACAATGCCACACTCTCCCCCAATCCGATGATTGTGTCACCGGTATTAAAGTCCAAGCGACCGGTGCCTCGACCTAAATTCACGACCAAGGACTCCTGCTCCTTGTCTGACGCCAGGCTTAGCTTGGTGACCCGCAAACAAAGGAGCCCAACTCCCTGCCCGATAGACGATTCCTTGCCAGAGTGTTGGCCGAAAAAATTATTGTTGTCACCACCATTGATGCCCTAGACTCTGGCACCTCGGCCTGTAATTATCGATCAAAGAGTCTAGTTCCTTGTCCGGCGCCCTAGCTTGAAATTGAAGATTTGAAGGGTGTGGAATCGCCCCCGTATATTTGTTCCTCTTTGATTTTGCTTCTCCTTCTCAGGTTAGTATGTTTTCCTCTCCTTATCTTGTTTTCAATGGCAGATCCTAAATCTTCTTATACTACCCCCTTGGGCGTATAGGTGGGGTTGCCCTGGTGCCTGAAGGTCCCTTGGTAAGGACAGTCCTTCTTCTTTGGTTTTACCACCAATGATTGTTGGGAAGGTGATAGCTATACAAGGGAGTTGCATTCTTTGTTTGGTCTTGATCGAGGTTCTGTTGCTATATATGATAGGTACAGGTGGACGAGCTTAGATGTCTTGGGTGTTGTAATTTGGTTTCTTTTTTTGATGTAGGTGTCTCTGGTGGCTAGATGTTGGTTAGGGGGGAGGGAGATGTCTACCGGGCTTTTTCTTAGGATGAGCCTTTTATCCTAGAGCAAGGGTGAACATTTTTGTTTGGGTTTACAAGACTGTGATGGTTTTACAGTTGTGGATGGATTTAATGAGGATACTAATCTTGGTTAGCACCCTGAGATGTGTGGGTTGGCTGATAGGAACGATTTTCCTATGGGTTGTGTGGTTTGTGATGATCCCTTGTCCTTTTCCTTGTGTTGATGGATAGTATAGAGACCTATACGGCAGTTAGTAGTTGATACTTTCATATGTTCTTTTTTATGTATAGGGCAGATTGATCTGGTTTTGATTAGGTGTTAGAATAGGTGTAGGGTATGGTGATGGATTTGGGGGATCTCTGTTTTGTGATGTTTGGTTTTCTGTAGATCCGTCTATTTTCCTGCTAGTGGGGTGAAGGATAAATATGATTGACCCATGTTAAATTAAAAACAAATACCATGCTAACTAATAACCATTTTGAATTTCCCTAATGCTCAGTATTTTGTCTTGTAGGAAGATATCTAACAGGAGCACAACGAACATTTAAGAATCATCGTGACATTATTAATAGAGTGTGGAAACCCAAGAATGAATGGTAAATATTGTTAGAGTTATTTTTTTCATAATGAAATTCAAGCGACCAGAAATACTAATAAATATGTATATGCAGGACGTTGGAGGAAGCAATCTAGAGGGCCAACAACATCAGGTTTGGTCTAGCAATAGGAATAATCACTGAGGACATTAACTTGTCCAATTGAGTTTCAAGGTCCATCATGGTAGGGATTGATATGGACTAACTGTTGATACGAGTGATGCAGCAGGACAACACTGACACATCAAACAACATGAGTAGGTGGACTGGGACGGTGTATCTCTTCTCACTAGTGTGCGCGTTCATGATATATAACTTGTAGGTGTGTCCTCGACCTTTATCGATTATCCACAAGGTATGTTTCTTAGCACTACATGACCCGCAATTCTTTTTGTCATGGATACTTGTTGTGTGTTAGGTTTTGGTTTACAATGTGTCAAAAGGAGAATTCATTTTTGTACCCTACTAATGAATTTACTGTTCTGGCTTGTAGGGATCTGTAGGTACTTGAGAGCATTGAAGACCCAGCTTACAATGTTGTATCCTAGTTGGCCTCAGATTTTGAGGTATGAAGTGTCCCTCTGAGAAGACTTTCTTATGACTTCCAAGATTATCAACTTCCTGTATGGGTTATTATTACATTGTCTATAGTGAAAAAGTTATTATGATTGCATGAATCACATCTTGAATCAAATCTTAGGGTACTTGCAATCATAAACATGCTAGTGAAAGTGGAGCAAACATCCTTGGTCTTAACAAATGTAATAATACGATAAATCTCATATTTATAGCAAGGATGGACATTTGAAATTGTTATGTTATTTTAAGCCTGTAAATATTTTTTACAGATGGTCAAATCTCACAATAAACAATTACTTGAAAAGCCCCTTTTGACTCTCGCCTTCAACAAACTATGCAAGCAACTCGTGGGTTAGAGTGATTCATCTATCGTTGTGAGTAATGTGAGTAGGTTGTGCTACGTGAAGCCTATTGTGACAGTCAATGGAATGGTTCTCGGACCAACAACCCAAGCTCGGGAAGGTGATAGGGTGATCAATAATGTCACCAATCATGCTGAATACATGTACATCCATTGGTAAATATAAGCACTTCCTATAGTATGTCTCTTGTATTTGAGCCTCAAATGTGACATGTAAATTTTAGATTCTTATTGATTCTATATATTGATGTGGACATTAAAAATATTTTGTAGTAGTTCAACAATACTAACTCTCTTGCAAGGAAAACAATTCTTTCATTGATTTGAATTAACATTTGCTTTTAAATTAATATAGATCATCATATAGCTAGCTAGATTTTAGTTTTGCCAATAGCAATGGACCAATGGGTGGCCACTGTGTTCATTTCTTGTTCTATATTGCTTGCTTTAGAGGAAAAGTGTGGTATGTGTAGATAGTTGCAGTTCCTTTTGTTGTGTAAAAGGCTATAGAGAAGTGGAGATGCATCTCTTTTTACATGCATCTTCAAAACAATTATCTACAAGCATACAACCATTCCATTTCATACTAAAATGTATGCATATTCTTTATTTACATCCGGTTTCTTGTGGTTCTAAATTGAGTCACTATTTTGCTAGCTTTTGGGAAAGTTTGTGTCTTTTTGAGCTGTGATTCGGTGATTGTTGTCTTCCTCTAATCATTTCTCAACAAAAAGTAGAAAGAGTGAACATTGTTTTAGAATCCAAGCATATTGGATTCATAGATGTAATTATGTTCAATTTCTTTCATTTTCAGTGACCTGCAACTTCCATTAAGAAGACAAGGGAAGGATCAAAGCAATGACTGTGATAATGGTTCAACTCATTCATCAACTAGCAGTCTCCCTTCATGGCTGTAGAAGTATAAGGAAACTAAGAATCTCAATGCAACAAATCATTAACATCGGGTATAATGTAGCAATCAGGGCTGAAGCTTTTATGGAGCTCGAGAAGCACCATGTTGTCTTTTTTGAGGCCCGATGGAGGAAAATTGCTCTTAAAAAAAACTAAAAGGCATGACAGGTTCTAATTCAACACCTGATGATTCGTATGGAGATAATTGTTGGTCACCAAGAGATCACACCATTAAGAATGAAGCATCAGCAAGGAAGATTGACAATGACTTTTGTGTTATGTCACATGAAATAACTCATGTATATTAGATTACCATTGGCACTCCCTCTCTATATTAAATCTTTCTCCTAGGTCCAAGTCAATAGACCCAACAGATCCAGGTCCAAGTTGTGATCTTTAGTGATTCCAAATAAGCGATGTGTTGGCATTTATAATTGCCGACAGGCCTAGTAGCTTCACAGTCAGGGATGGCGGAGTTGTTCCCTGATTAATCAAGCTGCAAAACTTTGTGTTCAAGGTGTACACTCTCAATTACTGTTGTGAACTGGTAAGTCAGTAGGATGTCGTTAGTTGATGCTTGATTTTTTATCCTTTTAGTTGCCTTCAAGCTACAACACTTTGTGTTCAAGCTGTACACTCTCAACTACTATTGTGAACTGGTAAGTCAGTAGGCTGTTGTTAGTCAATGCTTGATTTTTTATCCTTTTAGTTGGATTCTCTACTCCCCCACCCCCAACTTCCCTTCTTTTCCTTTTTGCTCCATATTCTTTTTTATGGGTTCTATAGCTTATATAGGGGGGATGGTGTGACAAATAAACATGTTCCAACTCCCAACTGCCATCGCTTTCACAAAAGCTATACCAGCCATCTCCTCTCTGGCCATGATCTCCCATCTGCTCAACCTTTTCACAAACACCTTTTTGACATGGTTAGGTTGTAGTAGCAGTAGCAGCTCCACCACCATCAGCTAGCTTCTCACATCTTGTTGCTTCCATGCCACACCTCGAAAAGGTCAATTGTGTATGGCACATGCACCACACAATGGGTATCCTACAACTTCGCCATCCCCACATGAAACAAAAGAAAGAATTTACTGGTGACATTCATCTGCGGACTTTTCTCCCCTGCCTTTTCCCTATTGTCCCCTCTTTTACCTACACAAGCAGTAAGAGTTCGTTTGGCCGCTATCATCTAAAATGTTGCAATTATATGTAAATAAATGATTGGACTAGTGGCCATAATATCATTTGGTATTTCGTTCTAATAGATGTGTGCTTCCTACAATCCCGCCATGCATGGCGGTGATGAGAACTGGCGCACTGTGCCCAGTTTTCATCTTTTCCGGTAGCGTATCTACTGTCATTCTGCATAAAATTGGTCAACCAAAGCTTAAGTGATCCCAGAATTGTACAACAACTACTGGGATTTGAGAAGAAGGCGGCCGAACGACCCCTAAGTAACTACTGACTCCCTGCAAGCACGTTGTACTATGTTGGAAGAAAAATGAGAGGAATGATACCAACCAACTGTTGGGGGTGTGAATTGAAATTGATCACTGCTGCTGATCTTTCTCCAATTTCCAAACAGTGTACTGTGTGGGCGCGCATATGCTTTTATTTTCATCTCTTTGTTCTTACTCAGTAGTCAGCTTTCTTTTTTTGCTTTCTTGATGATTTGTTGTTTTCCCTGTTGTGTGTCTCTTGCTTTGTTGCAATTGCAGCTACATCCTTTCTTGTAGAAACCACTGCCACTGCCACAACATCAGCTTCACCAGGGAGACAACACCTCCCTACCCTTTAAATCTTCCCTTCATGGCCAATGAGATTGCAACAGCAACTGCCAGGAGTAAGGGTCTTCTACACCTTCTTTCCAATTTTAGAATTGATACGATCTCTGCATGCCTTGTTGAGGGAATTAGTAGCTATTCCATTGACAGTACTATCATGGTTATGGTTGGTTGTGCATGTATAACTAGCTCTTCACTTACTGTCAAGGTTATGGCTGGTAGTGTATGTATAATGTATACTGATTTGCTGTCATCTAATTGGAAGGTTCATGCAATTAGATCTTCTGATGATTACTTACTGTTGTTTTGAAATGTTATCTGTAGTCCAATTTTGATGAGTACTCATAATAGACAACTGATTGTATCCTATGTTCGGAAGGAGAATTCCCACTCTGTAGAAATCAACACTGACTCGGGCTCAACACATATTGCTACGACCATGTCTCAGCACCAGCCAAAGTCATCGGAGTCGCCTGTAGGGAGCACCAAGGCCGGCGGATCCATTGATCAGCAACAACAAATGATGGAGATCGACCACGCCTCCAACAGGAACAACCCAACTGACGACCCCAAGATCGAGTAAGTCAAACTGATAAGAAACCTAGGCCGGTATTTCTCTAGTGTGCCCAGTTGGTTCTCTTGTCCTGTTGTATTTTTAAAATTTGATGTGATGTGATTTGCCTAGTGCAATTTCTGACATTGATGGGGAGTGATTACAATAAGAGAATGAAGAGCTTTTCTTTGCCTTTGTGAATTTTAGTGCACATTGGTGGATTGAATATAATAACTATATTATACATGTGTGGAAAAAGATTGTCCTAGGTGCTTTGCGTCCTTGGGGCCAAACATGTCCTCGAGTTCTCCCAGAAGTGCTCTTGCCTGCAGGCGTTGCTCCACGTGTCTACCGGTATGTGAATGAGTTTTAGATTTGTTGATTATGTCTACCATTCACTAACTTGTGCATTGTCTCTCTAGCATATGTATATGTGAATAAGGGTGGGTTGATCTAGGAGAAGAAGTTCTAGATGGGCAAGACTATGAGCAACACGATATCCACTCTAGACATAAACGTCGAGCTAAGGCTGATGGAAGACACACTGCAGGAGCTTTTCCGCACTGGCACCAAGAAGGAGGAGAAGATCACCATGAAGGAACTGGGATTTAATAGGTTTTTATTGGCGTTAATGAGTTTTTCCATATACAAAAGACAGATGTGTGTCATCTCTAAGTCCAATTTAATCCATCCTTCTCCTTCCACGTCCATACAGAGCTCGGCATTTCGGTTGGCCAAAGTTTTATGTTTTCACCAAAGCTATGGGTGAGATGTTGCTGGGACACATGAGATTGAATAGAACAACTATATCATGGACATCACCAAAGAGAATTCCAGCAGCTGCAGACAAAAGTAGAGTTGTTGCTGCTACTGTGGATGATGAAAACAACTGGAGCTGCTGCTACTGTGAATGATGAAAACATCTACAATGTACAACTGAGTTAGACTCAGTAGTCAGGGAAACAAGAATTTTATTCTAAAAATACCCGTGGCTGGTTGTAAAGAGAAATTGAAATTCCTTGTAAAGAATGTTGTGTAAACTTGACATAGTTGGAATGGAATTGATATTTCGTCATCCTCTGTCTTGTGTATCGTTAATGGTGTTGTGAATGCTATCTTCTAATTTGTGGTCAAGATAACGAATAACCTGGATTCATCTTTTAATGTAATATGTCATTCCATAGTAATTCACCATCATGAACAGATGAAGCATATATATGGCACCTTCATTTTAATAGGTGACATTATCCTGAATCACGTTCCATGGAAAAGGTTATGGCTTATAATGTCATCTATTTGTCACTTTCTGGAAACCTGAGAACCAATATAGATGACATCACTTGCAAAAGCTAACATAGTGTATAGCTTACACTTAATAGATGATGTTCATCGGGAAGATCATGTTGATCCATGTAACCTTTCAGGTGAAAGATGACGTTCTTAATCATCACCTATAGGATGTTTTTTAGTCGTGTCAGTTCGTAGCTATTACAGATACTATCAAAATTAGAAGGGACAATGATCAACTTGTTCTACAAGAGGTGATGCAAGATATTCTTGTTTGGATGGAGGATGACCGAGATGTTTGTGCAAGATATCACCAGGTTCTTTGACAAAATGGTTGGAGAAAAAAGGCTTTGAGGAAGACGTTGGTAGGTAGTACATCGCATAACTGCATGTTCCCTGGGCCAGGACTTGATGCGTCTTGATGTCTTTGATGACAACAAAGTTGTTAGTGAAGATTATATAATAGGGAAGTGTATATGTAAACTTAGATAATGAAAGAAGATTTCTCTTTATCTCAGGAACAATAAGAACATCCCGGAGAGGTATACGAGTCAAGTTATTGATAGAGGTATCATCAGTGTGAGAGATAGGTAAGAAAATCACCATTGTCGATCATTATTAAATTGTTGCATTTGTAGATGCGTAGGTTTTCAAGTATACCTGAGTTTTGAGCTATGTGATTTGTATCACATGAATCAATGTGCCAGTTTGATGGATCAACTTCATGAATTCATAGAGCAGTGAGTGTTGCACTGGTACTTTCTGCAGGAGAAGATGGAACAATGGGATTTTGGTAGTTGTTGTCATACATGTGCCAGCATTTGATAGCGGTGTGCTTGTGTTTACCACATATTTGGCACAATAGAAGAGAAGGAGTGTGTTGATTGTTGTTGACATGTTTTGAGGTGGTAAATCCTCTCCCTTGTGGATTTAATAGAGTGGTGTTATTTCTCGGGCCACTGTGTAGTATCCCTTGGTCAAAATTGTTGGGTTGGTGTCGTCCTCTACCTCGGATAGAGGCATGACCACGCCCAGCTACGCTGTTCTGATTGTAGAATTGTTGTCAGTTGAAGGTGACATGGTTGTCAGTGGTTGCCTTGTTTGAGTAGAACACAACTGGAGCTAGAGAAGGGGACCTCCTTGGATTCCTTCCCTATAAATCTTATTGGAGAGGGATGAGGTCGGTGAAGGAAGGGATTGGAGGTTTCAGCATGGACACAATGAAGCCTTCATAGTCATTTCTATTTAGTCCATTTAGGAGTGTGAAGACTTTCTCTTAGTCACTCACAACATATCCAATGGCACTGAGTTGGTCTCTCAGGGTTTTCAATTTGCGTAGGTAATCAGGGAGAGGGTTTGATCCCTTAGTGAAGGTGTGTAGTTGTGACTTGAGTTCAAATTCTCTAGATTGAGATGACTGGGAAATTTTTTTGGTGAGGGTAGACCAAACTTCATGTGAGGTGGTAGAATCGATGCTATCACTCATTACTTCTTCTGTGAGTGAGCTAGAAATCCAACCTTTGAGCAATCTGTCTATGCGTGTTCAAGCCTTGTATCTAGGATTAGCATCCAGAAGTCTGGACTCATCAGGGATTACGACAGGAGGAGGAGCTTTTCTGCCATCGAGGAAGCCTTCCAGACAGCATGATTCGGCTAGGTTTTTCACTTGTGACTCCTAGGAGGAAGTTGTTGAGGTTGAGCTCGATGGTTAAGAAGTTTGAGATATTCAATCCTACAAGATAGGGATAGATCGAGGTGCTTGAGGTGGAGGCTTGGGCAGCCATGGAGTTTCATCTTAGGCTTGATTGAGGTAGGAGACGAGCTACTGGCAAGTGTAGGTGAAGGAAGGAGACCAAGGGGCTTAAATTAGTACAGGGGAAAAGGAGGGATGTAGAGAGTGAGGAAGATTAGAGAGAAGGCTCAGATACCATCTTAAGTTGAACAACATAGAATAGATTAACAACCATCTTCATTCATTGCTTAACCTAGTTACATAGGTATGATATATATAGAGGCTCACAAAGCGAGCCAGCAGAGTTAATGGCATTGGGTATAGTAATCGTTCCCAATCAATGCAGACAGGCCTATAGACTGAGCTAGCTGATACAAAGGTGTGAAAATGGTGAGGGAGATGAGGAGTCATTACATACTATGTGAAAGATGATAAGCATTGGTAAATATAGTAGATCTATTTGGTTGAGACCAAATTATCTTGACAATATGGATGCAATGCCACTAGTCATCATAGACCAGATCCGTCAATCTGAAACTTGATGCCACAACGCCAACAAAGTCCTTGAAATTGCGACTTGCCACAACAGTGGAACCCATATTTATTAATACGTGATTGGGCCACCATCAGTCAGCATTATAGCTACCTAAAATGAGGGGAGTTGCGTTCATCTCATAGACTTTATCCTTGATCAAGTAAGTCTCGCTCACTCTAGCAATATGTTTTGGTGTCCTTTAATCTATGTCCTTCAACCTGACGAGCAACTTTGTTTTCCTGGCATCAACCTTTTTTCTATTTAGTTATTACGGAATTGTGGTACGTTTTGTTTATGACATTTTCCCAATTCTATTCGATCTATTCATCCCTGTCCTATTTGTTGTTAGAAAAATCTTATGGTTTATTTAATTAAGATCTGAATATTTCATTGATACTCTTTTACTGCTCAACTTTGATCTTATACTAGCGGTAGAGGAGAACTAGAATTCTTATTTATGAAATCCATGGTGTCTCAATTATCCAAACAAATCCAATTAGACATCTATAGAAATACCATTTCTTTCTGTTTTACATACATCCATTTCATGATTGGTTTAGGTGATGTATATATGATATATATGGTTAGCTCCATTTGTTGTGAACCTAAGACTTTGTTACTGATATTTTTTCCACTTTTCCTGATTGGCTCCCCCAACTTTAGATTCCTGACTCCACCCCTGGGTTGTCGTATAGATAAAATCACTTTTATTCAGATCGGATGCCCCTATGGTGGCGAGAAGCGAGATGGACCTTGCTATCACCACTACCACCTACTTTCCTCTTCCATGTCTCTCCTGACTTCTTCTCAGATTGTTCATGCTAAAATGCTATTGGACTTCATCCCCCTTCCAATCCAAACATCTTAGGCTTTATAGCCTCCCTTCCTAGTCTCGCAAGAATATTTGCTCCGATCTGGACTTTGTTGAGTCCGTTCTCCAAAGGAACAGAGTCTTGCAAGACTCTACCCCTCCCGACCCCTCTTTTTTTTGTATGTGTCATTCCATTAGATTGGACAATGCTCAATTGAGCAGCAAGATGTCCATGAATTGGTGGTTTTCCTCCAATTCCTTTGGTTTAAAGCCTAAATAAGCAACAAAAAATACAGTATTCCTTCGAAATCTATTGATATATCTATGGGCTACTCCGTGCATCGAATTGGCCCCATACTTTGACCAATACTTCATATAGTTATTATCTTCTTATTGAAAATTAATGTGGCCTAATTAACTACCAAACTACTCTAGTATAGTGTATATAATTTCACCTATTTTGTGATCTAGATCCACAAATAAAATCATTAACACAACTCAAAATTTCACCAAAATTGTACTACCTCATATATATAATAAAGATCATAAAATCAGTGTTGGTTTCATCATGTCATGCATTTGGGAGCATAATTAGCAAAACCCCTAAAATACCCTTAAGCATGGTGTATAATCCATTGATAATCAGATAATCATCAAACTGTAGATATTATCATCATATTAATCAAGCTCAAATGTTCTAGTGACCTTTCTAGCACCCCATGTGGGTCAATTCAACAAAATGTGATTGGGCTCCAGATATGCATAAAGGCATCCAAAATGGATTGAAACATGTGAAACTTGGTTAATTTGTTCTAATCTCACCTAATTAGAGTTTCTCTTCATAGAACTAACCTTCACATGGATACTTACCAACTATTCCAAATGTGACATAATCACTTGTTATTAGAGCATAAATTGAGTTTTCACAGTAAGTATAAAGTATGTGTGGTAGATAAGAGAAGATGACATACTGATGTTGATATCAAATGTCTAATTTTCAATAATGCTCATGGAACTCACCTTCAGTTGATGTGCAAATGCAATCACAACAAATATATATGGCAAGGACTTTATATCCAACCTCACTTCTTTCTTATGACATCATCTAAATGGGCGCACTACATACAATGGTATGTGGTGAGGTTATAGCTATCACCATGATATTTGTGGCATCTAGAAAATTTGTAAAGTAGATAAATGTCTATTTTCATAGTGGTAAGAATTTGAACACCATGTCCCGCATTGCATTCATCAATGAACACGCAAGGACCATCAGTTCACTATCTCAAGAAGTTGGAAACTCTGCCTCACACTATTTAGTTTGATAGACAAACAAGCAATGTTGAATTATATATTCTTTCAAATGTGGCCTTTTAGACCCACTCCCAACAACTAGGTATCAGTATCTAGGTTGTGAATGTTGTTTTTGTGTGCATCATGGGTAATGACTTCTCCTTGTATATGTAGTCACCCCTTGAAGCAGAAATGCATGCCACCTTACATGTTGTCCTTATGTGTATATGCCAAGATCATGTTTGATGCAAGTAATTCTATCAAGATGGTAAGTCACAACACACATGGGATGGGAAAACTCCAAACACTTTGGATGAAATTTCACAAAGCATAGATGAATATACATGTTTCATCAATCAACCACATATTGTGAAGTCTGAAGAGTGTGGTAGACTATATTGCAAAACATTATATGCATACTCTTATTTCATTTTCATTTACCAATGTTAAGTCGTGTTGTCTAACACCATATGTACACATTTTACTTAATTAATTTTGGTCTCCATTAGAGTGCAAAATGAAAAATAACTAAATATTTATAATTTGTTGAAAATAGGTGTTAACAATATTACATCAGCCCCTACTTTCCCTTTTTGGATAATCTATTAATCACTGATCATATGAGCTTGAAGGGAGGAGCAAGATGATGGTGTTTTCCCTACTCCGTCATCTCATGTAGCACATTTGAAATGATATTTGTGACTAGAATTATCAAATTCAAAATCGTCTAATCTTTCCATTGATCCCCAACATGGTTGATATAGAACATAAATGAGGGGTAATAAGGTATGATTTCCCTATAGATGAACACATAATATAGCATGTGATTGTGTTTAGGGATGAGATTATTTGTGATAAAAAAAATGAACATGTTAGAACAAACTTTGTGTCCATAGAGGCTGAGAGGTAGCTTGTGATCAATTTCTAAGTGTTTCCCCATTGTAAATTGGTGATGAATATTGACCCTATTAGAAGCATTAAGATTATTTGGACGGTACATAAGTTTTTATGGTATCTCTTTGCAAGAATTGGGAAGTTTTCAAGGTCCTTAAAAATATCCTTCAACCTTCCATGAGACAAGGAAATATCTAGGGATCAAAACCCTCAATTTAGACACCCTATTTCAATCTGCATCAGCAATGCCCCTATTTTGAGCAACAATGCAACCACCAAAACAGTTGGAGAAGTCACATTTTTTTGACTAGATAGAGGCATTGGTGATGTTTCCCTCCCTTGTAAAGGAATGGGGCATGGGTTCCCTTATTTGATGATGTCCAATTCACTATGGCACCCTAGTTCCATTAGGTGTGAGATGAAGAATATGAGGAGGAGAGACTCGGGTCAAGTGTAACTAGTCTTTCTCTTGCACTGATGGAGCCCAGTCTAAATGTTGTTGTCTAGACTCCATATATGATTAGCCCACACATACAATGGATGTATGATAGTGGCTAGACCATTTGTCCATGGATCTACATTTCAGGGCAGATAGATGGTGATCAACTAAATCCATAATAAATCCACAAATTTGGAAAATATCATAGAAAATGCTAAGATGGTCCGAATATAGAAAATGTATACATCATTTTGATTAAAAAAGTGAGATCTACCATACGATGGTCTTATATTGGGAGTTTTAAACTACTTATAGGCTAACGCTTATGATAGAATGTGTATGTATATTAATCACTAATAACGAAATTAGATGATGTACTTATGGGAAATGAATGAGGAAAATTACTTTCCTTTTTCAAAAAATCACAATTGTAAACTATATCTTCAAATGAAACAAAATTTGATGAATGTTACCGGATAAATAAAATACAACATCATTGAAAAATAGACCAAAAAGGCAAGATTAGATTGCCAAATAAAAATCTAAATTGGGCATATATATAACATGTATATATGATAAACATACAACTATGTCATCAAAATACCTTACAAAAACCATACCTTATTTACTAAACAAGTTCGTATCTTTCAATATCAAATTGGCCATCAAAATGCCAGAATCTTTTTCATCAATACATTCATGATAGCTCCACAAAATATATCCATGTAGCTTGGTTTTATTAAACTAATTTTCAAAATATCTCGCATGTCAACATTAATCATTGTTTTTTCAAATTATCCACTAAAAAGGGCATAGAAAATATTTAAATACCTATATGTCCAACTTTTTGTTGTTTATTTATTGATGGTAATTTTTTAATATACCCCCCGGTATATTATTACAATGTCTCAACCAAATAAGGGATTTCATCCTCACAATTGTATCCAACTCAACTAAGGATGATTGTAAGGTCATCATATGCACTTTTGGTAAGGTTGCCCTTCCAATGTGCCAGAGTTATCATATTACTAAGCCTTCTCATGATGCTAAACTGTATCCATGACTCAAGAAGTAGATAAGCATACACCAAGTTATGTGAGTTATCTTTGATAATTATTATAGATTCATTATCTTCGATTAGATTTGAGATTAAGAATATACCCTATGATAGGACTTGTCTCTTATCTCTAAGGTTAGATCCTTTTACATGAAGATAGGTTCAGATGTACTATAGGAACCATACACTATCTGTTCAACTCATGTACTAAAAAATAGTCTATCTTGGGACACATGATCGCATGTTTCATCATTCACATATCTTATATTTCCCATATCTCATTTTTTATAGATTTTAGAGGTTAGGTCCTCTAAACATCTCCCATTTGGGTTCACCCTCTTTATAGTTGATATAGTCTTATGTCCCATCCCTAAGGTCCTCCTTTGTAAATATATAGTCACAAACCATAGCTCAAAATGTTAAAACATGTGTTCATGCATGCATGCAATCCTACTAACTAAATGTAGCATAGGTGAATTGGCACACTTCAAAATCTATATGATATTTAGTTATAGACTAGTTAAGGTTGCATGATAAAAAAAATCCTTATTTCATATAAAAATAACTTTAAAGCTCATATTCACACTTAGTTTGGGTTTTTGGGAAGAGGGCACAACATAATAATATTCTTTTGACAAAAACCCTAAGACAGATCTTTCATAGACTAAAAAGTCAGTATATATAACAAATAATGAATGCATACTAAATATAACATAGTATGCACTACTTGTCCAACAATAGATGTGTTATGTCAATTTCATTTGTATCCATTCAGAACTGAAACCACATTTGTCATAGTATAATGACACAAATATTCTTACGACAACAATAGACAGAGAACTTATCCCACCTTTTGATGGAACTTTTCCCTCAACCCTCCACACACATGCCATGTCCTCTACGTCATCCATGTGGATGAAGGGATCACATGAGAGTTGGGGTGTCACTTTGGCCTCTAAGTATAAGCGGTGTTGGATTGTTGGTGTGCTAGCATCACTTACTCCTTTCCTCCCTCTATCATGGGGTGTCATGGATTCCTTTATCCCTTCCTTAAAGGGATAAACTCGTGATCCACTTGTGTATTTCATCCCATTAAAAGGGTGTCCTGACTTAGTTTTTCCCAAAATTGAAATCCTTTTCCTTGTTCAATCCTCAATTAAACTCAAATAGGAAATACTCAGTAGTACTCCAACTAAATGGATGGTAGTCAAGTCGAATACCTCAATTTTGAATTATATCAAATTTCAATTCAGTAGATCAATTAGAACCCCAATTGGTGAACTTCCTATTTTTATTTTTCCTGATCCATATGCCTAGTTGATCAGCAGACTTTCTCAGTCGATTGGCTGGTTATTATCCTAATAGTCAATTAGTTAGGCTATTGATACTCATCAAGTTGTTGAGTTATCAAACATTACCAATCGACTGACTTTTTCAGCCAATCTATTGGATTAGTATTCATCCCTTACATAATTTAGAATCATTCTCACTATGAGTGTGATTGCAATCTTCTGTTCTCCAACATACCAAAATCTAGGTATATATATTAACCCTTAAAAACCTTTCTTATTTAGTATAATATTAGGTTCTTTTAGTCCCTAAATTTGATTAAATTAAGGAAGTTTGAGTTAGATAACATCTTACATATATCAATATTTATATTTGAGTTTCTAGAATAAAACAACCAAATGGATTCCTCAATAGATTTAGATGTACAAATACACCCATGAATTCATTTGGACTCTAAATTGGCATCTTAGAATCATTTTAAGTTTAATTAAAGAAAGAAATAGAAATTTTAAGCTTTTGTGTCAAAATTAATTAAGAAATACATTAAATACATAACTAATTACTTAACCTACCAATAAAGAAATGTAATGACAAGCATTGTCAAATGACAAAATTTATATTGGAAATGAGTTCTTTATAACTTAGTTAATCTACATGTCAATTTCTAGGACAATTAGACTTCATTTTCTCATTCATTTAATTTTTTGAATTATTAACCTTCATATTCATTAGTTACATTTAGTGTCATTGTCGACTTGATTTTCCCTCCTCCATGTGCGTTATCTGTTCAAGGATCTCCCTAGGTTGAACTAGGTAGCCATGATCCCACTATAATGCCTTGCTCATTCCTCTTTTATGTGATTGATGTGCCTGCTCTCGTGGATCACAAACTATCATGAATGGTCGATTCTTCTCTCACTCCTCTTCATTTCTATCCCTCTCCTCCACATTTCCATGACACCAAAACTAGATTCCTATGCCCTTATTCCTCATTATAGAATCCATCATGATCACTAGGTTGCCTACCTCCACGATGACTAGGCATTGCTACCACCAGTCTGACAGCCAAAAAAGTCCATGTTGGCATCTAGAATAGAAAAGTTGGCTACATTTCTTCACTTCTATCCATCACCACTACTTGGTGTAACCTCTTCCATCAGTGATCCTCTCCTTCTTCCACTCTCACCTTTATCCCACTCCTTTGGTGGTAAGGCCACACTACCAACCATGGCTATCTTTCTTCACCACAAATCTTCTTCCATCCTTCCTACTCATGTTGGTGATTCTTGTAATGAACCAAAGACCAAGCTACCACTAAAACTATAGTTTTTTATGACCACCTTAACAACCACCAGTTGTGATGGCTCCACTATATATCTCCACCTCGACAATGACCTCCAATCTCCATGACAGAAGATGGTGTTATAGATTTACACAGCCTTGACAACCACTACCATCTTCTTCCTCATTCTTCTCCCATTTGCACAACCACCTCCACTAATCATCGGTGTCCCTATAGCAAAGCATTTGACCTACAGATCATCCTACAAGCAATCTGAAACACTATGTTGTATCCTCCACTACCAGCCTTACCAATGAAACTTGATGCTCTAAAATACACTTTGAGAATTTTCAAACACATTGCCCACTCTCATGAAACCCTTCAACAATCAAACAGTGTGAGCCTCTGAAGATCCCTACAATTGATTTCCATCACTCTCCTTCCTTAGATCAAGATAGGGTCAGAACCTAAAAGATCTAGAAACCTTCAAGCCCACCACCACATACTCTATCTTTATCCTAGGTATCTAGACAGCACCACCAGGTCATATGTTGACCTCACCTATGACCAACTATAAATTATTATTGTTTCAACTCCTACACCTCTAGACGCTTATAACCTCGTCTAATATGTATGTTCAATATGATAACATTGAAAGTTCACATACTTATAATTTACCCATATTTCTCATTAGATGAAGTAACTATGAACTCTTTGACCCCATGGACCTCCAGACCTTGTGAGAAGAACAACCTAACAACTATTTTGGTGGTCATTAATAGTGCAACTCCAACACATGCAATGACCATTATGGTCAGAATGAGTACTAGCTTCCAAGACAACCTACTTGAAGGTCATACTCAGTTTGTCTTCATGAAATATCAAGCTTAGAAAAGGATAAATCCTAATCATGACATTTGATCATGATGTGGAGCATATAAGGACACTGGTATGACATGTTGCTTGTAGGTGAGTTCCTACTTCTTGTATTTCAGATTTGTAGTCCAATTCTTACGACTAATAGTACATGTGAATTTAGTTGGGATGACAAATGACGTTGATAATGATGATCATAAAGACTAGTAACAACAATTGGTCTAATTACTCCATCATATTAACATGTACATACACCTATGCATGTAAACAGGTCAGTGTGGTGACAATTGTATACATGAGATCTATAGTAAATCATGTTTATGATAATAATTGCAAATATGTTTCAAATAATAATATAGACCTCTAGATCGACTACATGTTAGTGCATAACCAGAGTGCTAATAGAAGTAATTCATAGGCGTATAATTTATCATTTAAGGAAATTTCCATCGCACTTTTAGAAAATAGAAGATACAATGATGAAGAGAACATGTTAGGTGTAAGTTTGAGCATGATAATAATCTAACCTAGTCAATACATCACATTTGTATTTTCTATATTTGAACTAAAGATCCTAGATTCAGAAGTTTAATTGATGACACTAGAAATTATATTTTTCTATATTTTCCTTATTTGAATTAAATAGTATAAAATAGAAAAAACGTATACAAGAGTATATATCTCTAAGCAAATATATCGATGAAATCATATTTTTCCAAAAAAGAAATCAGAGGACATGTCAGTTTGGACCATATATGAATATGCTTTAGATCATATAACCCTATGGTAAATACTTGCATTCATATACATATTGACATCTAAGGTCAACATAGAGTGGTTCAAGTGGTCAAGCACGACGTCTCCTAAAAAAGGGACCCAAGTTTGAATCCCAGTTGCCACCTTGGTTTACCACCTTCTCGGGTGTTCGGCCTCCTCCATAGGCATGGGAGAGGAGGAGAGAATGCCTCTTTTTATCCCACATATTGATATCTAAGTATTGGAAATGACCTCTATGTATAAGGTATACTGGTTTAACCCTAGATAATCTTAGTAAGGGTATTTTGTTAAATGATGCCCAGTCCTATCTGTCACCCTATATATGGGAAATCCTAAGATTTAAAAACCCTAACTCCACATTAGGTAACAAAGACCAGGTTTAGATATACTTTTGATTATGATTAGTAATTGATGGACTAATAGGTGTATAAAATACTTTTAGGTTGAGAAGGACAAATAATGAATTTCACCCCTAGAGTTAGGGTTAGTAATGATATCAGGTATGTGAAATGCTTTACTTTGTTTGGGAATTAAATGACTATAATTACTATAGATTACAACAAGGCACCTTGTTGAACATTGCTCTTCTTTATGTCTAAATTGAAGTCCTACTTTTCCTAAATTGATATCATCTAAAGTATTGTGAATTTTAGTTGTTCTCTTATTATGAGCCTTTCAACCCCTCCTTCTATGAATTTGAACTACTTGATGTGATTATGACTTAAATGCTAATCTTGCCACTGTATTATGCAGCTAAATGTTTTGATGAAAATATGTAAAGTAGTGGTATTTATGTATAACCATAGATATGTTGGTATTTATGTATAACCATAGATATGTTGGACGTGTGTATTCCTCCCAGGGTGTGCATTTCCGCCTTTAATTTTTAGGCCATGATCATATGGTGTTATGGACCTATTTTACATATATTTAATCTACATCTTTATGCATGCAAAATTAATATTCTTTTGATGTGGTGAATGATTATTGTGGAAAGAATGTTGATCTCAAATATATCTAATGTGCAATGACTCATTCTTTTGATTATTTATTTTGGAACTTACCTACAAGTTGATTGCCCCCTCCTTGTTTGGGAATATCATTTTTTGTAGTCATAACCCCATGATAGTGCCCAAATATTTTTTACATGTGAATACTCGGAAGTGTTTTGATGCATATTGTTTGTTTAGTTTTGTTGGGTGTTGTTCCCAAAACCACCCAGGTGTAGGAGCATTAGATGATAATGAGTTAGGAAGATCACTTACATGGCACTAAATTAAGGTTATCTTGAATGGTCATGTTTCCCTATGAAATTGGTCTTACATGTTACAAATGTATACCTTTTTATTTTGTGTGCCTCCCTTTATGGTGAGGAACAATTGTATGATAATTTTCATGTAACTTTGTAATAATTTGCTTTCCGTTGCTTATAAATTTTAATGACATGTGTTATATATACCCTTTAGGAAAATAAATTAAATTCCTCCTTTCCTCCATTTATTTGATAGGATGGTTTTATTTATTGATTTAGTAACGAGTGGATCCCCTCTCAGGTCTTTCTCCTTACAACATGGTATCAAAGCCTAAGTAGTTGGTGACTTGGCTGTTTCAAGTTACCCCAAGTTGTTCCTTACTTAGGTAGTTAAGTAACACTATTTAGGTTGTTGATATGGTTGTCCCTAATTCATGTAATATCGATAAGAACTTTGATACCTAACTAAATTTGGCACTTCCACACCCCAAACTACCTATGTGGATGAGACTTAGTCTTTGGTAACCCGAATCATCTTTTCTCACTTTATGGAGGTGGAAATGTCATTGGGTAGGAGTTGATTCATGTAGCTTTTGATTCATATCTCCTAACTTCTAGGAATTTAATATAAGCACTATGAAGTGTAGGTCGACTTGACTCATATCTATATTAACCTTAGTTCTCAACTTAAACCCTTTTTGTTGTTGTTTTTCTATAATGCCTCACACATGTCCACTTTTGGTGCTCAGCATTCATGTATGACAAACACAAAAGCCTAATGTAAGTTTTAGGATTGGGATGATCCCCTTGCTACAACGTGTTAATCTAAACTAGCATCATTATGTTTCATCATGATTTTCCTTTCACATGAGTATCTCAATGTATCTAAGCACACAACCATTTATCTTAGGGTTGGATTCCATCCTCATTGAGCTTGTTATGCCTCATGCATGAGGGTGGAGGATGGAAGGTATTATCTCAGTAAAATATTCTTAAGAGTATGCCTTTCTCATATTCATGGTGTAATTTGGTTGCCTACTGAATGGGATGATGAGTAGCTAGACTATATAGTTCACACTGTCTGTGATGATACCATAACTATAACGCATCAACTAAAGAAGAACCCTAAAGTCTTCCTATAATGGTTGGACGAAAATATGACTTCCCTGTCTCAAGATGATGTAATGTAATATATATATTTAGATAGGAATGAGGAATGTTGGATATCCTTATAATATGATATAAATTGACCATGTGCTATAAGAAGCCTCCCTCCCATGCCTGTAAGTTTGAGTTTTTTTTGGTACATCCTTTCTGGTGTTGAAGAATATACCCTTTTAGTCGAATGGAAGTGATGATAGAATATTAGAAGTTTATGTATTGTGTTGTGGAAGGAGGATGACTTAGTTCTCAAGTCACTCTTGGTACCAATTTTGAATTTTTTCACAATTCTGTTGCTAAACTTATTTTCATTATTAAAATGTATGTAAAAAAGGAAAGTTTTCTAGATTTTATTGATGGTTTTGGAACCAATCACCGCTGCAAGGAAGTGTTTAGTGCTATAGAAACTCTTTAGTGAAGACCCCTATGGATTTATATATCAACCTTGAGACCCTAGGACTAAATGTAAAGTAGAGAGTAATAAGGAGTTTTAGGTATAAATGACCTAGTTGATCTGCCCATGTTTCCCCTCTATACGGTTAGTTAGGATATATCTTAATCCTTTTCAAGGGGTAGAGTATTGACGTGTATTCCTTTAGGAATGTAACTTAACTTAGGACTATATAAAGTAAATAGTGGTTGTTATAAGTAATACATGAGTAATATCCAGTATTAAGGTCATAGGTATGTATCTACCACCTAACTAGGGTATATGGATAATCCTTACAAATCATATCACCATAAATGTTACTTAAATAATTAAATCAGTGTTGAGACTTGTCTTTATGTATATATCATGGAAAACATAGGTATGTAAGCGAATATTATTAGGTTAAAAGATGTATAATTTGGATGTGGTCAAGCAAATTTGTGGGTTGGGTTACAAATGGGTGAATTTCATGAATAAAATCCTATTTAAGGAGTGAGTGTTGTAACATATCTGGATTACGGTATATATATTAACCCTCCCTCTTCTAGGCCCTTTTAAGTTAGTACAATATTAAGTCATTTTTGAATTTATCTTCCATTAGGAAGAGTTGGAGTTTGATAATATCATACATACAAAAATAAATTTATGTTTAAATTTATAGAATAAAACAACCCAATAGACTCCTTAGTAGGTCTAGATGTACAAATATGCCATTTAATTCATTTGGACCCTAAATTGGCATCTTAGAATCATTTTAAGTTTAAGTATAGATAGGAAATAGAAAATATAAGATAATATGTCAAAACCAATTAATAAAGGCATTGATGCATAATTAAGTACTTAACTTACCGATAAAGAAATGTAATGAAAAACATTTTCAAAAGGTTAAATTTATGTTGAAATTGAGTTCTTCAAACCTTTTTTAGTCTATATGTCAATTTTTAGGTCAATCAGATCTCATTTTTTTATTCATATACTTATTTAAATTCTTATACATCATGTTCACCAATTACATTTAATTCCATTATCAAATTGATTTCCCCTCTGCATGTGTTACATGTTCAGTTCTCTCCCTTCATTGAAGAGGTAGTCATGATCCCACTATAACGCCCCCACTCCCTCCTCTTTGACGTGCCTTCTCCTACATATCACCAACTGTGATGGACGACTGATTCTTCCCTTCTTCCTCTCCATTTCTATCTCTCTCCTCCACCTTCCATGGACCCAAAACCTAGTTGCCTAGGTCCTTCTTCCTCAATAGGCTATCCACCATGATCTCTAAGCCGCCTACCTCCATGGAAACCACGCACTACTACCACCAATATTGTGACCAAAAAAGACCTTTCTGACACTTAGAACAAAAAAGGTCATTATGTTTCTTGAGCTCCTATCTTCTACCACCACTCGGTGTAAACTCTACTGTCACTGACCTTCTTCTTCTTCCCCTCTCACCTTGCTCCTAGTCCCTTAGTGGCAATACAACACTACCAACCATGGCTACTGTCGTTACCAAGAAGCCACGTGGTCATACCTTCTTCATTATGAATCCTCTACCACCCCTCCTACTGATGTTGGCAATTCTTGTAGTAAGTTGTGACCAACTATTGCAGTGTCTGAATACCACCTCAACAACCACCACCTACGATAGATCCATTCTATTTCCCCACCTAAACAACGAACTCCGGGCTCCATGATAAAAAATGGTGATACAAATATGCACAGCCTTGACAACCTCTAGAACCCACCGCCTACCCATCATAAATTCTACCCTTGACATTCACAGTCATGTTCTTCCTCATGCTTATCCCCTTTGCATCACCACCCCTACTGAGCATCAGAATCCCTACAACAAAGCAGTTGACCTATGAATCATCCTGTAAACAATTGCAAGACTCTGTTGTATCCTCCACTTCTATCCTTCTCAATGAAACTTGACGCTTTGAAACACACATCAAAAATTGGAGCATACATTGATCACTCTCAATAAACCCATCAACAATCATAACTAGTGTTTTAGCCTCCAAAGCTTCCTATAATCAATTTCCATTACACCTCCTTCCTTACCATCAAGACACGGTCGAGTTACAAAGATGTGCTACCAAACACACCTAGCACCACCAGGACAACTTCTATCTAGAAACACCAGAGAAAGCTCCAACTTCTCTCTGGAAAGATCAACTGAGATAGCATCATCGGGAACCAGGCAGAGCAACATCGTCTCTAAGCTGACTCTAGTTGAACACCATCAATGCATTACATTAGAAACAACAAATTGGTTTTTCTAAGAAATAGCAAGGTGGACTCCTAATAAATGTCATCATACCTCAGTCGTAAACCCTAGAGCTACAACACTTGAGCTAAGATCAACCAAAAATATTGTAGTGCATTCTTCTGGAAGAAACACCACCATTGAAATAAATATGGGATACACCTCCAGATCTAACATCCCCAAACCTCAGCCAATTATCAAAAGCCTGATCAAGGCAGAAACAACATAGAGCATACCAACATATAATAAGTATGTGGACTTGTGCCCTAAAATAAGAAACCTATCTTCGTAGCCCACATTCCTTGCCTCAATATCCACCACTACCTACCATTCTCTAAGTTGTATCTTTCTCACCTGAGAAAACAACACACCATGTAGAACCCAACATACACCTAAGGTGTAGAAACTTTTCAAGGTTTAGACCACATGAAAATAAGAATAGAAATTAGGATAAATCATCCAATACTTTCAATGCTACCCACTCTAAGACTGAACCGATGGCATCTGATATCCCTTTCATGGATTACATGCTCAATTTTGATGTGATGAAATTAGTTCAACTTCCAAAGGAATGGAGATACCACCATTTTGATATCAAACATGGAATCATCACCATCAAGATGGGAAACAAAAAAATTTGAGTTACTCTTGAGGCAGACAAATTCAACATCCTGCACACTAGAGAAGGATGGTCGGAGATGATCACTCAACTCCAGCTCAAACTATATTGGATCATATACCTTAGACCCATAGATCACCATACCCTCAAGGCATGGGTCACTAGTTTCTTCACCAAAACTGTGACTGAGCTCATCCCTTTCTTTGGAATGTCGAGAGATCTTGACTTTGAAGTCTCTGATTTAGCATATCAGCTATTTGTGAGAGACGTATACCAAGCTGCACCGGGTACATTTGCAAATTCTATCAAAATAGAAACATCATCAGAGACACAAATGGACACCTCTATAAAAGACACAAAACCATCATCTAGAAAATCTCCATCAAACAAGTATGCATCTCTCTCCCTTCCTCCCCTTATTTTACCACCATATCCCTCTGATCCTCCCCCACCCTGTCCTTTCCTTGTCCTTCTTCTTTTTCCCCTTAAAACCCCTCTTATAACTCCATCTTCTCCCTATATCCTCATCAGCCTCAACTACTAATCTTTTCATCGCCTCCTTCCCTCCTTTATCTTTGTCTCATATTTGAATCATCATTTCTCATCACCAAATATGCTTCTACAAACCCATTATCTGCTCCCATTATCTCCATAGAGGGCACCTCAAACACAATTTCTCTTCCCCACCCCCTCCCCTCTTTGCTTAACTTATAATAGGTCACAACACCTATCATACACCTCTAACGCCCAACACCACACCCAACGATATTACTAAAAAAAATTCAAGCGATAAACTACTAAACGACCAGATTACTAGAAAACAGGGTAAATTAAAACTAATTTAACAGTACTTGTAAGAGCAGAACCCTAAAATTTACAAAATAGGACATACCATATTAGGTATTTGCATATATGTTCAGTGGCCTTAGCCACAATAGTATACAAAAGAATCATGTTCACATATACATGCCACATATATACAAACCATGGCATAATTCCTAAAACATGTGTCGATATACATCATCTACAAAACACATCCCTTATTGGGCATGAGAGTACATGGACAACACTAGGAATATACAATGACAACAACTAGTAGCTATCCAACCTTCTGAGGCTATTGATCTCCAAGATGCTCTTCCTTAACATCATGATCATGACCACGCTGTTGATGACCACCTAAAAAGATGTGGTGACCCACGAGGTGAGCCCATGTCCTAGCGAGACATATAACTCTCAACAATGGTTATTGTTACCACATATATAATACTATTAAATAGGATGAATAGATTCAACTAAATGAATTATATAAACTGATTACACAGGTTAAGTAGGCTAAGTACCTATAATAGATGGTCACAACATCATAATAAGAAGGAATATGAAGAACATGTATAATAGTTGATTTCTCTTACCGCATTATATGACAACTGAGCAGTATAAGAAACAAGGCAAAGGTAAACATCCAGTGCAAAGCATTTTTAACCCTAAGAAGATATACTACATAGTTGTATTATGTCTTTTATTATTTCCATGAGGATTTGAGTCACCACCCAAATCCAACTGACCACTGCTAAGTCAAAATCAGTGCCATACAAGATCACAGAAGAGCAGGAATCTAAGATCTTCTCCCCATGCAGTCAGTACAAGTGAACATCATAGTGACACATCAGTCAAACTACCACCAGCAACACATAGTCTAGCTGAAAACACCTAGCCCACCTTGGTACATGTCACAACACTAGACACCAGGGTACAAAACCATGCCACTAATGTACAATTGCAGTTGTCCTCTAATCACAAAAAGTATATAATCACCAAGATAGGACCGCATTCATTCTCACACTGAGGTGACCGTGGACATACTAAAAACACCCAGGGTCAAGATGACAAGGACACACAGTCACTTGCACCTCGCATACTCAACAGTATGCGTTTTGAGTTTCCCTTAGGAATACTCATTTCACCATTCATCAAGTGTCAATGCTGGAATGGATCTATGGCCAGGGAAACTACATGATTAAGGTTACACTTGATTAGTTAAATCCAATGGGGTGTCTTTTATTGAATCAAACAAGTTACAAGAAACCTCAAAAGAATTCTATAAAACATAGGTCAAGTGCAACTTCAGAAGATATAAAATGTATTAACATAAAACTTGTCACATCACTACATAACATTGTTCACTACCCCTCATAAGACCATCACCATTATCACATCAACATGGGATACAAATCCCTTGTCCAAGGGTCATTAAGACCACCACATAAAAATCACCTGCAAGAACATCATTATCTTTCCACACATTATAACAAGATTAAACATACCATCACTATACTTGTGATACACAGGTTAGCACAACATAGCTTAAGATCTTATGATGTTCATATGATAGAACATTAGGGTTACAACAACCTTGATGAAATGTTCTGTCATCATACCAAACCAGCATACCATGAGCATCACCCCAGATGTTGAGTAGGAAAAACCATCAGTTGTACACAAGCAAACACATTGGAAAAATCATATAGAGAAACCATCAGTTGTGACCTAGAAACAGACACCAATTGAACCTAGTTAAGCCATTGTTTGATAACATAGAAATTACCATCTGTTGTGGGGATGCAACCCACCATCAGATCATGAAGTCATAACCTCCATTGGTTGGCATCATCAAGTGTTGAACTTGCACTACCATCAGTTGATGATCATAGGTTAATGGACCATCAAGTCTGGGAATCAGAATAACCATTGGTTGATGGAATAGAAGGACCATTAGTTTTCAGACCCATTACTCCCATTGGTTTTCATCAACTGGTGGTGAAACAAGGCAAAACATGGGGGAATCTGTCATTTGGTGAAGGAAAAGAAACCATTGATTGAATCTGTCACTAAAGCACCAAAACCATTGAAACTTGAGTGCCAAAAGAGTCAAAATAGGAATTAAGTTAGGACCCTCTGTTGGCATGAGAAACACAAGAAAAACAACACCAAAAGAAAGTCCATTGGTTCTAGCAAGAAGGCAAACCATTGAGTTACACGCAAGGTAGAAAACCGCTCAAAAACCTGAAGTGAAACCCATCTTTTGAGAGATACCAAGAGCCATCGTTTGCCATGCAAGCAAGACCTAAATATTAATCTACCAAAGAAAAGTTGTGCATAAGATTTAGAGCACATCCAAGAAGATAAACCATTCAAGAATTATCACCTAAGCTCAAACCCTAGGCAAAGATGCTACCTTTCCACTTAGAACTTAGTTTTAGAGAAAGATCTAGCATATGCAAGCTATAAGTAAGCAATAAATGTGGAGAAAGTTATACAAATTGCCTCTAGAAAGATAAGAAGCTCCAAACAACAAGTTAGATAGAGAAATGGAGGAATAAACCCTAGCTTAAGCACTCCACACGGCCAAGCAAGGTCCTTCTCCAAGAAAGAGAGCAAACCCTAGGTCAAGGAAGCAAGAAAGAGATGTTCCATAAGCTCTAGACCAAGCTCCACCATGGAACACCATGGTCACGACCAAGAAGAAGAAAGAGTGAGATAAGGAAGCAATGAAAACGAAGGGAAAGAAGGATAGATTACTTGCTTAGGTCAAGAACAAGCAAAGGAAGCTCAACAAGCTCCAAGAGAGGGTACACCTGAACCTTAACAACACATGCAAGGAGATTGACCGCATTCTTATATATTGGGAACCTTCCTCTACACCTAAATAAGGAGAATGAATCTATAGATATCAAGAAAGAGAAAGGGATCCAAAGGGTTTGTTTGCATGGAAGGCAGGAGGTTTATAAAACTATGGGTGAGAGAGAAGAGAAGGTTTAGGTGTCCTAACATGTTTGCCAAGTGTCCATGGCCATGGGACATCACGTCCATGCAAGAAGAATATCCATCGGTTGTGGAGTCTACATGACCATTGGATCTTGACCCTCCTAGGGTGGCCATCAAGGCTCATCAATTGGTGACTATCGATTCTTAAAACCCTAGGTCACTAGGTGGAAAACCATCTATTGAACACCCCTTCCAAGAAAACCATCGATCCAAGGGACCTCAAAAGAGAACACCCATAGAACTACCACCAATAGAGACCACCATCAGTTGTACCCACATAAGTAGGACCATAAAATGTCACCCATCTAGGGGGAACCATCAGTTGTTGGCCTCCAAGGTAGCTCATACAAGAGAGAAAAACCCCAACTCAACCTTAGAAAGGTATCACCACCAACCCAAGGTGCAACTAAGTGCCCCATGGCACAAAAATCTCAAGCATGATAAGAAAACATGTGGGGAACAAAAAGAACACAACAAATTTCAAGAAAAATCTCATATATGAGTAAATTGTAGAAAAGTCCAGAATAAGCATAAAATTGCATAACTTGCTCAAACAGTGTCCAAATTGGACCAAAATTGAAACTTAAGCTTGTCACATGATATAAAAGCACATAAGAGGTTCGTATTAAGGTTTTATGCACTTAATTAAGGTAAGAAATCATGTTACAAGCATAAACTCCTAACAAGGATTTTTCCCCCAAAATCGTACGTGAACAAAGACAGCTACATCCTACATATATCGTCCTCTAACTCCCACGTGGATTCCTCCACACCATGGTGATGCCATAAAACCTCAACTAAGACTATATCCTTCTTCTTCAACTTCTTCACTCTCCTATCCAGGATCAACACAGTGCCTTCAACATATGATACATCCTCCTCTAACTCAACCTCCACAGCCTGCAACACTTATTCTATATTTGGATGACACTTCCTCAGCATAAAAACATGGAATATAGGGTGAAACTTATGCAACTTTGGGGATAACTCAAGCGTGTACGCCACCTTCCCAACATGTGCTACAACAGGGTAAGGTCCCATATACCTAGGAGCCAACTTTCCCTTCTTACCAAACCTCAACACACCATTCCAAGGGGAAACCTTTAGTTACACACTATCTCCAACTTGGAACTACAAAGGCCTACTATGGTTGTTGGCATATGACTTATGTATATCCTGAGTAGCCTTCAGCTATCGTTGTATCACCTTGATCTTTTCTATAGTCTGTTGTACTAGCTCAGGACCCAAGAGTTGATACTCACATGTCTCATACCAACATAGTAGTGACCAACAACACCTCCCATACATTTCCTCATAGAGTGTCATATCTATACTCCTATGACAACTGTTGTTTTAGGTGAACTCTACCAAACTCACTTGGATGTCCCAACTATCAAGAAACTACAAAACACATAAGATCTTCCAAAGTTGGTATGGTCCTCTCAAACTGACCATCTGTCTACAGGTGGAAATCTATATTGAACATTAGTTGTGTCCCCGTCGTTGTATGAAGACGCTCTAAAAAATGACTTGTGAACTGTGGACCTCTGTCGGATACTATAGTTATTGTAATTCCATGTAGGCAAACTATCTCATCAGCCTATACATGTGACAACTTCTCTACTGTATATGTTGTCTTGACTGATAAGAAGTGAGATGACTTGGTCAACCTATTCACTAGCACCCTAATGAAATCATGACCTTTAGTTGTCCTGGAAAAAGCAAGCACAAAGTCCATGGTGATATGATCCCATTTCCTTTGCTTTATTGGCAAAGATGGCAAAGTTCCTATCAGTTTTTGATGCTCAGTCTTGACCTGATAGACTGGACATCTATCCATGAATTATACTACATCATGCTTCAAACCCAGCCACCAATACAGATCCTTTAGATTATGGCATATCTTGGTGCTTATAGGATGCATCACATACATTTAGGAATGAGCTTCCTCAACAACCATCTTCCTCAAGCCATCAACATCTGGAACCACTATCCTACCAAGGAAACACATTGTCTCATCCTCTGTCTCATGGAATCCATCGTGCTTCCCGCTGCCAAACTCTGACCTCATAGTAAGTATCATGATATCATTCTATTGTGCATCTCTGATCAGCTGCATCAACATCAAGTTAATCTACAACAGTGCCAACAAGACTGCCAACAGAGATATCTCCAACTTCACGTTCATCTAGCGAAGTGAGACTAACATATCTCACTTGTGACACACCAAAGCTGACAATTGTGCCTTGTGCGTAGATGATGATGAAGATACTTCATGCCCAACACATCATCCACCACATTCGCCTTGCTCGAATGGTAGTCTATCATGCAATCATAATCTTTGATCAAGTCCATCCATCTCCTCTACCGTATGTTCAGCTCTTGCTTTGAGAAAATATACTATAGGTTCTTGTGATCGGTGAAAATCTGACATTTCCATCCATAAAGGTAGTGTCTCTGAATCTTCAAAGCATGGACCACAGCTGCAGGCTCTAGATCACATATCGGGTAATTTTCCTCGTGTTTCTTAAGATGTTTTGAAGCAAAAGAAATCACATTCTTATCCTGCATCAGCACACATCCCAAGCCATTTTTTAAAGCATCACAGAAGATGATATAGCCTTTCCCTTACTCTGGCAATACCAACACTGGTACAGTGGTCAACTTCTCCTTCAACAGCTGGAAAGAACACTGACACTCATCATACTAGACAAATGAAACGCCTTTCCTTGTCATCTTGGTTAGGGGTAATGACACAACACTGAAGTTGTTTATGAACCTCTTGTAGTAGCCTGCCAAACCAAGAAAGCTTCAAACTTCAAATGATGTCTTTGACTGCTCTCACTTTAGCACTGACTAAACCTTCTTTGGGTCTACACAGGCACTCCTGGTAGATATCACATGACCCAGAAAAGACACCTCTGTCAATCAGAACTCGCACTTGGTGAACTTAGCATATAACCAGTGTTTCCTCAACAATGTCAATGCCTGACATAGGTGATGCTTATGTTGCTGACTATCTTTGGAGTATATCAAGATGTCATTGATGAACACTACAATGAACTGATTAAGGTACGGTCTGAACACCTTGTTCATTAGATCCATAAAAGTTCCTAGCGCATTGGTCAACCCAAACGACATAACTACAAACTCGTACTAATGATACCTAGTCCTGAGAGAAGACTTGAGTATGTCATCCGTCTTGATCCTCAACTGATGGTAACCTGATCTCATATCTATCTTTGAGAACATTGCAACACCTCTCAATTGATCAAATAGATCGTCTATCCTCGGCAAAGGGTACTTGTTCTTGATAGTGACCTTGTTTAGTTGTCAATAGTCTATGCACAACCTCATGAATTTGTCCTTCTTCTTCATGAACAGCACGGGAGCACCCCAGGGGAGAAGTGCTCAGTCTAATAAAGCCTTTCTCTAACAGCTCCTGCAACTACCTCTTCAACTATTGCATCTTTTCAGTGCCATCTTTACAGTGCTTGTGCTATGGGATGTGTTCCAGAAACAAGATTGATCTCAAAATCAATCTCTCTAGGAGAGGGAACACCAGGAAACTCTTCAGGGAATACATCTGCAAACTCTCAAACCACAAGCACCTCCTAGATACTAGGACCTCTTGCCTTGGTATCCACAACCTGCACCAAGAAAACCTCACACCCCTGTCTCATTAGCATCTCTATTGTCATAGCTGACACCAAGCACGTCAGAAGAATCTTCCTATCTCCTTGGAATACCCACAAAACATCTCCCTCATGGAACGTCACCACCTTGGAACTACAATCCAAGACCACATGGTATTTCTCCAAAGTATCCATCCCAAGGATCACATCGAATTCATGCATCTCAAGTGGCATGAGGTCCACTTCAATGTTGTGTCCCAGAAAGAAAGAATACAAGATGGACACACCTCCCTCAACTTGGTGTAACCAACAAGAGGGGTTTCTAACCGAAGACTACTAGACCTACTAACAACATGCATATTACAACTACTCATCACCTCTCTGGGGATACAAGAATGTGTCACACTCGGGTCAACCAAAATAGATATAAAAGAAGAAGTAGACAAATAAAAATGAAAAAGTTCCATCTGACCTATCACGACATGTGGATTAACTCCCTCCGGCTGACTCATACTGTCGAATTGAATCATTGCCTATTATCGCTAACATCCTCTACTAGCCTGTCTAGAGCATCCTACCTATGTTTCTTGACTGCATCCTCTACCACCACCACTATTGAATTGTTGTTGCTGAGAACCTCATTGACTCTGCCTTGGTTGTTGTGTCACTTCCTCATCCTTCATAGGGAAGAACAACTTGGTATGCATGTCTATCCACACTTATAACAAGTTTTACTCTCATACCATGCCCTAGACATCCATGTCACTATTACAGAAGTTATACTGTGAGCTCCTATAGGAGGAAAGCTACGGCCTTTACCCATACTTGGGGACCACTATGACGACACCACTATTCTTGGATCTGAGAAAATTGATCATTGTTATGACTGAGGTGAAGAAAAACTCGGCTTTTTAAAGACTCTAGAAGACTGCCACTAAATCTGGGCCGACCTCTTCTTAGCATTGACTACACACTTCTCTATAGAAGACCACTCGATCCTCCTCACTAACTCAACAAAGGTAGAAAACCTCCCCTATTCTCCAAAGCAGACATTGTTGTCATTAGCTCCTTACTCAAGCCCTTCTCAAACCATTGGATCATCTCCTTATACACTGTTTCCATGTAAGGAGAGAACCTCAATAGCTCCATGAACTTCACCTCATACTCATTGATCATCATTGATCCCTGTCAGATCTTCTCATCCAAGTACATCTCTAGGAAGTACCCGCTAACAAACACTCGCTGAAACTCTTCCCAACCGATCACCACTCCATGTCTCTTCTCCTCCTCAATGGCCCACCAGTGGCCAACACTGCCCTCCAGCAGGTCTACTGCATGCTTCACCGTGTCTTCTTCTAGGATATTGAGGCTCTTGAAAGCCTTCTCAAGCTCCATCAACCACATATTTGCATCCATCAGGTCTGTTGTACTAGCATACTGGATCGGCCCCATACATCTCAATTTCTCAAAAGTCTCCCCAGAACCATGGGATTCTGTATTGGGGATAGTTGTCCTAGTTTGAGGTACAGGCGCTCAATCCACCAAATGCATAATTGTGGCCATAAACTACCCAAACATGGACTGAAAAGTGGGATTAACCATAGTTGTTGGGTCAAACTAAGGCATCATGGGCTTATACAGACCCATCTATGGCACTCTATCTTCATGTGTCCGCCTCCTACCTCCACCTCCTGGCACAAAAAACCTACTCTCAGCATGTTCTTTGTGCTCTCCAAACATATCTGCATAAGCTATCATCAGATATGCTGGATGATGCAAGAACAGACACAAACCCTAGTCCTATGCCCATGCAGACTCAAAGAACCTAGAGCTCTGATACCAACTTTTACTTGTGACATCCAATGCCACACCCAACGAGATTACTCAAAACAAATTAAGTGATCAACTACTAAACAACTAGATTACCAGAAAATAGGGTAAATTAAAATTGATTTAACATTACTTGTAAGAGCAGAACCATAAACTTTACAAAGCAGCACATACCATATCATGTATTTACATATATGTTTAGTGGCCATAGCCAAAACCTGTATACAAAAGATATCTTGTTCACATATACATGCCACATATATACGACATACTACTAAAACCATGTGTCAATATAGTTCATCTACAAAACACATCCCTTCCCGGACCTGAGAGTACATGGACAATACTAGGACTCTAGTACGACAACAACTAGAAGCTATCTCCAAGCTACTCTTCCTCATTAGCACAATCCTGACTACACTGTTGATGACCACCTAAAAAGATGTGGTGACCTACAAGGTGAGGCCCATGTCTAGCGAGAGATATAACTCCCAATCAATTATTATTGTTACCATAGATATAATACTATTAAAGAGGATGAATAGATTTAGTTAAATGAATTATTTAAATTGATTACACATGTTAAGCAGCTTAAGTAGCTATGACAGATAGGAATAACATCATGATAAGAAGGAATATGAAGTACATGTATAACAGTTGATTTCTCTTACCGCATTATATAACAACTGAGCAGTATAAGAAACTAGGAAAGGGTAAACATCCAATGTGAAGTGCTTTCAATCCTAAGAAGATATACTACATGGTTGTATTGTTTCTTTTATTACTACCCTTAGGATTTGATTCGTACCACCCAAATTCAACTGACCACTACTGAGTCAAAATCAGTGCCATACAAGATCTCAGAAGAGTCAGAATCCAAGATCTTCTCCCCACCCAGTCAGTACGAGTGAACATTGCAGTGACATATCAATCAAACTGAGACCAACGACATATAGTCAAGTTAAAAACACATGGCCCGCCTTGGTACAAGTCATGGCGCTAGACACTAGGGTATGAAACCATGCCATCGAGGTACAACCGCAATTGTCCTCCAATCACAATAAGTATATAATCACCAAGACATGGTTGTAGCCATTCCCACACTAAGGTATGGTTGTGGCCATCCTCAAAACACCTGAGGTCAAGATGATAAGGACACACAATCACTTGCACCTCTTATACTCAACAATATGCACTCTAAGTTTCCCTTAGGAATAACCATGCAGAAAGTGCTAAAGCTATAATGGATCTATGGCCATGGCAACTACATGATTAGGGTTCCACTTGATTAGTTAAATCCAATTGGGTGTCTTTTACTACATCATTCAAGTTACAAGCAACCTTAAAAGAATTCTACAAAACATAGGTACAGTGCAACTTTAGAAGATGTAAAACATATTAACATAAAACTTGTCACATCACTACATAGTATTGTTCACTGCCACTCATAAGACCATCACCATTATCACATCACCATGGGATACCAATCTCTTATCCAAGGGTCATTAAGATCACCAGATCATAATCACCTGCAAGAACATCATTATCATTCCACACCTTATAGCAAGATTCAATGAACCATCATCACACTTGTGATACACAGGTAAGCACAACCTATCATAAGAGCTTATGATGTTCATATGACAACAATAAGGGTTACAAAACCTTAAGGAAATGTTCCATCATCATACCAAACCAACATAAAATGAGCATCACCCCAAAATCATCAGATGTTGAGTAGGTAAAACCATCAGTTGTACACAAGCAAACACATTAGACAAACCATCTAGAGAAACGATCGAGTAGTAACCTGTAAAGAGTCACCAAATAAACCTAGTCAAACAATTGTTTGATAACATAGAAAGAACCATCGGTTGTGGGCATGCAACCCACCATCGGATCATGAAGTCAGAACCTCCATTGGTTGACATCATCGAGTGTTAAACCTGCACTACCATCGATTGATGATCATAGGTCAACAGACCATCGAGTCTTAGAGTCAGAATAACCATTAGTTGATGGATCAAAAGGGCCATCGGTAGTCAGACCCAATACTTCCATCGTTTGTCATCAACAGGTGGTGAAACAAGGCAAAACATAAGGGGAAGTCGTCGCTTCATGAAAGAAAAGAAACCATCGATTGAAGCCATCACTAGAGAACCAAAATCATTGATTCTTGAGCATCAAAAGAGTCAAAATAGAAATTAAGTTAGGACCATCGATTGTCATGAGAAATACAAGTAAAACAACACCGAAAACGAGTCCATTAGTTCTAGCAAGATGGCAAACCATCAAGTTACGTGCAAGGTAGAAAGCTGCTCAAAAACCCAAAGTGAGACCCATCATTCGAGAGATACTAAGAGCCATAGTTTGCCATGCAAGAAAGACCTAAAGATTCCTCTACCAAAGGAAAGTTGTGCACAAGATTTAGAGCACATAAAATAAGATAAAACATTCAAAATTTAGCACCTAAGCTCAAACCCTAGGCAAAGACGCTACCTTTCTACTTAGAACTTAGTTTTAGAGCAAGATCTAGCATATGCAAGCTATAAGTAAGCAATAAACGTGGAGAAAGTTATATAAATCACCTCTAGGAAGAAGAAAAATCTCCAAATAGCAAGATAGAATGAGAAAAGGAGGAAGAAACCCTATCTTAAGCACTCCATACTGCCAAGTAAGCTCCTTCTCAAAGAAAGAGAGCAAACCCTAGATCAAGGAAGCAAGAAAGAGATGTTCCATAAGGTCTAGAGAAATATCCACCGTGGAACACCATGGTCACAACCAAGAAGAAGGAACAAGGAGTTAAGGAAATAAATAAAGAGAAGGTAAAGAAGGATAGCTTACTTGCTTAGGTCAAGATCAAGCAAAGGAAGCTCCACAAGCTCTAAGAGAGGGTAGACATGAATCCTAACAGCACATGCAAGGAGATCGACCACCTTCTTCTACCTTGGGCACCTTCCTCTCTACTAAAGCAAGGAGGACAAAGATATAGACAGAAAGGAAGAGAAAGTGGTCCAAAGGGTTTGTTTGCATGGAAGGTAGGAGGTTTATAAAGCTATGGGTGAGAGAGAAGAGAAGGTTTAGGTGTCCTAACATGTTTGCCAAGTGTCCATGGCCATGGGACATCACCACCATCCTAGAAGTAGCTCCATTGGTTGTGAAGTCTGAAGGTCCATCAAATATTGACCCTCCCAGGGTGTCCATTGAGCTTCATCACTTGGAGACCATTGGTTTTGAAGCCCTAGGTCACTAGGTGGAAACCCATCGATTGAACACCCATTCTAAGAAAACTATCGATCCAAGGGACCTCAAGAGAGAATACCATTGACCTACCACCTTTATAGACCACCATAGTTTGTACCCACCTAAGGAGGACCATCATATGTCACCCATCCAGGGGAACCATCGGTTGATGGCCTCTAATGTAGCTCATCCAAGAGAGCAAAACCCCAACTCAACCTTAGAAAGGCATCACCACCAAACCAAGGTGCAACCAAGTGCCCCATGGCACAAAAAGCTCAAGAATGATAATAAAACATGTGAGGAACAAAAGTCATGTGACAAATTGCAAGAAAAATCTCATATATGGGTAAAGTGCAGAAAATTCCAAAACAAGCATAAAATTGCAAAACTTGCTCAAACAATGTCCAAATTGGACCCAACTTAAAACTTAAGCTTTTCACGTGATATCAAAGAACCCCAAAAGTTTAGATAATGGTTTTAAGCACTTAATTAAGGTAATCATATATGTTCAATCACTAATCAAGGTCTGGAGCCTTACAACACCTGCCCCTGACCCCTACTCCCTGACCTTTTTAGATGCCGCCCCCATGCTTTGCATGGTTCATCATTCCACATCCCGCTTTACCTTCCCAAAAGATCTCACCATGCAATGAAAACCTTTTCTCCTTCCTCACATTCTCGATCTTCCAACCTTCCCTCTTCTTCACCCACTTACTGCTCTAACTCATTTGCTTGTCTTTTTATTCCTGACAACATTCCTAATCCACCACCATCTTCCACCTCTCATGATCTTCTCCCTCCCACCCCCTATCCTACTATTCCTCTTCTCCTCCTACCTAATCCAACTCCTTTATATCTCTCACTCTTTTGCCCCTTCCCACCTTCCCCCTACACAATCCTTTCTACCCTCTCGTACCAATATGGCACTTCATATCGGCTCACTCTTTGTATGGTTCATCATTCCATGTCCCCCCTTACCTTCCCAAAATCCTTGTAAGTCTTCTCTGTCAAAAAATCCATTAAGAAACCTGCCTCCATAAAAATCCGCCTAGTAGAAAAAAAATACACTATTAAACTAGTCTCCAAAAACCCTACTCATCAACCACCACATTCACTGACATCATAAACCATCCCCCGTCATGGTTTTTCTCTGTAAACCATGCAAACATCAAACCTCAGTTTGCGTTGGTCCACAAAAATTCAGATAGAAAATGGTTTTAGAAAGAAAAAAATAACAACATCCCTCTTAGAGGAAACCCTAATCCAAATGACCCAAACAAAAGACAAAGAGTGTCATCTCCACTAATAGAAAACAACCATCTCATTATCTTTGACACTATCAAACCTTTTCTATTCCACAACAACCCTCCACCCATCTCCAACATAGATAGGGATACAGTAGAAAAGATCAAAGCAACAACCATCGAAGAGATCAAATCATCCCACAGCCCCAAGAACAAGAATAAAAGAAAAATGACAGTTGTTGTTTCATCTTGCATCTCTCAAATTGCCACAACAAAAGGGCACACCAAGAAAAATTATTTTGTGAGGAAGAAGGTAACTCATCTGTACACAACATTGTTTCATGTCTTAAAGAAATGCCTTTTTTATGGCTCTATAGAATAATATGATAATGTCATACCATTAGATGATATTGATGACATTGTTTCCTGGATTAATATTACTACCTTCACATATTTTGCCTTAGTACTAGGAACCAATTTTGACATAGAATCTACAAACAAATTATCCCTGAATGAAATCAAATATTTCATGGGTTGGCAAAACCAAACACATTCATAGCACAAACATAGATATTCAATGACTAAACCTAGCATAAAGCACCATTGTCTATCAAATAGGTTGATTTTTTATTATTCAATGATCATCTCTACTTGTAAAATTTATGGAGCATCAAATGCTAATGGAAGAAGAGTTGTCTGTAGATTCATTGATAAGAACAACATCAATATAATTTCTTTACAAGCGACAAAAACACCATTGACCCCATTTGTCCTTAAATGTATAGGAGGGAACACATCAATAAATGGCTTCAAATTCCACCAATAGCCTTCAAGGGGGTATAGTGATAGGTTTAAATAATAGACTCTACAAAATTACTAGTCATGAGTATCATGAATACAATGCTACTATCCACATCACAAACTACACTGACTCCCTCTCATGAATATTCACTAGTACCTATAGGGAACCAAGTCGATATAAACAACAATTTATAAACATATTCTCCGACCTATTGCATATGTGTACACTTACCCCCTAGCTCATAGGGGGAGATTTCAACCTCATCATCTAAGCCACTCACAGACTTAACACAAATGGCACACCTACCCTGCCAACACATTTTGACAAGATTTTCAAAAACATAAGCATCAAATGATAGACATTCTTCCATCAAATGCAAAACTTTCATGAAACTCTGGCACCTCCTGGGCCATAATAGATCATTTCCTTTATACCCAAACATGGGAGGATCGCCATCCCCATACTTTCTCCACCACGGGACCCAGACCCATATCCAATCACTTCCCCATTACCATCAACACTTCTCAGATAGCATGGGGACATAAGCCATTCCAGATTGAAAAATTCAAGCTTATAGATCCCGACTTTAAGACTATCTACACTCAAAACTGGCCCACCACCAAACTATTTTGAACTTGGATTTCACATTCTCAACAACATCAAAAGAATTAGAAGCACTCAAAAAAACTGGAATAAAAAAACGAATGACAACATCATAAACAAACTAACAGACTTAGAAGTCATACTCCACAATGTCGTTAGTGTCGCACACACCGACCCAACCTTTACCTTATCTATAAAATCATATATTGAAATCATCCATGATAAGCTTCATGCAATATGGAGGCAAAGATCCCAGATTAAATGGATGGTAGAGGGAGAGAAGAAATCCAAATCTTTCACAAATGTTGCAATCATAATACCAGATCTGACTCAATCCACAGTCTTACCATAAATGGATCTCTTACCACAAACAAACATCTGATCACCAATTACCTAGTCACATACTTCAAGTGGGCTTTCAACATTGGACACAACCCAACCATCCATATGTTCATTAATTGGAGAAAATTGTGTCTAAATCCCATTGACACACCTGACGATATCATTTCACCTTTCACTATGATCTAACTCAAAAATGCAATCTATGACCTTGGCAAAGACAAATCACCTGGTTTTGATGGTTTAAACATAGACTTTTAACAGACAATATGGGAACAAATAAAAACTGACTTCATGAATCTCCTTACCCACATTCACAACCACGACTATATTGACAACCTAATCAGAGTTCTAAACCATAGACACATAGCTCTAATAAAATAGGTTGACAAACAAGACTCTATCCATTAGTTTAGACCAATCAACCTAATCAATACAACATACAAACTCATTACAAAAATTCTTAGTAGAAGAATGAAACCAATACTTAACAACATTGTTGGACAGAATCGATGTGCCTTTCTTAAAAAGAGAAACATACAAGATGCATATGTCATGGTTAATGAGACCATACATTCCTGCTAAAAAAACAAAACACCTCTTCTGGCTCTCAAGCTTGAATTTGAAAAGTCCTTTGACAACATAAATTGTAACTGTCTCATCCACACTATATAGGGATATGGCTTCCCACAGAAATTGATTAGTTGGATCCATGTATGCATCTCCACTAGAAAATTCTCTAGAATGATGAACGGCTCACTTTTTAGATACTTTCAAAACACAAATGAACTCAGACAGAGTGACACTACCTGATATCTTTTTACTCTGGTTACTTCATTACTGACTAATATGATTAAGATTGGTACAGAGAAAGGGATCACCGAGTCTCTATCAAAATGTCATGAAAACATCATCCAATATGCAGGTGACACAATGATCTTCATCAAACCAAAGGATACATGCATCCTAAATATCATTTGTATCATTGGCGTCTTCTCATATATCTCTAGACTCAAATGAAACCTGAATAAATATTCCATTATCTGCATTTACATCCAACCTGACACATTGAATCAATACAAATCTCTACTCAAATGTAAAATTGAAACCTTCCCTTCACATACATGGGTCTCCCTGTCTCACCTTTTCCGGTCTCTAGATACACATGGCAACCCATCATTGACAAACTCAACCACAGAATCACATCATGGACTAACAATTTTCTCAATCTGGCTAGAAGACTCATCCTCCTAAACAATTCTTTGTCAAAAATCACCATGCTTTATATCAGGTGCATTCCACTCCCCGATAAGGTCCACAAAGAAATTGAAATACTTAGAAAGAAATTCCTTTGGAACCACTATACTCCCAACACAGGAAAATACAAAATTCATCTATTTAACTGAAACACCACTTGTGCACCAAAGAGATATGTGGGATGGTGTAAGGAGTGGGATCCCGTAGGGATCCACTCCCTACTAAAATGAAAAGGCATCATCCCTTAAAACCAAACACCAACATAATTTTTTTGTAAAAAGGGATGATAACCAATTCATTTAACATGTATGTATCATAACTCCAAAAGTAGCAGAAGAATTTATAAAGTGTCTAACCATTACAAACTTGTTATCATCATAGTCTTTCACCACGTAGGATGAGATAAAGGAAAAACTAACTAAACATCGGACTGGCAGAGGATCACCTAACAACTTCAATAAAGTCTCCCACAAAGATCCAATTAAACTTGTTGAGGTCCTAGTCCAACTTGGTTGTCTCCTCCTTGACCTATATCTAGGGTTAGAAGTGCACCCCGCAAAAGGAAAAGAGAAGATGACATCAGCAAAAAGCCGGTATGTGCATACTAAATGGAAGTTGAGTAATATAATGAAATAAAGGATTTTAAATAAAAGGCTTCACATAGAAAAAGAAAAGGACTACCCAATCAGGCATAAAAGAAATAAGAGTTCAATAAAATAAGATCAAGGCATCCATGTGTTACACCTGTGATAATAGTAGAACAATATAACATTGTTGGTAGGAAATAACACATATACCATAAATATGAGGTAAGCATGAACTTATACACATCTACTCTAAATATGGGTTGAGCAGGGACTTATATACATATGCTCTGAGCAGGACATGATACACATCTGCTCAAATAATATCTCTTGTAGGAATTATCACCTCTGCATTTTCAATTGTGGTAATTTACACATCCACATAATAACACATGTAACATTATACTAGCAGTCACCACATGATGCATAACAAAAAAGTAAGCAAGAATAAATCAAAGTATGAGGTATGAGAACATATAACAAGTGCGATGTAGGATCAAAGGATCCATATAAAATTCCCATCACATAAAAGTGCAATTTCAACCTCCACCACAAAAGTGGGCAAATTTAGGGTTTCATCAAGAATAAAGGCATAAGATGAAGTCAAAAGAATGTCCATCAAATTATGATGATCACAAACAAATACGGTATTTCACATTATATATATTCTCAAAAGAAAAAGAGATATTGTATAGGCTATTATTCATAGGACCAAGAGAAAGATGAAAATAGGATGATTTCTCAATGTGAATGATAGGAGATGCAAACATACCTCTCTTAAGAATCTAAACAGTCCAAAGTCAATCCTAGACCCAAGCCTAGGTCTCCAAAGCACTTATGATGCATATATGACCCAAACCTTTTTACTATTAGTGAATTAGGTTATCAAAACCATGCCATATTTTACTTATTTTTTGTGATTTCAAAACATATTTTACTTTATTTTTATGACTTATAAATTATTAGTTATGAATTTGACAAATTATAACCATTTAGGAAAATCCATTAAAATGCATATATCAATTAGTTTAAAATTAGGTGGTAAAACTAATACAATTAGTTAGATAATCTTTTTTTATTGCAGAACATATTTTATTTTATTTTTTCGAGCAATAAATTATTTATTACAATTTTTGGAAATTCAACCAATCAGAAAATACTAAAATCTTCATCAGCAGAGAAAATCCAGTCAATTGTCAAACATTTGCTTAGTTGGCCCAATCGAGCTTCACCACCTAGTGCGTCCAACCAGACAACTAAGCAAAACCTCAGCATTACCAAAAACAAAATGAGAAGGGGAAAATATGAAATTGCCCCTCGATGAAAAACAAAAACAAGAAAGAAATAGGAGGGAAGATCAGGGTTCCATAACCAAGATTTTCTCTGAAGCTACTCATGAGAAAGCTTCTTATCAAGACTTTCCTTTAATCTTGAAAATCCAAAATTTAGTGGAGAACTCGAGGAACCAACACCATATTCTAGTTCCTGAGGCTCCTCCGGACCCAACAAGCCCCAGTTCGAGTTCTGCAAAACACCAGAGATTGCAGAGGATCCGCTGCCAACTCAAGACCCAGGAGCAAAAAGGAAAAGAAGCAAAAATCCAAACAAGCCAGAGAATACAAGTTGTTTCGAGTTTAGTAAGTCATGATGGTGTACGCAATGTTTAAAATGCTGAGAAAGGCGATGAAACGTGCACCGTTACCATCCTAGACATAACAAATTAGACTGAGAAGGTCAATTTTGAGGGTAGTTTGGTTGGGTTGAAACCACAGCAAACTGGGCAGGGGAAAAGCTATGGCAAGTCGAGAGGATGCTTACCAACCAATCAACTGAGCTCTGGAGGTTGGAGTTACTTAGAGGAACAACAAGACCTTAGAGGTAGGTCAAAACCGTCGGGGCAAAACACGCTTCTTGGGATGAAATTGGAGCCAGGGAAGATATTCTCATCACGTAGCGGAGGTTTTTGGATGCTCGGGCGTAGGAAGGAGGTGGTGAAGAGGAATATGTAACTCGTTGAGAAGAAAGGTGGAGAGGGTGGATTTGGGGTTTCCTATGCATAGAGATCTAGGGTTGGAGCGAGGGATCAACTTGTGCAAAATCAAAAAAGGAAAACAACGGTGAAAGAATTGTGGGAAACGGATCACGGATGAGAATCGAGAAAGTTATGAGTGAAAGAAGATTTGAGTCACTCTTTACAAGGAATCTGGTCTCCTACCCAAGGTAGGAGACGACCCGTGGCCATTAGATCATGGATCGAACGGTCCACATTAAATCTAAAATCATAGAAGGTGTGTGACAATAAATATGATACCAAATCAAATTTGACCAAAGTGTGAAATAAATTATTTCTCTTTTTCTCTCTCTTCATTTGAGGGTACAAATGAATTCCAAATTTAATGAAACTTGACATATAAACTAATTTGAGTATTTAGAATTTGAATATGTGATTAGATTTTCCTTTTGAATACTTTTGATTTATTAACTAAGCAAATCTTATTTCTCTTTCTTCATGCATTAATGACTCTAGGATTCCCAAAAAATGATGAAACTTCACCCACAAGTCACATTGAATAGGTTGGATATAAATTTGCCCCTAATTTCACATGTTGAAGTTGTTTATACATTATTTAATTTTTTGAAGGTTCGACACACTCTCTCCCCTATTATTCACCTTTTTGTCAAAGATTTTTCAAATTGGATGAAATTCACCCAAAGGCTATTTATAATGCGTAGATTATGAATCCAAGATTAGTTTTCTATTTTGGAGTCATTAAATATTTTATCTCATATTTTGGAGGAAAATCACCCTTTTCTTTTCTAAATAAAATAGATATGGCTACTATTATTCTAAATTTTGGGAAACTTGGCCTCCAAGCCAAAACATATCTTATTATCCAATTAGTCTTCCCTTTTATGTGTTTTTATAAGTAGTATTTGTGGCATGTTATTTCATCATTAATATTACCATTCTTCCAATATCATCATATTACAACCAAAAGGACATATGTCATTTTTATGCATGAAATATTATATATTTATCTTTTATCTCATTTAGTTTATTAATTCTATATTTATTTAAATAATGTAACATTTTCTCTCAATGATGAACATATATCTCTCCTAAGCTTATTATCTTTCCTATCATCATACCTTAATCAACATTATCTCATGTGACATATTCTATGTATCATTTATTGGTCTAAAAACTAATATGAGCCTATTATGTCATCTTTGTTTATGTCTACATGTTAGGGTGATTTATTCATGCATTAAAATGGTAGGGTTTCAATTAACAACTATTGTGAATATCTTTATCCTTGTTTGGCTAAGCCCAAAGAACTAAGTTCTTTAACCTCTTAACCTTGGAATAGGATAAGGTTCTAGGATTCAGGATGTTAAAGATGGTGTATCATCAACCTTGAAATCCATGTTATTTGTCTAATCACGAAAATCATCACCACACTTTCTTCCGTACAAGATAACATATGCAAACCCTTCATCTTATAGAAATATTATCACACAAAAAATCCATGGTGGCCCACAGCCAAAGGAATAGCTTCCCCTTTGTGGAGATATATAAACAAACACATGAACATCATCATACACATGATCAAACCCACCACACATAAAAAAAACATCAACTTTTAGTTTTACCCATGGTACCATGGCTCCACCATTCAATACCTAGATTGCAACTTTCATACACCTCAAAAAATGATTAACCTAAACACTGCAAAAGCCTTGACTCTCCTGACTAGAAATAGAAATAAATGTCTCAAACGTTCCCTTACACAACATCTATCATCCAATACTATAAGAAACATTATTCATGTCCTAGAAACCCGCACTACCAATCATTTATGTGGTTATGGGGAAAAACATACAAACCCCACCATGCATGCAATGAAAAAAAAGAATACACTAAATCAAGTTTATCATGATTTCAAATTGATATCCCTTCATGTATTATGGGAGAGGAAAGATAATATACTAAACCAACTTTTTAAGTGACTTTTCATACATAAATCATATTTATAGCTCAAGTGAGGTTTCCAACATCATATATTAAGAAAGAGAAGAAGAAAGATCAATATGTGTGAGTATCTTTTACACAAGGCATTTTACTCCAGAACCAGAGTTCATATATCACCTCACTTGCAGCTAATGATGAGATTCAAAACATATGTCACTCAAGATAGGATCTAACTCAATCAAAGGATTGACTTTCTCATTATGAGTTTCCTACCCATCATTATTTTACCCAACTCTCACATATAGGATTGAATTGTGCAAAATGACTCAACTCATCTACTCAGGAGTAACCCAACTTAGGACACATAATTTCACATATATCTCATATTTTTCATATAATGTAAGGTAGGTCCTATGACCCTTTCCTTGTGGGTCTCACTCTCTTAAGATTTCTCCACATATCTTGTCCTAACACTGGAGGTCCTCCTTTGTAAAAGAGCTTGAGGCTCATGCATATTCAAACTTATCTTAACTTAGCCCATCTTAACTAAGAAAAGGTAATGCACTTTCATAATCAAAACTTAGCTTAGAATCTTCAAAATTGGATTTGGCTCATATACAACTTAAATCTTTATAAGGAAACTTATACCATTAGAGATCAAACCTAGATAATATTACTCATGCTTGTATCAACTATCATTCTATTTTGTATTCTATCTTACGCATATCCTAGTCAGGCTCTAGACATCTAATCTAGAATTTCTCTCTCTTCTAGACTGATATCACTCCCTTTCACTTAGGTTGCATGAACACTAACTACTCTCTAGTGTGAGGGACACATTTTTATATTTACATATATATAATAAAATATTATATAGTTTTTCTCTGAGAAAGAAGACATCAGAGAAACTATCGACTTGAGCCGATTAGAAAATAAAATCAAATCAACAAAACCGAGTGTCCCATACATAGTATATAGTCCAGTGCCATGTCACCTAGTGAAATGGTGAGAACAAGGTGTAGAGTATAGCTACCCAATACATATGAGCTCTAAATGGAAAGGGTCTCACACACTTGTCTAACCTAGTTCTCGAACATCTAAGTTCTAAACTAGAGGCAAAGTCAAACCTAATTCCTATAGAAAAACTTACTAAGTTTCTAGGGTTTAAAGTGAAAGGTGAGATTTAGTTTTTATGTTTCATGGTGAGCTATTGTTAGGTGTAGCTATTGTTCATGCTCTGATACCAACCGTAACGTTCCTGGATTCTGCCGTCTCGAGACTTAGAAGGCCCGAGAGGACAAATCCAAAAATGTTATACAATCATATTAGAGAGCGATGCAGAAGCGGCATACGCATACATGAACATACAACCATAACATACACCATAATATTTCTCAACATTCAACATGTAAATTATGACAAGATGACTTATTACAACATGAATTACAATTACATATTGAAAGAAGATTTACAAGTCTATGAACATGTATGCTAATCAGGATCTACACAATAGGTACAACATGTACAACTTGCTCGCATCCTGTACTTTTATCCCATGCTATCTCTGAACCTAAAACATACGTGAAACAATGAATCAGCACACAAGGTGTCGAGTACATGAGTAGAAAGATACATATATTTATGATTTTCATAATTTGAAAAAAATTGCAGAAAGAAAGGAAGAAAATTGTAGAAAATATTTCTTGATTAAGCAAATACGCCAATTTTACTCATTTTTCTAGATGAATTGTATTACTGAGGTGGACTAGTACCAAAACATATATATTGGGTCCATCCCCGTGTACCGAGTACTCTAGGAAAACTCCATGTACACTGTGTGCTCTAGGGAGGTGTACTAGTCAACACTAATCCATTCCCTCATAAGGGGGATAATGAACACCTTAAATAACTACAAAACATCTACTCATAATTTATATTTTCAAGTGACAAAACAACAAGTACTACATAGCAATACTATATCCAATATTTGCAAATAAAAGAGAGCATACATACATATCATGATTTCAAGCAAGAAAACTATAGTCATATACTCAAATAAAAACCCACGTACCTGAGTTTAGAGATTCATATACATCCAAGTCCATCTACTACTCTGGTCATCACCTATTTAATAATAATTAATGATCATTAATAGAAGGTTCACCATAATTAATGGTATTTAGGTCCAATTTAGGGTTTATCCAAACCTAGGTCCAATTGATCTAAATTACGTGTCTAGCATTTTTTTACTAAATGGGAGATCATACTAAGGGTCAGGTCCAATTTTTGTATTTTTTTATGATTGGTCTATTCCTAGAATCTATATGAGGCTAAAAGCATCTAATTATCATTAATGAGAAAAGACCTAACAATTTGGCGTCAAAATCTGATCAAAGGTGATACTTTGATTAGAAATGACATTAGGGTCCAAGAGTTTTTTTTTCAGGTTTAATATCCAACATTTTCTAATTATATCATTTGAATGTACCCTAAAGTAGGTATTATTATCTAAATTGTAAATCGTCATGAAGAAAGCTTCAAGACTCTAATATAGGGATCCTATATGAAAGATGATATTTTTGTGAGAATTTAGGTAGTTTTTTCATAATTTTCTGACAAACAATGGATTTACCATGGATTTTCTAATGTAAGGTCCTTATCTGAAGATTTAGAAAAAAGAATTACCTGATGGATTAACTGAGACCATTGGATCCATCACTTTGGGCGCCGGATGAGCACCACGTCAAGGTTAGGGGTCCTCTCCTAACCCTTTTACTGAACCGGTGTGGTTCAAGGGGGTGACTCGGCGGTTTTGGCGCAGGGTCAGCTACTCTGACTCCTCCCTCTCTCGCGTTGCGATTTCCCATAGAAACGCTCCCAGGTCGCCGCCGTCGGGCTCTCTCGGTGATCGTCTGCGTGTAGGAGCGCCGTCGGGATGCGGAGTACTCACAGGCTCAGAAGCATGGGACAACCACAACATTGGGCAAAGGAGATCTCATACCATCGTGGCACTTCCATGCATCAGGTCCCCGCTCTATAGCAGGCCCGACTTGTCTAGAATTCCACGCCGGAGAAACGAGGGGGAGGCGAAGGTTGGCAACGTGGTTTGACGTTTCCTCCTGAGAACATTCGAGAACCAGATCTCTGACAAGGTGCACCTCCTTCATGCCACCTCGTAGACGCTGCATGGTCAGGATACCAGATCCCAGGTGCCACCAAGCATCGTGTCCTCGAGCCTCAGGGAACTAGATCCTAGCCGATGTCCGAGTTTATATGGCAGCGGCGACGAAGCATGGCGGTGCTGGTGAAAGGGAGTTCGCAGGTCTCCTCACTACACTCCCATCTACTCATCCATGGTCACATGTGCCGTCAGGGGGCTTCACGGACTCGACGGAGGCTTCTGAATGTTGCCGAGACAGGTTGAGGGTGATCTGCACTTGTGTCTTCCTCCTCTGGTCATGGTGGACTTGCAGGCCATGGAACCAATGAAGCCACACCCTTCTGGTCCTCTGAAACCCATCGCTCCCTATATCTACTCTTGTGGTGGGTTATTCCCTCCCCTCTCATCTCTTGTCGCTCATCACACCACCTGTAGGTCTTCTTGTTTGTAGTTGCGAGCAGCAATGGGGAGGAGAGGAGGAGCCGAGGAGGTCGGGGTTGCACTGCCTCACTATGCCCATATTGCGCAGGTTAGGGGTCGTTTGATAGTTCCCAGAGGTGCGGTGGATATAAAGAGTTGGCTCGGTTTGCATCACAATCCCTACTAATCGGATGCGATTAAGATGCAAAGAAGTTAGTCTCTTCTACTCTGTAGAATTCGATGCTTGGAGACAAAGTCTCCACTCCTAGGTCATAGGGAATGACTCATATTGAGCCATGTATCCCATCCATTGCCTGGTCCAACTTAAGTCTCGCCCTCAGCTATGTGAAGTCTACATGACATTATTAAAATATGAACTTAAGCATAAGTCTTTCGGAATCTTGGTCAATCAACCAAAAATTCAAGCATCAATATCATTCCAATGGTTAATCAAAATGGCATGAAACTTTGTTCGTGGATTGATACCCACTAAATCTATCTTATGGAAAAAATTGGGCCAAAACCATTGTTGTTTGGACACCTAATACATTCCTTGAAAGTATTAATCCAATGACCCTATAATTAAAGGTACTTGTCAAAAATCACCTCAATCAATTCTCGTTAGATCAGTAAGTTAACAAAGAAAACTCATTACACGCCTCAGTATAAGTTTTTGGTGACCCCATTATACACTGAATACAATGATAGCTTCTCAAACATACCTAGAGATACTTGACCATGTGATCTCATAATACTCATCATTATACATCAGGCTCATCATTGAATGATACTTATAACCCAGATAGGATCTTATATTATCTCTAGGTTTTGGATCCTTATGATTCAACATTCCTCAATTTGGGGTTAATCATCTACATAATCTTCATAGCCCTCAAATGTTATATTGTGTGTCAAAATCCTAAAATATGGGTTATCACATGTGACTTTAGTTGCAATGACAATCGACAATGATAATGATAATCCTAAAAACTAGTAACAACCATCGTTTGAGTTACTCCATCATATTAACATATGCATACATCTATACTTATAAACATTTCAGTGTGGTGGCAATTGTATAAATGAGATCTTTAATTTTTGTAAATTATGACAATATATCAACTAGAGTTTAGAAAGTAATCAAGTTTTCATGATGTAGAACATGTTTATGGTAATGATATAGACATCTTGATTGACTAATCTAATATTGATCATTTTATAGACTGCTAATACAAGTAATTCATAGGCCTATAATTTATCATTTAAGGATATTATCTATCACACTTATAGGAAATAGAATATAACATAATGAGTAGAACGTTTTAAGTGTAAGTGTGAGCATGATAATAATCTAACCTAGGTCATACATAAGTTGCATATTTTCTGTAATATCAACTGAAAACCCTAGATTCACAAGTCCATTTAATGATAATAGAAAGTATAGTTATCTATATTTGCCTCATCTAAATCAAATAGTGTAAAAGAAAAAGAACTTATACAAGAGTGTATTTTTCTGAGCAAATATGTTGATAAAATTATATATTTCCAAAAATTGACACTAGATGACATGTTAGTTTGGACCATATAAGAATCATCTTTAGATCATATAACCTTGTGGTACATACTTGTATTCCTATACATATTGATATCTATGCATGGTATATGACCACTATGTATAAATGTATATTGGTTTAATCCTAGATAATATTAGTAGGGGCATTTTGATAAATGATGATTATTCCCACCCCTCACCCTAAATATGGGAAATCCTAATATTTTACAACACGAGCTCCACATAAAGTAAAAAAACATAAGTTTTAGCTATACATTCGATTATGAATGGGTAATTGTGTACAAATGTGTGTATAAACTACTTTTAGGTTAAGAAGGACAATGGTGAATTTCACTACCAGAGCTATAGTTAGTCATGAAGATAAGGTATGTGCAATCCCCTATTTTTTGGCATTAATTGACTACATTTCCTGATTTATGACAATGAGGAACCCATTTGAACATTGCTCTTCTTTGTATATAAATCGAACTTCTACTTTACTAAATTGATATCATCGAAAAGGCTACAACTATTTAATGATTGTCTTGTTATGGACTTTTGGACCCCTCCTGCTATCCCTTTGAAATACTTGATGTGATTATGACTTAAATACTAATCTTCCCACTCTATTATGAATGCTAAATGTTTTGACCAAAATATCTAAAGTAGTGGTACTTATGTACAACCATACATATATAGGGTGTGTGTATTCCTCTAGGGGTGTGTATTTCCGACCTTAGTTTTACATTATGATTTTGATGTTATGGCCCTATTTTAGGTATATTTAATCTACATTTTGTATGCATGCCAAAATGTTATTATTGTGGTGTGGTGAACCATTATTATGACAAGAATGTTGATCTCAAATATCTTTAAAGTACAATGCTTCATTCTTTGGATTAATTCTTTGGAACTTACCTACATGTTGATAGCCCCCTCCTTGTTTGGAAATACCCGATCTTGTACAGGATACCCATGATAATGCTCAAATAATGTTTACATGCACATACTCAAAAATTTTTAGAGGCATACCTTTGTTACCTTTTGTTGGGTATTATTCCTAAAACCACCCAAGTGTAGGAGCATTAGTTGATAATGACTCGGGAAGATCATTTACATGACATGGACTTAATGACAACTTGAAATGTCTGGGTTGCCCTCTACAATTGGTTTTACATGTTATTAGATGTATAGCTTTTTATTTTTTCATGCCATTGTTTATTACAAAGAGCAATTGTATGTTAACTATCATGTAAATTTGAAATAGTTTTATTTGCACTGCTTACCAATTTTAAGGCTCTATGATATAAATATCATTTGGTAAAACAAATGGCATTCCTCCTTCTCTCCATTTTCAAATAGGATGGTTTTATTTCTTCATTTAGTGTGGATTGGATCCCCTCGTCGGTCCTATCCCTGACATGTTCCCATACACTTCCTTATGTAAGTGGCAATGTAAGCTCCAAATTACAATGAAAATGATGTCAAAGACCTCATATCTATTGAGCGGTACCTAGAAATAGACTATTGCAATACAAGTACTTGGAATAAGTTGGAGAAAAATCTTAACATGTAAGTATCCAATGTTATAATAACCATATATTCCCTTTATCCCAAATATCTTGATTGAAGCTGGGGCATGGAAGGTCATCCTCTTACTATTTCATCTATTTTTTGAAGTTGGGGTAGACTATTCAGATTCTGTGAGCTCAATATCATAAATTTCCTTACATGATTATAATTGTGCATTTAATAGTCTGACTTATCAAAAGGCCATGGTATTGCTCCAATAGGAGGGACAAATTCCATCTACATCACGCACAAAAATCCACAACGATCGAAGTGCACCGATCACTATCTTTCTGGAAACACTTAATTAAAGTCACATTGGGTAGTGATTAAGTACAATGAAAAATACATTATAATTGTAACGACTTCATGTCAATGGATCACAATCACCATTATTACATTGAGACATTACTCTAGCTACGATGACACAACTAACATATGCCATTCTCAAGGTGGGTCTCTCCAATACAACTTGTTCTCTAACAAGTACCTATATGTCTAACTTGATATCTAATATCATGACTCAAGCATGAATACTCTAGAATGAATACATATTCTCAAAGATTGTCTTATGAAGTGGTTATTACTAGATGAAATTTCAAGAAGCTGATATATAAAAAACTACCTTTTTCATGAGATATGTACAATATGAGTTTTTTGCCATGCCGATTGGACTAAGCAATGCTCCAGCTACATTTGTGGACCTCATGAATTGAGTCTACAAACCATACCTTGACTAATTCGTGGTAGTCACCATTGATGATGTCCTCATATTTTCAAGAGCCCTAGAACAACACAAGGAACATCTAAAGATTGTGTTGAACACTTCAAGGAATAACAATTTTATACCAAGTTTTCTAAATGTGAGTTTTTTCTTACTGAGGTGATGTTCCTTGGCCATGTCATATATTATAGTCACTTAGTTGTAGATCTTGTAAGAGTTGAAGCAGGTACTAAAATATCAAGTCTTGAAGAATGCTTCTAAGATAAGAAGTTTCCTGCGTTTAGCCAAATACTATTGACACTTTATCAAGGAATTCTCAAAGATATTTATATCTTAACAAAGTTAAGAATGAAAACCGCAAAGTTCATTTGATAGTTTGAGAAAATTTTCCCAAGAGCTAAAACTAAATTAACTTCTGCACCAATGTTGCCTCTGCTAGTTGAACGCATACACTTCATCATATTCAATTATGCTTCTTGAGAAGGGCTGGGATATGTGTTTATGCATGAGGGAAAAGTCAATCCATATGCATTTTAATAGATGAAACCAAATGAAGAAAATTGTACTACTCATGTTATAGAAATTGCAACGATAATATCTTCCAGTTTCAAGTCATTTCATATAGGAGTCAATTTTGAAGTATTCTCTAACCACAAGAGTCTAAAATACATGTTAACACAAAATAATTTGAATCCTAAAAAATGATGATGGGTAGAATACTTGAAGGACACTAGAATTACCAACCTGGTAAAGCAAACATTGTTTCTGATGCACTAGGGAGAAAGAAGGCTACCTTATGTGTTATAATGAGGCTCTTAGAATGGGAGAACCTAAATTCTATAACAGAATGTAAATATGAGGAACTCACTAAAGGTCAGGTCAAAATGACAGGTTTGACCATTAATCCTAATTAGATGGGGGAAGAAATGATATCTACATAAAAGAATAGTCAAGATCTAGAAAAGATCTTGAGTTGATTGAAAAACCTCAAACTGTCATCCAAGTAGGATTAGATGATGATGTATGATTCATAAAAAGGTTGTGAGATCCTAATTTTGATGGTTTGAGGAAAAAGTTCTAAAAGAAGTCCATTATTCATAGCACACTATTCATCCATGAACCACAAAGATGTATAAGAACTTACAACAGTCTTTTTGGTGGAGAAACATTAAGAATAGTATTCAAGAAATTATAGAAAAGTGTCTTACTTGTTGACAAGTCAAAATTGAGAACCAAAGGCCAGGTGGACTGCTACCACCACCAGAAATCCCTGAGTGGACATGAGATAAAGTCACTATGGGCTTATTCACAGGATTTTTGAATACAAGGAAAGGATATGATGTGGTATGGGTTGTTATTGACTGCCTCACTAAATCAACAATTTCTTAGCTTTCAGAATAACAATGGATGTACCTACAATAGCCAAATCATACATTTGAGTTATTGTTTTATTGCATGTTCACCTACAATGATAGTATTTGATAGAGATCCTAATTTCACTTTGATATTGTAGAACCAAATACATGATGAACGGAGAGCTCGTTAAGATTTCAACATCGACTATCATCAACAAAATTTTAGTCAATGAGAAAGAACCATACATATTCTCAAAGATTTACATCAATCATGTGCCATGTTTTGGAGTGGATCAAGGGACAAATGTCTTCCTTTGTCTGAATTTGCATACAACAACAGTAATCAAGCCAATGTTGGAATGCCACCTCATGAAGCTTTATATGGAATGCCTTGCAGATCCCCTATGTAGTTGAATGATGTAGCTGAGCAATCACTCATGAAGTCTGAATAACTTCAATTATATGTTGACAAAGTAGATTTGATCAAGAAGATAATGAAACCAACTCAAAATAAGCAAAAATCTTTTGCAAATAAGCATCACACTGACAAAAGTTTCCTAGGGGGAGACGATGTGTGCTTGAAAGTGAAGCCATTGAAAGTTATTTGTAGATTAAAAAATCGAGAGAAATTGAATCTGATATATGATGGACCTTTTGAGATACTTCATAAGATTGGAGAATGTTCTTACCAATTAGCCTTACCTCCGTGGTATGAGAAGATGTATGACATGTTTCACATATATGTTCTAAAGAAATTGTCAAAGATTCTTCACATGGTTTATCGTTGTAACCAATTGATGCTCAATCTGACATATGAGAAGTACCTGATGAAGAACTTGGATAGTCAAGTGAAACATTTGAAGAATAAGGAGATTTCTCTAGTAAGAATTCTATGGAAGCATCATGGCTTATAAGAAGCAATGTGGGAATTGTGTGATCACATGTTGAGAGTCTACCCTACACTCTTTGCCTAATTTCAAGAACAAAATCCTCTTTTAGGGGAAGAGAGTTGTAATATACTCACCTAAAGATACAAATTAAGCATTCCACCTCTTTGAAATTTGACTTACTTTACATTCCCTCATTTAAACCTCATTTATTAATACTTGTTACTCTTAGACCATATTGACACTATTCTTGAATAACTTGACATTAGCATCTTTATTTTATTTAAGCCTTGCATTTAACTAGTAACCTGGTTTTAGAAATTATTGACTTCTGTATCATTCAAAATAAATAATTTAACATAATGGGTAATTAATGGAGATAAAGTGGTCAAATATGGTACAGTCTCATTTTTAGAACTAATCTTTTTACAATAAACAAGGGACATGATTCATTCTCACAAACTTCTAAATTTTGTCGTAGTTGTTATAAAATTCCGAATTAAATTCATAATAAGTAATTAGAATGACTATTGGATCATGAATTGACTTAGCAGCGACATGATTTGAAGAATGATTTGCATTCTCATCCTATAACATTGATGTGACATGTTCTGTGCACCTCCTTCTCCCCTCAATTCAAAGTTTGATTATGGAGGAAAGTCTTCCTCCCTCTACGCCAACCCCATCTCATTGAGAACTATAGAAACTAGAGGCCTACAACCCTATAAAAATAGGTTGTCTCCACATGAGTTATGATAGAAGAGAAATAGGGTGGCCACTATTAAACCTTGAGTCAACTCTACCACTACGCTCACATTGCATTGCCTTCACTGCTACCCAAACAATATTAGAAAACCATAGCAATCTTCTCTTGACTATAAATACACTTGACCTCCCAACTACATAGGGCATGTAACTACCATTGACAACCCCACCACCTCCACAGACCAACCCTTAACCACCATCCACCTTGGAACCACCAAGCTTGTCGTGATGAGAATGTGTTCCTTCACCAAATGTCAAAGGCCCTCCTCCCTACTCCTCACACTACACCCAATATTTAAACCCAACAAGAACCTAGCATTTCCACCTCTGCAAGACAACCCAACATGGTTGCCACTATAAGATAAACCTACACCCATGTCCATGCAAACCAAAATGCACCAAATTGAAGCCAAGAAGACATTGCAAATCATAGTCGTGCAAGGCCATATCCACCTCATCCACCTACTACAATGCCTTTAGAGATTTTGTAGTAGGATACTTCAACCATCGAGCTGGAGAGACATATAGAAATCCATAGATAATCAACACATCAAAGTTAAATGAGGCTCTACTACTCTATAAGCCATTTTGCACAGAAGAGACAATAGCAAGGAAACCATATTTAGTAGTCGGATATTATCATCCAAATGAATGTTAAAAATCATCTATTCATGTAGATATGTAAGTGAATCTATATTTCTTATAGAACTAATATTAGGCATAATAATATAAGTGAAACCATGGAATTTTGAATTCTATACATATGAAAACTTGTTATGCTAATATAATTAATCTAAATAATTGGGTTTTTCTGAAGCACTGAAAAGGAAGTGATTAGCTCCCAAAAGCAACAAACTAGGGGTCAGCTCCCCGCCACCGTCCCAAACTTCTTGCTCAAGTAATAAGGGGAGTACATATTGTATCAATTTAGAACCTAATTAGTCTACAAGTTTATACCCTACAATATTAACGGATGATATTAGCATACATTACATTGATCACATAAGCTTTGTGTCATGCCTTGATAGAATTATAACATCAAAGTTACCAACTAACCACTGATGAGTCATGAACTGACCAGCATACATACTAGAATGTATATGTACTAATCCATGTGTAACTAACATGAGAAGTATGTGCCATGAATTACAAATTTTCAATCTACTAACCATTGCACCATGTATGCATAAAGTGTGAACATGCTATTGTATTTTATAGATGTATCAATTTGGTAATGTTCATAATGTCTAAAATACCCTCACTCACTTGTTCATTCATTCAAACTTAAACATTGATATTGTATAACTCAAAAATGTCAAGGGTTTAGTATATTACAAATACTTAGATTAGTTCATGATAGTGAATAGGTAATATGGAATTGGGAATGGATATATACATTTGAAGAGTTACAAACATAAAGGATTCACTAGGGGAATTACTTTAAATTATCATCACATCTCAAACTACTATGAAAGATCCATCATTTCATCATACACATAAGTACATTTTTTTGGTCTTATGCATTTGGGCTTGAGAAATTATATATGTATGTATGAAGTATTTTAACCCCTATTTGATGATTTAGTCATGATATAATAAGACATGTAATGTAGTGGACCATGAGATTGCACGTCAATAAGATCAACATCCATAAATTTCCATGAGTTGAATGAGACTAGTTGAGGATTCATCATTGAGAAAACCTATCAACAGTTAATGTCAATATGGTTACCACTTGAGAAACATCTTAATAGCCACGTATTGAGTATGAAGTCAATTGATTCACAAGAATCCACCTATTTACAGACAAAGGCTAGCCAAGTATTAACATCAACGAACACCCATCAAAGTTTTGAAGTTTCTCAAGTGATAAAGCTATGAATTGACCCTCAGCTATTGGTGGTGCAAAAGTAAACCATAACCTATCGAGGATCATCCTCAATAGCCACACTTTCTCAGTAAAACCTATGGATTTGATTCACACCTGTAAATAGGAACCCTTGTCCTTGGTTGTGAGGGATCTTTACTATTTGTAAGCAAGTAGAGACATTGTTTCACTAAGTTCAAGAGCCAGAGCAACAACGATCAGTCACTCAACCAACCAGCCACTCTACCACCAGAGACACTGTCTAGAGATTGATCAAATTGCTTCATCTAGAGAGGATCATCTCCTAGTCTCACATGCTTCATCAATCAAGGATAGTCAACTAGTTCTGTCCATTAAGCACCTCAATTGACATTGAGCACTTCATTAACCTTGAGATGATTGATTGACTAGTGTACAAGAAAATCAAGATGAAAGGTGGGTAGATATGAGAGGATCTACCATGTAATAAACTTCTTTTCTCACCCTTGTTAACATATCATTCATTTTTTGGAAGGAAATTCCTGAATCAAGTAGTAATTTGATGATTTCCATTCACAATATTAGCAGTTAAATACCTTAAACTTGGGTTGGTAGTAACCGTCAGGCCACTCTAAACATGTGATTGTTCTTTTATCAATATATGTCCTTGCAAGTTTGGTTTGCTTGTTCCTATTTTAGTGCATCACTGTCATGAATAGATACCTTCTTTTGAAGGAAGAAGTTCAGGATGATCTAGAATATGGAGTGGTGCAAATCACGAGAGTGGGGGATCAATAAATATATAGTCATATGTTTCTATTTTATAGTTAATTGCATGTCATCTCAAGAGAAAAGAATTCTCTCTAAATAAATAGACATCCCTCAACATATATTTGCCTCACCTTGAGAGAGATAAAGGTGCTATATGTTTTTTATAACGTCTTGCAAAAATGTTGTTAGGATATAGAATAAAGCAAAATTTTCAAGGCTGGTGATCAAGCTTCAGTAGAGAACCCTAATCCAACTTTTCACTAATCATTTATCTCAACAACAATCATAATATTTTATTTATTTTCATAAATTATATTTTCTTTTTTGTTAGTTATTCAATTCCTTTTTTTGACCACTCAATCCAAGCTTATCTTTTGACTTAATTAAGATAAGGCCTTTAATATTTTACGTCCATGTGTTCGACCCCATTTACTACAATAGATCATGTATATTTTTGTGAGTGTCTCTTAGAGTCGGGTACAAATTTAAAAGTTCAGTCCATTTAGACTGGTCAACAATGCTTGCACTTTTAACCCACATTTTGATTTTATCATTTACCAAGGCTTGAAATGCGGCATGTGCATTTATGATCCCAAAGGGAATCACTAAGCACCCATAATATCCCTGATAAGTTCTAAAACTGATTTTGTGGATATCCTCATCAACTACTCAAACTTGATGATAATCTACTCCCAACTCTTATCTAGATAATAGAATCAATCCATGTAATTCATCCAAATACTCATTGATTCTAGGGATTTGAAACCTATATGGTATAGTGATTTGATTTAACCTACTATAATCCACACACATCCTCCAAAAACCATCATTATTTTAAAACAACAACACAAGAGAAGAGTATGGACTATTATTTCTCCAAATCATGGTAACTTCTAACTATTCCTTGACCTTCCCTTAAATTTCATTTTTCAAAAAGAAAGGGTACGTCTAAGGTCTTCTGGAGATACATTCGGTTCCTTGTTCAAGAGGTATCCTGTGATTTTATTGTCTCTTTGAGGTAGCTAAATAGGTTCACAAACTACATCTCCCAGTTCACCCAGCATGTTGTTGTATGCCTTCTACCTCATCCCTTTTAGTTCATACTCATCCTTCATTTCTATTGACATAAATTAGATTGATTATGTCGACCTATTTCTTTTCAATTATTTAGCAAAGCATGCATCATTTGATATTAGAAATCTCCTTGTAATCTCTCAAAAATATCATGTATGGTATCTGATCTTCACCACTTGTATGTTCAAATACTACCATATAGGACTAAATTGACACATGTGTTTAACTCCTAGGATTGCACCAAAATTTCATTATTAGATTTGCAATCTCAAATTCTACCATGTGTCATTTTCCTCTTAATTTAATATTCACACCATTGGCCATAGTGAATGTGTACTCTCAGAAGAGATCAACCCAAAATAGTCCTTTATTCACAATACAAATATCAAGGAAGTTGTGAGTAATTCTAGAATTCAATAGTGCTACCAACTCCATTCCTTGAATCATAGTTTTCACTCTCATAGTTTGTGGAGTGTCCTTACTTGTTAAGGCATGCAATGAAATTCTAGGTTCATCTTTTAGTTCCTCCCAGTGTTGCATCTTCACTTCTTCCTTATCATCAAATTAACATCTTGGATAAAGTACAATTTGTCTCTGATCTTGAAATCATGACATGGACCCCATTTTTTATTATATATAAAAGCAAAGGTAATTATATCTTATAAATTTATCCTCTTCACGTGAAAACCTTTTTTCCTTGGTATCACCTTATTATTATCATGTCCAACTTTAGTAGAAGAATCCTCTATTCCCAGACTCCTCACCTTTTGCATCTTAGCTATGTACTTTTCTTCCTTTTCTAATGATAAATTCACAACTACATACATGTTTTTGGTACAACGATCCTCACATGGCATCTAATTTTGTCTTTAAGACCACTATTAAAGGTTCCTACCCTGAAGGACTCCTCCAACCCTAGTATTTGTCAGCCTTTTGAAACTTATTCAAATAATCTCATTCGGTACCCACTTGACTGAGCTTAATGAATGCACACGCCACATCCTCATATGGATTGCCAAATCTAGTGTGAAGTTCTAATTTAAACTTGCTCCAAGAAGAAAGAGGGGAAGTGTCTGTAATCCACTCCCACCATTATAGGGCATCCCTGATCAAAATAATAAGAGATGAGGTATAATTTCCATGCATTGATATCAATTGTATAGAATTTAAAGAAATGTCTAGCCTGAGTGATTCAATCAACTAGTTGTGTCACCCATAATCATTGTTGAGCTTTATTACATCTTCCCTAATCCCCTATTGTTTGAATTAGAATTTGAGGAACTACTTTCCAACTCCCTTCTTATCAATTCTCTGTATTATTTATTGATCGAGGAAATGAGGATTCCAATCTTGAGCATATGAGATCGGATTTTTTAGTGAGCCATGCATTAAGATTGAGTCATACTTATTTCTTGTCCTGGCACTCTTGGAGTATTGTCTATCCACTATACTATTGGGAGCACAACAAGTCACAAAAAAATATGTCTACGTCACCTATAATAGAGATTAATATTCTTCAGTCGGTCCATTGTTGTTGATAGAGGCTATGATTCCACTTTGCTACTCCTCAAATACTAGCTATGTCTCTAGTGTTTGATGCTCCTCCAAGAGACCCAATGTTGAAGAATTTCGAAGGAAGAATATCAAGACTAAGAAGAGGTGGTATTTCACAGAGAGAGGAATCATATTTGAACTTTTTATTCAAAATACAGATGATCTCCCGGTCATGCCAATGATATCTATTAACATATCACCCAGAGATGCCACATGGGCTTATAACGAACAACTCAACAATCTAAGGTTAATTACTCAGCAACTACACAATTAGAGACTATTTCACATAGAACTGAACTCATATCCATATTGGATCAAACTCTATTTTTTGTCAATATATATGTTGTGATTTGACTATGATGTTGCATTTAGTCCTAATTATGTTTAGCAACACTTGAGTTGAAACTAAATTGACAGGGTATGTTAGTCTTGTTTCAATCTCATGTTCAGTAATGAACCTCACTTTTTTCCAATCTTGTTATTTCTAGGATTGACATCTCAGTTAGCTTTGCCTCCTCTCTTATGACACTGATGTGACATGATATTTAGACTAGAACCAACTTGGGGGCAAATTTTCTACCAACCATGGATTAATCCCAACCCAAAACACAAATTTTCCATCAACAAAAATGAGTTTAACCCAAGTGTTTCAACATTAGTCTTTTGCCAAATAAGGGACTTAGTTTCAACCATCTAACAACCCAACAATCAAAGTGCTAGTTCCTTATTACAATCATGATCACCCTTATTGTAACAAGAGAGATCCCCTAAATTTCAAAACTGGGTTGTCAATTGGTAATGGTAAACCCGTTTGCACTTTACCCAGACCAGTAGGGGAAAGGTAAGGGTAAAGGATTTTCCTACCATTCATGTGCATACGCTGTGATGCAGTCCTAATTTAGGGCTTCATTTTGTCCTATTTTGCACTTTAACATATCCAAACATGTTAGAATGCATGTTATTTCTCCCAATATAAATGGTTCGTTGCCAAATGCAGTTATAGTGGTTCATTGCATGTTTCTAGGTACTTTAACCACACTTTGGATGGAAGGGATATAAGGAAGATTATCTTGGGGTTTCTTCACCCTTGGATGAGCCTAAACAATACTCAAGAACTACCTCCAACCTACCCCTAGTGGTCAAGGATCAAGTTAAGGAAAAAAGCATCAAATATAGTCAAATTTAAGATCAGAGTGCACTAGAAGACCCTCAGCAAGTTTGTGGTAACACAAAGTGCCATCCTTTCAGGTATAGATTCACAGTCTGAAACTATCAAGGAAGGTAACACCAAGAAGCTTAGTAGCAAGTCCATGCTATCCAGTACAACTGTGCCAAGAAGATCCCAGTACGGATGTGTCAGCTAAAATGGCATCTTGCCTAGCTCCCATAACACTAGTGCCAAGGAAAATGAGTCATTCTCAACTCCCTCACCATAGTTGTGTTGCCCAAATAGTCATTCTACCAAGCCACCACCATGGTCATGCTAGGCTGCCCAACATGACCATGCTACTAGACCCCAAATCTAAAATTTACATTGACATTTTTCCTTCACCGTCATGGTTGTTCCTCCTTAGCATTCTTGTTCCACCTTCCACCCACCACAGTCTTTCTTCCCAGAATGACCATACTGCCACCCAAACCCTACTTCTTTCTTGTGATCATTTTATCTAAATGTCCCCACTTAGCAATATGCTTCACAAGCCACTATATAAACATTGGTGGCAGATGGGAGCAAGGGTTATCACTTACTACCACTTGCTAGAGCATTCATTCAACAACATACTCACTCGTACCTAGTCCCACTTCATTTCCACCTTCTTCCACCTCAAAACTCTAGCCTTCTAGGGGTTTTATCATTCCTATCCACATTTCCATGTTTTTCATCCACCAAGGAGGGAGTATCTCAGCCATATATAGTTGGAGGTAAAGAAGGAAGAACCTCGACCAAGCATCCATAGCATTTTAGTCTTGTACTCCTTTCTCTCTTCATTTCACTATGAGTAGCTATGCCCCTGGGTGGACTGTTTGGGGTGTAAAATATTACTTTGATACCATGTTGGGGGGAAATAATATGTAAACTCTATGATTTCATTTGATTGTGATATACTCTACTTCTATCTTGTTTCACGTGGATTCTTTTGTTGTTTGTGCTTGAAAACACCTAGGATCTAGAGGAAATGGGTGATGTATAGCTATTTTGGGATTTGCTCCTATGTCTAACTAGTGGATCCATAACTAGCTACCCATCTTCATACGTATCAAACCATACTCTTACACCTAAGTGAGAGATCTAAGTATCTAGTTTGGAAGCACTTAGTACAAATGGCATGGGGCTACTTAAAGTCAAGATGGTAGGTGATGTGAGGTGCAAACCCCTTATTTCCACCCTCCATTACTACCATTAGTGTTATAACCCACATCAAGGTTAGTCAGTAAGTACCTCGATTAGCGTGAAGTACCTTGATTAGTACTAAGTACCTTGTTAAACATCATGGTTAATCAAGATAAGCTAAGATGTGAATCAATAGTTGAGATTGATTCATCTGAGGTAACTAATGTTAAGTGCAGTGTTAATCATTAAGTTAATTACCTAAGATAATTAACCTAGTTAAGATGGTCTAGTTGTTGTGTTTTCATGTCTTGAGGTTGTAGTGAATCTCTCACTTTAAAGTTTGCAAAAAGAATCACTCAATTTGGACCTCCGAGGCAAAAGATATGACATTTTCTAGTTTTATTGGACTTGGCTGCAATTTTTCCATTTAATTGGCTTAATAACCCCTCACCCCTTTTATTCCTTATCTCTACTTCCCCGATCAAATATCAATCGCTTGAGTGGCACCCAAGTAGGTCGATCGACTTGCAGCAGAGGTGATGAGTGAGGGCGATTCTAGGGCTCCCTAGCCCCGTCTCCGGCAGTGCCCAACTCCCCTCCGTCCTCTTCTTCTTCTTTCTCTTCTCCCCTTGCCCTAGTAGGTGCCCGACCTACAGCAGCAGTGGCTGGTGGCCAGCTACTGTGGCTCAGCCATATAGCCCTTGGGCGCAGCCAACAGTCAAGGGAGAGAGGGGCGGTTCCGCAACACCCTCGAGCTAGCAAGCATCCGTGACTCCAATCACCTGCAGCCCAACTAGCAAGGGGCGGCGCCCCATCTAGCAAGAGTAGCAGTAGCTACAACAATGGCCAGGGGCCATTTTAGCGTAGAAAAGCACCACCAAATGGTGCCTTTGAATTCGGCCATGGGTTTAGATCATGATTCCGCCACCAATTAGGCACGAGCAGCGTCGATTTAGCTGAGCCCTCCTTCCTGTGTGTGAGCGTGTGCACCTACTGCGTGAAGTAGGTTGTTCCAGAGCAATTCTAAGGTAGAAGAAGACCCTTTGACGCCTACAAATAGGACTCTAGATGCATTTCCAGTTGAATTGCGGTCACCTCACCCACTGTGAGTAGAATCTCACTTAGCAAGCACGATTTAACTCCAATAAATGAATAATTTCGGTTCGATCTATGTTATTCACAGGTAACAACGCTTACCCAGGTGCCAGGCAGTGACGGCGTCGCCTGACTTTTATTGCACATTTCTCGTCTTCACAATTCTCATGATCTTATTTTATTAACTGATTAGTATGATTTGGACTAGTGGAATTATATGGTTGATCAAAACCTAAATTGCTCAGTTTAAACGTGGAATACAGTAGTACATGAACCTAAGGTTTACAGTAGTTGTTCAGTTTGGGAATAAACCCAGTCTGTATGATTCTAGTAATTTACTAGATGCAAGATTTCAAAGAAATGACGATGACATGAAAAATATTCAAAGAAAATCTAATAGTACGCTCTTTGTTATATTTAAGGTGAATGATTTAATATTTATACAAATTGACATGTTCCTTAAAGATATCATTTGAAATTCCCAATTATTATTAATAATTTGTTCCATGACAATTAATTGACTTTTAATTGAGTTATGTGATGCATAACTTAGAATTTGGGTTGATGTGCTCGATTTTTGAGGAATTACAGATAATTTACAAGTGCTACTGACGATTTCTAATATATCGAGTAATTAACTCTTGTTAGTGTGTTATGATGATCAATTGTATAATTCCAGTATATATGTGCCAAGTTGACATGTGTTCTGTTTATTTAAGAATTTTAATCTGCCTGCAAGTACAATATGTGGATTATTTAGTATTTTTCACTGGTTTGATTCATATTGTGTTGTAAAGTTCTAGTAAATAGACACATTACCATAGAGATACCAGAGTCGAGTATAAGTAAGAGACATGTACAATCTAGTAAGAGTCTTATAAGATTAGTGAAATGATGGATTTAAGGGCCCTGACACCGTAGAATCCCTATGAGAGGTCTGCACCTTAGGGATGAAATGACCTACCCTGGCGGTGCGTCCAGTATACGGGGGTCGCAATGTACCAATAGGTGGTACGGGGGACGAAGTCCTAGTGAAAGTCTCCTTAAATTATAGTTGGTAGTGTCCAACATCAACCAAAAGTCTTGGTGGCACTAGAGTACAGAAATGCCAATAGGTGGCTTGACTCTCCGCCTGTGTGCTCAAGTTAGAGGAGGAGTCCAGTTTATGGCACAATAGGGGTGTCGAGGCCAGAGAGCCAGTTTCCCTATTGTAGACCAGGAGAGTAGTCAGACTTAGCTATCCCGGGGTGTCGGCTAAGTCTTGTACAGTGGGATCGTAGTTCGCTACGAGTCTTCATATGTAGAGTACACTGCATATGATCAGGGCACAAGATAAAATAAGTTCATATAGGTTCACAGAGTTTCTTATAAGTTAAAGAGTTAAGAAAGATTTGAGTTAGTTTCATAGCAGTTGTCCTTTAAATGAAATTTTAGTATTCTCTATTATTTAATCGTATCTACATCTTTGCAGCAGTTTTTATCTAATGAAATGTTAACATCTCCTGTCGTTTAAATTATATTTTTTAGATCTTATTAGTATAGTATTATCTTGTATTTTATTCTAATTAATAAACATAAAATGAGTTATTTGCGTTGGTTGGGTGAAATTCTATTCACTGAGCAAGTATCTCACCAACCTACTGAAATATTTTTCAGGTCAGCATCAGCACGAGGAAGCTGAAGGATCATACCACCCAAGTTCTTAGAAGGTAGTTTGTAGTTAGATATAGGTCTCTTAGTCCTTTCCCCTCGGTCCTTGGGCATGTAGTGTGGTAGAGAGAGAATGTAAAGTAATAAGTAGTTTAGTTTTAAATTAACTGTTGTACTTTATATTCCGCGAGTAAGATGTAATATGTTGTTTAAACTTTTAGGTATCTTTTAAGATTAAGAAATAGTAAGTTTGCTTTCACAAGTTTAGTAAGATTTCAGTTTAATCCAAGTTATAAGATTTTCCTTTAGGTTAATTCTGAGTGAAAAAAAGAAAAAAAGAGTTAAGGGTGATCTTTGTATTACGTTAAATCCTTAATGTATGCCCTAATCTCATGATTAGTGGTAATTGTGAGATCGGGGTGTAACAACTTTTGGTATCAGAGGAAAAGTTTGAGTACGTAGTTACTCTAAGTCAAGGTCAGGGGACGATAAGAGACTAGTAGGATTAAGACTTAGGTGTTTTCCTTCGAACTGCAATTTTCTATCAAGAAGTGTTCTGTTATACTATTGCAGATGGCAGGAAGAGGATGTAGTCATGAGGACCAAGATGAGATCCACATTGGACCTGATCCTCAAGAGATGGGTCCCAGTGGTGGAGATGATGTGGATGAGGCATCAAGGATGTACAGAATGTTTCTTCAGACCAGGGAAAAGTATAAGATGGAGAGGTGAGCTTCTACCTCGAGCAGCAAGGACCTGATGAGATCCTATGAAGTGGTTAAGAAGCTTGGAGGTACCGAGTTTGTTGTAACTACAGACCATGTAGTTGCAAATGAATGGATGAGACAGTTAGAGAAAGTGTTCTGTCTGATGGAGCTATCTGAGGAAAGACAAATCAATCACGTAGTTTATTTGCTTAAAGGTGATGTAGAGCTCTGGTGGCGTGGAGTGGAAGATAAAAGGAGGGACACGATATTGACTTGGAAGGATTTCGTTGAGGAATTCCATCTTAAGTACTACCCACCTACCTTTAGGAGTGAGAAAATAAGACAGCTGCAGAATATCAGACAAGGAAGTATGACAATTGGTGAATATGAGGCATATTTCATAGGGTTGGCAAATTTCTATCTGCAACTTGTTCTTAACGATGTAGAAAAGTACAGAAGATTTCAAGAAGGATTAAGATCAGAGATTAGACACACCGTTTTAGCCATTGGTCAAAGAGATAGAGAAAACTTTGGGGAATTTGTAGAGGTAGTAAGATGTGTAGAGGAGTCTGTGAATGTTGATAAGCGTTATGAGAATAGAAAGAGACCCAAAGACTTTGGAAGAGGACAAGCTAGTAGTGGACACCAAGGAGGTGGTGGTGGTTTCTTCTCAAAGATTGGACGAGGATTTGGTGTTGGCTAAATGGACATCATCAAAATCCCTTTGTTTTGAAAATAACAAACATTTCATTCTTGTGGATCTAACGTGCTATTTGAGTGTTGCAGGAACTAGGTGGATGACACAACTTTGGAAGATCTAAATGCTCACAATGTGTTATTTCATGGTTGTAATCAAATGTAAAAACGTGTACAAGTATATAATGTACAAGTACTTAGATATCATGTTAATCAAGTGTTTAGATCTTCCCTAGCCATTCACAACACTTAGATAGGTCATCTCTATAATAGTGTCACAAACTGCAAACTCATACACACATTTAGTATTCATCTAGAACCACCAAAATAGAGACATTCTCGGTCGAACTATTTGTCGACCAAGACACACTCGGTCAAACATCTTCTCGACCAAGAGTCTCCCGAGTTAATCCTTCTAAAAGGTTCCATAGCCGTTAGACCTAGCAGACAAGGTGGTTGGGAGTTGGAATCAAACGTTATATACACTTGCTCCAGATTGTCTCTCATTCGACAAAGAGTTTTATCGACGGACTCTCGGTTGACAAACTTCTCGACCGAGAAGAACTCTGTCAGCACTTTTCAGAATTAATAAACTAGTCGTTGCTAAAGCAATTAGTGGATACTTAACAGCTAGTTGAGCACTTAGAACCCCCTAGAAAGTGTCTAGAACATCCTTAAGCATTCATAGGCCATTCTTATAAATAGGACATGCCTTAGGACACCCTAAACACACTTGTGCAATACTTGAGCATACATACTTGCAATTGGCAATCCTTTCTTGTGAGTAATTGAGCACCTTCTACACTTGCTAATCTTTCCCATTGCTAAAAGCTCATGTCCTATAGGCTAGTATCTCCTTTCCACCATACTTACACTTTCACACACATTGGTTAGGAGATCAAAATGCTTGATATAGGAAATCAAGCCTTGTTCTACAACGGTAATTGTAATTTCCATTTTTCCTTCTTATTGCTTGTACTCTCCTTGTTACTCCTAGGGTTGGAGGTTGCAGATTGGAGAGTGTGATATCTTATCAGGTGGAGAATGATCTTCTCGGTGGAGAAGGAGGACTTTGGACTACTTCTAGAAGGTCTCAATGGGAAGCTACTTCAAGGAGGAAGGCTACTTCAAGGGGGAGCTTGAAGTTACTTCAAGTAAAGGCTGCTTCATAGTTGGTGAGACGACTTCGGGGTGAAGGTTGTCCAAAGGGTGAGGAAGGTATTTGTAATTTTGTGTAACATCCTAAAAAGGTAATAAAATTCAAATACTTTCAAATCCCAATTGGAAACAATTAGGTAGTGGACTGGCTCCCTTAGTTTTTGCTAAGGGTGGAACCACTCTAAATACCTTGCCTCTCTCTTCTTATCTCAACTGTGGTTGCTTGAGTTGAATTATTGTTAAAATAATTATAAAACCCTATTCACCCCCCTCTAGTGGTTTTTCAATTGGTATCATAGCAAGGCTTCAAGGAACTCAAAGTCTTGAAGAATGGGTGATGGGGTACTCAACAACCTCAACTTGGAAGGGACATTCGTGGATAGACCTCCACCTTTTGATGGCACTAACTACACCTACTGGAAGAGGAGGATGCAGTTCTACTTCCAGGGAATTAGCTGGGATCTCTAGAGGATGGTGTCAAATCCATATGACTTTCCTCAAACAGAGTATGCAACTTAGGATGCTAATACGGTAAGATCGGCCCAAATGAATGCAAAAGTTGTAAGTATACTCTATTGTTCAATTTCTGTTGGTGAATTCAATAGAATATCAAATTGTGAAACAACATATGAGATATGGCATAGAGTCTCTATTACCTATGAAGGAACTGTTCAAGTTAAAAATTCCAAAATTGGCATGCTTAAATAAAAGTTTGAACTGTTACGTATGGAACCAAATGAGTCTATTAGTGAAATGTATGCAAAGTTTTCTTCTATTGTTAATGGTCTGAATGCATTAGGTAAAGCCATTAGTGAAGAAGATCAAGTGTCAAAAATTCTTAGGTCTCTTCCTCCTAAGTACAAGCCTAAGGTGACCGCAATTGAAGAATCCAATGACCTCACCTGACTAAGGATGGAGCAACTCATTGGCAACTTAGAAGCACATGAAGCAACCTTAGAGGAGGAAGAAAGATGAGAGCGTGAACTTCAACAAGGAAGAAAGAAGGACATGGCTTTCAAGTCTACAAAGGTCATCACTCAAGAAAGTGATGAAACAAGTGATGGAGATGAGTGAGAAGAATCTCTAATCGTAAATGGTAAGAAATATAGAAGATTTAAATCTAAAAAAATTATTGGTTCTTCTTCTTCTTCCTCTCCTAGGTGTTTTGAATGTGGAAAGAAGGGACATCTCAAGAATGAATGTCCTAAAGCAAAGAAAGGAAAGAAAAGCTCATCCAAGAAGAAGGGAGAAAAAGCATACAAAGTTGCATGGGATGAGCCAAGTGATAGTGAAAGTGGAGAAGAGAATGTGGAATGTCTCATGGCCAAAGAAGATGATAGTGATGATTCTCAAGAGGTAAGCATTCTTGATTTGCCAAAAGAAGATCTAATTGTTAGTCTACAAGATACTCATGACAAATATGTTGATTGCAAAAAGAAACTAAAGAAGGTTACTAGAACTAATGAGGATCTATATGCTAGATTGAATAATCTTTTTTTCGAAAAGGACAATATTGCTTCTGAAAATTTGACCTTGAAATCATCTTTAAATGATTGCAATATGAAGTTGATTACTTTAGAAACAAATCATGATCTTCTTTCTCAAGAAAATGTTGATTTGCTTGCAAAACTGAATAATTTTCAGACTCAACCTATCCTATGTAATCATCTGGATTATGATGCTATTGTTAAGTAAAGAGATGCTTTATCATCTAATCTAGATCAAGTAAAGTTATATATCCAAAAGAAAATTGATGAGATTTCTAAGTTACAAAAAGAAGTTAGTAGCTTGAGAAACAATGGTATTCTTGATAAGATCCTAAAGAACTCTTCTGGTTATAGTGGAAGAAGAGGTTTAGGATATGTTCCAAAAGAAAACTCTTAACAACCAAAGCCTAGGAGAACTCAAGCACCCAAGACTAAGATCATGTTTGTAACCAAGAACACAACTCAAAATCCTAGAAAGACAAATGAAATTGATTCTAATTGTTGTCATTATTGCTTGCGTCTTGGACATTATTCCTTTTCATGTCCTTACAAGAAAAATGATGTTGATTTAGTATGGGTTCCAAGACCCCAAACTTAGAAAATTTAATATGATTAAGTTGAGATTTGACCTAACACTTCATTTGAATATCTTAATGTCTCATCTCAACTAAATAGAATGGTACCTTATCATATTACAATGATTTAAGCCCAAATCAACATAAATAGATTGTTGAAAACAAATAGAAACAATCTCGGTCGACAAATAGTTTGACCGAGACACTCCTCGATCGAGAAATTATTTGACCGAAGGAATTCCTGTACCAAATCTGAAATATGTAGTTTAAAATAGTAGCAATCCTGGTCGAGAAATTGTCGACCGAGTCAAGGTCAGTCGAAATATTTGTCAACCGAATGAAGATCTATTCAGTTTAATTTGTTAAATCATGTCCAGTTTGTTGTTAAACGTACCTAACCATAATAGACCATCACATGGGTACCAAAACCTATATTTTATTGCAGGATTGGGTAGTTGACAGTGGATGTTCCAAACACATGACTGGGAACAAGGATGCATTTCAAACTTTTGAGGAAAAGAAAAGCGGAACAATCACTTTTTTAGAGAATGGTAAAGGTAAAATTGTTGGAATAGGTAATATTAGTACAAACCTTGAAATAAATAATGTTTTACTTGTTGATGGTTTGCACCATAATTTAATAAGTGTCAATCAATTATGTGATAGTGGATATGATGTTTTATTCAACAAAAATTGCTGCAAGTTACTAATACAAAACACTACAAATGTTGTTTATGAAGGAAAAAGAGTTGGAAATGTATATATCCTTAAGACCTAACTCTATGAAATCTGTAGTTGGAAAATGCTTACTTGCAAAAGAAAATTCTTTACAACTATGGCATAGAAAATTAGGTCATGCTAGTTCATATGTTATCAAAAAGCTAGTTAAATATGATCTTGTTTGTGGTTTGCCTAAGTTATCTTTTGATCAATCTGAAAATTGTGAACCATGTACTTTGGGTAAACAAACTAAAACTTCTTATAAACCCAAAAACATGTTTAGCACCAGTAGATCGCTAGAACTTATTCATATGGATTTGTTCGGACCTATGAGGACACAATCTATTGGTGGGAAAAGATATTGCTTTGTTATTGTCGATGACTACAGTAGATATACATGGGTACATTTTCTTGTAAATAAAGATGATACTATTCAAGTTTTCATACAATTTTGTTCAAAGATTGAAAATAAATTACAAAACAAAATATGCACAATTAGAAGTGATCATGGTGGAGAATTTGAAGAATTATGCACATCTCAAGGCTACACTCACAATTTTTCTGCTCCATGCACTCCACAACAAGATGGCATAGTTGAAAGGAAAAATCGGTCATTATAAGAAATGACTAGGACTATGATGCTTGAACATAATACACCTAAAACATTTTGGGTTGAAGCAGTAAAACAGCTTGTTATGTGTTAAATAGAGTAAACGTACACTCTTATTTGAAGAAAACACCATATGAAATCATGTGTACTAAGAAACCAAGGGTTGACTATTTTCATACGTTTGGCTCAACTTGCTATATCTTGAACACAAAAGATGATAGAGAAAAGTTTGATTCTAAATCACAAAAAGCCTTTTTCTTGGGATATTCAACTTCTCGTAAAACATTTAGAGTTTACAACACTATCTCTAGAAAAGTTGAAGAATCCGTTCACATTACTTTTCATGAAGAACTAAATACTGAAAATAATGATGTAGTTGATATTACTCATCAAGTAGAAAATATAACCATATCAACTAAAGATGATCAAAATGCTAAAAATGATCAACAAGTTGAGACACAACAACCCATTCCTAGACTCATTAAGGATCATCCTCAAGAATTAATCATTGGAAATCCTAATGATAAAGTAAAAACCCGATCATCTTTTAGAGATGTTGCAAATATGGCATTTGTATCTAAAATAGAACCCAAGAAAGTAACTGAAGCTCTAAAAGATGATTATTGGATAATGGCAATGCAAGAAGAATTAAACCAATTCACTAAGAATGATGTATGGGACTTAGTTCCTAAACCTCAAGATAAAACCATTATTGGAACTAAGTGGGTTTTTAGAAATAAGTTAAATGAATCCGGGGAAGTAGTAAGAAATAAAGCTAGGTTGGTAGCACAAGGGTATAATCAACAAGAAGGAATAGATTTTGATGAAACTTATGCACCATTGGCAAGACTTGAAGCCATTAGAATGCTACTAGCTATAGCTGCCCACAAAAACATCAAACTATTCCAAATGGATGTAAAAAGTGCATTTCTAAATGGAATAATACAAGAGGAAGTATATGTTGCTCAACCACCTGGTTTTGAAATTCCTGGTAAAGATGATCATGTTTACAAACTTAAGAAAGCACTTTATGGTTTAAAACAAGCACCTAGAAATTGGTATGAAAGGCTCAAAAACTATCTCTTTGAAAACAATTTTTCAATTGGAAATTCAGATTCTACTTTATTTTTCAAAACATATGAATCTGACTTTCTATTTGTTCAAATTTATGTTGATGATATTATCTTTGGTGCATCAAATGAATCTTTATGTAAACAATTTAGTGATATTATGCAAAAGGAATTTGAAATGAGTCTCATGGGAGAATTGACTTTCTTTCTTGGTTTTCAAATAAAGCAAACGCCTGCTGGGATTTTTATAAGCCAAGAGAAGTATACAAATGAACTTTTGAAACGTTTCGGTATTGAACATTGCAAACATGCTACCACTCCAATGGCGACCTCTACTAAAATTGATAAGGATGAAAATGGGGAACCCATTGATGATTCCTTATATAGGGCCATGATTGGCAGCTTGCTTTACTTAACCGCTTCTAGACCGGATATCATGTTTTTCATTGGACTTTATGCTAGATTTCAATCAAAACCCATGCAAACTCATTTTCAAGCTAGCAAACGGATTCTAAGATACTTAGCTGGTACCACAAACTATGATTTATGGTATCCTAAAAGACAATCTTTGGATTTGAAAGCTTATACTGATGTCGATTACACTGGTTTTCGACTTGACCAAAAAAGCACAAGCGAAAGTTATTTCTTATTAGGAAGAGCCTTAGTATCATGGTTTAGCAAGAAATAAAACACGGTTGCCATGTCTACCACTGAATCTAAATATATGGCAGACAGGTCTTATTGTGCTCAAGTTCTTTACATGCAACAAGATTTAAATGATTATAGTTTTACATTTTCATCTATGCCTATGTTTTGTGACAATACAAGCGCTATAAACTTGGCACATAATCCTATTTTACACAGCCGTGCCAAACATATTGAAATTTGTCATCATTTTCTAAGGGATCATATCTCTAAAAATCATGTATCCCTTCATCATGTCGATACAGAAGATCAATTGGCTGATATTTTCACAAAACCACTTCCATTAGATCAATTCAATAAAATAAGGAAGCAACTACTCATTACTCCTTTAGAAGATGTTTTCTTTGACATTTGTGCTTCTTAAATCGGTTGTTTTTTTCTGATCCTTACATTTTGGCTTCAAATGGACATCCTTTCAAATGATTTGAAGGTTATCTTTTTGAAAGGGGAGAACAAATTAAGGGCGAGTTTTAACACATGATTTTAACGGCTATCCTTTTGAAATGACAAAGGGGGAGAAATAATATAAATCTTAAATACTCAATCAACGAGGTTCATAATCTCTTGGCTTTCCATTAAAAGTTGTTATATTTCCTAAGAGTTGGACTTTATGTTCCACACTTCTTTGGGAATAATAATCACACATTCCATAAACAAGAGAAGGAATACACAAGGTAAATCTCAGGTATGAAACTCAACTCATTTTATGATTATTTAATTTATATTTAAAAATGTTTGTCATCTTCAAAAAGGGGGAGATTGTTGGCTAAATGGACATCATCAAAATCCCTTTATTTTGATAATAACAAACATTTCATTCTTGTGGATCTAATGTGTTATTTGAGTGTTGCAGGAACTAGGTGGATGACACAACTTTAGAAGATCTAAATGCTCACAATGTGTTAATTTCATGATTGTAATCAAATGTAAAAACTTGTACAAGTATATAATGTACAACTACTTAGATATCATGTAAATCAAGCGTTTAGATCTTCCCTAGCCATTCACAACACTTAGATAGTTCATCTCCTATAATAGTGTCACAAACTGCACACTCATACACACACTTAGTATTCATCTAGAACCACCAAAACACAGACATTCTCGGTCGAACTATTTGTCAACCGAGACACACTCAGTCGAACATCTTCTTGACCGAGAGTCTCCCGGGTTAATCCTTCTAAAAGGTTCTATAGACGTTAGACCTAGCAGACAAGTTGGTTGGGAGTTGGAATTGAATGTTATATACACTTTCTCCAGACCGTCTCTCGGTCGACAAAGAGTTCGACACAAACTTCTCGACCGAGAAGAACTCTGTCAGCACTTTTCAGAATTAATAAACTAGTCATTTCTAAAGAAATTAGTGGATACCTAACGGCTAGTTGAGCACTTAGAACCCCATAGAAAATGTATAGAATGTCCTTAAGCATTCATAGGCCATTCCTATAAATAGGACATGCCTTAGGACACCCTAAACACACTTGTTCAATACTTGAGCATACATACTTGCAATTGGCAATCCTTTCTTGTGAGCAATTGAGAAACTTCTACACTTGCTAATCTTTTCCATTGCTACAAGCTCATGTCCTATAGGCTAGTATCTCTTTTCCACCATACTTACACTTTCACACACATTGGTTAGGAGATCAAAATGCTTGATATAGGAAATCAAGCCTTGTGCTACAACGGTAATTGTAATTTCCATTTTCCCTTCTTGTTCCTTCTTATTGCTTGTACTCTCCTTGCTACTCCTAGGGTTGGAGGCTGCGGATTGGAGAGGGTGCTATCTTCTCAGGTGGAGAAGGATCTTCTCGGTGGAGAAGGAGGACTTTGGACTACTTCTAGAAGGTCTCAACGGGAAGCTACTTCAAGGAGGAAGGCTACTTCAAGGGGGAGCTTGAAGTTACTTCAAGTGAAGGCTGCTTCATAGTTGGTGAGACGACTTCGGGGTGAAGGTTGTCCAAAGGGTGAGGAAGGTATTTGTAATTTTGTGTAACATCCTAAAAAGGTAATAAAATTCAAATACTTTCAAATCCCAATTGGAAACAATTGGGTAGTGGACTGACTCCCTTAGTTTTTTCTAAGGGTGGAACCACTCTAAACACCTTGCCTCTCTCTTCTTATCTCAATTGTGGTTGCTTGAGTTGAATTATTGTTAAAATAATTATAAAACCCTATTCACCCCCCTCTAGTGGTTTTTCATTTGGTTGTTTCAGTAAACAAGGATCTGAAGATGTGATATCTTCTCAGAGTAGGGGAAGATCCAGTCCAGGGAGATGGAGCAACGCGTCTAGAGGAAGGTCTTCTAGATCATCAGTCTCAGTGATAGGTCCGCCAAGGAAAGAGATACTGATGTGTGATATCTATGGAAGGTCGCACTCCAGTCAGTGTTGGGGTGCAAATTTTCAGGGTTGTTATATCTGTGGACAGGTGGGACACTTTAGAAGGCAATGCCCCCAGTTACAACAAGTGGAAACACAGAGTTCCCAGTCACAGTACCAGAATGTCCCAAGATAGGCTCCAGTTGGAGGACCCAGTTCCTCTGTAGCTTCAGGTTCCCAAGGTGGTGCAGCACCCAGTGCTATGGAAGGACAATGAGGACATCATGGGAGAAGAGCCTCAGGACGCTTCTTCTCTTTAACACCACAAGAAGGTATTGTTTCTTCTTAAGTAATTATAGGAGAAATGCTTTTCTTTAACAACATTTTAGTTACAGTTTTAATAGACCCGGGTGCTAATCACTCGTTTATACGGAGTTCTTTAGCTTGTGAGCTTAACTTGTTGACTCAGGAGTTACCAATTGAGTTATTGTTGAGGGTTCCGTTTGGTGAACCGACATTGTTGACAGAGTTTTGTCCCAGATGTTTGTTGACCTTTGGTGGTTACACCATTGTGGTTAATCTTATACCCCTAGATGTTAACTCTTTTCAAGTTATCTTGGGTATGGATTGCCTAAAGACGTATCGAGTTCAGCTCGAATGTTGGAAGAAAGAGGTTATCTTTCAACAGGGTGGATTTTCTTGTGTCTTTTATGGAGACATGAAAGTTTTGTCTACGTGTATCATATCATCCATTGTAGCTGATAAGATGTTGCAGAAAGGTTGTGGGGCATTCTTGGCACATGTAGTAGATACTAGATCAGAGAAGACACAGTCAGCCTATGGGATGTGCAAGTGGTATGTGAGTTCCCAAATGTTTTCCCAGATGAGTTTCCAAGTCTACCTCCTGAAAGAGAGATAGACTTTGAGATCCAGGTGTTGTCAGGTATTCACCCTATAGTGCTACCAGCCTACAAAATGGCACCTGTAGAGTTGAAGGAACTCAAGATTCAGTTACAGGATTTACTGGATAAGGGTTTCATTCGACCTAGTTCTTCACCATGGGGAGCTCCAGTCTTGTTTGTGAAGAAGAAGGATGGTACTATGAGGTTATGTATAGACTACAGACAGTTGAATAAGATCACCATCAAGAATAAGTACCCGCTGCCAAGGATAGATGACTTGTTTGATCAGTTGTTTGGAGCGACGATCTTTTCTAAGATAGACTTGAGATCTGGATATCATCAGTTGAGGATAAAGGCTTCAAATATTCCTAAGACGGCTTTTAGAACAAGATATGGGCATTATGAGTTTTTAGGCATGTCATTTGGACTGACTAATGCCCCATCAGCTTTCATGGATATGATGAACCAGATTTTCAAGCCGTTCTTGGATAAGTTCATAGTGGTTTTCATAGATGACATTCTGATCTATTCCAGAGATGATGAGCAGCATGAACAACATCTGAGGATTGCGTTATAGTTGTTGAGACAACATCAGTTATATGCTAAGTTCAGTAAGTGTGAGTTCTGGTTAGCTGAGGTGTCTTTTCTTGGACATGTCATCTCAGGTGATGGAGTAAGTGTTGACCCTAAGAAAGTCGAGTCTGTTCTACAGTGGGAGCAGCCTAAGACTCCTACTGAGATCAGAAGATTCTTAGGATTGGTAGGTTACTACAGGAGGTTCATCCAGAACTTCAGTGTTGTAGCGTCACCTCTGACACGATTAATGAGAAAGAATGCACCGTTTGTCTATTCAAACAACTGTTAGTAGAGTTAATCAGATCTTGAAGAAGAGGTTGACTACAACACCAGTGTTGATCCTGCCTGAGATAGGTAAAGGTTACACAGTGTTTTGTGATGCTTCTAGGAGAGGCTTAGGCTCTGTGTTGATGCAGGAAGGCAAAGTAGTAGCTTATGCATCTAGACAACTTAATAAGAATGAGGAGAATTACCCGATACATGATTTGGAGTTATCTATTGTAGTTAATGCTCTTAAGACATGACATTACTATCTTTATGGTGAGGCATGTCAGGTGTTTACGGATCATAAGGGTTTAAAATATATTTTCACCCAGAAGGATCTGAATCTTAGATAGCCGAGATGGTTAGAATTGATCAAGGATTATGATGTGACGATAGATTATCATCCTGGAAAGGCGAATGTGGTAGCAGATGCCCTGAGTAGAAAGTCAAGTTTAATAGATGATGTATTCTCTATGGCATGTTTCAGGAGAGACCTGCTAGTAGAGATGCGAAAGTTGAACTTAGACTTAGGGGTGATAGAACAGAGAGGTTTGATTGCACATATGCAAGTCAAACCTACCTTTTATGATCAGATCAAGGAACTTCAATAGAGTGATAGTGAGTTACAGCAGATCATGTAGGACATGACAAGGGGAAAGAGACCAGAGTTCAGGTTTTCAGATGATGGTTTGTTGTATCAGCATGACAGGTTGTGTGTACCTGGAGATAGTGATTTGAAAGAAAAGATTCTTGAGGAAGCGCATGCATTGATGTACGTTATGCATCCAGGTAACACTAAGATGTATAGGAATCTTAAGGAGTTGTACTGGTGGTCAGGTATGAAAAAGGATGTAGCTGAGTATGTGGCTAGATGTAGTGTGTGCCAGCAGGTTAAGGCTGAGCATCAGAAACCTACAGATACCTTGCAATCTCTTCCTATACCAAAGTGGAAGTGGGAACATATCACAATGGATTTTATGGTAGGGTTTCCTGGGACACCTAGATGTTGTGACTCAATATGGGTGATTGTGGATAGACTGACTAAGTCTGCTCACTTTCTTCCTGTTAAGTCAACCTTTGATGTCTTGAAGTTGGCTAAGATATACGTGGATGAGATAGTCAGGTTGCATGGTATCCCAGTTTCAATTATATCATATAGAGATCCTAAGTTCACCTCCAGGTTTTGGAATCAGTTGCATCGTGCTTTGGGCACAAAGTTGAGGTTCAGTACAGTTTTTCACCCACAGACGGATGGTCAGTCAGAGAGGACCATTCAGACACTTGAGGACATGTTGAGAGCATGTGTCTTACATTCACTACTACAGAAATGACTTATAACGTCACATTTAACGGCGTCGGTTGTATACAAAAACCACGCCTAAACCGTACAACGTCGGGAAAATAATGAAACCGACATATATCTGTGAAGGGCGAGCAGACACATGTATCGCTTTTTATTTAACATCAGTTCCCAAATAAGAAACCGACGCTAAAAATTGACCGCCGAATCTAATTTTTCGAGCGAAAAAAATTACCTCCAAAATTTAACATACAGCGTCGGATATTAACCAAGAAACCGACGACTAAAGGTTTTCTACAAAATAGAAATTTGACCAATTTATGTCATTAGTTGTCTTACAGTAATCGACGTTGATGTGTTTTCACACGTTTAACCGTGAAAATTTTCACCACCATATAACGTCGGTTTTTACAAGGGAATCGACGACTATGGTCTTAATTGGGGAACATTTATTTTTGTCGACATATATATAGACGTCGGTGTTTCTTGTTTTAACTGATGACTATAAGCGAATAGAAGTGTCAGTTATTTTTTGGTAACTGACGCCTATAGTTTTAAGCATCAGTGGTTTCTAATAACTGACGCCTATTGTTAACTTAACAACACCCGTGCGAGCCAAACTCTTCCCCTTTCTCTGTTTCATTCATCTCGATTAAGGGTTTAGGGTCCGGCGACGATTCTTCTGCTCACCGCCGCTAGCTGCTCATGCGTTGCCGTTTGTTGGTCCTTCGGCCGCTGCACTCCACGTCGGCCGCCGCCACAAAGGCCCTCTCTACTCGCCAGCCGCCGCCCTAGCTCGATCAGCTGCTCACCCACCCTCTCTGCTTGCCCGCCCTCTCTTCTCTCCGCACCTGCTCTGCACCTGCTGGTCGGTGTCGCCGCTCTCTGGAGCTCCTCGCCTGCTCGCTGCTCTCACACCTACTGGTCACCGACGCCGTTCGAGGTACCTTCTTCCTCCTCTTCTCCCTCATGGTGGTGAGCTGACTTGACGGTGGTGGGGAGCATTTTTTCCGTGTCACTATTATTGCTACTATTTCTTCTTATTGTGATGTTGAAAGTGGTAGGGTGTGAGCAAATTCATTTATTAAGTCAATCCTTAAACTGCTAGTAGATCGGATATGTATACGAGTGTGCTCATCGAAATAGTAGGATTTTTTAAAGGGAGTGGTTTTTTAGATTAAATGAATGCAGAAGACATAATATTAACTCTAGCATAATCTCATGCGTAGGTGATATTAATCTTTGAGATATGAATTTTTTCTCAGACCCAGGTGATATTTTGTTTGATTTAAACATGATTGGGCATTATTATGACTAATTTTTCCCATAATGAGGCAATTTTTACAATACCTTGCTCTTGTTCCAATTGTTGGACAATTCACATACTCTCAATTGGGAAATATTATTACTCTTCTAAAATTATTCTTATAATGTTGAATCGGGTCAGTGACCACACCTGCTATTGTGCCTGAATTATGCCATGTATGTTTGTTAAAAGTGAATCTTATCGCTCTAATTGTGAATTATTGCATGTTTGAAACTATTGAATTCTTGATTTATTATTTAATAATGCTCTAATTGTGAGTGATGCAATGTAAGTGAGCAAATACATGTAGTGGATATGTACTCATTAGGAGTAAATCTTGGATAGTCCCCGGTTTGGGACTATTCTTGAACACCTAATCTCACTTAGGATGTAAGTGTATAATGTGTATTGGGTTTTCAAAAAAAATTTGGTAGCATTTCCCCGTTTGTTCTCTAAATACATATTTACTTGGAGAACAGTGGGGAAATGTTGCCGAAATTTTCTTGAAAACCCAATACACATTATACACTTACTAGTGAGATTAGGTGTTCAAGAATGGGATAGGTGGTACACATTTATTATATATAAGAATGACAACACATGTATTTGTTGGCCTAGAAACCCGTCCAAGATTTACTCATTAGGAGTAAATCTTGGATAGTCTACAGTTCGAGATTATTCTTAAACACCTAATCTCACATAGTATGTAAGTGTATAATGTGTATTGGGTTTTCAAGAAAATTTTGGTAGCATTTCCCCGTTTGTTCTATAAGTACATATGTACTTGGAGAACAACGGGGAAATGCTGCCGAAATTTTCTTGAAACCCCAATACACATTATACACTTACTAGTGAGATTAGGTGTTCAAGAATGGGATAGGTGGTACACATTTATTATATATAAGAATGACATCACATGTATTTATTGGCCTAAAGTTTTAACCATGCATAAACTCTAATCTGTTAACCCTAGACCCTAATCTTGTTGTAATATATACTTGTTTTCTCTTTGATCATAGAATGGATAGATCATGGATGTCCATTCGCAATTGTTGCACCCCAGATTTTATTTTTGGTCTTGACCAGTTTATTAGATTTGCCGAGGAACATAGGAAACAACCTGGAGATAGGTTCTACTGTCCATGTAGGCATTGCGGTAACAACTTGAAAGTCAGCATTGGTGACGAAATCAAAAGTCATGTCATGTGCAATGGGATTGTACAAGGCTATGATAAGATAGTTGATAGGAGAGTCGATGAAGTAGTTGATAAGAGAATCAAGGAAGCAGTTGATAAGACACTCCATGAAGTAATGAGAAAATGGCAGGCATCTCTGACTGCCACTCAGCAGACAGTACCTATGGCGTCCCGCTCTACTCCTACTGCAGAGGTTGGGAGTAATCTTGTAGACCCACCACCTAGCACATCCGTTGTAAGTATTTTTATGACATAGTAACTAGTCTTTTCAAGATGATATGTTTTCAAGATGATATGTATATATGTATATAACATTCTTTACACAAAAATTTGTAGGGGTTGAAGCCATGCCGTCTAAAAAGTAAAGAATTTGTCGTTGCAGAGGCGTCGGATTACCCATCCCTACCAGGGGAAATGTTTCATGGATCTCCATTACCAGCTGGTTGGGTTCGTGTGAGCCCGCTATGTATATTCCCCAGTTGGATGGATCTTCCATTGCCATATGCCCACCCAGATTGTGAAACGCTTGGTGAGGCAGAAGGCGGAGTGATATTGTGGCCAAAAGCGGATTTCCTCTATACTAAAATTGTATGGTAAATTTACATTACGTTAAATTGTTAGTGTGTGTATATGATGTCAATTGATCTGAAACTATATATATATATATATAGATACACATATATATATACATGTTAAAAAGAAGACACCCACAACATCTAGGCCTCCACCTCCACCTCCTACATTACCAAGTTGGGTTCCACAGGATCTACCTGTCTTGTTAGGTCCTAATTGTAGGGGTATGGCAATATGGTTAGGCGAACATGATATAAATTACCCTATAATTGTTTCTATAGATGAGGATGCTGCAGGTCAATCATATGAAAGCAAACTATTTATACAAGATATTTTAAAGTTGTTTCGATATGATTGGATGAATACATCTGTGATAGAGCTATGGATAAGGTGAGATCTTCTTTATACATCCATATACCTTGTGTAGGATCTGGTGATCTGGTTTCTTATATATTAATGCATACGTAATACATGTTTTGCAGCTACTTAGACAAGATATGTGCAGATTTTTCATTCGAACATGTAGGAGTTTTTATTCCATCTTTGATTATTCTAGTAGCTAAAGACCCTTCGTCAGTTCAACAATACTATTGTGATGCTTTTACAAATTTTCTCAAAATAACAAGACAGTGATAATAGCTCCATTCAATGTGGAGTAAGTTTACTTTGCTTATAATTTGGACTTAAGAAAATTACATTTTTATTGTGGATTTTGAGTTATTAATTTTTAACTTTTTTACCTCTAGGGGTATGCATTGGGAGTTACTAGTTATTGTCCCTGAGACGTTCACTATCTATTATCTAGATCCTAAGGGGACTAAACTGAATTCAAAATATGGACACACAATGAAAATGGCATTATTCTGGTGAGATATATTTCATTTTCATATCTGTTAACATATGTTATTACATTACTATTTAATTATGCAATGTACTGTGTTACATTAACATGTAGGGGGTTAGATGAGTTCAAAAAGGCTAGAGGAAAGGTCCCCAAGAAAAAGAACCAACCAATAATTTAGAAGAACATGGAAGTAAGTTCCCGACTGTAATGTATATATTATTTATGTGAACAGTGCTTAATTAGTTTTATTTTTTAATATTTTGTATGTTTCAATTTATAGTGTGATATACAAGACAACGGATGGGCATGTGCATACTATGTGATGTGATTTATGCACATGATTATCAAATATGCCGTAGTGGACATCGATACCATTCTTGAGGTATTATATATAGTCTCATTAGATAATATGAAATATATCAACCTTATTTATATATTATTAATTATATATATACATCATTCTCTTTGTAGGTGTTTAAAACTGACCAAACTATAGGAAAGGCCTTACTAGATGTACATGCTCCCTATACGACGGAAGAATTAAATGATGTAAGAGAAGACTGGGCAAAAGCCATACAAGTAGTGGGGTTTTTAAAATATAATTGGGATGTTGATAGCGAATAATGACTAAAGAATGATATTTTGTAAATGAATTTCTGAATTGTAATATGTGTGAATGTTTCTACATGTCTGAATGTTTCTACATGTCTGAATATTTCTACATGTGTCTGAATGTTTATACATGTGTGAATGTGAAAATAAATGAAACTGTTGGTTGCTATATGAATGTTTCTACATGTGTGAATGTGAAAATGAATGGAACTGCAAATTGCTACATGTATGTTTCTACATGTGTGAAAATCGAATGGAACTGCAGGTTGCTAAATGTGTGAAAATTAATGTTGTTAATTTTGTAGGTTTGTGGCATGTTTGTTGGCTGATATCAATGGATGTCATAAAACCTACAGTTTATAACTGAACTGCATGTTTCTCATCATGCGACCAGCCACAGTAGGCATGCAGACTGATAAGAAAAAAAACATGCAATAGGTGTCGGTTATTTGTTTAAAACCGACAACAAATGATTACAGCATCGGATAAATAATTATAACTGATGCCTAATGCATGTGATGTGGCGTCGGTTATCACTAATAAACTGACGTTGATAGTGCCCCAGATGGCGCCCTTTCTGTGGCACGAAGGTTTATGGCGTCGGTTTCAAAACTAATAACCGACGCCTATACCCCCTACGGGCATCAGTTATCACTAATAAATCGACGCTGATAGTGCCCCAGATGACGCCCTTTCTGTGGTGCGAAGGTTTATGGCGTCGGTTTTAAAACTAATAACCGGCACCTATACCCCCTGCTGGTGCGTTTTCAGTGGCGCGTGAAGGGTTGTGACGTCAGTTTGAAAACTGACGCCTAACTGTTTGCCTTTTAACAGCGCCCACATAGGTGTCGCATTAAAAACGACACTAAAGGCCTTAAATAACCGACACTAAAGGTCAGTTATGTACTAGTGATTTTAGTGGAAGTTGGGAAGAACACTTGAGCCTTATAGAGTTTGCATACAATAATAGTCACCATTCCAATCTTGGTATGGCCCTGTATGAAGCTCTGTATGGCAGAAAGTGTAGATCACCCGTATGCTGGTACGAGATGGGTGAAAAAGAGATTCTTGGACCTGAGATAGTGGATTTGACCACAGAAAAGATTACAGTCATCAGAGAATAGTTGAAAGCTGCACATGACAGGTAGAAGAGTTACGTTGAGAAGAGACGTAGACCTCTTGAGTTAGAGGTTGGTGATGAAGTGTATCTGAAAGTTTCACCATGGAAAGGAGTGTTGAGGTTTGGCAAGAGAGGCAAACTAACTCCTCGGTTTATGGGCCTATATCCTGTCATTGAGAGGATTGGACCTGTAGCCTACAGGTTGGAATAGCCATCCGAGTTGGCTAATTTACATGATGTATTTATGTATCGATGTTGAAGAAGTGTTACCCTGGTACAAAGAAGATAGTAGACCCAGAACCTGCACAGCTCAGAACAGATGTGTCCTATGTTGAAGGACCAGTACTTATAGTAGATCGCAGGATCAAGAAACTCAAGAATCGCAAGATACGTTAGTGAAAGTTCTGCGGAGGAACCACAACTTAGAGGATGCCACGTGGGAGCTTGAGTCAGAGATGCGTAATAAGTTTCCTTTTCTCTTTTAGGAATTTTAAGATGAAATTCTTATAAGGGAGGGAGATTGTTATAACCCACATCAAGGTTAGTTAGTAAGTACCTTGATTAGCATGAAGTACCTTGATTAGTGATAAGTACCTTGTTAAACATCATGGTTAATCAAGATAAGCTAAGATGTGAATCAATAGTTGAGATTGATTCATCTGAGGTAATTAATGTTAACTGCAGTGTTAATCGTTAAGTTAATTACCTAAGATAATTAACCTAGTTAAGATGGTCTATTTGTTGTGTTTTCATGTCTTGAGGTTGTAGTGGATCTCACACTTGAAAGTTTGCAAAAAGAATCACTCGATTTGGACCTCTGAGGCCAAAGATATGACGTTTTCTAGTTTTCTTGAACTTGGCTGCAATTTTTCCATTTAATTGGCTTAATAACCCCTCACCCCTTTTATTCCTTATCTCTTCTTCCCCGATCAAATAGCAACCGCTTGAGCGGTGCCCAAGCAGGTCGATTGACCTGCAACAGAGGTGATGAGTGAGGGCGATTCTAGGGCTCCCTAGCCCCGTCTCCAGCAGTGCCCAACCCCCTTTGTCCTCTTCTTCTTCTTTCTCTTCTTCCCTTCTTCTTCCCCCACCCTAGCAGGCGCCCGACCTGCAGCAGCAGTGGCCAGCGGATAGCTGCTTTGGCTCGGCCATATAGCCCTTGGGCGCAGCCAACAGACAAGGGAGAGAGAGGGGCGGCTCCGCAGCACCCTCGAGCTAGCATGCGTCCGCGACTCCAATCACCTGCATCCCAACTAGCAAGGGGTGACACCCCATCTAGCAAGAGCAACAGCAGCTACAACAACGGCCAGGGGCCATCTTGGCACAGAAAAGCACCACCAAACGGTGCCTTTGAATTCGGCCATGAGTCTAGATCATGATTCCACCGCCGATTTAGCTAAGCCCTCCTTCCTGTGTGTGAGTGTGTACACCTACTGCGTGAAGCAGGTTGTTCCAGAGCAATTCCAAGGTAGAAGAAGACCCGCTTACGCCCAGAAATAGGACTCTAGACGCATGATGTGAGTAGAATCTCACTCTGCAAGCACGATTTAAATAGTTTCAGTTAGATCTGTCTTATTCATGGGTAACAGCGCTTACCCAGGTGCCAGAAAGTGACGGTGTTGCCTGACTTTTATTGTACGTTTCTCGTCTTCACGATGTTCATGACTTTTATTAACTGATTAGTAATGATTTGGATTAGTGGAATTATATGGTTGATCAAAACCTAAATTTATCATACAGTAGTACACTAACCTAGGGTTTATAGTAGTTGTTCAGTTTGGGAATAAACCCAGTCTGTACGATTCTAATAATTTACTAGATGAACGATTTCAAAGAAATGACGATGACATGAAAAATATTCAAAGAAAACCTAATAGTACGCTCTTTGTTATATTTAAGGCGAATGATTTAATATTTATACAAATTGACACGTTCCTCAAAGATATCATTTGAAATTCCCAATTATTATTAATAATTCATGCCATAACAAGTAATTGACTTTTAATTGAGTTATGTGATGCATAACTTAGAATTTGGGTTGATGTGCTCGATTTTTGAGGAATTATAGATAATTTACAAGTGCTACTGACGATTTCTAATATATCAAGTAATTAACTCTTGTTAGTGTGTTACGATGATCAATTGTATAATTCCAGTGATCATCTCATTCATATCTTGTAGAAAATCATTAAGAGATAGTTCATGGATGTCGTGGACTTTCACAGCAGTAAACCACCCATAGGGGTTGACGAAGTAAGCTGCATCATGCAATTAAAAAACATCTGATCTTTGTAGTGACTTTTTATGATGGACATAACAAGACCATATTTTCTCTCATCACTGCCTAAATTCAACTCAATGTTGTGAACCACAATAAACATTGCTTCATGTATCCAATACATGACTTAGAATCAGAATCAACTAGCCTAAAAAGTTGCACAAGTAGTGTGGTGGCCCTTAGATAGCTATCCACTGCGTCAAACTTATGTGACAAAGCCGTCCTAGCACCAAGTTGACATGTATTCTGTTTATTTAAGAATTTTAATCTGCATGCAAGTACAATATGTGGATTATTTAGTATTTTTCACTAGTTTGAATAAATTGCTCTGTCAAATTTAGAATGATATTCATGTTGTGTTGTAATATTCTAGTAAATAGACACGGTACCATAGAGATACCAGAGTCAAGTATAAGTAAGAGACATGTACAATCTAGTAAGAGTCTTTCAAGCTTAGTGAAATAATAGATTTAAGGGCCCTGACATCGTAGAATCCCTATGAGAGGTATGCGCCTTAGGGATGAAACGACCTACCCTGGTGGTGTGTCTAGTATATGAGGGTTGGAACGTACCAACAGGATGTAAGGGGGATGAAGCTCTAGTGGAAGTCTCCTTAAATTATAGTTTGTAGTGTCCAATATCAACCAGAAGTCTTGGTGGCACTAGAGTACAAACAAGTCAATAGGTGGCTTGACTCTCTGCCTATGTACTCAGGTTAGAGAAGGAGTCCAGTTTACGTCACAAAAGGAGTGTCGAGGCCAGAGAGCCAGTTTCCCTGTTGTAGACCAGGAGAGTAGTCAGACTTAGCTATCACGGGGTGTCGGCTAAGTCTTGTACGGTGGGATCGTAGTTCGCTACGAGTCTTCATATGTAGAGTACATTGCATATGATCAGGGCATAAGATAAAATAAGTTCATATAGGTTCGCAAGAGTTTCTTATAAGTTAAAGAGTTAAGAAAGATTTGAGTTAGTTTCACAACAGTTTTCCTTTAAATGAAATTTTTAGTATTCTCTGTTATTTAATCATATCTACAGCTTTGCAGCAGTTGTTATCTTAATGAAATGTTGACATCTCCTGTCGTTTAAATTATATTGTTTAGATCTACTCAGTATAGTATTATCTTGTATTTTATTCCAATTAATAAACATAAAATGAGTTATATGCGTTGGTTGGGTGAAATTCTATTCACTGAGCCAGTAGCTCACCAACCTACTGAAATATTTTTCAGGTCAGCATCAACACAAGAAAGCTGAAGGATCGTACCACCCAAGTTCTTAGAAGGTAGTTCGTAGTTAGATAGATGTCTCTTAGTCCTTCCCCTTGGTCCTTGGGCATGTAGTTGGTAGAGAGAGAATGTAAAGTAATAAGTAGTTTAGTTTTAAATTAATTGTTGTACTTTATATTCCGCAAGTAAGATGTAATATGTTGTTTAAACTTTGAGGTATCTTTCAAGATTAAGAAACAGTAAGTTTGCTTCCGCAAGTTTAGTAAGATTTTAGTTTAATCCAAGTTATAAGATTTTCCTTTATGTTAATTCTGAGTGGAAAAAAAGAAAAAGAAAAAGTTAAGGGTGATTTTGTAATAAGTGTAAACCTCATAGTCATGCCCTAATCTCATGATTTTTGGAAATTGTGAGATCGGGGCGTGACACTTAGCCCCCATTTTCTCTAAGAACTTCCATCCTAGAAACCTTGACTTATTAGGTCTTAATTGAGTTCCACCTAAATCCTAGTCAAGTAAACCTCGCAAGGTTGGATATGGGGTGATAGGGACTAGTTCCCCTGTACACACCCTATTCCATCCACAATGAACTAGTAGTTTAGGGAATTACTCTATCACTTAACTTGCTTGCTTGGTTTGATAATATAAATTGATGTTGTTTGCTTGCATATTATGACACAAAACCTAGTTGATATTCACATCAACCAAATAACCCACACTTCCTGCAATTTCTTAAAACTATATTATGCTTGCTTGCTTAGCTAGTGTTACTCTAAACAGCTTGTTTACTTGTCTTCTAATCACTTTCCTTGTTCATGCTAGTTTAAACTTTCTAGGATAGTTAGTGCTAATTTTGGTTACTTGTGCTAGTTTAGTTAGTTAATTGCTAGTGTAGGGCTTTAATTGCTCTTTCTTGCCTCGCTACTAGTTTAGTGTTGTTTCTTGCCTAGTTTAGCTAATTTCTCTCTAGTGTGCTAATTTGGATTCCTTTTCTGGTGTAGTGCTTAGTGATAACTCTTGCTTTCTTGCTTTAGCTTAATCATTATTTCTTTCTGATCCTATTAGACTTAACTTGCTAGTGTTAACTTGGGTTTTGTTCTTGTCTTTCGCAATTTCTTGACCACATGAGTCACTCAAAATCCAAGATCAAACCCTTTAACCCTATTTGTTGCATTACGAACCTAGCTTAAGAAAACTAATCTCTAATGTGCCTCTTTCCCTTGGGTTCTACCCCAACATTCCTCTTTCTATGATATAATACGAACTTGCACACTTGCAAGAAAGTGTTTTATTATATTTGGATGTGCCGATCAGAGTTATGAAATTTATAGCTCAACTGTGTGCCTAAGGCTCATATAGTCACATCAACTGGTTCAGTGTGCCCATGGTCACATTAAGCTTTATGGCATTGTTTCCAAGGAGAGTGGGACTTGTCCTAGCTAGTTTGTTTTTCTTTAACTTTTCCTATTGCCCTCACCATTTCTATTCAATATTCATTGAGTTACTCTTTACATACTACTTTACTAACATGTCTCCTATTGATTGGTTGTGCCTTGTGTAGATGACATTTGGTGTAGTTGCATATGTTGATCTCTCTCTCTATTGACTCCTTCTTTGAAGATCTAGATATAAGGAGATGAAGACGGAGGAACAGACACAATCGACACTTAGAAGATGAGATGGGAGTCTAAAATAAAAACATGGGAATGTGAACCACCACCTCCTCCATCACTAGTGTACAAGACACTCCATGATTACTTCATGTTGGGGAACTACAATTTTCCATTGCTACTAGAGTTGATCAAATGCAAGGGAAGCAATTCTTTGTTCCACCCACTCTTCTTGGGATCCTCCCTACATTCTATGGGCATAGATGCCTTCCTAGATACGTGCTCTAATGTCAAAACTCCTGTAGCCACTTATGATTCCATCAGGCTCACCTTCTTCCTCTTCCATATTAAAGACAAGGCAAAGGAATGGTATTAATCAAAGACTGTGACTGTTACTTGGGAAGCAATGAAGAATGAATTCTTGAAAAAGTTCCATCTTATTATGAAGTTGGCCCAAATGAGTAAGGTGCATCACATCTTTCATCCAGAAGGAGAATGAATGGACCCATGAGACTTAGGAGAGATTCTCAGAAGCTTTTAACGAATTGTCACCATCATGAGGTTCCCATATGGCAGTTGGTCCAATCTTTCTACACCAATCAATATGAGATGGGTCAAATAGTTGTAGGCTCATCTTCAGGATGTGCTTTCATGGCCACACCACCCAAGGAATCATGGTTGTTGTTTTAACACTTTGCTAAAAAATCAAGGCACCATGCCTCAAGTGTGTATGTCTACAGTGATAGAAACTTGTGAGATGCACCTTCTTGATACAGAGACAATACAAATACTAAAATGATGAAGATCTTAGATGACATGACAACTTAATGAAGACCCATGTAGGAGGCTATTTCATCCAATCTATCCACTCCATTGAGTCTATTAGTGAAGAAGTGCAAGCCCTCCAATCCTATGGAAACCGTAACAATCAAGGTCCTTGTCCCAATCTTAAACTCAGGAGTGGAGAAAGCATCCTAACTTCTCATGGAAGCAACAAGGGGAAGAAGTACAATGACAACTAAGAAAATATCAAGGACAAAGATACAACTCCAAGTTTGAGGAAGAGGTTCTTGGAAGATTGATAAGTTTATATGAAATGAAAGAGGATTTGTCCTTGTAATATCCTCAAATTTCATGAATTTGAAATATTTATACATATAAGGTTTGAATTGATATGAAAATTCCCTAATTATAATTGATAGAATAATAAATCCAACCACTTTGTGGCATGGGTGCAACCCATGGCCCAAGTAAGGCTCATGAGATTATTTGCTTTGCAAATTGATCCTTGTGGCACAAGCTTAATAAATAAATGGAATACATGAATAAAGGAAAGATAATGACTTTATGGTTTGTTAGATAATTGAAATATGGAATAATGAGAAAGTTTCCAAAGTATTCTAATATATGGTGAGATTTAGTTAATTAATGGATTAATTATCTAATCATGAATGGCAATACAAGTTTTGAGGCATAAAATAAGAATGTCTCAATCAGACTTTTGGAATACTTAAAGATAATGAGTAAACTAAGAGAATTCTAGAATTTAAGATAAAAGGGACTTTTCATTTGATGTGTGTAATTGTTATAAAGAAATACTAAAAGAGAAATATTTGATTGTTAAAGTTATCTGCATAAACCCCCAAAATTAGATATAAGTTAGCAAAGGCATTAATGAGTTTCCCTCCAAGTTTCATAGGCAAAGGAGGATCCTAATAGCTTATAGAAAATCTATAAGGGAGAGGGATCTACTTGTAATAATTGAATTGTGTTCCCTTATTTGAAGAGATAAAAATGATATCTAGAAGTATCCTTTTGGCAACAAACTTGTCTAGGTGCAAGGTTATGATAAGAATCAAATCCAAAGTTGGGATCAACTAGAGTAGGGGTGGGAGAGATATGGATTTTACAAGTTTCCCTAAAGTGTATTGTTAATTAATTGACTACGACATTTGTCACATTTAATACTACCATGGGACTTAGACCCGGACCCTATGATATCAAGAAATCTTGGGAGTCGTTAGATCGAAGATTGATGGTATCCAATCCATTGTCTACCTCTAGCCTAAAAGGGAAACTTGGATACAGTATTCGGGGCCCCGTTGATCTCACCTCTCTCTCCTAGATCCTTAATAACACCTAGAACATCTCTCATTAGATTCGGGTGATGAATTTGCACATGTCTATCCCTTTCTTATGTTGTTTTCATGCGTGCTTGGTATTTCCCCAAATCCCCATCGGAGTTGGACCCCAATGGAATTGTTGGACACCCCCTTGCTATCCATTTCCTATAAAAAGAACCTAGTGTATTTTTGTAAGAGGAAAAATGTGGTTCAAAGTCTTGAAGCGACTGAGGGGCCCTACAATGTCCCTACCTTCCTCTTCTTCTGCATCTATTTTCCACTAATGAACCCAAACTTCTTCTCCTTTGTTCTTCCCCTCTCTAACCTAACTAAGTTCACTGATGAGTCCAATAAGATGTGACAGTGATCTCTTCACCTTCGCCTAACTCTGAAGAGGACTAGCATTCAGAGTCAACTATGGCATTGACTAGCCTCATAAAGTAGCAGAAATAGAGGAAGGAGTTGAAGATCGGTGAATTTACCCCCTGTCTCCAAGTCGACATGGCAAAGTAGGGTTTTGTAAGTCTTTTCAACCCCTGTGTCGCCCCATCCATGCGGGCGCATGATGCCACTAGGGTGTGAGCCCATTGGCTGATACCGCTACATGTGTATCACGAGTAATGCATCAAAGTGTTGATTTGGCAATCAGTGATTGGTCCAAATAGTGTTATCTTTAAATAATTGTAATAATTAACTAGTAACACATATTGTAGCAAATATATATACCAAATTGATTATGAAAACAAGAGGAATATGAATAAATAAGTTCAATCCTAATTCTGATCATAGTTCAAAATGTAGGACCAATACATGGTTAAGTGGTGATTAAAACATATAAACCCTATTTTTTATGAATAGATTTTTAATCATGTTAAATACGTTTGTTTGAGATGTAAATTGGTATTGTTGAGTATAATGACAATCCAATATGATCATGATAATAATGATGAATAGTTAGGGTTTCTAAAGTGAATGATCATAAAAATGATGAAATAGGGTTGTGAAACCAAAGATCATAACTTTCCATGATATTAATGCACATCATCTAACGTAGGTGTTCATAATGAAAGAATATGATGGATTTAGTAATTAGGGATTCACCTAATGTTTATTATGTGATGGAATTAGGGTTTGTACCCTTTTTCCTTATCCAATCTCGAGACAACACTAAAACCTAGTTTAGGATGTATCTTTAGTATGTTTTGAATGTTTATGATGACACTTTAGGATATACACATGTAGATTGTATGTCGATTGCTTGGATTAATCTTTTCTTGCTTTATTGGATGATATGATTAAAGTACTTGAAGTATTATTTCATTATTTGCATGGTTCTACATTGAGGTATGTGGTTACGATAATGAATACCAACATTATCGACTGCTAGTGTTTGTCAAGGATTTCTCAAAAAATGTTGAAATGAACTATTGGATGTTTACTTACATTCTGTTCAACTATTATGTCACTATGAGTATCACATAAAGAAAAATATCATATTCTGAACCCTGGGATGATATGTAGAAAAGGTGATGCACATGAGCCCAGAAGGGACACTAATTATGTAAGGAGTGGGACCCAATAGTGGGGCCTCTCAATGGTACAAACATGAGCCATTAAATATTGAAGTAGTGGAAAAACATAACTATATACAAAGTTACAAAATGTTTCCCTGTACATAACTATATCACACTAAGGGTGTTACATTTAGATGAAAAGGTTACATCTATATACATATAATCACATATGCAGAGGGTAACAAGGCTATATCAAGTTGTCCTTAAGTTCACCAATTACCTCACACTCATCCTGAGTCTCTGCCCTATAAAGCACCTACACATGGGCGGAGGGAACACCCAGGAAATTAGGAAACAAAAGAGTATGCGTCTGCAAAAGCTGAGTATGTACATTTAACAATATTTTGGGCATTTAAATGGGTTAAAAGAGCAAAATAGATGTTCCCTTAAAAAGGAGGGTCATCAAAAGATAGGTAAGTTCCAACTAGAGATATATCAAGCAAATGAATTCCAAAAGAATGAGGCATATAAACAAACAAGTGAGATAACACATCTTGCCATTAGCCATTCACAACAATCATAATCATTCACATGTATATATATTGGACTAAAAGTAACTATATTAGGGCCAAGACACCACTGAGTCAATGGCCTATTTATATACTTTAGGTAGAAATATCACACCCATAGGTAGAATTAGCATGCCTATGTGTATATAAGGGTAGAAATGGCACACCCAAGGTAGAAGTAGCACACCCTAATGGCTATGCATAATCGTCTATGATGGTTAGCTAGTCAAATTAGCTACCGTGCATAATATAGTGTGGCAAGATGCATTATTCATCAAACATATGTGTCCTAATACAAGCACAATAGCAGGTGGGGTCACTGACCCAGTTTAACGTGAAAACAACAATTTCATAAGAGTAGTAATAATTTTCAACTGAGATTATATGATATATCAACAAGTGGGGCAAAAGAGTAAGTATTTCAAGGTTGCCTCATTATGGGTAAATGTAGTCATATATAAAAATAGGGAGGAGTACATACCTGGTCTTAATGACTAATCTTATTTCTAGGAGTCCAATTATGAGTTGTCCTTCTTGACCTAAAAGTCTTTTATATACACATTAATCCGCAACTATCCATTTTGTAACTAAAAGTATATGTAAACCTAGTGTTTAGTTGTCTAATGTCGAGTTTGAATTTTAAATGTTAGGAATACCCATATACATGATTTGGGATGAAATTAGTCATTATTTTTCATAATTTTAGCCTTGGAATATCTAGGGTTTAATCCATAATGCCTTTATATATATATATATATATATATATATATATATATAGAGAGAGAGAGAGAGAGAGAGAGAGTCAGACTAGAATACACTCGAGTGTATGGATCGCACACTACACTCAAGTTGTGTTTGCATATCAAGACTATTTTTTTATAAAATTAAACCATTGATCTTATTGTCATATTATAATTAGGCTATATGCAAATTTTGAGCCCATTTGGATGAGTGTAAGTCACTCATCTGAGGGTAACAAAATCGACACGCGAAACTAATTTGAAATGCATATTTTTTGTGGTCTTCATAAAATGACCTATAAATGTCAAATGGGCTCAAATTTTGTATATGAGCTATTCACAATATGTTTAAGAAGATCAACAGATTAGATTTTAAAAAAATATAGTGCATCATGGAAAACTACTTGAGTGTATTATGCTCTGAATACACTCGAGTGTATTCTAGCCTATATATATATATATATATATATATATATATATACATATATATACATTAGTCATATACTCATACCTAGATATCAAGATGTATACAAACACAAATATATAGACTATTTGGATATATAGACTAAAGTTGGTTCATGTATGATATTAGATATTATGAAATTTAGAGTAGGTTTTTAAAGACATTAAGCCATTCATACCCCTATTTATCAACCATCTTTGAATCATGGTTCTTTCTCCTAGACATCAATTTTTATGACAAGGGTGTAGTTATATTAGATACTCCGATGTAACTATGTTTGACATCAAATAAATATGTGGAGTATTCTTTAGCTTCACACTTAGCATTTATCTACTAATCATTTTCCTAGACATAGTAGATACAGTAGGTGCATATGTCTGATTACGAATTTCATATGTATTGATACAAGTGGACTTCTATATACACACAAAACTTAGGGTGAAGATCTAGAATCGAAATATATATTATGATCATCCATTTCTTACATATTAGTCTATAATCTCTTGTGCATTAGACATTAGAAAGAGATGGTTAGCGATGATACCTGTATGTACATTGACCATTGAGGATTTGTTTGTAGATAGAAAACAAGTAGCCAACATGGTTTACATCAATGCTCTCACCTCGTAGGACCTGACCAAAGACGTAATCAATGGTTCAGTAGCTTAAGTAGGCACCCAAGGATGCAGAGACCCGTCACCTTGGACTGTAGTTACAACTACAGTTGCAACCACCCTGGTCAAGGTCAAGAGGAGTGAGCTCCCTTCCATTCGTGAGATTTTGGGACCTAGCTAGGGGAGGCACCACCATTGTTTATTAGGCTAAAATAGGTGATTCAATGATGAAAAGATATCACTACTTAGAGTTGTAGCCAGTTTGGGTTTAGGATGGTGGACATGGAGACTTGCAGGTGATGAGATGGTCAAGAGTTGGTGACAGTTGTTGCACCTAGTAGCTTCTATGCCCGACTACCATGGTTGTTGGCATGATGAAGGATGAAAGTTGAGCATCGAGCCGACATCATGGCCACTATAGGTTCCTCTGCCGACCTTTGTGCTTGTAGGCAGTGATTTAGCATGAACAAGTTGTGAGGTGCAGAGAGGTGAGAAGCTAGAGGGGGGCAATGATATAGTTGGATGGATTATGTTGATTGTGATTCGGGGGTGAAGATAGGATCCTTCTTTGTACACTTATAATAGGGTGATAGATCTTCTCCTGATTGTTGTCAGGTGGGTGATGCTGAATGGAATTGAAGGACAAGACATGGGCGGTGAGATATGAGCATAGAATTGATTTCCATGGATGTTGTTGTAGGTCTGTGTTGTTGATGACTAAGTGTAGGGAAGGAGGGGATGTTGATGGTTGCTTCCTGTCATGGTCGCAGACACCAAGGAGAGAGAATGGATGCTTCCAGGTTGTGTGGCACCAGGGAAGAGGAAGGCATGTGGCATTGGAGAATACTAATCTGGAGGTCATGGTGGTTGTGGTGATTATGGATTAGGAGGTGGATAGGATTGGAGGTCTCGTGACCCCTATTAGTCATTAGAACCACCGACACCCTATATAGGTGATGGACATGGATATGAGAAGGTGTGGTGGCATTGAGATGGAAAAGGTTGGAGGATGTCATTTTGGTGGTAGAGTTGTATGGCGGTGGTCTACATTTTTGGGTAAGGAAGAGGAAATGAGGAGGTGCGAAAGAGAGATGTTGAGGGATATTGGCGGCTAGGTTTTTTGTAGAGTGTGGAGGGAAAACGGCCATAGCCTCCCAGTCGGTCAATTTTCGTTCCACAAGCCAGGGGGAGTGGACACTTCAACTGCAAGGATGGATGCCCTATATTATTTAATGTCTTGAGTTAGGGAAAAATATAGTCAAGTCATATAAATGCAATGCAATTTGCAAAAATTAAATGAGTGGTCTATTAGTTTCCGATTAGGATGAAATTTCACGCAGAGGTAGATTAGGGGCATGACTACCAGATAAATTACTACTTTTATATTTTTGGTTGGTTAAGGCCATTAAATAGATTAAGAGTATTAGAGTGTCATATATAATTAATTAATGAGTTTATATAATTAAATTTGAATTGATGACTTAACTAATTAATCCACTTATTTTTTTAAATATGATTTGTCTTTCTTATTTTCCTAGATCCAAATACTCATATTTAATCTAATTTAAGAAGAAGAAAATACTCATATAATTAAGGGTGGACCTAAGGAAAGGGAATTTAAGCTATATACTCAAATTCGAGTATGTTACAAATTATGCCCAAGATAGCATATCAAGTATGGGTTGGAATATGTATTGAAAATGTCAGTTCTTGTTTGCAAAAAATTGATTAATTATATGTTGTTATATTACTTGAACACTTTTTCATGCACCCCATGTACATAGTATAGAAATATATTGATTTGTGTTTTGTTTGTCAGTGATTTAGGTACTGCAATATATGAAGATACCAAGACATGATGAATAAAATGAAATTGATTGAAGACAATAAAGCTATGTAAAGGGGGATTGGTTTAGATACTTATTCTCATATGTATTAGTACCATTTTGAAAATTCTTGTAACTCCTTAGAGGAGCATCATTATATATCTTTAATCAACATTTGTGAAATAATGGAAATTACTTTCTATTATTTATTATTTGTTAAATCCAGATATTGGGAATTTTAGGTAATGGATCTCAACTTTAAGGTCCTTTCTTAATCAGGAGATGTAGACAAGTGATGTTGTTACATTTAGTATTAGATCCCTAGATTTTTCTAACAATATTTAGTAGTTGATAATTTCAAGTAATATTTAGAAGTATAAAGAGAATTATTTGGGCATAACCTAATGGTAATGGTGTCTATAAAGGATCATGATTTTGGGGGTTGGAAACATTTTCCTCCACACCATTAAGTTGGTATACGAGGACTCCCTTAGCCACTGTGATACCTACTTGGCCACAACTTAGGGTTTGCTTGAAGTAATGTTTCCTATAAGTCCTTTGATCTCTAATTTCATCCACTTCTCACCCTCTTTCTTAATAAACCGTAAAAGATACCTTTCCTCCTCATCTCAAGTTAGGGTTTTCAATAAGAAGTAGGATTAAGGCATCCTCTGCCGATTAGTGGACACGTAATGTAAAAATAATAATAAAGTAAAGAAAAATGTTTTATGGATTTTTCCTTACAAGGATAAAACCTAGATGGAGCTAGGGCCGGTTTAGTAAAACCCTTAGTGAGTCAAGGGAATCATAAAACACTAAGGTGCAGGTTGTAGTCCCTAATCTGAACCCCAAACCCTAATCTTGGAAAATGAGAGTAGTGTGGGTAAAATAGTAACCCTACCCATATGTATTCTAATTAGGATAAGAGGAAAGAGAAAATTCCAAATGAGTTTAGGTGACCCAATATCCCATGTGTGCATTTTCATGGAGCAAGGCATTCATCATTCATGTGAAGGGTTTTTAAGAAACATAAGAAACCAATGGTTACATAAAAATAAAAATATGAAACCCTCAATTCAACTTTTAGGATTGGTGTCTCAACCTAGGGTGGGTCAACCCAAGAATGAGAAAAGGACCTATGGGGGAGGAAAAACCCTAAACATGTGGGTTCAAGTTGTGTCTAGATAGCCTAACCTCCTCCAATGAACCAAGAAGGCACCCTAGGTTAGGACCTTCACTAGAAGGGTGAGTCGGCCTATAAGCTAAAGAAATGAGGTAACCTTGAATGTCACTTAAAGCTTCAAAATGAAGTATACAAAACATGTAAGCACGCACATTCTTTGAGCCCAAGTATGTCATCGTAGAGGGACACAAGGAAAAGTCACTGAGGAAGTGACTGACATATAAGACCAAGTCTAGAGGAGAAGGTTACTAAGAGGTTAAGCCTGGAAGGGAAGACCGTCATGAGGACCAAGCCCAGAAGGGAAGGTCACTGGGAAGACAAGATCAGAAGGGAAGGTCGCCCTAAAGACCAAGCCAGGAAGGGAAGGCCACTAAGAAGCCAAGATCATAAGGGAAGGTCGCCATGAAGACCAATACCGAAAGGGAAGGTTGCCATGAGCTCAAATAGGTACATAAAGAAAATAATGTGTACCCTAAGAAATGAATAAAATTCGGGTTAAGGAATTATATAAGAAAATAATTGTGCTAAAAAATGGTTAGAAAAAACTCAAGAAAAATGTGTACAAAGTTTAGAAAATCTCAATAAACCCTAGGTAGGGTATAGTCCTAAGTCAATCCTTAGGTCAAGTACGCAGGATTAAGGGTACATAAGACCTATGAGGTTATGAGGTGATCATACCCTAAGTGCATAAGACCATGGGGTCAGGAGATAGCCATCCATGTTGCTTGAGTCCTATGGGTTAGGAGATTGGCCACCTTCATGAGTTCATGAGGCCCAAGGGGTAAAATGTGAGAGGCACTCCATAAGTGCATAAGACCCATGAGGTCAAGAGTATATCACTCCAAAGGTACATGTACCCTAAGAGACCTTGAGGGAATGACTAAGGCTAATGATTCATGAGATGTAGATGTAATGAATACAAGAGGTAATGTAATAATGTTGATAAAATGTTGAAGGGAGTAGTGCATAAATCCAAGGATTATAAGAAAGTCACTTTCCCTGTGAGTGCATGAATATAAGAATATTGTTGGATTAACACTAATTATGGTTTGGAGTCATTATCCAAGTGATACAACCTAAAAATTTAAAATTGTAAGATAATATGTGGATACACCATCTCTGCTCTTGGTATTGCATGAACTTTGTTTTTGGGATGCAGCCAAACACCTATTTCATCTTTTTATGAGTGAGAAAGATCGGGTAGACACACATTATGCCTGAAAATGGACATATAAGAGTGAATATTCTAAGTTGAAATTTAATGGCATCATCTAGGGTTTGAGGTGTTACCCCACCCTTACACATAAATAAATGAATAATAGGTTGAACTCCTAGGTGAAAGGGTAGTCACCAAGCGAAATTGAAATCACACGTGAAAATGTAATCACTAAGTGAAAATGTTATATAATGAATGAGGTTGTGGGTATACCTTGGAATTGAATTCAGGTCCCAACCTAGCACCATGAGAGTTTTACTTATCAATAAAAGTCTATAAAGATATCCAAGAAGGGTTACTAACCCTAAGGTGTGAAGTTAGATTGAGTTATCATTCACCTTAACCATAGCCAGTGTGAATTTTGGGTATAAAATTCTTTTCAAGGAGGGAGTGAATGTAAGGCTTGAATTTATAAGTAAATTCATTAATTTTAATTGATAGAATAATAAAGCCATCCACTTTGTGGCATGGGTGAAACCCATGGTCCAAGTGAGGCCATGAGATTGTTTGCTTTGAAGAAAGAACCTTGTGGTACAAGTTTAAAACATACATGGAATTATTGCATAAAGGAAAGATAATGGCTTAATGGTTTGTTAGATAATTGAAATATGGAATAATGAGCAAGTTTTCAAAGTATTGTAAGATATGCTATGATTTAGATAATTGATGGAGTAATTATCTAATCATGAATGGAACCACAAGTTTGATGCATCAAATAAGAATATCTCGGTTTTACTTTTGGAATACTTAAAGATAATGAGTAAACTAAGAAAATTCTAGAATTTGAGGTAAAAAGGACTTTTCATTTGATGTGTGTAATTAATTTAAAGAAATACTAAAAGTGTAAGATTTGATTGTTAAAGTTATCAGTTGTCAAAGTTAACCCAATAAATTCCAAAAATTAGGTATAAGTTGGTAGAGGCATTAGTGAGTTTCCCTCCAAGTTACTAATGAGTTTCCCTCCAAGTTTTATAGCAAAAGGAGGCTCCTAGTAGCCAAGATCGATAAGGGAGAGGGACCTACTTGTAATAATTGAATTATATTCCCTTATTTAAGAGATAGAAAAAAGGATATCTAGAAGCATCCTTTTTACACTATGCACTCTGGATGAATAACACCTTCAATGAGATAATTGATGAAATTCACATTCTAGGGAATGGTTGTTGAAGCTTTCATGAGGTGTTTGTCTGGTAGGAAATTATTGAGGGGACAATGTCTATATCATGAATATGAATGTGACTTAAATGGTCTACAATGATGTTTTCGATACCTTTCTTGTCTCGTATGTCCTGATCAAATTCCTATAGAAGGAGAATCCATCTAATCAATCTTGGTTTCACATCATTCTTCATCAGTTCCTTGAAGCTTCTTCTTTAACCTTTTTATTTATTTTTATTATAGTTTCATATGCATGATTCATATTGATTTTCAATTTTTTTGGACACTTGTCTAGGTGCGAGGTTATGGTATTATTAGGAACATATCCAAATTTGTGATCAGTCAGAGTAGGGGTGGGAGAGATATGGATTTTAAAAGTTTCCCGAAAGAGTATGATTAATTAATTGATTGTGACATTTGTACATTTTTTACTACCAGGGGACGTAGACTCAAACCCTATGATATTGTGAAATTTTGGAGTGTCATATCAAAGATTGATGGTCTCCAATTCATCATCTACCTCTACCCAAAAGGGAAACTTGGGTACAGTAACTGACCCCCCTTAGATATCCCTCTCTTTGTACTAGATCCTTAATAACACCTAGAACCTCTCCCGTTATATTTGCGTGATGAATCTGCACTTGCATATAGGGGTGGAAATCGGGTTCGGGTTGAGCGGGTTTTATTTCGGGTCATTTCAGGTCAATACTTTTTGGCTAGACCCTAAACTTGCAAAAAAATAGATTTTCTGGTCAAAACCCTTGACCCTAACCCGACCCACAAATAATTTTGGGTCTATCAGGTGTGACCTATAAATCCAACACCAAGAGAATAATTTTAAAAAATGCTATGACTTGTCTAATAATTGATAATTTCTGAGTGTAATCTACAAATTCATTGTGATAAACTTACAATGTGATTGAGAAACACATATAAAGTCTTTTATAGTTTGTTCAAGACTTTTAACTACAAATTCTTAATAAGATTAGTATAATAAATCATACAAATCAATACAAAACCATGAAGAAATGTTAAAATAAACTGCATCATTAATGGATTAGTAATTTAATAGGCCATTGGGCGTCTTAAAATATATTATTTGTCATTTTATTTGAAAATATAATTGTGAATTTTGGGTCAATCGGGTCAATTGGGGTCCAAAGTCCAACCCGGACCCGACCCTAAATTAATTTTGGATTCTTCAAGTTTGGGTCTATTTTGGGTCAGGTCAAAAAATATTAGACCCTAAACCTATTTAAATTTTTGGGTTCCAGTCGGGTCTTGTTCTGCCAGCCCTACTTGCATATACCTTTCTTCTGCTTTGTGTGTGTGTGTTCGGGATTTCCCCAAATCCTTATCGGAGTTGAATCCCAGTGGAATCTGTGGACACCCCCTTTGCTATCCATTTCCTATAAAATAACCTAGAGTATTTTTATAAGAGGAAAAATGTGGCTCAAACTCTTGAAGCAACTGAGGGATCATGTGATGTCCCTATCTTTCTCTTCCTTGGCCTCTGTTTGCCACTGACAAACCCGACCTCCTTGTCCTATGTTCTTTCCCTCTCTGACTGAACAAATTCACCAATGAATTGAATAGGACGTGGCAAAGATCTCTTCACCTTTGCTTGACTCTCAATATCCCTAACACTCAGAGTCAACTACGTCATTGACTCACCTTAGGGAGCATGTTCATGAAGCTGTAGAAGAGGAGGAAGGAGGTGAAAATCAGTGAATTTATCCCCCTACCTCAAGGTCGACATAGCGAGGTAGGGTTATCTAAGTCTATTCAACCCATGTCTCATCCCAACCACGCGGACGTGTGATACCACTTGGGCACGAGCCCAATGGATGATACCGCTACATGTGCATTGCGAGTAATGCATCAAAGTGCTGATTTGGCAATCACTAATTGGTCCAAACAATGTTATCTTAAAATAATTATAGTAATTATCCAATAACTCTTAATATAGCAAATATGCATACCAAATTGATCATCAAAATTGGAGGAATTTGAATAAAATAATTCCAATTCTTGATTCTGATTGTAGTTCCAAAAGTAGGACCAATACATGATTGAGTGATGACTAAAGCATATGAACCCTAGTTTTTTATGAATAGATTATTAATCATGTTAAATACGTTTGTTAGAGATGTAAATTGATATTGTTGAGTATAATGATAATCCAAGATGATCATGATAATAATGATGAATAATTAGGTTTCTAAAGTGAATGATCATACATATGATGAATTAGGGTTTTGAAGCCAAAGATCATAACATGCCATGATATTAATGCACACAATCAAATGTAGGTGTTCATAACAAAAGGGTATGATGAATCTGATAATTAAGGTTTCACTTAATGTTTATTATGTAATGAAATTAAAGTTTGTAGCCTTATTCCTTATCCAAATCCAAGAAAACCCTAAACCCTAGTTTATGATGTATGTTTAGTATGTTATGAATGTTTATGGTTACACTTTAGGATATACACACATGAAAATTAAATGTTAATTGCTTGGATTTATATTTGCTTGCTTGATTGGATGATATGCTTAGAGTAGTTGAAGTATGATTGCATGATCTGCATGGTTCTACATTGAGGCACATGATTACGATTATGAGTACCCACATTATCGATTGTCGGTGTTTGTTGAGGATTGATGAAATAAACTATTGGATGTTTATTTACATTACATGCAACTATAATGCCACTATAAGTATCACACAAAGAAGGATAGCATATTTTGAACCCTAGGATGATATTTAGCAAGGGGTGATGTACATGAGCCTAGAACAGACAATGATTATGCCTAAGATAGCATATCAAGCATGGGTTAGAATATGCAATGAAAATGCCAGTTCTTATTTGCAAGTAATTGATTGATTATATGTTGTTATATTACTTGCACACTTTTGCATGCGCCCCACGTATACAATATAGCAGATGAAACCGACTAAAGACATCAAAGGTAAGTAAAGGAGCATTAGTTAGAACTTATTCTCATATGTATTAGCCCCATGTTGAAAATTAATGTAAATCCCTAGAGGAGCATCATTATATATCTTGTAAACACTATTTGTAAAACAATGGAAAATATTTTCTATTATTTGTTAAATCTATATCTAGGTAATTTTAGATAATGGATCTCAACTTTAAGGTCCTTTCTGAATTGGGGAACCCTAAAAAGTGAGGTTGTTACAACCCTCCCATGGACAAACCATCATTAGGATTGAAAAAAGACTAGATCAATTTATTTATCATTTGCATGCCATGAGTAGGGGAGATTTCCTTTCCAAACCATGATAAACCCAGAAAATGTTAGTGGACCGATCGATGCTCCTCTAAGCACCTATATTCCAACACAAGGGCAATTGCCAACCTTGCAGCAGTTCCAAGGTCCCCCAAATCCTTATTCTCCACCTCCACCATATTCTCCACTAAACTTCCAATCCTCCCCACCACCACCACCATATCAACAACCTTAACAACAACCTCCACAACAACCTCCTCAAAAACCACCTTACATCCTCCAATATCCTAACCCACCACACAAAAGACAACCATATTCACCACCAAATACATCACAAACCCCTATCCTCACTGTGAGCAAGTGAACATGGTGATTGTTTTGAGGTGTGGCAAGGTTGTTGATCATCCCAAGAGGGGAAAAAAGAGAATTGATAAGAGTCATGTTTTAACACCACCAATGAAATGATCTTGTGAGAGTGCCAAGAGCACTAAAAACATATTGTCCCGCCATTTTGTGAGAATATAACACCATGGGTACCACCTTTTGTTGAGGTGATAACATCAAGTGTTCTGACATCTAAATCAAGAAATCCTTTTTTGATGCCCCAAGGTCTTCACATAATTTTAAACAATGATACTGTGGTTGAGCCCCCTTTCTTTTATGCTCTAGAAGATCCATCCACTAAAATAAAGAAAAAACATAATATAGATATTTTGTAAATTTTTAGGCAATTGAAGGTAAACATCCCATTGATTGATGTCATCAAGCGGATACCATCCTATGCAAAGTTCCTTAAGGATGTTTGTACCTTCAAGAGGAAGACATATGGGAGTCTACCTAAAAAGATCAAGTTGACGGAGTAAGTGAGCTTCATACAAGATAGCCCATTCCCTAGGAAAATGGATGATTCCTGAATTCCATTTATCCCTTACTACATTAGTCACCAACTCATTGATCACTCACTTCTTGACCTAGGTTCTAGTGTCAACATTATGCCCTAGGAAGAAGCATACTGAGAAGATGATCTTCTCTGTTCGCTCTTCTCAAAGTTGAGCGAATTGCATGGTAAATACCGGTAGGGACTTATAGTTTGTGTTTTTCAATTGGCAGATGGATCTACCAAGATGCCCATGGGAATGGTTGATGGCATTATGGTAGTGGTGGACAAGAATCTGTATGCGGCATACTAGGCTGATTTTTTTCCCTAGACATGGAACCAGAGCATAGAAGGATTCCCATCATCTTGGGAAGACCATTCTTGTCTACAACTGACACACATATCAAAATGCACATCAACACTTTGATGGTGTCCTTCTTGAATAAGAAGAGAAAAATTTATATGTTCACTGCCTCCGAATGACAAGACATAATTGACGAGGGTTGTTTGTAACATACTGAATCTCAGGGTCTTTCCTGCAATTTACCCACTTTTGAGCTTTTCTTTGCCTTTTAGTCCATTTAGACCTTTTCCATAAATTTCCCATCCTTTATAATCATTTTTGGACTCCTTGTGCAATTTGAGCACAATTTGATGTTTAAAATCACCTTTTTCCCTCATTGATATGAATGGAGGGGTGTTTGCACAAATAACCCACTTAAGGTAATAATTAAGGGCTAATAATGCAAGATGGAATTTTATGTGAGAATATAAGTATATAATATTAATTTGGAGCTTTTTGGATAAATATATTAATAATAATAAGCATTTGAATAAATTATGAGTATATTAACCTCTTTACTTTCTCTCTCCTCCAATTTGATGATAAATGTGTGAAAATATATTTAAAGGATGATATTTTGCTCTTAATACTCATATATAGTTATCACCTCGAATTTGACTCACTAATTGCATTAATATAATTATTTCATAATAATGCACACCTTTTAATGTGTTAAAATACACTTTAATGAACAATATATTAATTAAGGGCCTTATTGGATATAAATATGAAATCTAATTATATAGCATAGTTCTAAATGTTAATATGAGCATGTGGTCCAAATTTGGTGATTTTTGGAATTCATTTGACCCCTCAAAATGATTTTATATACTTTTAATAAAGTGTAAATTAAAACGGTGAATAAATAACCCACCTTCACACCTCACTCATATTATGGACTAATTAAGATTGAAATTACATGTAATAAGTGAGTGGAGGACTCTTGGACTCCAAATCTCGAATTTGGGAACCAAGGGTTGCTTATAAAAGCAACACATAATTTATTTCTCTAGCATTATATTAAAATATGCTTTAATGATAAAAATAATTATTTGGATGCCAAAGGTTGGGTAAAACGCAAATCTAAGACTATAGCATGAATCTAGACATCATTATAAGCCTAGGGTTAAAATTTTAGATCATTTGGAGTTCATTTGACCTTCCAAATGCATTAAACAAGTTTCTATTAAAGTGTGACATATTATTGGTTGATATAACAGTTATGCGCCTCATTTAAGCCAAAGTTTGGCTTAAATGCCTGTCACGCACACTGTAGACGCGCCTGGCCCATGGTGGACTCAGATCCATCGGCTCTTGTTAGTTCTGACCACGAACCAACGGTCGACGGATCGTCTCCCACCTCCGGTTCAACTGAAAAACGAACGCAAGCAACAGTAGCTCGCTCGTCCCCTCGGTTCTCCCTCGATTCTCCACCTTTTCTAGAAATTTCTTCACCCACACGTTCGTGGCGATCTCCCGAATTGTTTAAGCTATCACTCACCTAGCGAAGCGCAGCGTAGCCCAAACGCCAGGCGGCGCCGGCCCTAACCTCTCACGGCCACTTCCATTTCGGCTCAGTAGGCTCGCCCACCTATAAAATACTACCTTCACGCCTTCATCGGACCCTAAGCAACTCGCATAAACCATCGATTTCACCTAAGGACGCACGTTTGGCCGCCGACGTGGAGCTTTTGCAGCAGACCTTGCGGAGCTCCTCCCAGCTGCTAGGAGGCTCGTTCATCGAAATCGACCGGCTAGGTGAGTTCTTCGTTCGAATACCTTCGTTTCGAGTACCTGAACTCCTGATTTGGTTAAGTATAGCAAAATCGCCCAAATGGGCAAGTTTGCACCCCACGGTAAGGCTGGGCGCAGCCTGAGGTTGAAGACGACGGCCAAATGACCGTTTTCCCCTCGCGCGTCCCTCCTCCCTAGTTCTTTAGCCGAGGGCAGATCCGTCAACCTCAAATCAGATTTTTACCTATTTAGCATTTAACTAGCCAATCTTGTTTAATTCATAGTAAATCACTCGGTTGTCAGAAAATTATAAACAAATACTAGTTGGAAAGCTAAAAACATGTAGAATCCGAATTTTTAAGTTTTGAACGTTGTTTTCCATCATAAGCCTGATAATTAATTCAAACCCTAATTTAAATGTATAAAGTGATGTAAAATGATAATAATAGTGTTTTAACTCCGTTTTTGACAATAAAATATGTTTTCTCGAGTAGAAAATTATTAGGGATCGTTTGGACCTGTTTCTAGAACCAAAATCCAAAGCCTTTACCCATGGTTTATAAATATGAATATTTTACACTTAATGTACCTTTAAGTAACCTAATACATGTGTAATGTTTGCAACTAGGGAAAAACGGAATGGTGATACAATCAACTTGGTGAAAGTAATGGTAATGAATCTAGAACAGGTATGTGAAACCTATTTTATATGTGAACATCCATGGTGAATGTGAAATCTATGTGGAATGATTATTGTGCAAACTACCTATCTTTCAGTTGGGACTTTTCCAACCCCACAATCACTTTGGTGCTAGCCTTGTTATCCTTCTAATTTCATTTATTGGCTCTTTACTTATTTTATGCCATTGTGGCTCATTCACTTGAATCATGCTACTACATATGTTGCCTCCTTTACTTGGAAATGATTTAATCTTGTTGTTGCCTATGTGGCTCATTCTTTTGGAAATATTTGGAAGCATTGTATAATGTTGGTGCTTGTTGACTCTCTTAATTCTTGTAACTCTTGGATATGGTTGTGACCTATGATGGTCTTTTTATTTATTTATTTGGGTTTTATTCCCAATGCTATGTTGCAATCTTGTTACTTTTCACTATACTGCCAAGTGACTATTTAAGCATGATGTATTTTAGGCCAAATGACAATGTAGTGTACATGAGTACAAACCACCCACAGGGTACTGGGGTTTTAGTCCCCCTGCCAGGCACTGGGGTTTTAGTCCCCCTGCCAATTTATATATATTTTTGAGGTTTGGGATGTTATTTCCCCTCTCCTCCTGGTGAGGTCCGGTAGGTGCCTCACCCTACATTGAGATGAGTTTGTGTCTTAATATATTCATGCTATGTGATTTATTATTGTGGTGATTGTATATGGCAGTTCTTTTATTCTTATTTGATTATCTATCTCATTCTCTTAAACTCTTGTAGCATAGAAAATCCTTTATTATGCAATATTGTTGTTTAATCTTTGTCCATTACTTTCTTTTTAACACATACCTTTTATCTTTCTCTTGTTGGATGACCCCAACCATCCAGGATAGGATCAGAGCGCGCAGGGAAGCTTGGTGAACCTAAGGCTAAGGATAGGACAAGAAATATGAAGAACATATAGTATATGATCATAGTTGCTTTTATGTTATGTAGTTGTTTAGTTTGGAGACAATGTTGTATTAGTCTAGTCTTCCTCTACCTAGATCCTTGTTTTTGTATAAAGATGTACCCCAATTGGGAAGATTTTGTAATGTACTCTTTATACATTTTGAATGAAGTCAAGATTTAATTCTTCCGCTGCCATACTTTTGGTGATTTGTTTATCATGTTAATAGTAGAGACTATTGGTCTTTACATTGTTACTTATAGATCCATTATGATGAACCAAAAGAAGAGGGAGATGAAGAAAAGTGCCATAAGATCTCGTACAATCTTTGGGAGGAAATTCACATTTGAAGACTTTTTTAGAGAACCATATGTTTTGAGGAAAGAAACACTTTGTTTGTGAATGGTTGATCACCAAGCCCGACTGAAATAAAATTATCAGTTGTGGGAGACAACCCACCATGGTTTGAGTATCTCTTCACTCAAAACCTCATTTTTTATAGTTTTCTTTTTACACTTCCAAGAAACTCACACACACACTATACTTGACGGTTTTTCTATCTATGGATCATGTTATAACAAGTACTTTGATGAAGGGATGATACATGACGTGGACTGGAAAGGAGAAGATCAAAATTGAGAAAATAAGGAATGAGCTTAGTTTGAAAAGCTATAAGATATCATCCACCACGGTCGTTCCATAGACCATGACTATGGTGTTGACAAGACAAAACAACCACTATCCTTAGAACCACCGTGTTAGGTCTTACTTGCCCACGTGAAGCTACAATTGATCTCCTCTACTTTTGAGGATTGGTAACCATGGATCCATGGTCAATTACCTATCATTCTAAGCTTTTATCTCATGTTGAGTTCAGCATGATAAAAAAGTTTGGGATGGTATGGCGGTAAATCCTTCATTTACTCTATGTTCCTCTATGTCCATTATTCTAAATTTTTGTCCAAGATGATCAAACAGATTGACTAACTCATATAATTATTAAGTCATATTTCATTGCTTGTCCTGCATACATACATGCATCTACTTTCCTTTCTTGCATTTTTTGTGAAAATTTTCAATTTTTGCTTTTCTTACCATTCCATGTATTTGCATTCCATTACATGTACTTTTGTTAATTTTTTGTGTGTTTTAGCTAGGATTTGTTTTCTATGTTCTCCTTTCAAGTGTAGATTTAGAAGTGATTTTAGGGCAATGTGGCACCATTTTAACCAAATTTTCCTAAACTTGAATTTATTTGCCTAATAGTGTGTTTCAACTTACTCTCCACTTGTTGTAATGTGAATGGTTAAAACTTGGAGAATGAAACCCATAGATGATCTGTTTGGCTAAATGAGTTCTATGTTGGAAATTTCCATGTGCTCCAAGCCTCTTGTAGGAAATTGAAAATTCGAATAAAAATGTAACACTTGTAAGCCTAGAATGCTTGGGATTACTCATCTTATAGGGAAAGAGTGTGATATGTCACATTTGCTTATTTTATGCATGGGTTGTCTATTTTGGTGAATGTTGCTTAGTTCAGCTTGCTTGAATGAAGTGATGCATGGATATTCATCACTTGTGATCCCTCTTTGACCCGACATTCCTTCTATCATTTTCTTACTCTATGTCTCTTGAAAAGATGCCAAAGTGCACATATTAGCCTTGGCCACCCTCCAAAAGTTTGGGGTGGCCATATCTACGCCCCCTTGCTTCTTCCAATAACCATATTCCATCCTTATACATGGGTAAAAAAAAAAGATGATATATGCAGTAGCCTCTTGAGAAAAGAAAATAGAAAAGGTTGGGTGCTCCTATGTAATAGCCCTCCACTCCTTTCCCCAACCCTTTCTTCTCCTTTTATGCCTAGTTGGGCTAGGGAAAATCAAATGGTATCCTGCATACCCCTACACAAACCAAGTAGGTCATGAGAGGTGGAATGAAATGTATCATTGAGTGCTAGAAAGTCAAACATGAATTCTAACCATTTTGATCTATCTACGTATGATACAGTCTACCTGGAGCATTGTGAAAATTATATAAATTACATATGTGATTGGTGTCCCATTTTAAAGTTCTTGTGATATGTGCTTGAATCACATCAAAAATAGGGAAATGAATACAGACTAGTGGATGCATGCCTAAATCCACATAGGAAAATGAATAGAGACTAGTTCTTGTGCTATGTGCTTGAATGAAATGTATCATTGAGTCCTAGCAAGTCAAACACGAATTCTAACCATTTTGATCTAGCCGCTATAATACAGTCTACCTGGAGCATTGTGAAAATTACGTTAATTACTTATGTGATTGGTGTCCCATATTTAAAGTTCTTGTGCTATGTGCTTGAATCGCATCAAAAATAGGAAAATGAATCACTCAAAGTATCCAATGAATATTATGATGATTTCATTCTCCCATGTCTTTCTTGAATGAATTGAAAATAGTATTAAGTTGGATCATACTCAAGGAAAAGTATGTTTTAAGTTTGGGGTAGTGATGCATCCCTAATTTAGGGATTTGTCTTGTGCTATTTTGCTCTTTCGTCATATCCCGACATGTTAGAAAGCATGTTATTTTCCCCAATAAATGGTTAATTATCAAATTCACTTATAGATTTCATTTGCAATTTTTGTAAGTACTTTAACCACACTTTGGATGGAAGGGATAAAAGAAGGAGGATCTTTGGGTTTCTTCACCCTTAGAGGAGCCTAAGGAGATCCAAATAACCTACCCATAGCGGTCAAGGATGAAGTTAAGGCAAAGAGCATCAAAGGTAGTCAAAGTCAAGATCAAAGTGCACTAGAAGACCCTCAACACTACCATGGTAACACAAAATGGTCGTGTCGCCAAGTAAAAGTTCATAGTTAATATAGCAAGGAAGAAACTACCAAGAAGCTCAATAGCACAACTGTGTTGACCAACACAGTTCTGCCAAGAAGATTCCAATACGACCATGCCAGTCAAAATGGCCATACTGCCTAGCTCCCATAATGTCTATGCCATAGAGAATAACACTATATCAAGTCCCACATCACGGTTGTGCTGGTCAACATGAATGAGACAACCCGACCGCAAATTAGGCCGTCATCGGATAATGAATAATGCGGAAGAAAACATTAGCATCAGATTACTGAAAATCACTAAAAATTAAAACCATTTGTAAAGAGATCCATTTCCAGGAAACTCTTATAACAAGAACCAAAATATTATATATACATTATGGTCCACAAAGTACATACCATGTACCTTCTCTTATCGAGGATTACATACAATAGTTTCTCTATTAAATCTACACATAAGCAACATAAAACCTCGAGGCATTCAATGACAAAATCTCAGATCGATCATAAAAGCACTAACTACTGACTCCAAGGACCTGAGAGTATAGAGATGACACATAGGACTCATAACTACAAGACACGACAGTCAGTATCTCCACCTGAGATATCACTGCTGTCCCTGATGCTGTTGTCCTTCCCCTAGTGTATGGTTCCTGCCTCCTTGTCCGCGTCCACCTAAAAATTTTGGTGATCAACGGAGTGAGACCCATGTCCAAGCGAGAGATATAACTCTCCTCCATAAATATTATTATTGTAGATAAACAGTAATAAACTGAGCAGAGGAATCTCTATTGAAAAACATGATTTAATCATTATTAAGCAGAATAGAGCAATATCATCTTTTAAAGCATTACGTCTATAAATGATAAAGTGGTAAACCATCTATTCATTTTAATAAGGAATATGAAGAACATGTATAATATCTATCCATTTAGGATACAATAAGCAATGTAACATCAACCAATGATTTCCGCAATTCCTCCTTAAGCAAATATGCTACACGACTGATTACATTTTACAATCATTCTTATGCCCTGAGGAAGTGAGCCGTACCGCTCAAATCCAACCTTCGGTTGAGAAACCCAAAGCCGGTGCCATACAAGATCAAACGAAGAGTCAGACTCCACGATCTCATCCGTCTCAGTCAGTGCGAGACCACAAGCAGGACCGCAGTCTCTTGCTTAAGTGACCTCAGTCACAGGGTTAGCTCCCATAGGCTACCCTTTCTCTAGCCCGCCTTGGTATAGGTCCCGACGCTAGTAAATCTGAGCCACGAGCAAGTTCACCGTACTCCCTGAACCATGAACGCAGTCATGCTCCATCACATTGATCCATGGGCCTATTCACCATGCTCTTAAACATATCTTGAGTCTACAACCAAAGTTGCACTCTAATCCTCCTATTTTTGGCTAGGAGAAACCCCACATATTCAACAATATACACTCCAGATTAACTAGTAGGAGAACCCGTTTCACCATCACCAGCTACTGACGATGATGGATCTATGGCCAGGGATCTACATGATAATATTCCACTTGAGTATTTAAGTACATTACCATATTCTTTTAGCATCAATCAAGATTTAAAATAGGAATTATTATAACAAATGCTACAAAGAAACGTGTAATACTTCTATCAAGTGCTTTTCAAAACTTTATAGAACATTGGGATCTCAATCCCTTATCTCGTCACTAGGAATTCACATCCCTCATCAATATCATCATCATGTTTACTGGATCTGGGTATTCAAACCCTTAGTTCATCACTGAAAAAGGTTATCACTTATCAGGTAAGTAATACCTCCAGGTCATCTGACCAAGGTATTCATGATACTTGTTACACAAGCATCTCACATAGCTCACCAGGCATATTCAACTTCTTGTCACCTCTCACTAGGCAACAAATAAAATAATGTCTCACAAGGCCCATTAACATCATAGCTCATACCTGGTTATGCTCATCATCTCATTATACCTGCATGGTTAGTATACTTTATAACAACCATATCAATTACATATCAACATTATGCAATACAAAGATAACAACAATATTCCCTCATTAGGGTTAGGGTTTCCCATCTTTATCAATTAGGGTTTGACATAACATCACCCTATATTAGGGTTTCACATAACATCACCCTATATTAGGGTTTCACATAACATCACCCTATATTAGGGTTAGGGTTTCCCATTTTATATTAATTAGGGTTTCTCATCCCATTACCCGAAATTAGGGTTAGGGTTTCTCATCTTAATCAATTAGAATTTCATATGCCATAACCCTATATTAGGGTTTCACATAGCATCATTTAAGTATTAAATCATACTTATCATTGTTCCATGTACTTAGGAACACACATCATCATCATACCTTATTAGGTTGACTTAACCTCTTACTAAAGTACATGCAGCTATGCTTATCATAGTGTATTGAATTTATTACTTTCATAGGCATCGAGTGATAATCAATATAATTATACTAATCACCTAAGTACTTTAGAGGTACTTCCATTGAAATCAACCTTGAGATACTCTTCAACCACTTATGGGGTCATTAGTACTTACATGGTTTGAATCAATTGGACCTTCAAACGGTTTGGTCCTAAACCTTCAAATGGTTTGAGACCGTTTAGAACTTCAAACGGTCTTGGTCTTTATATCCTTAAATGGTCTTGAACCTTTCGCTCATCAAACGGTTTTGAAATCATTTCATATCTAATGGTTTGAAAAATATTTCAACTCTAACGGTTTTGAAACTATTTCAACTCTAACAGTTTTGAAACCGTTTCAACCCAAGACCCTCAAATGGTTTGTAGATTGATTAACCCTAAACAGTTTGAGACCGTTTGATCCTCAAACGGTTTGAGACCGTTTGGTCCTCAAACGGTTTGAGACCATTTGGTCAATTCAGACATGAAACTGTTTTATCAAATCAACTTTGAAACCATTTAACCCCAAACAATTTGAGACTGTTTGGTCCTCAAATGGTTTGAGGTCGTTTGGTCAACTCAGAGATGAAACTGTTTGAACCTAAAATTAGGGTTTTGAACCCAATTGAGCTAGGGTTCTCAAATAAATTGAGTTTGATTCTAGGGTTTTGAAACCAATTGAATTTGATTGTTTGAAGTTATTAGGTCATGAGACCAATTGATCCTTGAATCCATTGAAACTGTTTGGTCTCTAACGGTTTGAAACTGTTTGACTTCTAACAGTTTTGAAACCGTTTGACCAACAAAATTGAAACCGTTTATTTTTTATATTCTTGAGGTGTGTGCTAAGATGATGTCATCATCATAAAGCTTTATACCTCCAAATTCTACTATCATATATATGATGAATTCATCAATTATTCAAGAAGAAAATAAAAGATCAACATATGATGAGAAATTGAAATCAATAATAACATTGATGGGTTCAAGTTATATAACCCACCTTAAAAGTAGCTTCAAAGCTTAAAGCTTCTCATCTCGAATGGTTAAAGAAGCTCCTTCAACTATCCAAGGTTCGTTTCCAACACTTTGGATGCAAAAGATAGCTAAGGTTGAGCATTGGATGGAAGAGAGAAGAAAATGAATGTTGAAATCCGATTTCAACCATCAATCCAAGGTTGAATATGATCATGGAAGTTACTTTCAGATTGGGGAACGTTTTCCTCCTGCTCCTAAGCTCCTTGGTCATCGGCCAAAGCAAGGGAAGAAAGTGGTTTGCAAAAATAGCCTTTCAAGTAAGGAGAAAATTGAGTACATATAATTGATTTTTCTAGGAGAGAGAAAGTAGGAGAAAATTCATCCACTTTCTTGCCACATGCCCCCTCCCTTCCTTGCCTTCGAAGCCATCTTCCTTTTTTCCTCAATTTCCTTTCAATTATCCTTGAATTAAAAGCAACCACTAAGCACCTTAATCATTATAATACTATTATCCATTTTTAGCGGACATTATTTTTAATTAACAAATGTGAGCGGATTTCTTCACCTACTTAGGATATTTCGGTGACACTCAAGGAATTTGGACGTCCTCCCACTATAAGATTTCTCCCATAACATTTTTATTTGATGAGCACTTCAATTAATATATTTATTTTTGCTACAAAATAAATTAGGGTTTCAATTATTCTTAAATCTTGATTATTTTATTATCAAGATTATCTCTCCTCAAAAGTAGTTCAAACAAGATGCCCCATTATTTTTATTTTCTCTAAATGATACCAAGAAATAGTAGGGATACTCTTGAAGTGGTATTTTATATATTCAACCCTAGATTTTGGGTAATTTGCAAACTACACCAAAACTAGCATTCAATACACAAGCATTACTCAAACAAGCTCCTTCTTAGAACTTAGGCTTCCACAAGCCATACCTCAACATCATTCTCATTCTTATGATGTTATAACACTTGAGGAACATTTATCATGTAAAATTTACAAGGTAACCCCTTAAATTGGGTAAATTGCACTTTAGTCCAAAACATGTAAAATATTGTTTCAACATTATTCAAATAGGACCAAAATTGAAACATAAGCTCTCCTTTAGTCTTAATTACTTTTCAAAAGATAAAGACAAGAATCTAAATGACTTACTTAAGCAAAACTTCTAGGGTTAAGGCATAACTCAAGTCAGGGATGTTACAATTATCCACCCCTAATAGGGATTTCGTCCCCGAAATCATCAAGAGAAAAGAGCAGGGTACTTCCTCCTCATCTCTTCCTCCAACTCCCACGTAGCTTCTTTAATGCCATGATGATGCCAAAGAACTTTCACAAGAACTATGTCTTTCTTTTTCAACTTTTTGATTCTCCGGTCAAGAATCAACATTGGTCCCTCTACATAGGATATATCTTCATTTAATTCTACCTCCACAGGTTGCAATACTAACTCCGTATCAGGGTGACACTTTCTCAACATGGATATATGGAATACTGGATGCAATCTGTGTAGTTCAGGTGGCAACTCCAACTTATAGGCTACCTTTCCAATCTGTTCAATGATCAGATAAGGCCCCATAAATCTAGGAGCTAACTTACCCTTCTTTCCAAATCTAAGAACACCTTTCCAAGGTGAGACTTTGAGATATACTCTGTCTCCAACTTAGAATTCTAAAGGTTTTCACCGTTTATCAGCGTATGACTTCTGTCTATCGTGTGCAGCCTTCAACTATTGTTGTATTACTTTAATCTTCTCAGTTGTCTGTTGCACTAACTCAGGACCCAAAAGTTGGTATTCTCCTATTTCATACCAGCACAATGGAGATCTACAACGTCTACCATATAATGCTTCATATGGTGCCATATCAATATTGTGCTGATAACTATTATTGTAAGCTAATTATATTAAGCTCAAGTGTATATCCCAACTTCCTACAAACTGAAGGACACATGCCCTAAGCAAATCCTCCAAAGTTTGTATAGTCCTCTTAGACTGTCCATCTGTCTGTGGGTGAAAGGCAGTACTAAACCTTAACTTCGTACCCAAAGCTTTATGTAGTTGTTCCCAAAAATGACTCATGAACTGGGACCTCTATTAGAAACAATTGTAGCTGGAACCCCGTGTAAATGCACTATCTCATCTATATAGATCTGTGCAAGTTTCTCAGTAGTATAGGTTGTTTTGACAGGAAGAAAATGTGTTGACTTAGTCAACCTATCAACTATCACCCAAATGGAATCATGACTTTTGGCTGTTCTTGGCAAACCAACCACAAAATCCATGGTCACGTGATCCCATTTCCACTATGGTATAGGTAAAGGTTGCATTGTTCCTGTGAGCTTTTGATGTTCATCTTTAACTTGTTGACACACTAGACACTGCATAACAAACTCAGCTACATCTTTCTTCAAACTAGGCCACCAATACATATCTTTCAAGTTATGATACATTTTGGTGCTCCCTGGATGCATTGCATACATAGATGAATGAGCTTCCTCCATGACTAACTTCCTTAAGTCATTGGCATCAGGTACTACCATCCTACCATGGTAACAGACTACCTCATCATCTGACTCATGAAAACCATTCCAATTCTTACTACCATACTCTGACATGATCTGCTGAATCATAGCATCATCCTATTGTGCCTCTTTGATCTGTTGTTTCAGAGTAGGTTTCACTTGCATTTCAGCTAACAGTCCAGCTAACAAGGATACTTTAAGTTGTACATTGTTTTGCCTCAAAGAGACAAGCATGTCTCGTTTAAAGCACACGAAAGAGTTCAACTATGCCTTGTCCATGGTTGGCGACGATGATTTTCTACTTAGTGCATAAGCCACTACATTAACCTTTCCTAGATGATAATCAATAGTACAATCGTATTCCTTGATTAACTCCATCCAGCAGTGTTGTCTCATATTCAACTCATGCTGTGAAAAGATGTATTTTAGGTTCTTATGGTCTGTGAAAATCTGGAATGTCTCTCCATAGAGATAATGTCTCCAGATCTTCAATGCATGAACCACTGCAGCTAATTCTAGATCATGTGTTGGATAATTTTCCTTTGTGTTTCTTAAGTTGTCGAGAAGAAAAATAAATCACTTATTTATCCTACATCAACACACATCCTAGACCGTTCTTAGAAGCATCACAGAAAATAATATACCCCTTTCCCTGCTCAGGTAACACTAACACAGGTGCACTGGTCAACCTTTCTTTCAACGACTGGAAAGAATGCTGACACTTGTCATTCCAGACAAAAGGAACCTCCTTCCTGGTCAATTTGGTTAGGGGTAATACTACAGAACTGAAGTTCTTAATGAACCTCCTATAATAGCCTATCAGTCCTAGAAAACTGCATATCTTCGTTGGTGTCTTTGGCTGTTCCCACTCCAAGACAGATTCTACCTTTTTAGGATCAACACGGATACCTGAGGTAGATATTACGTATCCAAGAAAAGACACCTCTAATAACCAGAACTCACACTTACTGAATTTGGCATATAGCTTGTGCTCTCTCAGTAAAGTCAGTGCCTGATGAAGGTGTTGCTCATGTTGTTGAGCATCTCTACTGTAAATCAGGATGTCATCTATAAAGACTACTATGAATTGATCAAGAAATGGCCGAAAGATTCTGTTTATGAGTTCCATGAATGCAGTTGGTGCATTAGTGTGTCCAAACGACATAACTATGAACTCATAGTGACCATACCTTGTCCTGAAGGTTGATTTAGGTATGTCACTCTCCTTGATACGTAGCTGATGATATCCTGACCTCAGATCTACTTTAGAAAAGATAGTTGCCCCACACAACTGGTCAAACATGTCATCTATCCTTGACAGAGGATATTTATTCTTGATGGTTACTTTGTTTAGCTGTCTATAGTCGATGCATAATCGCATAGACCTGTCCTTTTTCACAAAGAGAACCGGGGCACCCCATGGTGAAGTACTTGGTCGAATAAAACCCTTTTCGAGCAACTCCTATAACTATTTCTTGAGTTCTGCCATCTCAGTAGGTGCCATTCTATAAGGTGTTTGAGCTATTGGTTGTGTACCTGAGATTAGATTAATCTCAAAATCAATCTCTCGGGGTGGAGGAACACCTGGAAGTTCTTTAGGAAATACATCCTCAAACTCCCTAGCTATCAAAACTTCAGAAAGACTAGGACTCTCTGCTCTGATGTTTACCACATGTGCCAAGAATGCGAAGCATCCTTGTCACATCAGCTTTTCAGCTACCATAGCCGATACTAGACATGTTGGAAGAATCACTCTATCCCCTTGAAAGATCCATGTATCACCGTTGTCTGTGAACATAGCTTGCTTGGAACCACAATCTAAGACAACCTTATACTTTTCTAAGGTATCCATCCCAAGGATTATGTCGAACCCATGCATCTCAAGTGGTATAAGATTCACCTGAATGCGGTGATCAGAAAAGGAAAGAATGCAGGGAGAACATACCTCCCACAACACTGTAGATCCAACTAACGGAGTTTCTAATAACAAATTATCTGCTCTATGACTGACAGTCATATTGCAGTCATGAATCACTTCTCGAGTGATAAAGGAATGCGTAGCACCCAGATCAATCAAAACAGATACGAAGCAGGATGAAGACATATCAGAATGAAATAATTCCATCTGACCTGTCACAACTCACGGATTGACCACTGCCTTAGGCTGATTCATAGCATAGAATCTTGTCGTTGTTGGTTGTCGACCACTCACCCTGTTGTTGGGTGCAGATGAGCCATCTTGGGACACCTGTCCACGTCCTCATGTACCACTGCTAAACTATCGCCTCTGAGAGCCTTGTTGAATCTACCTCAGTGGTTGGATTACACTCACGTCTCTAACTAGACAATCTTTCATCAGATGTCCCATCTTCCCACATTTATAACAAACTTTGTTCTCCCACTGTGGTCTAGACGGTCCTGTTACTGACATTGATGCTGAGTTGTGGGCTCCCTCTGGTGGTAAACTATGACCTCTATCCTTACTGGATGTCCACTATGTCTGAGTATTAAACCTCGGTGGTGCTATTGGTGCAGAAAACCTTGGTTTCTTAAAACTTTTGGACCTCTGTACCTGGAACTGGGTATATACTTTCTTACTGTTGGAATGACGCTTCTCAGTCACGGACCTTTCTATCCGCCTAACAGACTCCACAAAGGTGGCAAACCTCTCTCTATTCTCTAGAGCAGATACTGGTGTGGTTAAATCAGCGTTCAAACCCTTCTCAAAATGCTGAATCCTCTCCTCATCTGTAGCAGCCATGTGCGGACAGAACCGTAGAAGCTCCATAAACTTAGGTTTATATCACTAATGTTCATTTTTCCTTGCCTTATCCGCTCAAATTGGGAGATCTTCTCATCCAGGTAAGTCTTGGGAAAATATCTACTAACGTATTCACGTTAGAATTCTTCCCATCCGACTTCAACACCTAACCTTTTGCCTTCTTCTATGGCCCACCAATGGCCAGCACTCCCCTTAAACACGTACACCACATGTCTAACCTTCTCAGCTTCTGGGATATTAAGAATTCTGAAGGCCTTTTCCAGCTCAGTCAGCCACAAGTCCACGTTTGCTGGGTCAACTGTACTAGCATATTCAATGGCTCCTACCCGGCGAAGCCATTCAAAAGTCTTGCCAGCTCCATGTCTCTTATTGTGAGCTGGTGCCCTAGGTGCAGGTGGTGGCATCCTATCTGCCATATGTGTCATAGTCGCCATGAACTGCCCAAACAGAGCATGGAAAGCTGGGTTTTCTAGTATAGCTTGGTCAAGCTGGGGATGTTCAGGTACCTGTCCTTCTCTATCCTGATCCCTTGCACCTCCTCCTGGTGCAGCAACACTGCTTTCAGCAGCATGTTCTTCATGTGATCCAACCATCTTCAAGCTTTACTTCTTCTCCTGAGAGCAGAAGTCACTATCAGATAAACTGGAAGACACTAGAACAGACTCAACGACCTTAATCCTATGTCTCTGTAGACTCAACGAACTTTAGGTTCTGATACCACTTAACTTGAGACGACCCGACCGCAAATCAGGCCGTCATTGGATAATGAATAATGCAGAAGAAAACATTAGCAGCAGATTGCTGAAAATCACTAAAAATTAAAACCATTTGCAAAGAGATCCATTTCTAGGAAACTCTTATAACAAGAACCAAAATATTATATATACATTCTGGTCCACAAAGTACATACCATGTACCTTCTCTTCTCGAGGATTACATACAATAGTTGCTCTGTTAAATCTACACATAAGCAACATAAAACCTCGAGGCATTCAATGCCAAAATCTCAGATCGATCGTAAAAGCACTAACTACTGACTCCAAGGACCTGAGAGTACAGAGACGACACATAGGACTCATAACTACAAGACACGATAATCAGTATCTCTACCTGAGATATCACTGTTGTCCCTGATGTTGTTGTCCTTCCCCTGGTGTATGGTTCCTACCTCCTCATCCACGTCCATCTAAAAATGTTGGTGATCAACGGAGTGAGACCCATGTTCCAGCAAGAGATATAACTCTCCGCCATAAATATTATTATTGCAGATAAACAATAATAAACTGAGTAGAGAAATCTCTATTGAAAAGCAGGATTTAATCATTATTAAGCAGAATAGAGCAATATCATCTTTTAAAGTGTTATAGCTATAAATGATAAAGAAGTAAATCATCTATTCATTTTAATAAGGAATATGAAGAACATGTATAATATCTATCCATTTAGGATACAATAAGCAATGTAACATCAATCAATGATTTCCGTCATTCGTCCTTAAGCAAATATGCTACACAGCTGATTACATTTTACAATCATTCTTATTCCCTGAGGAAGTGAGTCGTACCGCTCAAATCCAACCTTTAGTTACGAAACCCAAGCTGGTGCCATACAAGATCAAAGGAAGAGCCGGACTCCACGATCTCATCCATCTCAATCAGTGCGAGACCACAAGCAGGACCACAGTCTCTTGCTTAAGTGACCTCAGTCACAGGGTTAGCTCCCATAGGCTACCCTTTCTCTAGCCCGCCTTAGTACAAGTTCCGGCGCTAGTAAATCTGAGCCATGGGCCAGTTCACCGTGCTCCCTTATCCATGAACGCATTCATGCTCCATCACACTGAGCCATGGGCCTGTTCACCATGCTCTTAAACATATCTTGAGTCTACAACCAAAGTTGCACTCTAATACTCCTATTTTCAGCTAGGAGAAACCCCACATATTCAACAATATACGCTTCAGATTAACCAGTAGGAGAACCCGTTTCACCATCACCAACTACTGACGATGATGGATATATGGTCAGGGCTCTACATGATAATATTCCACTTGATTATTTAAGTACATTACCATATTCGTTTAGCATCAATCAAGATTTCAAATAGGAATTATTATGACAAATGCTATAAAGAAACGTATAATACTTCTATCAAGTGATTTTCAAAACTTTATAGAACATTGGGATCTCAGTCCCTTATCTCATCACTAGGAATTCACACCCCTCATCAATATCATCATCATGTTTACTGGATCTGGGTATTCAAACCCTTAGTTCATCACTGAACAAGGTTATCACTTATCAGGTAACTAATACCTCCAGGTCATCTGACCAAGGTATTCATGATACTTGTTACACAAGCATCTCACATAGATCACCAGGCATATTCAACTTCTTATCACCTCTCACTAGGCAACAAATAAAATAATGGATCACAAGGCCCATTAACATAATAGCTCATACCTGGTTATGCTCATCATCTCATGATACCTGCATGGTTAGTATACTTTATAACAACCATATCAATTACATATCAACATTATGCAATACAAAGATAACATCACTATTCCCTCATTCGGGTTAGGGTTTCCCATCTTTATCAATTAGGGTTTCACATAACATCACCCTATATTAGGGTTTCACATAACATCACCCTATATTAGGGTTTCACATAACATCACCCTATATTAGGGTTAGGGTTTCCCATTTTATATTAATTAGGGTTTCTCATCCCATTACCCGAAATTAGGGTTAGGGTTTCTCATCTTAATCAATTAGAATTTCATATGCCATAACCCTATATTAGGGTTTCACATAGCATCATTTAAGTATTAAATCATACTTATCATTGTTCCATGTACTTAGGAACACACATCATCATCATACCTTATTAGGTTGACTTAACCTCTTAATAAAGTACATGCAGCTATGCTTATCATAGTGTATTGAATTTATTACTTTCATAGGCATCGAGTGATAATCACTCTAATTATACTAATCACCTAAGTACTTTAGAGGTACTTCCATTGAAATCAACCTTGAGATACTCTTCAACCACTTATGGGGTCATTAGTACTTACATGGTTTGAATCAATTGGACCTTCAAACAGTTTGGACCAATTGAACCTTCAAACGGTTTGGCCCTAAACCTTCAAACGGTTTGGTCCTAAACCTTCAAATGGGTTGAGACTGTTTAGACCTTCAAACAGTCTTGGTCTTTATATCCTTAAACGGTCTTGAACCTTTTGCTCATCAAACAGTTTTGAAATCGTTTCATATCTAATGATTTGAAAACCATTTCAACTCTAACGGTTTTGAAATAGTTTCAACCCAATACCCTCAAACGGTTTGAAGATTGATTAACCCTAAACGGTTTGAGACCATTTGATCCTCAAACGGTTTGAGACCGTTTGGTCGATTCAGAGATGAAACTGTTTGATCAAATCAACTCTGAAACCGTTTAACCCTAAACGGTTTGAGATCGTTTGGTCCTCAAACAGTTTGAGACCGTTTGGAACGGTTTGAGACCATTTGGTCAATTCAGAGATGAAACCGTTTGAACCTAAAATTAGGGTTTTGAACCCAATTGAGCTAGGGTTCTGAAATCAATTGAGTTTGATTAAAGGGTTTTGAAACCAATTGAATTTGATTGTTTGAAGTTATTAGGTCATGAGACCAATTGATCCTTGAATCCATTGAAACCGTTTGGTCTCTAACAGTTTGAAATAATTTGACCTCTAACGGTTTTGAAACTGTTTGGTCACCAAACGGTTTGAAACCGTTTCGTCTCTAACGGTTTTGAAACCGTTTGACCAACAAAATTGAAACCGTTTATTTTTGATATTCTTGAGGTGTGTGCTAATATGATGTCGTCATCATCAAGCTTCATACCTCCGAATTCTACTGTCATATATATGATGAATTCATCAATTATTCAAGAAGAAAATAAAAGATCAACATATGATGAGAAATTGAAATCAATAATAACATTGATGGGTTCAAGTTATATAACCCGCCTTCAAAGTAGCTTCAAATCTTCAAGCTTCTTGTATCTAATGGTGAAAGAAGCTCCTTCAACTATCCAAGGTTCGTTTCCAACTCTTTGGATGCAAAAGATAGCCAAGGTTGAGCATTGGATGGAAGAGAGAAGAAAATGAATGTTGAAATCCGATTTCAACCATCAATCCAAGGTTGAAGATGATCATGGAGATTACCTTCATCTTGGGGAACATTTTCCTCCTGCTCCTAAGATCCTTGGTCGTCGGCCAAAGGAAGGGAAGAAAGTGGTTTGCAAAAACAGCCTTTCAAGTAAGGAGAAAATTGAGTACATATAATTGATTTTTCTAGGAGAGAGAAAGTAGGAGAAAATTCATCCACTTTCTTGCCACATGCCCCCTCCCTTCCTTGACTTCGAAGCCATCTTCCTTTTTTCCTCAATTTCCTTTCAATTATCCTTGAATTAAAAGCAACCACTAAGCACCTTAATCATTATAATACTATTATCCATTTTTAGTGGACATTACTTTTTAATTAACAAATGTGAGTGGATTTCTTCACCTACTTGGGATATTTCGGTGCCACTCAAGGAATTTGGACGTCCTCCCACTATAGGATTTCTACCGTAACATTTTTAGTTGATGGGCACTTCAATTAATATATTTATTTTTGCTACAAAATAAATTAGGGGTTCAATTATGTTTAAATCTTGATTATTTTATTATCAAGATTATCTCTCCTCAAAAGTAGTTCAAACAAGACGCCCCATTCTTTTTATTTTCTCTAAATGATACCAAAAAATAGTAGGGACACTCTTTAAGTGGTATTTTACATATTCAACCCTAGATTTTGTGTAATTTGCAAATTACCCCAAAACTAGCATTCAATACACAAGCATTACTCAAACAAGCTCCTTCTTGGAACTTAGGCTTCCACAAGACATACCTCAGCATCATTCTCATTCTTATGATGCTATAACACTTGAGGAACATTTATCATGTAACATTTGCAAGGTAACCCCTTAAATTGGGTAGATTGCACTTTAGTCCAAAATAGGTAAAATATTGTTTCAACATTATTCAAATAGGACCAAAATTGAAACATAAGCTCTCCTTTAGTCTTAATTACTTTTCAAAAGATAAATACAAGAATCTAAATGACTTACTTAAGCAAAACTTCTAGGGTTAAGGCATAACTCAGGTCAGGGACGTTACACTGACTATATTACCAAGCCACCACCACGATCACGCTATCCAACACGACCATACTACCAGACCTCAAAACCCAAATATTCCACTGGAATTTTTCCTTCACCACCACGACCATTCCTCCTTAGCATGTGTGTTCCACCTTCCACCCACCACAACCATTCTACCCAAAATGGTTGTGCTACCACCCAAACCCTACTACTTACTTGTGATAATTTTACCCAAACTCCCCACTTACCCCATTGTTTTACAAGCCACTATTTATACATTCATGGGGGGGTAAGGGTTATCTCAGACTACCACTTGCTAGAATATTCATTGATATTCCTACTTACTCCCACCCAATCCCACTTCATTTCCACCTTCTTCCACCTCAAAACCCTAGCTTTATAAGGGTTTGACCATTCCCATCCACATTTCCGTACTTTTCATCCACCAAGGAGGGAGGATCTAGGACATCTATAGCTAGAGGTCAAGAAGGAAGAGTCTTCACCAAGAATCCATGGTGTTTTACTATTCTAATCTTTCTTTATTTCTTTCTTGCACTATGAGTAGCTAAGCCCCTAGGCGGGCTGCTTGGGGTGTAAAATGTAACTTTGATACCATGTTGGGGGAAATCATGTGTAAATTTTGTGATTCCATTTTCTAATGATTATAATTTACTTCTATCTTATTTTCCATGGATATCTTTGTGGCTTGCACTTGGAAACACCTAGGATCTAGGGGAACATGTGATATATAGTTATTTTAGGATTTTCTCCTCGAACCAACTAGTGGATCCCTATCTAGATACCCATCATCCTACATATCAAACCATCCTCCTATGCATAGGTGAGTGATATAAGTAGATAGTTTGGAAGCACTTAGTGTAAATGGCTTGGAGCTACTTAAAGTCTAAATGGTTGGTGAAGTGAGGTACAAAACCCTCATTTCCACCCTCCATTGCTATATTTGACTCCCAATTCCCCTAAGAACTTCCATCCTAAAAACTTAAACTTGTTAGGTCTTAGTATAATTTCACTTAAACCTAGTAAAATGAACCTCACAAGGTTGGATAGGGGGTGATAGGGACTCACTCCCCTGTACACACCTTATTCCATCTGTGGTTAATTAGTATCTTAGGACAATTCTCTATTACTTAACTTGCTTGTTTGGTTTGAAAATCTAAATGGATGATTAATGCTTGCATGAAATGACCCCAACCTAGTTGATAAGCACATTGCACCAAGCATCCCACACTTCTTGAAACCCTAATTTACTTGCTTTCTTAGCTGGTGTTAGCCTAATTAGGTTGTTTTCTTATCTTCTTAGTTACTTGTATTTTTCATGCTAGTTTAATCCTTCTAGGATCGTAAGTGCTACTTTTGGTTGCTTGTGCTAGTTTAGTTAGTTAATTGCTATTGTAGTGCTCTAATTACTCTTTCTTGCCTAGTTTCTAGTTTAGTGTTGTTTCTTGTTTAGTTTACCTAATTTCTATCTAGTGTACCAATCAATATTCCTTTTCTAGTGTACCACCTAGTGTTGATTCTTGCTTGCTTGCTTGCTCATTCTTTGTTAGCCTTTTAGACTTAACTTGCTAGTGTTCACTTTTTTTCTTGCCTTCCTTAATTACTTGACCACATTGTAACTCTAAATCCAAGATCAAATCTTTTAATCCCACTCTTCACATTAGGAACCTAGCTTAAGTAAACTAAGATCTAGTGCCCCATCTCTACCTAGGTTCAACTACTAACTTGCCGCTTTCTATACTATAATACGAACACATGCTTTGAGGAAAAGTGTTCTAGTGTATTTGCATGTACTGATTAGGGGTAATAAATTTGTTGACCTACATGTGTGCCTAAGGCTCACCCAACACACCAATTAGTTGGTTGTGCCCACAGTCATATCAACTACTACCCTCTAACCCACTACCTTAGTGGGTAAGGATAAGGGTAAAACACTAATCATACCCTCTAACCCCACTACCCGTTAATATTTATGAATAATATATTAAATATATAGTCTGTGTGTTTTTTAACATATGGATTATCAAGCATGATGTGTCCATCATTTGTTTTAATACATGATATTTTTATCGACTTCCTATATATGTAGCTAATTTGATCGTCTATACAAGATGATTTTAGAGGTGTAAGAGAGACAAGTATGAAATAATAAGATTTTATAGTTTATGCACCATTTTATACTTTTCTGTGTGGCGTTTCTACATTCCTTAAGACTTATTTGATCAGGTATGCTACACAATCTGAAGTTGTAAGACACATAGGTATATTATAACAAAACTTATCATTAATCTATCATTTGATACATATTTGTGGTGATGTTATACTTCATTTGTGATTATCTTTTTTGCATACAACACAATTTTGAAGGATATAAGATATGTACGTTTACAACAATAACACTTTGTGGTGTATAGTCATTTCATATCATTATGGTATATCAATTTTTCTTAGGGCAATTTATTTATTCATACATTAATGTTATAAGTACTACTATATGTATATAAAATAACCATTGTTTTGATTATGTATTTTCAATACAACACAAACCATGTGTATAATGTTGTAGAAGATTACTTAGTATTATTTGAATAGTTAATTGTGATTATGGAGCATATTGATGCTGTATTTTGATATATCTACGTATTAGACAAGCCATCAATGCTAATATTACCACAAATTTTTGGAGGAAATACAAAAATCCTCACTTCACTCTTATCCTCTCCATTTATCCTGTAGGTAAAAGGGTAAAGATAAGTGAGTATTAGAATATTGGTGAAGTGGAGAATTATTCATACCCTTATCCAGTGGCGTAGCCACATAGTGGCCAAAGTAGGCAAATGCCCTACCTTGACTGTAACATTATGAGTCTTTTGTACGTGAAGGGTTTAATTTTATAAGAAAATATGCATGCGGCCCTACTCACGTATGCTATACTTGCTCTTCCAATATATAGTACCTTTGCCCACCATACTTGGTAGATAAGAATAAGCCACACCCTTCTTATACCTTACAACCTATATAAATGGGTAGGTAGGATAGGTAAAGGCTTACCCTTACCCTTACAAACGTCAAAGTTGTGAGTAGATGATAGACTAATTACATTAAAAAAAACCTTTATCCTACCCTAATTTGCACCCTTTTACCCGTAAGGTAAATGGATATGATAACGAGTGAAATAGGTTAAGTAATATAAAGATAAATATACAACACTTTCAACAACAATCTCATATACTATCCTTATAGCAAAAAAGGACACTCTTAAAACTAGCTTTTGATAGTGATATTTATTTTGGGTGATATACTACAATACTATTAATATTTAACAAAATATATTTCTAAAACCAAGGCCCAACTTTTTGAATATGTTATTTTTTATTGATAAGTTCATGTATCTCTCTAATTGATGACTATGAAATGTGACATGCTACCAAATGTTTATTAAAGTCTTGAAAATCATAATTTTACAAATTAAAAAAGTAGACTTGTTGGGGTTTTAATATTTAATAATACATATATTAGAATTTAAAATTATCAATTCAAACTTATACAAATGGGTATATGGGTGAAGCGAGTAGGGTAAAGCTCCTTCGTTACACTACCCTCTTTAGATGCGGGTAAATGATAAATAAGTAAGGGATAAAAATATGCTTATCCTTATCCTAAACTACAGGGTATGGGTGGTAAGTACCCATTTAGAGCCCTACCAATCGCAGCCATCCATAGAGCTGTCACACGAATGGAACTGACACTTATACAAAATTCATCCTTCCTTTCTTATTAATCAAGCATCTGATGACATCATAGCCGATGACACATGATTTTGATCCAAATCTTTGGGGGCTTCAGCTGGAAGAAGCACATCATGCCAGACACAACAATCCTATTGTTAAGAGGTGCCTCCCCGCAAACACTAATTTCTTTTGATCATGCTCGCTTCATTTTATTGCTAACTACATCTGAACTCGGGTTCACATCCTCATATGTGTTTTCCTAAGTAAAACACCTAATTATCACATGTTTACAGATGTCTTTGTTTGTAAGCATTTTTATTATTAATGCATGGACTATTTATAAAAAAATCAAGCATCTGTCATTAATTACGGTTGTTACTTATTTTCTTGTGTTTTTATCTATTCCATGAAACACCGGGACTTCTACGAAATTCGCCCTTAAACATCCTAGGAGACGATTGCAGTGTCACTGCTTTTTGGTCTGTTCGGGAAAGCGGCGCTCAGCGGTCGGTGGAGATGCGTGAAAGCGGGCAGACATTAAGAAAATACGGGCAGCTGTAAACGTGACGTCCCTAACGTCGGTGGACTTCACCGCTGCATATTTACTGCTTCTCAGTATTAGTGTGCGTTCGGTAACGCGTTTGCGTATGATCGGGCAGCGATCTGCATTCGCGGGCAGCCCAACAATCACATGGATCGCTTTCCCAAACTCCAATCGTGTAAACGCTTACTTTTATGCTTAATTTTGTTCTTGCAATCAACCACTTGCGATCGTCCATTCCAGCTGTACTACCGCATCAAATCTTTGCCGTGAGCAATGAGCCTTATGCTCCTTTTGTTAAAGCGGTGCGATTACCCAAGCAGCGATTGGGCAAAGTCGTGCAGGTTGCAATCGCTCATAATCGCTGTTACCACAAGATCACCCACCAAAGTATTGTTTTTAGCATTGATTAATGTTCACCGGTAATTTTTTTCTATCCGATAAAAATCTTACGGTGGTTCATCTCACCGCACCAAAGCGGTGGCACACCAATCGTATTGTCAAACGCTGCATTACTCTAGCAGCCAGGAGTGGGGGAAACTGGGAAAACGCAACCGGGTTGGGGGCAGTGAACGATTGACTCCAACGCGTTACCAAACGATGCAAAATTGTTGCGGTGGCTTTTGCCCAGATTTGTATCAGAAACAGAATCCGGCTAGCTATACACTCCACTGGTGTTAGGTACTGCTGCGTTTGCGCTGCCCGTGCTCTCCTCAAACCTGCCCGCGTTTACCTGTTTCCATCGGACGCTGTACGACGCTTTGCCGAACAAAGCAGATGTTAGGTGGGAGTCGCGTCCGTCCGTCCCATCCATGCCGTTTTTGGATTAATCGCACTGTGTCCGAGTGCAGGCTACAGTTCGTCTCTCCTTTCTTCACAGCAAAGTCGAGCTCGAGATGCGCCTTCGGAGAAAGGTGGTATGCAGCGCAGCAGAACGAGACTGCGAAGAATGTAGTGGTCCGGATCAATCGATGGTGGTCTCTATCGGATATTCCGACGGCGAGAGCGGCGACGGCCAAGGTCCTCCATTTTCCTCCCCTACCCCGATCACTGCAACTCTTTCCCTAGTGATGGCCGGGCTGGTTTTCGCCACATATCCATTTATTAGGCCGTATCTATCAAAGTGAGTTTGTGGCTGTAATTTGTTGAACTATCAGAGATTGGAGAAAACTGTAGGAAAAGAGGGAGGTCTGAAAGATTCGGTTCAGAATCGCAGCTTGGTTGGTGTAGGACGGAAATGAATGAAAAACTATAAAAGGATAAAGAATGCACACCAACTTTTCTTTCTTTTTCCTCTCTGTTCTCCCACTTTTTGGTAGAAGAAAAGAGCTCCAGTTTTGTTTCTGTAACTTTACTTTCTCTCCACAAAACTTACCAAACACAAAAGCGTTTTCACCCATGTCTTTGTAATCTAACATACCTCAGAGTAGACACTGCAAATTACTGGTCTCTATTGTAATATGCAAGTTTAGCCTTGCCAAACTTCTCACTACCTTGATCCATTGCTTCTTAATTAACTAAGTTGCATCTTGTGACACTTTGACGTGAATTGCTCCGGTTATGTTTTCTGCTGTCTGTAATCAATCCTCCTTTTTTTAAGGAACTGTGGGTTCAATTTACATTTTTTTTGCCCGATGACTATGTGATAGGTGGTAAAACAAAAAGTTTGATTAAATCATGTAATTCTGTTGGCTTAAAGAATATAGACAATGATATGTTTTGTTCTGTATAGCGTCATATACAAAAGAAGCTGTTCGGATCACACATCTAACTCTTGCCTATTTCTCCAGATTTGATACAAGTACTCCCAGCTGCAAATGCCCGTAGCAAAAAATCAAGGAACATCAAACTTGTTGATAACAATCTTCAATATTATGATTCTAACAAACGATCCAAACGACGTGGTGCAAGAGTTAGCAGAAGCAAGGAAGAAAACAAGCTAGATACCAACTCGTTTGAATTCTACATGGAGTATGCTCTTACTATACTTTTATCAATGTTGACCAGAGAATGAATTCTTATTCGAAGTCATGATGTTCATCTCTATGTTATGACGTGTCATTAAGTCTTGAAAATTTCACTGCTAGACACTACTTCTATTTGGGTTAAACATTCCATAGAGACATTTTCTATTTAATAAATTATGTATTTTGCTAACTCGTTGGGTTCCTCCTCGTCTACCCCTCCTCCACCAGCTACTGCCGTCATGCTACCTCTTACACCATCTAGGATAGTTAAAGGGATTTGACGAATTGATGCCAAGCTAAAATATAGGAAATAATGAAATATTCATTGGCAATTGCATTATTTTTACGGTTTAATGGATTTTGGAGTTTTAACATAAGGTATCAAATACATTCGAGCAAATATGAGTTAATCAAATTTTTGATTCTTGATGCCATTTCGTTGAAATAGTTAGGAAAAAATGAACTATTTTAGATAATTTTGTCAACTTGGCCCTCGATAATATAAATTCTATATATTGTAACACCTTTCAACCAAGCCGAAATAGCAGTGAGAGCCAGGAGCTTCAATCCGACATTATCAATGTGGCATGGTAAAGAGAGATGTAGCGTGAGTTTCCACTTCATGAGTAATATGGATTCAACATTTTAGGAAATCAAGTTGGTTTCCACATGCTTGGTACTGACTAGGTTAGTGTACCCGTGGCTTGTTTCTTGCGTGTCTGATTTGTTACAAACGGCATTAGAGCTACACCCCCTCTAGTAGATGTGGAGCCTGTAGCTGGCATTGTGACACCATATTCATGAGCTATTGAGTTATGATTTAGATATAAAGAGCTAACCCTAGTAGAGGTGAGATGGAACCAGTTTTGTGCCGGGAATTGCGAAGGAGGACTTGAATGTATATGGGCCACTTCATCCTTACAATAGTGCACTAAAGTGGGAAAATGTTTATGGGCCTACGTAGCAACAACCACTCTTTTTTGCAAGCTTTATCAAAAATTGGAAAAAGCCGATGGACCTATGTAGCTGAGGCCTGTTGATGACTTTAAGAGGTTAAGTGAAGTGATACATTATGGAAATTGAAGGAAAGCCTACCTGGGGTTGGAGGAGAGGACTTAAGTCCATTTTGTGGAATTGTAGGATATATGTAGAGAGATATATAAGAATAGGCTGAGACTACTCTAGTGACTTGGGTATAATTATTTTAAGAAGCTAGCACATGTAGTAGGCCTTGGTGTTGGTTGGGGCTGGTTAGACTAAATGCTTAGTAACTGACTAGGCCAAAGAACCTGTGGTTTGGGTCTGATTTTTTACAACGCATTAAGACTGTCCTTCTGCATCTAGTCCTCTTCCCCATTGCTCGAGAAGCACTCACACGACATGCACAAGGATACAGACACAAACACAATCACCAAATATAGCACATGTGATATGGTGATTTTGTGAAAAACGTTATGAGTGGGGAAATCCCCTTTCGTGTTGGATTTTTCTTATTGCATATTGATAGGAGGCAGCCACCCTTTCCTATAAATAGGATAAGGGGGAAGCAAGGAAACTTGGACATGTTTCGAGACACGGACACGGGACATGACAATTTTCTAAAATATAAGACACAGACACGACATTGGATGAGAGGATTTTTTAATATATACATATATGTAGGTATACTGGATGAAATAAAGTTCTTTAAAAATGGAACGGATTATATATATATGTACAAAAATATAATATCATATGAATATCAAAGTATGTGTTTGAGTGTAATGGAAACAGTACAAAGTAAAAAAATGGAACACCACACTTTTTTCCAGTAATTACAGTAAATTTTCAGAGTATATACATGAGTTTTCATTACTCAACTAACCAAATTATTAGGCTTTAACACGTTTTGTGATATATTATTCAACTTAGATTCTATATTCTGATTCTTTTAAACAGATCTATCTGCATCTTTAATCGGATCTCAGCTTAACGTCACATTTCCTCAATGACAAGACAAACAATAACTAGCATAGGAAAAAAAGTGGCTGTATATTAATCTGCACTCTAGAAAAAGGAAATTGCAGCAGCTGCTGTTGCACTAACGTGTCCGGGGAGTGTCCGGGCAGTGTCCAGCTGTGTCTGCGCTGCAAAACATGACCAAAATGGTTAGGACACGTCTTGGCAGTGTCCAAAACGTTTTGGGTCGTGTCCAAGAAGTGTCCGTGTCCAAAACGTGACCATGTTCCGCGCTGCAAAAAATGACCAAAATGATTAGGAGACGTCTTGGCTGTGCCCAAAACGTTTTGGGTCGTGTCCGAGAAGTGTCCGTGTCCAAAACGTGTCCGATACGGACACGAGCTTCCTAGAAGTGTCCGTGCTTCCCAGTGGGAAGCATACAGACACATGACAAACCCTAATGGGCCAATACACAATTGGGTCCATATTACAAATAAACTAAACAAAACTTAAGTACATAGACTAAACCACTTAAGTAAATAGACACTCTTACACTCCCCCTCAAGCTGGAGCTTGGGAGAATCCCAAGTCAACTTGCAAACAGATAGATAGACAGACGGACTGACTGACAGACTAAACATATTAAAAAGATAACCAATCCCATACAAGAATTTCTCCTCCTCAATGTTACAATAAGTTACTCAAGCACTCAAATACTCGAAGACTCCCCCTCAAGTAGATACTCCAAAGCAACAAATATCTAGGCAGGCGTAGAGGCTTCTTGATCATCATAATGACATCTGGAACAAAAAAAAGAATAGCGAATAGGCACCAAGATCTTCATCATAGTCATCATCGAAGTAGCCAAAGAGTGCTGGATCGCAAGTCCTAGAGAGTGCGAGGTCACAAGACGCAGCAATAGTCAACGTACAAACAAAGCACAAATGTACCAAAGAGTATTGGATCACAATAGCAGAAAGTCAACATGCACACAAAGCATGGACAAGTAGAGAGTCGACATACGCAAACCACAGACAAGCCAGCTAGTGCTGGTACACAGAAGCAAAAGTTGACGACGTAGGCAGATAGAAGACCAGTGTACAAAGTAGCAAGCAAATAAGTAGCTCCAATATGCAATGTAGACAAAGCTTCATGTAAAGTCAACAACAAAAGTCTTCATCATCTTCCCTTTTCATAAAATATTCATCACAGTAGCAGACGTTAAAGTCCAGAGAGTGCTGATTCACAGAGTCCAAAGAGTGCTAGTTCACAGTAGAAATTCAACGTGCAAACAAAGCACGAACAACATATAATGCAAAAGCACAAAGCAACAAGTAAAATGTGCTAATCATAGCACAAGTAGCAAGAATGCCGTCTCAGAATGTAACTTCATAGCAGCAGTCGAGGTAGATGATGAATAAGCAGTAATAGCAACAACTCCACATAGCATAAACAAGCATGAGAAAAACTAGCACATAACAATAGAAGGATCCACATAGAAGCAAAATGAACACGACATAGTAGTAGAAGGATCCATATAGTATATGTAGCGCGAAGATCAATAGAACAGCAGAATCAGAAAAATCCATGTAGTAATTGTAGCATGAAGATCCATAAATCAGCAGAATGAAAGTCTTCTTCTTCTCTCCTTTATCTCTTCATCTCATCTCTTCATCCTCTATTCTCCCCCTCACGCCAACCACAAAAAGAGCTAACTAAGTGGTTGGAGTGGAGAGTCAAAAAATAATGGTAGAGGTAGGGTTGTGTAGGCAAATATATGGAGGAGGTAACTGATTATGCGAGCCAATATGCAACAGGACTTGATTACACAGATCCGAATAGAATAACAAATGGATTTTTTTACAAAGGTAAAAAAGTTGTAGGAGCAATAGGTTCAATATGTATATGGGGGTGGAACAAGTACTGAGGAGGTAGGCAAAAGGTAAGTAGGGCTAAAAGACCGGGGGTGTAAAAAAATTTGCAGTTGTCAACGCCGACAGACGACACGCCTTGTCGTTGAGCAACACGCCGTGTCAGTTGACACTGTAAGCAGAAAAAGCAGGCGATACGCCGTGTCGGTGAAGAGACACGCCATGTCGGATATCACAGTAGCAGAAGTCAATGCCAGTAGGAAGCAGGCGACATGTCATGTCGTTGAGCGACACGCCGTCTCAGTTGATAGAGTCTTTGGGCAGAACATAAGTGACATGCCGTGTCTTTAGGGGACACGTCGTGTCATAGTGCAGGCAACATGCCGTGTCAAAAAGAGACACGCCATGTCTTTACGCGAGCAAAGTTGCGAACGAAGTCGCGAACAAAGCAGACACCGCCTACACGCCGTGTTGGCAGCACAACAGCAGAAAAACCCCGAAGACAACAACGCAAGAAGGGGAAATCCTTCCGGATCTCCACCATAGCAACATAGGAACGATGTATCTCCAATATCAACAGAAAAGAGAGATCTTTATCCAAGATTTTGGAAAAGATCTCGATGGTGGTGACATGGAGTAGATCGACGACATAGTAGATAATGGTGGTGTAGATCTGTGATGATGGCGGCGAATACGATAGCGGTGGCTTCATCAACAAGTAGGATTGACGGAGGCATGGCGACGCTTGTAGATTTGGATACCAACAACTTCAAGATGATTTTTGTTGTTGTGAAGATGGAGATGGCTCAAAGGAGACGACTCCAAGGAGAAGCAAGGATGGAAAATCCCTACGGGCTGCCATCAATAGCGTCTAGCGGCGGCAGCAACCGCCCGTAGGGGGAGGCATCTTTCCTTTGTGCTCTCTCTCTCTCTCTCAGGGTTAGGGGCAATACAGGACCAATAGCTCTGACCATGTGAAAAACGATATGAATGGGAAATCCCCTTTCATGTAGGATTTTTCTTATTGCATATTGATAGGAGGCAACCACCCTTTCCTATAAGTAGGATAAGGGGGAAACATACAGACACATGATAAACCCTAATGGGCCAATATACAATTGGGCTCATATTACAAATAAGACTAAACATAACTTAAGTAAATAGACTAAAACACTTAAGTAAATAAGCACTAACAATTTTCAATATATAGGATAGCCGCAATGCTAGACATGCAGGTGGTCAAGCACGACGTCCCCTAATAAAGGAACCCAGATTCAAATCCCAGTTACCGCCTTAGTTTACCACCCTCCCGAGCGTTCGACCTCCACCACGGGCGTGGGAGAGGGGGAGAGAATGCCTCTCTTAATCCCATACATATATGTAAGTGCACACACACAATATGGAATCAAACATTTTACTTCGAGAGATGAATTTATAATATATTTGCTTGTCAAGTTTCACAAACAATAGTTTTAAATGATGATGTAGAACAAATACATTTATGTAAGTGTGTGCACACACACAATATGGAATCAAAGATTGTATTTGAGAGTGATAAATTTATAATAATTTTGCTTGTCAAGTTTCACAAGAAATAGTTATAAATGATGATGTACAGTAAAGACATATATTTAGAGGAATGAGTTACAGGGTGAGAAGAAATATGTTTATATCTTTTGTTCATATGGGAAATTAAATGGGCCTGTTGTGTCCACATAATATATATGTCGTGAGACATGCACGTCAATTGTGTGCCCAGTCCTTATAGGACATGAGAAAAATAAAGTCCAATGAGTTGTGTCCATTGCATGTCCATTTGTGTCTATGCTTCCTAGCCTGTTGATGTTGTGATGGCTAAGCCTCTTTCATCCTAACCTTCCTCATCCTAGTAGTTCACCTTCCTCTATCAATGCCTCTACTCTTGTTGTTTCCAAAACATGTGCAATACGAGGCATTTATGAAGAGGGCCTCACTAGGGATGAGGGAGGTGGGATGCTTGTTGTAGTGACAACCACTGGTGAAGGGGATACAATGGATATAATGGAGGTAGAGGGTAGAGTGGTATTGGGTGAAGGCTAGCAGGGGAGGTAGGGGGGCAGGAGGAGGCAACAAGGAAGAGTGGCGTTGGTAGGTGTTACAAGAGGGTGGAGGTTTGAGTCAGGAGAGGGCTTAGTAGGCAAGACCAAGCTGCATATGAGGCAAAGAATGACACAACAAAGGGGAGGAGGCTCCTAGGTGGGTAGTAAGAAGCGAGTATGACGTAGGACATCCTACAATTGCGAATTATCTTCATAATCGACTTCCCTTGTGAGCATAGTGACAAGTTCGGGTTTCGTCAACTTTTCGGCTGGCCAGAAAAAATCGGAAATCGGAAAAATTCGTGAAAAGATCGATATATTTCGGTCAAAGTTCGGTCAACTATTCAGAAATAATCGAGAATAAGTCAGCCATATATACATATATATACTTATATATGTATATATAGATACATATATATATATATATTTATATATGTATATATATATATATATGCATACATGTATATATACGTACATGTATATATACACACATATATACATATATATGTACATATATATATACATACATATCAGATACAAATGTAACTATTAAGGTCACTAGACATACAATCTTATTGAGTGAAAAAGGGAGGAAAAGAATTTAAAAATAGTTGATAATAACAAATGACTGTCGGGAGAGTGGGGGTTGGAGATTTAGTGTATATCGGGTTTTTTCTCTGTACATGGATTGCTAAAAAAAGAGCAAATGGTTTAAAAGAGAAAAATCGTGAAAAAAGTGAAAAGTCATGAAGAATCGTGAAAAATCGCGAAAAACTGGGAAAAATCGTGAAAAGTCGCGAAAAATCATAAACTGGCGTATTAATCGTGGTGAACATTCGGGAGCCTATAAAAACACAAAAAATCGCCGATTTTTCGTAAAATTCGGTAACTTTTGTTACTATGCTTGTGAGAGCCTAATTGAGGCATGATTAGTATATGTAGTTATTTTTGTATTGTATTTAATTTCGGGGACTTAGTTGCAAATTTTCAAGTTTAATATTTTTCCACTTTGTGTGTTATTACTTTAGAAATTCTTCATAATTTCTCAATTCATCGAGTTTTTACTTTATGTAAGTATAAATACTGAGCCCAAGGGTACAGTCTGTGTATAGTTTGATTTATTGGATTATTTCAAGATTTTCTTAAGAGGGACCTCTCCTAGACCGGGCCACATTACACACACCCCGGTAGGGTAAACCCACAAGTCTCTAGTGGCCCAAACACCAAGGACCGTTCAAAGGTGCATAGTTGGCTGACCTACTATGACGGGCAATTACTTCTGAGTGAGCTTTCTAAGGATCGAACTTGGGACCCTTTGTAGCGAATTGCGAGCTAAACAACTTGAGCTAGCCTTCACAGACATAATTTCAAGATTTGTTGCCCTTGAATGGGTATTTGAGCCCAAAACCTAAACCCTAGGTGTAGGTTCACCCCCTATCCCCTTCCAACTCCGAAAACCCTAGGGTAGAAAATCATATCCATTGTTAATAATCATGTACTATTCTTCATTCCCTACTATACGTCACTTCCATCTTTTACCCTCCACCTCCATTACAAAATCCACCTTTCTGCGTTCTTCCCTGATGTTCTCAATCACACACAGACATACACACACACACTTCCATTGTTTACCCTCCACCTCTAATGCAAAATCCACCTTTTTGCCTTCTTCTTTCCTTGATGTTCTCAATCACATACACAAACGCAAGCACACACGCACACACACACACACACACATATATATGTATGCATGCTTGTAATATCTCTATATATGTAATATTATATATATGTATATATATTTATGCATGCATGCCTAAATGTGTATGTAGATAACTGTGTAATGTACGTGTGTAGATATATGCATAATATAGATGTATATGCATATGAATATATACACACACACATATTATATGTATGTATAACATAATTTGATTTTACCCAACCTTTTTGAATAGTTGGAAACTCTTTAGCATGCTTTTTTACCTGAATTTCTTCCATAAATTCATTTTTTTTCCCACTTAATCGTACGTATTATGAATATTAAGTTTGTGACTTAGTGATCATTCTCTAAACATAGGTCGAAGGTGAAAGCATAGTTGCCTAGTTAAATGCTTCAAACGTTGAACTTGTACCCGACTCCAAGAGACGTTCACAAATCACGACCAATTATAGTCTATTGTAGTAAACGAAGTCGAACGAAGGTAAAAGGTCAGCAACTATGTATGAAACTGGAAGTCTTAGCTTAGCTTAGTCAAAACAAAGAGTTGAATTGAGTATACAAAAAGGAACAGAATAATCAATATAAATAAGAAACCTAAGTTATGAAACTTGAACAATTGTAATGAAGATTATGATAAAAGGAAATTGGACTGGGATTCACCAATCAATCCAACCTCAACCATGTAATACTCTCTTCTATTTAATATTCTAAAACACGATTTTGCAAGTAGTCATCAAAGATACCTAACACCTTTCTTCTCTCGAGATCAGGGTAGATTTATATCAAAAGGCCCTCTCTCGAGATGGCGACCAAAAGATCAAGAACAAATTATTGACTATTTCTATAGAGATCCCTCACTCTCGTGGGTTGTCACCAATCCAAACTCTAGATCTTCCTAAACTTGTTCTTCCTAAATTGTTCAAATCAAACATCACAAGAAGGTAGCTAATCAAACAAGCGAGGCAATAAAACATGAGTAAGGAAATGAAACCTTACAAGAATATATATATATATATATATATATATATATATATATATAGAGAGAGAGAGAGAGAGAGAGAGAGAGAGAGAGAGTCAGGCTAGAATACACTCGAGTGTATTAGGAGCAGGATACACTCAAGTTGTTTTTCACAAAAATCTAATCTGTTGATCTTCTTAAACATCTTGTGAATAGCTCATACGCAAAATTTGAGCCCATTTGGACATTCATAGGTCATGTTATAAAGATGCAAAAATTATGCATTTCAAATTAGTTTCGCGCGTCGATTTTGTTGCCTTTGGATGAGTGACTTACACTCATCCAAATGGGGTCAAAATTTGTATGTAGCCTAGTTATAGTATGGCGGTGAAGATCAATGGTTTACATTTTGCAAAAAATAGTCTTGATATGCAAGCACACTTGAGTGTATTCATGCGATCTGTACACTTGATTGTATTCTAGCCTGACTTAACGTTTTTTGATTTATTCGATAGTCAATTAAAAGGAGATATTTTCTCCATTTTTGTTATAGCCATGGCAGCTGCTGAAGCAGCAATTGAACTAGCTATAGTCTCATCAATTCATCGTAACAGAAAATCAACCCGTATCAATCAATCGGATTTGTTGAATAAATAATCGTAATCATATAAATCTAATTAAAAATAGATTATTTTAATGTATAATAATATTATTATTTTGAATTATTTCTAATAGTAATACAAATTTCTATTAATAAAGTCAGGCTAGAATACACTCGAGTGTACAGATCGCACGAATACACTCAAGTGTGTTTGCATATCAAGACTATTTTTTGCAAAATGTAAACCATTGATCTTCACCGTCAACTAGGCTACATACAAATTTTGAGCCCATTTGGATGAGTGTAAGTCACTCATCCAAGGGCAACAAAATCGAGTCGCAAAACTAATTTGAAATGCATAATTTTTGCGGTCTTATAACATGACCTATAAATGTCCAAATGTGCTCAAATTTTGCGTATGAGCTATTCACAAGATGTTTAAGAAGATCAACAGATTAGATTTTTGAAAAAAATATTGCATCATGAAAAGCTACTTGAGTATATTCTGCTTCGAATACACTCGAGTGTATTCTAGCCTGACTCTCTCTCTCTCTCTCTCTCTATATATATATATGTATTAAACAAAAGAAGAATATTACATGGTTGGAATGGCCTGATGGCTACTCCCAACCCAAGTTGTTGTTTAGTCTCTCATAGTGCAAGCAGACAATATCAAGTTACAAATTGACATGGTCATTGCCTTCAAAGATAAACAATAAAATGACAAGATTAAGGAAGGAGGCCGATTACAAGGGGTAGATCCTCAGATCTACCCACGTTTCATCTTTGGAGTTGGCTCCCTAGATCGATCGAGCTCCAAGGTTGATCGGTCTGGTGGATCGAGCTATAGGTTGATCGCCCTTGCCCTTGGTTGAAGGCCGGTTCTTCTTAACGACTCCTTTCCCAAGGTGAGGACTGATTGAGCTGGTGGACGAGAGACTGAACGACAAAGGAAGATAGGTCGATCACTCTTGTGGTCAATTAGTTTTGCTCTGGTCCTGGACTTTCGAAGCAATGTTTTGGCCTTTTCATAAAAGTCAAAATGCCTCGAAAATGAGGTCGCATGGTCCTATTTATAGGTACTACTTGGAGTCATGTCGTTTGCTGGTTGATACATGTAGCAGTCAAGCCTTGACCTTTGGCTATCGATTTGATGGCTCGATCGTCTCTAGTCGATGCATTTTTGCTCGATCAACAAGCGTGATAGTTGTGTTATCTCGACTTTAGTTGATTGTCGAGCTCTTGTGCTTGAAAGATGCTTGTTGAGGCTATCAATCGTCTAGCTCGATCAGTATGCCTTGATCAGAGGGTTTGATTGGTGGCTTTGATCGAGCTCCTTTGTTGATCGAGATTGGAGCTCGATTGTTTTTGTTATTTGGTTAATTGTAGTCAGGATGATTGACCCTTTGTTGCTAGATTGCTTTACTTGTGTGCTGGAAGAAGGTGATCAACCTATAGGTCAGTCACAACTGGTCGAGCCTCTTCTTTTGATTGTTGATTTCTTACAATTCAAAGATAGATCGATCAATTGAGTATTTTGACACATGCCTTAGAAGGAATATATTCATAGGTATTATGTGCATATCGAGATTGATTTCTAGGAAAATTAAGTATAAATTGTTCACAAAATTGGATGTTATTACTTTGGAAAGTAAAATTGGAGGCATTGAGATAGTTTTATTAGCAAAACCGGACTCCTATATATAGTGGGGGTTACGACTTGGACTCAAACCTTGCCGACCAAATACACTTAGGTTCATATATAAGATAAAATCAACAACTAATAACTCTGACACCCCACAAGTTGGAGCTGGGTCAAACACATGCCTAGCTTGCTAAGACAAACTTAAAAGAAAAACAAACTACATAAAAGTTAACAGTTGTGCATTTAGGAAAAAATGATCTCCTCCTAAATCTTGCAATACATAAGTAAAGCACTAACACCCCCTGAAACTGATAAGATCTAGCAGGTAGCAATAGGTATTCTCCAGCAATGCAGAAGCAGTCTTAGAAGAGCATCCCTTGTAATATCGCTAGACTTGTAGGTGCAATTAAGAATAAGCATCTGGAACTTTAGCTTGCATCTAGAGTAGTACATGGCAAAAGACATTTGTAGAAGTCATTTGAGTCATCATTGTTATTGAAGTAGTTTCCTACAACAAGCACCACTACCCAAATGACGAAAGGCAGTCAGATAAGAGCACTGCTCTAGTATTATTACGCTATAGCAAGTTGTCAACATGCTTGAGACATATGCACTGCAACATGACAGATGAAAGGTAGTCGAGATAAGAGCATTGTTATAGGAATATTGGGCTATAGCAGGTGGCCAACATGCTTGAGGCATATGCGCTCATATAGGATAGATGCACTGGAACAAGTGTCACCAGAGCACAACTTAATATGGGGAACTAGGCAACGTGGTCGGATGAATGATCTTTTCTCCTCTGTATCTCTGCCTCTCACCAACCACAAAGAATAAGAGAGTAGTTGTGGTGGGAAATTGTAAGGGGACTCCTTGGTAATTGAAAACTTGGCAAATTTCGAGCAAATATCACTGATTGAGGGAATCAAATTAATAACAAGGCATGCATAAGAAAAGAACTCTCAATAAAGAAGCATACAAATGCAACTTTGTAGATAATCGACACAGTACTGCTAGGGGTTATTGGGGCGCTGTTGAGTGGGAGTCGAGGGGAGGCTACCCTCATAGGGGCTCAGGGGTGGAGCTGCTAAAAAAGGGCTATGATGGTGGGGGAAAACCATCAGAAATCTTATAGATATAAAGTTGAGGCACATAAAGAGGTTGGGCATGAAGCGCAACGACCCTTGGTGGTGCGACGATCAGTGGGGGCATGAAGCGCAACGACCCTTGGTGGCGCGACGATCAATGGGGGTTACTACCAAACATAAAATTTGTATTTACGGGATTTTGATAATGTAGTATTTTACAAATACAGGATGACATAAATGCATGATTCTTGGAAATCCAGCAAACCAAACATGCCCTAAAAGGGCTATTGAACTTATTGAAGAAGCTTAACATGCAAGCTAACTATGAAAACAATTTATATCATAAAATCATGGAAAAATGTGAAAGTGAAAAATCGTAGAAGTTTGTTAAAATCATGATAAATTATGAAAAGTAACAAAAAGTTGTGAAAAATCGTTGACGTAAGTTTTATACGAGAACAACATTCGACTAACCAAAATCAAGAAAAATTCTGTCTTTTTCCCAAAAGTAGGAGACTTTTATTACTAGGCTACCACCTAGGATTCTATCTTCTCTTGTCCCTCTTACATGACGACTAGGGTTTAGGATCCTTGCTCTAACGTCATGTGGAAAGTAAGATTGGCCGCAATGAGGTAGTTGTATCGGGTAAAACCCTACTTCTATATTTTAGAGAGGGGGGCTCTTACAACTTGAACTCAAACCTTGATGGGCCAAATACACTTAGGCTCATATACAAGATAAAATCAATAACTGATAACTCTAGCAATGACTATCACCATCATTGCCACGTTGCGCATCAGTTGCCGAGAAGGTATAATGTTTCTCCTATTAAGGCTATGGAAATCGTCCAATCAATGCCCCATCCACATAATGACAAAGACTTTCGACGGGAAAAAGGAAGATGAGGAATATGAGGACATGCTCCGAAGAGGATGAGTACAAGCACTAAGCACACCATGTTCTAGTTTTAAGGACACCCGATCTTCCTCCCCTAGATTTTTGCCACATCAACCTCTTGTGCATCGAGGTTGAGAGCTTAGGGAGGATGTGCATAGTCATCATTGATAGTGGCAGTGTCAGTGATGTTGTTGTTGGTATATATGCCCATAGAGCCATCCCAAGCGATTGCATGGAGTCGGATATTAATTAATCAATTAATACGATTAATTGGTTAATTAATTAATTTCAGAATATTCTAATTAATTCATGAGCGTTTTAATTGACGCAGACTTTCTGTTTACCGAAGGAAACCCTGCTTCCTTTCGTCTCCTATTTAAAGGGGATTGACGATCGATGTCTTTATAAGATATTGAGAGAGGCTTTTCAGTTTACGCTCACGTACGTAAACCCTAGCCGTCACCGTCCTCAGGAGAGAAAGGAGAGCACCGCGATGCTAGCACGTCATTGTACAGAGGCTACTCCTTCCTGCCGGCTTAGGAAACGCGACATGGAGTTCCAGTCCATCCGCGTGGACGAAGTAGAGACGCAGACGCTGAGACGCCTACGTTCGGAGGACGTCGACGACCGTCCATACGCGCTATGAACGGCTTACATTACCGCACGAAAGGAGCGCCGCCGAATCTTCCCGCGACGCGTTCGGAAGACGGGAGAGAAGTACCGTCCGTGTAAGCCAGGATCGTTGCACACCATCGTACAGCGGGACATCGCCGGTCTTGCTCCGCAATAAGGTATATCCCGCGAACACTCTTTCTGAATACACTGTTGTCGACGAGATCCTGTTTCGGGTTGCGTGGAAATATTTTTTTTATTGCTTCCGCCGTGCATGTTTCCTCCACAAAACCCATGAATTGTCTCAGCAATGACTATTCTGGCTTTGGGGTTATGTCAAGAATCTCCACTAACTCCCTACTGCCTCTATATTTATAGCACTCATGGACATGTCACGTCCATATGCCTCATCACTTTTTCCTATCAAGTGTCTATATCAGCATGGTGTGATGCTGTATGATGTGCTACCCTACAAGTTAACACACATCATTCTCGGGTAGCCATGGCAGCCACGTCCAGCCCGACAACTTCGCCAACATATGTTCTTTTTAGACTCCTAAGGGTCTCTTTTGCTGACATCCTCAGTCAGCTACACCTCACTGATGAGCTTTTCGCCGGATGCCAGTTTCGGTGACTTGGAAATGCATCTTTGAGCCACAAATGAACTCGTCTTTCTTAATTGGGGAGCTAATGTAGGTAAACCTTTGGCCTTCAGTCTTGATTTATCTCATGAGTGCCTGATTTATTCTTGAGTAGGTTATCTTGCTAGTTTGCTGTTTCATTCAAATCTAGGACTTAGTTGAGAGTTTTTAAGTTTTAATATATAATTTTGTGTTTGTTATTAACCATTAAGTTTGTTGGATATTACCTTGGTAATTTTGCGCACTTTCCTGAATCATGAGGGTTTCAGCCTAGTTATAAAACACAACCTAGGGGGAGTGTTGTCTAGGTAGAGTTTGATTGTGCAATCGACTATTTGGGGATTGATTACCCATCATAGATGGGAAGGTAAGTGTTAATATATTTCATATTTATTCTATTTTGTAATCTCTATATCCTGCTGGACCTCTATGTAAATTATCCAGCTTCTCTTATTAATAAAAAGGGAGAAGACCTATGGCCTCTCTCAACGCTGCATTGCACGTTGCATTGCGGCACCACATTTCACATGGTATCAGAGCAAGGTTCCTAACCTAGCCCTACCCAGCCGTCACAACCCAGCGCCACCGTCAGTCGGCCGGCAACCAGCCTTCCCCGGCCGCCAGCATGAATAGTAATTCCGGCGGTGAACAGTAACTCCAGCGGTGAACAATGCGCGTCGTGAACAGTACGACAGAGTGAACAGTAATTCCTGCGTGAACAGAGCACGTCGCCAACCTTCCCCGGCCACCGCGCCGCCGGCCCAAGGCGGGTGGAGCAGCCGTCTCCCGGGCCAGGCGCCGTAGCCTCCGTCCCCCCTTCTCTTCTATCTCCAGATCGTCGGGTCCTTCAGTTGATCCAATGGATTTCTAAATCCCAAACCGGAGGGTCCCGTCGGTACGTAAGAAATTCCTAATCACATCTCCTCCATGTGTGATTAGGGAATTTCAGTTGGGGGTTGTGGATGCGTCAGATACGCATCTGATCTTGTGACGTGACGTGTATCTCCCCGTTACCCATATCTTCTTGTGATGTGTATCAATCCGTCACTCTTCTTCTCGTCAAATCATGGAGGACACCAAGGCATCTACCATCTACAGTGAGATGTCTCCTATCCCCTCCATCAAGCTGAACGGGAAGAATTATCTCTTATGGATGAATGCTGTCCATACTGTATTGGAGTCACGCGACAAGGCGAGACACGTTGATTCTGATCCTCCTACACTTACTGACAAAGGCTATGCTGAATGGAAGCTTCATAACAGCCCGGTGAAGACCTGGTTGTGGGGGAGCATGGAACCTGGGATTGCCTCGAGGTTCATGTTCTACACTACCGCCAAAGAGATCTGGGATGCAGTGAAGAAACATTATTCTCAAGAGAAGAATGCGCTTCGTCAGTTCATGATATATGATCGCCTGTTTGCAGAACGACAGGGAGACAGACCTTTAGAAGAATACTTTGGAGTGATTCAAGGTATTGCACAAGAGCTGAGTTTCTACCATCCAGTAACTGTCCAGGAGCAAGTCAAAGACAGAGATGACTTGATTACAACAAAATTCTTGTCTGGTCTGAGTTCTTCATGCAGTTCATCCTGCAGTATTATCTTAGCTTCTGATAAACTTCCTAGCTTGGAAGAGGCCTATTCAAGGATTTTATAGGCAAATTTTGAACCTGTTGATCCTACCGTAGTCTCATCTCAGGGAGATTCTCATGCTTCTGTAGTTGCTGCAGTGAGAGGAGGACGGACAGGTATGGGCTGAGGACGTGGAACTCGCCCTAAATGCACTTTCTGTGACAAACCTGAACACACAGTTGAGAAATGTTGGAAGAAGCATGGTCGACCTGCTGCACCACTTGTGGGAGCAACAAACTATGCTACCACTACTGAGTCTACTGAGCCTCCTACTTCGAGTTCTGGTCCTTGTGGCATTACACCCACCAAGGAGGAATATGATAGATTTATTCTGGCTACTCAACATCTGAGCTTGGGATCATCATCTTCAGCCAACTTGGCGTCCACCACTGGTAATCAAGCTACCTCTTTATTGGCTTCTGGTTCTACTTCATCATGGGTCGTTGACTCTGGAGCGTCACAACATATGACTAGTATGAGGAGACTTCTTCATTCCATTGACTCACATATTCCTCACAAATCTGTAACAATAGCTAATGGTTTAGTGAGGAGAGTGTTAGCCAGTGGATCTGTTTCTCAGACTCCTGGAATTGATCTTAAATCCGTACATTATGTGCCTGCTTTTCCTTTTAATCTTCTGTCTGTTGCTAAGTTGATTGATACTGTGAAATGCACGATAACTTTTGATCCTTCTTGTTTTGTATTACAGGATCTCAAGAGTATGAGGACGATTGGTGGTGGGCCTAGGAAAGGTGATCTCTACCTCTTCCACGGTGACAGTCTGCCTCGCCAAGTGTCTGCTCCTACTCCTGCTATCCTGTTGAGTGGCTCTCTCTTACTGTGGCACTACAAATATGGACATCCTTCATTAGAGAGCCTGAGAAAGTTAGAACCAGAATTGTCTCAAGTATCATCTCTAGAGTGTCAGTCCTGTCAACTGGGGAAACATCATAGAATGTCTTATCCCGGTCGTGTCAATAAACGAACGTCATGTCCTTTTGAGTTGGTCCATAGTGATGTTTGGGGTCTTGTAAAAGACCATAGTTATAATGGTTTTCGTTATTTTATCTCTTTTGTGGACGACTTCTCGCGTATGACTTGGATTTATTTGTTGAAAAGTCGAGAGTCTATGCTATCTATTGTCAAACATTTTCATCAAGAAATTAAAGTTCAATTTGATTGCAATATTAAAGTTCTTCAATCTGATAATGTCTTGGAGTATGTTCAAAATGCTATGGCTGATTTTTGTAGTTCAGTTGGGATGATACATCCTACATCCTGTCCTCACACCTCTCAGCAGAATGGGGTAGCAGAGAGGAAAAATCGTCATCTTCTTGATATTACCAGGACAATCATGTTTCAATCTAATGTTCCTAAGCGTTTTTGGTCTGACGCCCTTCTTACTGCTTGTTTTCTTATCAACAGGCAACCTTCTTCTGTGCTTCAAGGACGTACTCCTTTCTCTGTCCTACGTCCCAAAGATCAACCTTTCCTTGTTCCTCTTAGAGTGTTTGGTTGTACTTCTTTTGTCTACAATTTTGATCCTAAGGCTGATAAGTTATCTCCTAGGTCAATTAGGACTCTCTTTCTTGGGTACTCCAACACTAGCAAAGGGTACAAATGTTATTGTCCAAGTCTTCGTCACATGTTTGTGTCTAGAGATGTTACTTTTCATGAATCCACTCCATATTTCTCTAGTGTTCCCAGTAAGGGGGAGCAATTATGTGAGAGAGTGCCACCATCAGATGCTAATGAGAGAGTGCCACCACCACATCAGAGTGAGAGAGTGCCACCTATCATTCCTGACTATACTATATTTCAGGAAGAGCAACCAGCAGATGGTTCACCAATTTAGCAATATTCACATGTTTATAGCAGACGAGGCAGACAAGATCCAGAGGAGGTAGCGACTCCAGTCTCTGAGCCCTCCCCATCCTCCTCTACTCAAGGGATTCCTGAAGAACCATCTGACCTTGATGTTCCCATTGCTGTTCGCAAAGGTACCCGTTCCTGTACTATTCGACATCCTATTACAAATGTGTGTTGTTTGTCCAAGTTATCTCAGCAGGCTCGCTCATTTGCTCTTAGGATTGATTCTGTGGTCATTCCAAGAAATCATCTTGATGCTATGAAGGATATTGGCTGGAAACAGACGCTATGCATGTTGAAATGTCTGCTCTGTTGCAGAACAACACCTGGGAACTTGTTGACTTACCTCTAGATAAAAATGTTGTGGGATGCAGATGGGTATTTACAGTAAAACATAATCCAGATGGTTCTGTGGAGAGATTGAAAGCTAGACTGGTGACAAAGGGGTACACTCAGACATATGGGGTTGATTTCTTTGAGACCTTTTCACTAGTGGCTCGTCTGAATTCTGTGCGTATTCTTATTTCTCTGGCTACTACATTTGACTGGCCTCTATTTCAGCTCGATGTCAAGAATGCCTTTCTTCATGGTGATCCACAAGAGGAGATGTACATGGAGCAACCACCTGGTTTTGTTGCTCAGGGGGAGTGTCAGAAGGTGTGTAGACTGAAGAAAGCCATCTATGAATTGAAACAATCTCCTAGAGCTTGGTTTGACAAGTTCAATGATGTTGTGTTAAAGATGGGTTTTTCTCGTTCTGTTACCGATCACTCTTTATTTTATTCTACTTCTTCTGGTGGATCTATTATTATTGCTGTGTATGTTAATGATATTGTTATCACTGGTAGTGATTCCACAAGCATATCTCGTGTGAAAGCGGGCTTGCAGGGGCACTTTCACACAAAGGATCTGGGAAAACTGAGATATTTTCTGGGCATTGAAGTACTTAGATCTCATGCAGGTACCATTTGTCTCAGAGAAAATATGTGCTGGATTTACTACAGGAAACTGGTACGAGTGAGTCCAAGCCTGTGTCTACTCCTATGGACTATCATGCGAAGGAGATGACTGATGATGCTGATTATCCAGATCCAAGATATTACAAGAAAATTGTGGGAAAATTGATATATTTGACAGTCACACGTCCTGACATTTCTTTTGCTGTAGTAGTGAGTCAGCATATGAGCTCTCCCAAACAGTCTCATTGGACATCTGTCTGTCGTATTCTGAGATATATGAAAGGTGCACCTGGTAAGGGAATCACCTATTATAGGCCGAAGACTCCTGTATCCACACTGTCTCTTACTGGTTATGCAGATGCAGATTGGGCTGGTAATCTGAATGACAGGAGATCTACGTTTGGATATTGCACATTTTTGGGGAATCATCTTATTACCTGGAAAAGCAAAAAGCAAACTGTTGTGGCAAGATCTAGCACGGAAGCTGAGTATAGAGCAATGGCACATGCATGTTGTGAGTTGCAGTGGGTTCAATATGTACTTTCTGAATTAAAGATTCATGTTTTGTCTCCTATAGAACTCAGATGTGACAATCAAGCGGCTATATACATTGCTAAGAATCCAACCTTCCATGAACGTACTAAGCACATTGAAGTTGACTGCCACTTTATTAGAGATCAGATCAAGAATGGAACTGCTGTGACTCTACATGTCAAGTCTGAAGATCAACTTGCAGTTGTTCTTACGAAGCCATTGAATCCAGCAGCTTTCTAGAGTTTTTGCAACAAGCTGGGTCTACACGATGTGTACACTTTAGCTTGAGGGAGAGTGTTAATATATTTCATATTTATTCTATTTTGTAATTTCTATATCCTGCTGGACCTCTATGTAAATTATCCAGTTTCTCTTATTAATAAAAAGGGAGAAGGCCTATGGCCTCTCTCAATGCTGCATTACACGTTGCATTGCGGCACCGCATTTCACAGTAAGAATATGTATTAATAAATGAATCTGTTCCCATGACATATTTAACCTGATTATTTTTAAGTACATGCCTGATTGTGAAACTTTTTTGCTGATCAAAGAAAAAAACGAAAATACAAAATTGCCTGTATTTTAGTAACCTTTAAAGGCTGTGGGTCTTTATGGAATTGTTCCTTTATTAGAAGTAAATTTAGTCAGTTTGCATTATGCTAACTTATATGATAATGTCCTCAGGAAGTTGTGGACCAATATCTCGGTTGTTGAGAAGAGGTCATTTACAAAACTTGATAGTCTGTGGTTTTCCTTGTACAAGGAAGGGTTGACAGAAAAGCCTCCTGCTCAAAAGGATAAGGTCCTAAAGTGGATAAATGAGAGGAAAATCTTCACAAGGAAATACGTATTTGTTCCTATTGTATGCTGGTATGTGCTAAGCTTATCAAATTTGTTAGACAGTATCATATGTTTTCATTCTATATATTAAACTATACAGGGGGCACTGGAGTCTTCTCATATTATGTAATTTTGGGCAAAACATTAATGCAAAGACTCAAAATCCTTGTATGTTGCTGCTCGATTCTCTAGAGAAGGCTGGCCCTAAGAGACTTGAACCAGATATACGAAGGTAATGACGTATAACAATTATGATAAACAATGACATAGCATTTAGTTAGATCTGGTTTTAACCTTCCAACAGTTTCATCCGGGACATCTATGAAACTGATGTCAATCAACCAGAGGAGAAAAAAATGCTGTCTGCCATACCTCTTCTTGTTCCTAAGGTGAAACTTAGTTACCCCTACATCCTTTCTGCTTATAAGTTTTACTTTTGGAGTAACTGTGACATTTTCTAGGTTCCCCAACAAAGGAATGGCGATGAATGTGGCATTTTTGTTCTTTATTTTATGTACTTGTTTATGAAGAGTGCTCCTAGAAATTTCAATATTGATCGTTATCCATATTTTGTAAGTTTTCCTTATATATCTTGACATTCTGACCATACCAGAATGAGCTATGCTTCAATTTCTTTGACTATTTCTACACATGGCTTTAGCTCACAGAAAAGTGGTTTGAAATGGAGGAGTTAGAAAAGTTTCGGAAGGACCAGCTTCTGAATAATGCAAGTTCCTCAGGCACAGTAACTGACATGGAACAATTCTTCAAAGGTGGATCTTTAACAGATGTGGGTTCACATTTCTCTTTCATTTGATTCCGCTATTTCTCTTACCGCACATAGATGGCTTATATTAAAAGTGACTCTGTTTGTGGAAGTCTTCTCTTAAATACCTGATATACTTATTCGTCTTAGTTTAAACTGTGCTGTTTTTTTTTGTCTTGTTTTCTCCATCTGAAGAATGTAAGCATGCTGAAAGTCTAAATTTTTGATCTCTGTATATGCCAGCAAATCCTTAATAGCTGCTAGATAGTTGCCTGCTGCCACAGTAGTTGACTTTCTCTACAAGGAGTTTGAAGTTTTCACTAATATTACTGATTCTATAATCTGTGCTAACACTATTTCATTTTCATGCTTTATCATTGAGCGAAGATGAACAATACTGATGGTGATCAAAACATTATACAGAAGGTTTTTTTAGGAATACATGAAAATAGTAAACCATTTATACTAACTGCTTCTGACCATAGTTTAAAATTTCCTCAAAATTGTCGAAATTTCCACAATTATTTCCATACCGATGGCCAGCGGACATCGAAATACACTGTCGAAACGCACTGTCCATCGAAATTTTTCTTTCTTTTCAATGAACTATGGATTGCTTAGAGCATATTTTTATACAGTTTTGTGCCTTTAACTTTATACATCTTGTGCCTTTAAGTTTATACATCATGCTTGCAAACTATAATGACTTAATTCATTGATTTCACTGCTGAAAAATGACATCAAAATTCTCCATCAAAATCCCCATCGAAACAGTTCAGGGTCCTTCACTCACACATGAGGAGACCCCCACCCCCGCATATCCATTATGAAATATTATTGCATATTTGAGTAGATCTACACTAGTAGATAATTCTGGTAAAATTTCATAAATTAATTCGTTGATTTTGCCTTCGAAACGCCAGGAACACATTTGTCAAAATTTCCATCGAAATTTCAGTAAATTTCTATTTCTGTGGCCAGCGAAACGACATCGAAATCGGACATTTTCTTCCTTGCTTCTGACACAGCTCTTCAAATTGGGGTAAATACATCAAGCATGGCAAAGCTTATGACATAAATTATGAACTTGATCACCTGATAATACCCTTGGGAAGTGGTCAACAACCTGATCTTTTGATTTCAAAAAGGGAGTATAGATCTCGTTTACATCTGCATTTCTAACGCAATGACGGCCCATCTCAATATGTTCTTCTTTCATAACAAACCGAACTACTGGCAATGGATGTGCCTACATGATTCATATATATATAGATGGCTTCTGTTAACCAAATTGAGGAATTAGAGATTTAATCCACAAACGTTCAACTTAAACAGTGGATCCGGAACATTGTTCTTTTTTAGCAGCTGTAGTTTACTGGATTCAGCTAGCAAAAGTATTCATGTGGTTGGCCTATCAAGGGGACAACTGGAATAGAAATGTTGTACACCAAAGACATTGTGACAGGATTATGACAATAACATTGCTACATATTGGTTTGTTCTTCAAAGGGACTTGCATAACCATCATAGAAACCAATTCCAACAGACTTTAGATCATTTGATTTGGGATGTCAAACTAGAATCAAAATAAGTGTAACGAAACTAGTTACTAAATGGCCAGGGTGACAAATCAACCGGATAAATCCATATAAAATAGGAGCATATGATATCGAGCTTCACTACAGTGTGTATCCTAATTAGCAATATTTAGGGTAATAATTTACTTGTGTGGTGAGGGCAAAGGCTCCTAATGTATCCTCTATCCACACTACTAGACGGAGCGAGATACCTAACTATGCCATCCTTCTACTCTTTTGATGGAACGATATAACTAGATCCATTAGGCTATATGAGCATTTGTTGAATCCCCAAAACAATTAAAAGTATTTGCATGATCTGACTATCAAGTTACGAACACAGTTTCAATCGTTCTTTCACTCCTAGTGCTTCATTCACACCCAAAAGCACATGATTGAGGCCATGAACTCAATCACATGCTAATAATCAGGAATTTATAATCAAAGATTATCCACAATAGAAGATAGACTAGAATCAAGATAATGCCAGAAAACAACCATGAGTTGCACCTGTCTCTACTATTTGTAGTTCCCATGATAGAACTACAGATATAGTTGGCTTTGAATGCGTCGTTGGCTAAAGGGGGAAGGAATGCTGGTGGGTGATGGTGGATGGTTATGTATACTTCATTGGACTCCCTGGAATCGTCTTCTTGTAGTCGCTTCACGTTACGATTTCCAGTATATTGCTTTTAAAGCCAAGAAGTTGACTTGAGAAGCTCATTGGAAAATGATGGTTGTGCGATAAAACCATGCAACATAGCTGCATTTTTGTGTACATAATACCCTGCTTAATACTATAAAACCGATCTATAGCTGCATTGTTGTGTACATAATACCCTGCTTAATACTATAAAACCGATCTACATGGCCTTCCAGCACAAGTAGTATCAAATGGAATGACCAGGCAACTGCTATGGTTGTTGCTCATTTTCCAGCCAGTACAACAATCTTGTTAAGAATCCACCGTGGTCTTGTAAATGTTTGACTTTGCTACAGCTCAGCTTGGGTGGTCACGGAAGTCTTTATAAATTGCATGTCTATGCCATTGTTTCTGTATTTGGCTTTTGGGATGAACATGGCCATGCCAAATGATAGATACCCGTTTTGATCTTGTTGGATGTGCTGCTTTGAACTACATGAGTTTTATGAGTGTATAGATCAGCTACATGCTCATGGAACATGATGTGGACATCAAGACCGCTTAAATTGACTTCAAATTGTGTAGACTTAGCATTTAAGTTATGCCCCAAAATCATCACTTTATACACGAGATAGTTGAAACTTTAGTAAATAGGAATTCAACTGATTTAACTAGTAAAAGAGTACAGATGGCTATAAAATTCATCTAAACTTGGGTATAACAAGCATACAAATCTTTCATCACATGAAATATGTGCTTGGGTGCTCATTCTGGTAGTTGTTAATCGGTTTATTTCATTGGGGACATGTTGGATCTATTTTGGTTGAGCTAGGGGTGAAGGCAACCATGATAGTAGTATCTAGCTCTCAAATAGCATCCAATTCAACCTTCAAGAATACTTTTGGTGATGTACGAGGGGGAATGATCTACCTTTCATCTCTACTCTTGGGAAAATGAAGCCGTTTGGTGGGCATTTCGAGAGGCAATAATGCAGGCATGGTATGGCACTGTTCAGCATCTTTGTCTATGGTATGAACTGACCATTGAGGAGACAACCTTAATCAGGTTGGGAAGGTGGCTGTATGTCTCTCAGTTTTCGTGCATGGGGAGGTATTGTTAGTTAGTGGCTTCTATAAAGGATTATTCACTTTCTATATGTGTGAGACGGGGACCATGGAGATTATATGGATCCCTTTATGGAGATACCAAGGACAGTTGGGAGGGCTTGAAGTGGGAGACGTTTTCTATTGCGTGGTGTTGATGGAGACGAGGAAAGGTGAAATTATGAGAAAGCATTAGATAGATGTTCGGCAGATTGTGAGGAATATGCGCTTTAGCAAGTGGGTAAGGTTGTGGGGATGGATAATGTGTCCTTCAGTTTGGGCTATGATTTGGTGTCTTCATTAGTGATGTAAATCCCAGAGTTGTACCTTCGTTATAGGGGAAAGTTATGGGGAGCTCTTTGATTTTGGGTTCTTATGAAGGTAGAGGTGTCCAAGTTTATGGAGGTTGAGAATGGCGGGATGTAGGGTGGAAGTTTAGGGGTTCTTATTTTTGGATAGTTTGGCCTCTTTATTGCACTGTGCAGGTGGTCGGTGGTTGAGGCAACCTCTGTACTCATGTCGTCGGAATTGCTTCATTTATCAGCGTCGTTTTAGTGCCACTGCGCCACCGTTCTCATACTGGGCAACGAGGCTCCCTGATTACAGTGGTTGCTCACTAGGCCTAGGGATGTAGTGAGTAGGGGTGTTGAGGCGAGCAACATCACTTTAGAGCGGGAGATTCCAAAGCATCTAACTATGAGGGTTGTCTGGACGATTTAAGGGCTAACATTGAAGGATGGAGGAAGAGCAATGTTCTCAAAAGCGCGAAGCGGGAAGCGTGCAGAAGGGACCTTGTAGTCGATTAATTGCCAGGCGGGCGATTAAGCTGGCACTTTTTAGGAAAGCGGATTTTAATTTCTTATAAACTTTTATGAAAAATTACATACATATGTACATAAATATTATATTTTGGAACTTTTATACATATTTAAACTAAACGTTGTACGCAACAATATTATACACCCAAATAGTTTATAACACAACTATAAAACAATGATTGTAGCCATATAATATAGTAAACAATATACATGTCATAGATAAAGCACCCTACACATAAAATAATAAGTGTATATACATGATACAACAACAATTTTATATCACATGCTTACATAGTTAAACAGTAAACATTACCTAGCTACCTTACAAACATATTGTTACATTTGCACATCATCGATTAGTCATACATTACAGCAGTACAATTAATCAAAGTAAGCATTCTAAATTGGATAACAGTTACATATAATTTACTTGGAGACATTACAGAACTATCCTATTATTACAGCTTACATACAAAGTATGCATTCTAAATTAGAAATAGGTATATCATAGAACATTTAATGTATGCTAGTTTAATATATTATAGTCAATACTAACCAGACCATATAATGTACTTAATGTTACATGCTTACATTACTTTTTTTAAAAAGCGGGCGAAAAGCGGGAAAAAGCAGGTGAAGCGGGCAAAAAGCGGCTGCTTTTCTTCAATCTGCTCCACTACTGCTTTAGGGGGCTTTCAAGTGGACAGGACCTCTTGGCGATTAAGCGGCCGCTCAGTATGATTTTTAAAGCACTGAGGAAGAGTTTCAGTCTAGTTTAGTGAGTGACCTTAATAAGATGATATCCAAGGATTCCTTGGGGATCAAAGGCCATGGATATTTCATCTATGCTTTCTCTTGGTAGCTATGATGATCAACTACATAGCGGAGAAAGTTTGTTTGCAAGAGAACTAGCCTTTTTGCTGAGGTTCTGGATGGGCCTGTTCCTCCGGCAACAGAATCAGGGTTATGCCTTTGTTAAATGGTAATTGGGGAGGAAAGCTTGTGGTTGAAGTGGTGATTTTAATAGGCTGGGGCTGAGGAAGTATCACTGTTGGGGGGAAGGACCAACTAGGAGAGCTGATCCAATTTGAAAGTGGATAACAATCAAGAGAATTTGAGGCGGATGGGGTGCCAGGGGTTTCTTTCTAGTAGGATGAAAAAAAGCACTGTAGTTTCAACAGAAAACAATAATCTTTGGAAAAGGATCTCCTCATGCAACGATCAAATTACCTAGGTCAATGATTGGAATTTTCAGTGCTGAGATCTTTGGGGATTTAGTCTTTAATTTGATCATTTGAGCAGGCCGTATTTTCGCCTTTTATATTTGCACTTTCTCTTTGATCTCTTGAACTGTGCTTTGGTTCCTTCGTAAAGAAGGAATATTGCAGGGTATACCATGAGTTTATTTTTCTGTAACTTGAATGATATATTGAATATCAGCCATTGGTATTCACAGTGCTGACATCTTTGGGGTTTTGCTCTTTATTTTGATCACTTGAGCAGGCCGTATCTTTGCCTTTTTTGTATACACTTTCTTTCTGATCTCTGAACTGTGCTTCAGTTCCTTCGAAAAGAAGGAATATTGCAGGTGTATCATGTGTATTTATTTTTCTGTACTTGAATGATATTTTGAATCCAAATAAAGTCAATACTCTACTTTCAAGTTAATTGGGGAAGGAGGCCATGTTTCCTCTGGCTATGTAACCATGGGAATGCACGAGGAACCTTAACAGATGGTGCTCTAACTTCTAGCTTTTTAGTGGAGATTTTAGCTGGAAGGGGTTCAACCTCTTTGTCTTGCACTTGAATGACGTGGAATTCATAGGGCATGGAACCGAGACCATGGCTTATTTTCAAGTTTCACATTGAATTAGTGCCCCAATTGGTACCTGATAGCTGAAAATTGCAGAAACCTCCTTCCTTCATGTTCATCAATGCTCCAAGGCAACTAGTTTCTGCTTGCATTTCTTTGTTGTGAAATGCTTCATAGTTGTACCTGTACCTGCAATGACTGAAAAGATGTTCCACACCAAGGTCCTAAAAGCTCACTTGAATGTGATTGGCATGGAACTTGTAGCTATGCTGCAAAAGCTTTGTATTAGCCTTTCAGTGTATTTATTTTCAGGAACTCTCATCTGACATCTCTCTTTTTGTGAAAAAGATCTTTAATATATCTACTACTGACATGGCTGATTGCTTGCTGAGAGGTAGCTTGCATCCCTTTGGGGTGATGATAGTGCGGCACTTGCACATGGAATTAACAAGCACCTTCTTATCGTCTACTGTATTTCATCCACTATAACAACTATGATCAAAGGCTTTATGCAGTCCAGGATCAATATGAAAAAAGAAAGGAAAAAGAGGATCAATATGAAAAACTGAAAAAAAAGATCAATATGAAAAACTGAGATCATTGAAGTAGGAACCACAACAATTGAAGTTGGTTTTAGCTTGTAGTTAGGGCTTCTCTTCCTTCTTTCAACTATATTCTTTTAAAAAGAAGTTCTCGTGAGTTCCGTGCTGGCCTGCTTTCAAGACCTCTATTCTCAGGGACTTTCTTGGGAATAATTTGACCAATCCCTCTCTTTTCCATGTCTCCTTCTGTACTCTCCAATCTTGTACTTGCGGAGGAGAGGTCCAGAGTATTTCGTTTCTCTATCTGTGATCTAAAACGAATTCATCAATTGTTATATTTATTATTATTTATCTATCTATATTTTAACATCTGAAATGTATATTATATAACATCTATTCTTGTTACTAAAGAAGCATCTGGTTGCCTGTCGCCACAGTGCTGCCAACTCCCTTGATAATCTTATCCTTTTGAAGTACCAATTATTGAATCTTGTCTACCTCAAAATCTGTTGTATTGTCTGTGAGGACTTGAAATTGTCATACTATTATTCTTAGTGAAATTTATGGCCCATAAGCTGTGAGGCTATGATAAGTTATAAGTTACTGCTCAGAGTTCCCTTTCTTTGTTATTACTTATTAGTGAACCTTGTTCTAATCAGTAGGCAAAACTTCTTCCAATTACACAATGGAAATCCATTACAAAAGTTCCAAAGAGATTAAGAAGGAAAACTTTTTCTGGTGCTTTAGGAGCCTTTTTTTACTAACCTATCGTATGAGTGAATGAGATCGTTCTGACACAAGTGACATCTGATACTAGACACAAAGGTTCCTGACAGGTCTGAAGAAAGTGAGAAAGATTGAGATCAACTAAAGAAGCGTTGCTGAATTTCTGATCTGTATAGATGATAAAATAAACTGTGTTAGTTGGGACCCATTGTGTTTACATGAGAATTACCTTAGAGCTTTGTGACGTTTTTTGTACATCACACTTGTAACAGTGCAGTGAAGCTTCTCACAGAAATTTAAAGTCTTTCTAAATTTTCCAAGAACCTAAGTGGTACTTCGTTAAGTACTATCTGGTTATCTTGCTTGTTTCAAAATCTCTACTTTTTCAGCTATACATGATCGTTCCTGTGACCATCTGATATTTATCTGTTTAATCCAGGAAAAAGTGGTGATTCTAATTGATTGAACAAGGTTTCTGCAAGCCCCCTTCCCCCTACAATCTTTGTACATACACGCCCAGTTGTTATTTATAACAAACTCTCGCCAGGTGTTGTTATTGTAATTCTAGCTTGTCTTTATACCTGCCTAAGCAAATGCCAGGTTGCTAACGTGCCCATTTTTCCCCTCCAGGCTGCTATTGTTATTTTACTATGTCATTTATTTAGGTTCACATATTATACGGGCCATTAGCTGAACCCAGTACTGTTGGGATCGGATCAAAGGTGACCTGATTGATGATGATACCGTTGCAACTGGTACACGAACACAATCTTACTGTAGGGATTGGGTCAAAGACAGATGCTGATTGATGATGATATACAAATGAGCCGCTGCAACTAATAAGGACACAATCTTACTGTTTTAGATTGCAGAACTTTTAGGTGTTTCCCATCTAGCCTTCGTCACTGAACTGGGCTCATGTATGTTATATGGGGTTGATCCTCTTAAAGAGTACCCATTCTGACGACAATACGGTTCTGTCAGATTTACCTGACAGCCACTGTACTTGTGCAAACGTCTGTAAACATGTATGTATTTTATTTATTTGAATGGTTTCATGAAAGCAATTCCATTTATATTGGCTCTAAGCCTACTTTTATCTTTTTATTCCCACTGTAATTTGTTTCTTGTCATATCAGCTAAGATTACATGTGAAACTCTCCAAATGAAGTTGCACCATGAAACATAACTTGCAGAATTATGTGTATTACCATTCAGACCTATAACTTGAGGATTAGTGCTTATGATCATTCTAGTTTGGGGTACTTTTCAGGATCATGTTAAGGATTGTGAAAAAACCTTGGCGATTGGATTAGGGTATCACGAGTAAAATTTGATGATCATCCATCATACAAGATTTATGAGACCAAAATCTTGCACTTAGGATAGATTTTTGGCTTAATTAAAAAAACCTTGCACTTAGGTAAACGCTTATGATCATTCTAGTTTGGAGTATCTTGCGTGGATTGTGGAAAAACCTTGGCCAATTGAATCAGGGAATACAGAGTAAAACTTGATGATCATCCATCACACGAGATTCATGTGTAATACAATTTAGCGCCCCCCACCCCCCGAACACACACACAACACACACACCAAGTTTAGGCGGAATAAGGTCCAGACCATCCCTTGGAAGCCCAAAATTGCTATAAGGTCGGTCCACCTGACCATTGCTGCCTTTTACAGGTGTTAGCATTGGCAGGTTCCGACGTACTCACTTATTCCAAATACGTACGTACCCCCATTTTTTTGGGTGTACAAACATCTTACCCCATTCAGATGTAACAAGAGAGTTAATCTGTGGAATGAATACATCTTTCGCGTATTTTGCACCTTTTTTTGTTGAAAGGGTGCATCTGCACTTTTGCTTGTAATTCCTTCCAATGTCCAAGTACAATATTTTTGACCGGGGGCGGAGCCATGATGCAGGGACCCATAACGATTAAAAATGTTGCAAAACAATGGCGTTAAAATGATGCTAAATTGTACTACACCACGTTTCAGGTCACATGTGTTCTAGTACATGATACATCCACGGGTGGTCTTTCATGATTGGTTGAAAAATAAAAAAAAGTCGTACTGTTTTAAATTTGTACAAAGTTACTGTGAGTTTTTTTGAAACCACATAGAAAGCTAAGTCAATTTTAAATCTACTTAACATGTGCGTTGCACGGGCGCGACCTCCCCCCTCTCCTCAAAGCGCGCGCACACATATAGGATCATTCGTTGTCCGCACGGGTAACTAAATTTTCACTATCCGTGCAACACGAAAGATACTATTTAGTCAGAAAAGTATCTGTTTGGATATAAAAAATAACTATGTTGTCAAAAAAATAATTATTCAATCAAAGAGTTAAAATCACAGTAAAAATTCTTAAATAAATATGTAACTTTACATTGATTATAAATGTAAACTGATGTATATGTAATGTAAACTATTTAAAAGGTAACGTAATCATGTATACATGTAAAGTAAAAAAACTGTAGGGAAATTAACTATTTTTGGAGCAGGTAGCTATCCACACGAGTGTTAAAGTGATCTCGTGTGTGTGTGTCTATATATATATATATATATATATATATATATATATATATACCCCCACATCGGGCCTTGCGTTGTTGTTATCGTTGTCGGTGCCCTGGTCATGTGGCGGCCAACTGCTCTATAGTCCTACATCAACACCCTCTCATCTAGAGCAACTGGTCAATGATGCCGGTGGTGCCTAATCCAGTGAGACACCTTGCCAAGCTTGATGTGGACGATGAAATCCGGCAGAGGGCAGTCTCACGACTGCATTTGGTGGTTCTCGTCAAGTGGTCGACAAGTGGAAGCTGGATTTAGGAAATTCATAAAAACTCTTCAACCTAAGTTCACATGTCCATCTAGAAATACAACGAAGAGTGACATATTAACTGCATTTAAGTTAGAGAAGTCAAAGATTATTGGAGTGTTTGTTGATAATGATTCTAGGGTTGCAATCACCACATATATGTGGACTTCTGACCATCAAAAGAAGGGATATATGGTCATCACTGCACATTACATCAATAGTGCATTGGAGCTATGTAGTTTTATCTTAAGGTTCCTTTATGTCCCATGTCCTCATACTAGAGAAGTATTAGGTTCTGCTCTGTTGGAAGGGTTGATGGATTGGAAGGTCCATAACAAGGTATCCACAATCACTTTAGATAATTGTTCCATGAACGATGCAAAGATTAGAGAAATAAGAGAAATCCTTCCTCTTAATTCATTGATGTTATCTGGAAAAACCCTACATATGCGTTGTTGCGCGCATATTCTGAATCTTATTGTAAAAGATGGGTTATATGTCATTGAAGGTGGAACGGAAAAGATCTGTGATAGTGTAGCCTATTGGACGGCTACACCAAAGGGAACAGAACAATTCAATGACACAGTAAAATTGCTGAAAGTTTCAACTGCTAAAAAACTTGCTCTCGACTGTCCTACACGTTGGAACTCTACACTTCTTATGCTCCAAATCACATCCACTTATCAGAGGGTTTTTTTTCTTCGATTGAGCCAACGTGAACCAAATTATAAATCACTACCCTCAGATGATGAGTGAGATTTCTCTTCTGAGATATGTGATAAACTTCAAATTTTTCTCAATGCTACTGAGACTTTATCTGGAAGATTATATCCGACATCAAATTTGGGATTTAGCAAAATTTGTAGCATCAGGTTGCATTTGAACAGTTGGTCTACATCAGATAGCGATGTAATAAAAAAATGGCCACTGCTATGATGGAAAAGTTCCTAAAGTATTGGAATGATATCCATGTTTTGATGGCGGTTGCTACAATTTTAGATCTTAGATTTAAGATGAAGATGATCAAATTCTTCTATGCAAAATTGTATGATGAAGAAACTGCAAAGTCCAAGGAAGACAAAGTTTGCAAAGCGTGATCTGATTTGTTGTTAGAGTATCAAGCAAAACATATGTCCGATGATGTATCTTCTAGTCAATTGATATGTTCACAGTCTCCTAATGTATTACTGATGAATGCATATTCATCATGATTTTCAGCCGCCTTTCTGGGACCAATTCGATTCAATACTTTCGATTTCATCTCCTTAATCTCACAAAATGCAAGATTTCTTAACTAATTCAATTATCAAGATTATTAACCAGATTTATATTGATTTTGTGTAGGTCTTGACTAGGTTCAACCATCAAATGGAATTCGTGCGAGATCCTCTAAACTTTGGTTTTGACCAATCGGTCTTAACCAAATGGTTTGCCCAAATAGTCTACCCATGTGGTTTTGACCTCTCAGTCTTAAACATTCACCTATACGTCCTCCACTCACTACTCTACCTAAACGGTCTCAGGATCGTTTTAGCCCATACAGTCTTAAGACCAATTGAGCCCAAACGGTCTCAAGACCGTATGACACTTAACGAGTTCAAAACCGTTTGGACCAAGGACCGATTGGATGTTGAAGACCATTTGGAGGCCATCGGTCCTCAAGACCATTTGGACGACGAAGACCATTTGACGCCATACAGTTTCAAGACCGTGTGGCGTCATATGGTCTCAAGACCGATAGGCCAGTCACCCACAAGACCGTTCGGGCACCAAGACCTTTTGATCGGTGAGACCGTGCAATCCCCATCGGTCCTCAAGACCGTTTGGACCAAGGACTGCTCGGACGACGAAGACCGTTTGGTGCCAAGATCGTTTGGATCCCATCGGTCTTCAAGACCGTTTGCATCTCCAGACCACTTGGAAGCAAGACTGGTTGGGGCGCAAAACCGACCAGATACAAGATCGATAGAGAAAAGAACTCAAGACCGTTTGGTCAGTCTAATCGGTCTCCAAAACCATTCAGTGCAAACCAATTGCCTGATACCGTTTGGATCTGTTCGGTCTTCAAGACTGTTTGGATAGAGACTCGAGACCGATCAGAGGCAGAGACTGATAGAAGCCAAGACCATTTGGATGTCAAACGGTCTCCAAAACTGTTTGCTCCAGACCGTTCTAGCAAACCGTTTGATCCAAACCGTTTGGAGCAGACTCACAACAAAAATGTGAGGACCCCATCCAAGCCTATAAATAGGACCAGAAGGGTCCTCATTTGGGCATCAATCCAGGGACGCCGACATGCTGCCTAAGTGCAAGGTTCGATCAAGCTTCATCCTCCACACTTCCGTCCTCCTTCCACGCCATTATCACACCGCCCACACCTCCTCCTACTGTGAGCTAGGAGGCCAAGAAGAGAAAGAAGGTGGAGAAAATGGTCTGCCCGGTCTGCCTTGGTGGTCCTTTCTCCTCGTCCAGATCTGCTCCGACACGACATAGAAGACTGCATCATCTTCACCGAGATGCGACTACCTTCTGCATCATGCTCATGGCGGAACCTTCCCTCTCTCTTATTCTTCTTGCTTCTCACATCATGAGCAAGTAGTCACTCTTCACTGGGGTGCGGGGACTAGCCCCGCTACCCATGATTTCATATCTTTTCATTTAACATTCCAAGACAATGTATATAACTTTCCATTTCGTTGTTAATTGATAATGTTTGTAGCTTGATTACCTGCTTGCTTTCATCTTATTCTCCCCTATGTTGTGAGAACTTCTCTATGTAGGGTGGAATGTCGATTAATGAGGTAGACTATCAAATTAGAAATAGAATGAGATTCCTTGAGGTCGTAAGTATATGATCCGTGAGGGGACGAGCCATCTAGCCTACGGTGACGCTTCTGTGGCCTAAACATCCATTAGGGAGGGCCACAACCTTAGTTGGATTTTGTGTCTTCTTTGTTAATCAAAGATGTTTGCTTGTAGATTAATCTCCTTCTCGCTTGTCAATTAGTGCGGTTTACTCCCTGACTAGAAATAGAATGGGATTCCTTGAGGTCGTAAGTGTATGATCTGTGAGGGCACGAGCCATCTAGCCCGCGGTGACGCTTCAGTGGTCTAAACATCCCTTAGGGAGGACCTCAGCCTTAGTTGGATGTTGTATCTTTGGAACCGTGAGCGCATGATCCAGATGGCGACAAGAAATCTGATGCCTAAGGGGATGCTTACGCGGGCCTAAAGATCCCTTAGGGAGGGTTCGCAGTAGTTCCATTTGGATAGTTAGATTCTTTCCTGGATGTTTGATGTTTGGATGTGTTTGCATGTGTAGTGGTGGTGAAACCTGAGACCATCCCAGCAATTCCATATCATTAATCTAGAACAAACTTTAATTCTTCTCTTTTACTTTCTTGCAATTAGTTTAATCAACCACAACCCAATCAATCGTTCTAAATATTAGTCTTACTTGTGCTAGATTCGACTGATAAAGATTCTTAAAAATGTTGTCCTTTGGGATTCGATCTTTAACTATACTGCGATAAGACCCATCCACTTGCGGGTAGTATTATTGCATGAGGTTTTGGTAAAAGCTCAGAGATTTCAACCCCGAGTGAGTTTGTAGTGCGATAATATTCCACGTCAAATTCTGGCGCCGTTGCCAGGGACAACAAAATCAGTTAGTCAAATCTAGTTCTTTTAAGGCTAATCTAGGATTTTGTTTTTCTTCTGATACAATCGCTCATCTACTTGAATTTGACTCTACTATGTGGATCTCACTTTTGAAATCTTTCTATTTCAGGCATTTCAAAAGGACTAGTGCATGCACCGATTGATCAATCCTGGACTCACTGCCAGCTTTGATCCAGAGATTGACAGAACCTTTCATCATCAAAATAGAGAAACCAAAGCAAGAATGGCTCAAGAAGAGGAAATAGCCCAAAGGGTGGCTCAAGCCATCAATGCATAGAGAGAAAGACTAATACAAGAAGCTAGGGCTGCAGTTCAAGAGGAAATCTTAGCAACGCAAGTAGCAGAACTACAAAAGGATCTTAGGGAATTCTCAATCCCTAAGGCTGCTGATGTTCATCACCCAGTCCTACCTCCTCCCATCCATGCTCCCAACTTCGAGATACGAGCACACTAGATCACCCTGCTTCAAAACAACCCATTTTATGGCAAACAAGGAGAAGATAGTCAAGAACATCTTTTGAGATTCATCGATCTATGTGCTATGACAAAGCAAATTGGAGTGTCTGATGATGCTATTCGACTCCGTCTCTTCAAGTACTCTCTTGCCGATAAAGCTATATGTAGGTACAACTCCTTGCAATGTGAACCCATTACTATTTGGGAGCAACTTCAAAATGCTTTTCTGGAAAAGTTCTATCCTCCTTCTCTCACTTATGAAATTAGGGGTCTTATAACAATGTTCACTCAAGCCCCTAGAGAAACCCTTGCTGAAGCATGGGAAAGATATAAGGAACTTCTACGCAAGTGTCCACACCATGGAATCCCTAAGAATTAACTCATCGTGATCTTCTATAGGGGTGTGGATGATGATATTAAGAGGTTTTTAGACTCATCGTCTGGAGGAAACTTCATGCGACAAAGTTATGATAGCGCATGGAGGGTTGTCACCCTTGGAGCTGAAAATCAAACTAATTGGGGTAGATCTGTAGGCAAGGGAGTGTTGAAGGTAGCTATGGCTTAAGTTATTCCTGAATACAAGTCAATTGCTAAAACCCTCTTAGTTGCCAAGCAAGATCATATCGAATCATCCCTTACTGCTTTTGGAAGAGGATGTTCATCCCCTCAACAACATGAACAGATTAAGTCAGCTTTGCTGTTCTATGAAGCATGTAAAGATACTGATCACTCCACTTTAGCGTGCAATGTTCTCTATGATGTTGTTCTAAGAAACACATGTGGCCAAGGAGATAATGGTCAAATGGAAAATCTTAATGTTGTCAATACCATCCCTTGTCAAGGATATTACAATCCAAATCAGAATAGGAACCATCCTGGTTTTCAATATGGAAATCCTTCAGGAGAAGAAAACTCATGACAACTTGGTTCAAACAATCAACAACGAGGCCCACCAGGATTCCAGTATAACCAACAACAAAATTTTGGGAATCAAGGGAACTTCAGAGGCAACTTCCCAAACAGGAAATTCAACAATTATTAGAACAACTCGCAATTCCAGAATCCCAACCAGGTCCCTTACCAAAATCAACAACAATGGCAACAAACCAGACCCATTTCTCCTGATGACAAACTGATGACCATTGAGAAGATGCTGCAGTCACATCAAACCATGATAGCTAACTAGAAAATCTTGATAGCTATACATCAAGCATACCAGAAAGCCATTGAATCTCAACTAGTTCAACTTGCAGCTAGCGTGAAGCCACCTGTTGGAGCCTTTACTGGTCAACCAGAGAACAACCCTAAACATCCTGAGCAATTGAAGGTTGTTATGACTCGTTCTGGTCATATATATCCTGACCCTTTTTCCAAGACACCAGTGATTATCATAGATAACCATGACAAGGTGAATAATCAAGTTGACAAAGAACCTAAACCTATTTCGAAGGAGCAGCCAAGCAATGATAAGTCAGAGAAAGAAAATTTTGTAAAACCTACTGCAGAAGAGGAAGAAGCAACACCAGAGCCTGATATTCCTGTGTACAAGCATCGTATACTTTTCCCAGCTTGTTTAAGTCAGAAAAAACTTAACACTCGATTAAAAAAGTTCAAAGAACCCATGAAGAAACTCCATGTTGATATACCTTTTCTAGATGCGCTGGCTGAGATACCATCTTGGACAAGGTACTTGAAGTCACTTCTCACCAAGAAATATATTACTGAAGAATATAAAATAGTCAAGTTAGCAACAACTACTTCAGCCATCATCCAAATTAAGATGCCCAAGAAGCAGAAAGATCCAGGATCTTTTGGGATTTCTTGCCATATCGGTGATTCTTCCTGTAAGAAAGGATTGTACGATCTTGGAGCTAGAATTTCCATAATGCCACTTAGCCTTTGCAAAAGGCTAGGATTTGTTGAACTTCTCCCTACTGGCATGACTATACAACTTGCAGATAACACTGTGACTTTACCTTTGGGAATCATTGAGGATGTCCCTGTCAAGGTAGGGAAAAATTCCTATGTTCCGTGTGACTTTGTCATCATGGACATAAAGGAAGACTCTAGATACCCTCTTATCTTTTGATGACCTTTCCTCGCCACTGCAAGAGCTCTGATCGACGTTGAAGCAAGAACTTTGCTGCTCAGATTAGGTAAAGAAACTCTTGAATTCAATGTTTTTGAAAGCATGCGAAGGCCAAGCATGCAAGAGGAAGTCTACTTGATTGAGTGCGTAGAGCAGATGTCACTCCTAACGCAGGAGAATTATGAATAAGAAGATACTTTAGGGATGACCCTCACCAATCTGAATGTAGAAAGTTCAGATGACCAACAAGTGAAAAGTTGTGTTTTCCACCTCAATACTGCTGAAGAAGATCCTGAAGCCAAGATTGAGGAACTAAAAGTAGTGGATGTTACTAAAGAAGCATGTGAAAAGCCATAAGCTCCTAAAATGAAGCCCCTAACATAAGGATTGAAATACGTGTTTCTAGATGAACTCAAGATCTGCCAGTCATCATAAATTCAGATCTAACGGTGGAACAAGAAGATAAAATTTTGAAGGAATTGAAGGAAAGAAGAAAAATAATCAGCTACAAGATGAGCGACCTCACTGGGGTTAGTCAAGCGCTGTGCATGAACAAAATCCCCATGATGGAAGATCACAAGCCAACAATCGAACATCAACGCAAATTAAATCCTAATATGAAGGAAGTAGTCCGTCATGAAGTCATTAAACTGCTCACTGCTGGGATAATCTATCTGATATCAGATTCGCCATGGGTGAGTCCTGTGCATGTAGTCCCGAAGAAAGGTGGAACTACTGTGATACGTAATGAAAACGATGAACTCATCCCCACTCGAACGGTTATAAGGTGGAGGATGTGCATTTATTACAAGAAGTTAAATAAGGCAACTCAAAAGGATCACTTCCCAATGCCTTTTCTTGATCAAGTATTAGAACGGTTGGCTCATCAAAATATTTCTGTTATCTCGATGGTTACTCTGGATTCTATCAAATACCTATACATCCATATGACCAAGAGAAAACTACTTTCACTTGCCCATTTGGAACATACACATTTAGAAGAATGTCGTTCGGCCTCTGTAATGCACCTGCAACCTTCCAGCATTGCATGGCTGCCATATTCGCTGGTCTCACTAAAACTGTCATGGAAGTTTTTATGGATGATTTTTCTGTATACGGAGATTCATTCGACTCATGCCTAAAACACCTCTCCCTTGTCCTCAAACGGTGTGAAGAAGCACAACTTGTGTTAAATTGGGAGAAGTGTCACTTTATGGTAAAGGAAGGCATTGTCCTCGGCCGTAGGGCCAGTTTTCGAGGAATTGAAGTAGACAAGGCCAAGATTGAAGTAATTTCAAAGCTCTCTATCCCAACGAATGTAAAGGAGGTTCGTGCATTCCTAGGTCATGCAGGCTTTTACCAACGATTTATAAAGGATTTCTCAAAGATAACCAAGCCAATGACAAATTTGCTACTAAAGGATGCTGAGTTCAATTTTGACGAAGGATGTGTTAAAAGTTTCAACCATCTAAAGCATGCTCTTACAATAACACCCATCATCAGAGCCCCTGATTGGGATCACCCTTTTAAAATTATGTGTGATGCTAGTGATTATGCTGTGGGTGCTGTCTTGGGCCAATGTATAGAAAAGAAACATTATGTGATCTACTATGCATCGAAAACCCTCGATGAAGCTCAGAGGAATTATGCAACTACTGAGAAAGAATTTCTTGCGGTCGTGTATGCCTTTGACAAGTTCAATTCCTACCTCATTGGTTCAAAAGTCATTGTCTACAAAGATCATGCTGCTATCCGTTACCTCCTGGCAAAGAAAGATGCTAAACCTAGGTTAAATAGATGGATTCTCCTCTTATAAGAGTTTGATTTGGAGATAAGGGACAAGAAAGGTACAGAGAATGTCATGGCAAACCACCTCAGTTGTATCCATGCCCTGGAAATCGAGAAGATCCCCATCAATGATGCTCTTCCAGATGACCAGCTTATGAAAGTTTCCAAAGCTATCCCTTGGTACGCAGACTTTGTGAACTACCTGGTTGCGGGTGTCATTCACCCCGAATGCACCGGAAATTCACCAAAGAAATTCCTGCATGATGTGAAGCAATATCACTGGGATGAGCCGTACCTCTTCAAGATCTGTGCTGATGGCCTATACAAACGATGTATTACCGAAGAAGAAGCTCAACTTATTTTGGAACAATGTCACTCAGGCCCAGTTGGAGGCCACATGAGTTCTAAGAAAACTGCCTTAAAGGTTTTGCAATGTGGATTCTTTTGGCCAACCATATCCAAAGATTCCTATGACTTTGTTCTATCACGTGACAAATGTCAAAGAACAAGTAACATAACAAAGAGAGATGAGATGCCACTAAACTTTTGGCAAGAAGTCGAGATATTTAATGTTTGGGGTGTGGACTACATGGGTCCATTCCCATCTTCTCATGGATTTTCCTACATCTTAGTGGCGGTGGATTACGTCTCAAAATGGGTCGAAGCCATACCAACCGTCACTAGTGATTCCAAACTTGTCATCAAAATGTTCAAAGATATCATTTTCCCCCGATTCGGAGTCCCACACACTGTGATTTCCGACGGAGGATCTCATTTCCTGGAAAGAAGCTTTGAAGCATTGTTGAGGAAATATGGTGTAACTCAAAAGGTAGCCTCACCCTACAATCCACAAACTAGTGGACACGTAGAGGTTTCTAACTGTCAACTCAAGGCTATTTTGGAAAAGACTGTAGGCCGCAATCGGAAAGATTGGTTAGTAAAAATCAATGATGCCTTGTGGGCCTACCGAACTGCTTTTAAAACTCCCCTTGAGACTACACCTTTTCGACTAATTTATGTAAAGTCATGCCACCTGCCAGTAGAATTGGAACACAAGGCATGGTGGGTAGTAAAACAAATGAATTTTTATATGAAAGAAGCATGCCAAGCTAGGATTCTACAACTCCAGGAGCTGGAAGAACTCTGAATGACAACTTATGAGAATGCAAGAATCTATAAGAACGCACAAAGTTGTGGCACGATGGTCATCTCAAGAGAAAGGACATTCAAATGGGAGGCCAAGTTCTTCTGTTCAACTCAAGACTAAGGTTATTCCCAGGAAAACTCCATTCCCGCTGGTCAGGACCTTACATCGTCAAGAGCATCTCCCCACATGGTGCTTTTTCTTTATGGAGTGAAACGTCAGGCGAATTCATGGCAAATGCTCAATGACTGAAGAAATATTTTACCTCAACCGACACAGGAACCAAAGCAATATTGGAACTCACCAATCCAACATATCCACCGTGAAAGTTGAAGAAACCAAGTCGAGCCATCATAAAACAAAGGCGCTTGTCGGGAGGAAACCCGATCAATAAATTCATATTTAGTTTCAATTTTGAATTAGAAATTTTTCTTAATTTTGTTTTTATTTTTTTAGATAATTTTGCACCAAATACAATTGCATCGCGAGATGCTATCCTGAGTTCTGAACGGTCTTTATGTTTGAGATTTTCAGATAGAGGACGCACACTGATTGGAATGCAACCACATCTGGTGGTCCAAACGGCACGAAACCTCCCCTCCATCTCGGATTTAGAGTTTGCTCAGGATGAGAACATTTCTAAGTTCAGGGTGGAGACTTAAGATTTCATTGTTGCAATTTTTGACCAAAATTTCAAAATTTTCAAAATTTTTAACAGATACTGGATGAAGTTTTGACACTTTTCGTTTCAATCTCTATGCATTTTGTATCATTATACCCCCTTATTCGAAGCAGATCCTCAAAAGGACCTTCTTCTGAAAACTAGCCTTTTGATTGAAATCATCTTGTGAAGCTTATGAATCCTAACATCATGATCTTTATGTAAAAATGGCAAGCGTCAGTCCAACTGATAGGGATCAAACACATCGTGCTTCCTAACTGACTAGTGGAACAACAACATGGAATCCCTACTGGATCCTCATCAAGTCATTATTTGAGCAGAGTATGATAAAGAGAACAACCCGGTGCACAGAATTTTAAATCAAGTTGTATTCTGATCTGAACTCTCTTCTACACTTCTTCTATCATCTTCGTACCCCTCCGTCCATAAAAAAGAAACAAAAATAGCCAAAATAGTGCCAAACCCTAAGTTTGGGGTGGCAGGCCACTTCCCTCTATATCTGCTTCTTCCATACCCCTTGCAAATTAATAGGGGTGTACCACTAAGAAAAGATGCCAAAGTGCACAAAAAAATGCAATCTCGAGTCGAATAGAGGAGAGATTCACACAAAAAATTCAATAAATAAAATTTCGAATAATATAATAAAAATCTCGAGTCGAATATAGGAGAGATTTATTTCTTCCTTCCATACCACCCTTCACTCCCTTTTCTACCTAATGGCACAATAAATGCCTCCATTACCCCGAAATATACCAATGTCAGATCAGATGCACACTTGTTGTCCTGCGGGTATCTCTGGACTCTTACGAAACTCTTTGACATGCTTGTTGTTGGAAAAAGTGAGGAAGAAGTGATGTTGGAAAACAAACTCAGGAATGAAGATATGGTAAGATGTGTTCAGTGGTCTCAGGAAGTTAAGATGCTTAGTCACACTAAGTAGAAAGGAAATAACCGTGATGTGAAGAGGAGGCAATCACATGATCAGAAAGTAATCATTTGGCGACTATTTTAGATTTTGTGTTACTCGAGGATGAGCAACTTTTAAATTCGGGGTATTCTGATGAGTGCATATTCATCATGATTTTCAACTGCCTTTCTGGGACCAATTCGATTCAATACTTTTGATTTCATCTCCTTAATCTCACAAAATGCAAGATTTCTTAACTAATTCAATTATCAAGATTATTAACCAGATTTATATTGATTTTGTGCAGGTCTTGACTAGGTTCAACCATTGAATGGAATTCGCTCGAGATCCTCTCAACTTTAGTCTTGACCAAATGGTTTTCCCTAACAGTCTACCCATGCGGTTTTGACCTCTCGGTCTCAAACATTCACCTATACGATCCTCCACTCACTACTCTACCTAAATGGTCTCATGATCGTTTGAGCCCATACGGTCTCAAGACCGCTTGAGCCCAAACGGTCTCAAGACCGTATGAGACTTAACGAGTTCAAAACCGTTTGGACCAAGGACCGATTGGATGTTGAAGACAATTTGGACGAAGAAGACCGTTTGACGCCATACGGTTTCAAGACCATTTGGCGTCATACGGTCTCAAGACCGATAGGCCAGTCACCCACAAGACCGTTCGGGTGCTAAGACCTTTTGATCTACGAGACCGTGCAAGCCCCATCGGTCCTCAAGACCGTTTGGACCAAGGACCGCTCGGACGACGAAGACCGTTTGGATCCCATCGGTCTTCAAGACTGTTTGCATCTCTAGACTGCTTGGAAGCAAGACCGGTTGGGGCGCAAAACTGACCAGATACAAGACCGATAGAGAAAAGAACTCAAGACCATTTGGTTAGTCCAATCGGTCTCCAAAACCATTCAGTGCAGACCAATTGCCCGAGACCGTTTGGATCTGTTCGGTCTTCAAGACCGTTCGGACAGAGACTGGAGACCGATCAGAGGCAGAGACTGATAGAAGCCAAAACCGTTTGGATGTCAAACAGTCTCCAAAACCGTTTGCTCCAGACCATTCTAGCAAACTGTTTGCTCCAAACCGTTTGGAGTAGACTCATAGCAAAAACGTGTGGACCCCATCCAAGCCTATAAATAGGACCATAAGGGTCCTCATTTGGGCATCGATCCAGGGACGCCGATAGGCTGCCTAAGTGCAAGGTTCGATCAAGCTTCATCCTCTACACCGCCGTCCTCCTTCAACGTCATTATCACACCGCCCAAACCTCCTCCTGCTGCGAGCTAGGAGGCCAAGAAGAGAAAGGTGGAGAAGAAGGTCTGCACGGTCTGCCTTGGTGGTCCTTTCTCCTTGTCCAGATCTGCTCCTACATGACATAGAAGACCACATCATCTTCGTCGAGCTACGACTACCTTCTGCATCATGCTCATGGCGGAACCTTCCCTCTCTCTTGTTCTTCTTGCTTCTCGCATCATGAGAAAGTAGTCACTCTTTGCTGGGGTACGGGGACTAGCCCCGCTGCCCATGCTTTCATGTCTTTTCATTTAACATTCCAAGGCAATGTATATAACTTTCCATTTCGTTGTTAATTGATAATGTTTGTAGCTTGATTACCTGCTTGCTTTCATCATGTTCTCCCCTATGTTATGAGAACTTCTGTATGTAGGGTGGAATGTCGATTAATGAGGTAGACCCTCAAACTAGAAATAAAATGAGATTCCTTGAGGTTGTAAGTGTATGATCCGTGAGAGGACGAGCCATCTAGCCTACAATGATGCTTCTGTGGCCTAAACATCCCTTAGGGAGGGCCACAACCTTAGTTGGATTTTGTATCTTCTTTGTTAATTGTCAATGTTTGCTTGTAGATTAATCACCTGCTCGCTTGTCGATTAGCGCAGTTGACTCCCTGACTTGAAATAGAATGGGATTCCTTGAGGTCGTAAGTGTATGATATGTGAGGGGACGAGCCATCTAGCGCGTAGTGATGCTTTTGTGGTCTAAACATCCCTTAGGGAGGACCTCAACCTCAGTTGGATGTTGTATCTTTGGAACCGTGAGCGCATGATCCAGATGGTGACGAGAAATCTGATGCCTAAGTGGGTGCTTACGCGGGCCTAAACATCCCTTAGGGAGGGTTCGTAGCAGTTTCATTTGGATAGTTAGATTCTTTCCTGGATGTTTGATATTTGGATGTGTTTGCATGTGTAGTGGTGGTGAATCCCGAGACCATCCCAGCGATTCCATATCATTAATCTAGAACAAACTTTAATTCCGCTCTTTTACTTTCTTACAATTAGTTTAATCAACCACAACCCAATCAATCATTCTAAATATTAGTCTTACTTGTGCTAGATTCGACTGACAAAGATTCTTAAAAATGTTGTCCTTTGGGATTGGATCCTTAACTATACTGTGATAAGACCTGTCCGCTTGCGGGTGGTATTATTGAATGAGGTTTTGGTAAAAGCTCGAGGATTTCAACCCCGAGTGAGTTTGTAGTGCGATAATATTCCACGTCAATTACAAACAACAAAACCAATTGATATCGAATTCAAAGAGTTCATAAAAAAGAAAAAAAGGCACTGACTTCCACCAAAACCGAGTTGGATATCTATTTAGAGGAGGACATGCAATCCATAGATGACAACTTTAACATTTTACACTGGTGGAAAATGCATGGAGGAAGTTATCCAACATTGAGAGAGATAGCTCGAGACATTTTAGCAATTCATGTATCCATAGTGGCGTCTGAGTCATCATTCATCACATGAGGGTGACTAATCAACCCTCATCGCAGTAGTCTTCTTCCAAAAACAGTTGTACTACTAATGTGCCTTCAAATTTGGTTGTCCATGACTCATGGTATGGATGAATATATATATATATATATATACATACATATATATATTTGTTATCCTTCATTCTCAATTGATATATTATAATTTTGAAATAGGGTCTGAAAATATCGATACTTTCCTTGAATCTGTCGATGTGGAGACTCTTGGTACATTTAGTTATACTTCATTTGTCGATATTATATATTTTGTATGGGGACCAAATTGTAAAGATGATGGTTTTTTGTTGCAGAATTTGATACTTTGGAGTAGGTCGTCAAGTGGAGGACTATGCGTACTAGTTATTTCCAGGTCTTCCAAGCTAAACTATCTCCTCTCCTTTCTACTTCTTCAACAAACTATTCTTATTGTTCGTGTTTGATGGCCCTGCTTGTATTTTATGGACGTTATTGATTGTTCGTGTTTGATCCCCTTTTTTGGCACACTTTTTGGTTGTTCTTTGTAATACATATCATATTTATGTGCATATAGTACAATGTGGTGTATGATTGCATAAGAATAATGTCCTCCCTTATGTTTTTTCTACAGACTACTATTGTTGTGCAGATTAAGAAGCCACCTGTGCAAAATTTGAAGCAACAAAGTAGGGGATTTGAAGAGCTGTTTCAAATTTATCAATTAATTAGAAAGTAGACTTGTAGTTTAAAGAACTTACAAATCTAATCCTCGCTGGATTACTTGTGTATGTTTCAAACAGTTGTGTTGAAATTTGAAAAGGTGCTTGTCACGAACAGAATGCCAAATAATTTTTTATGTGTTGCTTTTAGTATTTCTTAAAAATGTATGTTATTGCATCAAGCTACAACTATGAATATCAATGGTGTATGATAATGGCATCAAGCTACAACTATGAATATCAATGGTGTATGTTATAATAACTTCTATTAAATGGCCCGTAGTTTTGCATCAAGCTATAGCTATGAACATTGTTTTTTGAGCTAACAAAGCTTAATTTGTCTTCCAGCTGCTACTTGTTTCCATGAACACAATGTAAAATGTAACTTATTACCACAAATAGTGATGTTAAAATTGTTTTTGTATGTGATTCCATTATTATATTATTCGTATTTATTGGATATCAGTGATATTGCTTGCTTCAAATGAATGAGTGATTAGACACGAGATATTCGTAGGTGAAACTGATTTGTATGTGATGTTAAACATTAATAATCTCAGAAGCCGGTATAAGATGCTAAAAAGGACATCTGACCTGTACAGGTCGGGTCCAATCCCTTGGGTCGGGTCCAAAACGGGCAGGGCAAATACAATCAACAACATAAAGTTTGGGTATTTCGGGTCACGGGGGGTCCTGACTTTCGGGTCGGGTAAAATTTGGATCCTCATTTTCAAAAAAAAATTGGGTCAGGTCGGGTCCAGACCCTAAGTCCGTCGGGTCGGGTCAGGTCTGGGAAACCCGACCCATTGCCAGGCCTAATCTCACAGCTTCCTGCTAGGCTTGTGGCCGCCGGTCCAAGGTGTTGAGCGACTTTCAGATCAACACACTTTATTTTTTTCCCCACATGAGGACATTGTCCCTGCTTTGCACCATGGTATGCCTCCTCAGATGTGTGGTGAAGAGCTTATTATCATCATGAAAGCTAGCATTTCTCATTCGGAAAGACAGAGAACTCTTTTGTGGTTTTGGGTGGATGAGATTCCCTATCTTTGTAGGGATGAAGGCTCAATCAAGGAGATGCTTTGCTCGTTTAGTGATGTGCAGTTTGTTTTGGATTGGAGGTCTAATTCTGGTGTTTTAGAGGGACATCTAGTACTGCTTGGGACATTTGAGGAGGATGTCCCCGTGCTTGTAGGGGTCTCCTTCCTTGACCTTTGCTTTGAGGTGTCGCTTACCAAGGTTAACTAGTTTTTCATATGACAATGGGAAACCTGTTCTCTCTGTCTTTGGTGACTAAATGTTCCCAAGGAGGTTCTACATTTTCCGTTGCCCTAGCCTGTCTTGTCTCCGCCCGAAGGTCTTGGGACAATCACCTTGGAGCCGAGCTATGACGATCCTCCTAACATCACATATATACAACCTTCGCTTAACCGTAGAGTTCTCGCCCAGGACTGTCAACGACATTTCCTGCCTCACTGTCGCCTGGGGGAATTCCTTGATCACAGAGTGCTTGATGTGCATCCTTCTCTAAGGACCCAATATAGAAGCTCAAGTAGGGGAAGTTCACCACACTCATGACACAGAGGTGGGACACGATGTTTAACCAAAAATAGAGGTAGATCATGGGCGGACGATATATCTTCAGATGATGATCATATTAGCAGGTTTGGTGATTGTTATTATCTTTTTTAGGAGCCTTATGACACTCTTTTGGATGTTAGAAAAGGTCATAAGAGGTTCAGTGTTTGATGGTTCTTGTGATCCTTGTTCTTGGACGATGGTGGGAGTTTGGTTCCGTTCTAGTTCTTCCATAGGATGTTGGTTTGTGTGGTCGTCATGTTGGTTGATATTTTTTTCCTATTTTTTGGACGATTATGTTGTTGATCTTGATGATTTAGATAGTCGTTAGGTGTTGAGGCTGTAAAGATGTTTAGGTTGGAGGTGTTGCTTTAGTTTTCCTTTTTCTTTTCGATTAGAGTTTTGCTGTGGTGAGTGTCATGATGTTGCACTTGTCCTTGTTTGTACCTTTGATGTTTTTGCCTATGGATGGATGGATGCGGGATGAATACGAATGATCCATATATATATATATACATACATATATATATATATATATATATATATATATGTATATATATATATATAGTCAAGCTAAAACACACTCGAGTGTATTCAGAGCAGAATACACTCAGTTAGTTTTTCATGATGCAATATTTTTTTTAAATCTAATATGTTGATCTTTTTAAACATGTTGTGAATAGCTCATACACAAAATTTGAGCACATTTGGACATTTATAGGCCATGATATAAAGACCGCAAAAATTATGTCTTTCAAATTAGTTTCGCGCATCGATTTTGTTGCCCTTGGATGAGTGGCTTACACTCATCCAAATGGGCTCAAAATTTGTATGTAGCCTAGTTATAGTATGACAGTGAAGATCAATGGTTTATATTTTGCAAAAAATAGTCTTGATATGCAAACACACTTTAGTGTATTCGTGCAATCTGTACACTCGAGTGTATTCTAGCCTGATTCTCTCTCTCTCTCTCTCTATATATATATATATATATAGCTAAAATAATTGTGTACTTGAGTACATACATATTATATGTATCCGTCTTTATTTATGATGATTGCACAACTCTATAGAACAATCTAACCTTATAGATGTGTTTCATACCCCTTAGATAACATGTGTATCGCAAATAGACCATATAATCAAAGTACATGTATATTTTCTTATCAACGATAAGTTGTAGGAATTGCAGAAATTGTTGGTTGATATTTTGTTATATCTCATGATTTACATGAGATATGTTTGTGATCTTTTAAATACATGATATCTAAACAATGTTGATTCAATCCATATAGTTGGATTTTATTAAAGAATTATACATATGACATTTTAATTGAAGGTACACATAAATTACATGTACAAGCCGACACACACTTCCTAATGCATCTCTCTCTCTCTCTCTCTCTCTCTCTATATATATATATATATATATATATATATATATATATATATATATATATATATATATATATATATATATATATATAACTTAGCCATCCCACGTGACTTTTGACCTACTTCTCACCCTTCTAGTATATATTTGTGTATACATATACTGATTATGTAAATTTTATTGTCTGGCTTGACTTCTGGACTGCAATCAAGGGCTGCATCTACTTAATCTATATTTTATGAGAGAAAAATCATCTACTTATTCATATATTTTGCTATGAGTACAGAGGGACTCTAGGAAGGACGAGTCCACAACAATGGGGTTACCAAGCAAAGAGGAATTACATGCCAGGTGATGGGTAAGACCATTTATCTCTCGTGAGATATAAATTATAATGAAGCCCGATAATTCTGAGGCTGATCGGATAATGTACTGGTTAGCTATGTCTTCATAACTCCTCTCCAAACATTTCTTTTTGATAACACCCACCACACCTTTGCAGTGGTACTCTATCAAAATATATAGGCTCATCACTTGTAATTCATTGTAACAATTTCTCACTATGAGAAATTAGCGTTCACTAGTTTGTCGATCGCTACAGAAAGAGAAAACAATGTAATAATGAAAGTGGTGGCCAATTGTGTGTCTGGCAACATGATTGCGAGCAATAGACCCGTTGCCCGTGGTTATTATCACTGCCCAAACAATCACCGCCTCCTTACCAAACGGAGCACAACTATAATGCCAATTTCACCGCCACTTTAACAGACACAACTTCCACTTCCATGGAAAATCTACAAGGTGTCAAAGGCGCCTGCACCACTGCATGGACTTTAACATTTATCTAGCTATAATACATTCCAGCAGACAACCATATAAATGCCTTTTCTATGCATGTTTAACAAAATTCTAAAAATTTCGGTGGCATAAATTAACATATCACAATGTATTTATCAAAATATATTAATTATAAGGAATATTAAAATACATCGAGACGGAAGGCAAATTGACAACAAGAGCCAACCCAATCTGAATAGTAAAAGGAGTTGTTAGATATTTCTAATTCAAGTATAAGAAGAAATAGATCAATAAAGACTAACATATGACAAAAAATGTATGAGTTACTTATAATTTTTCTCTTGTAGATCAATAAACACTATTATCTAATCATAAGGATAAGAACGTTCAAATTTGTGTAATTAATTATTTATTAAAATGAAAAAAATCAATTGTTTAGAGTTGTATGAACATATAGCTATAAATATACTCATAAAATGTTTGATGTTGGCTATTAGAAAAAGAAAATGACAACATAAGGAGATGGAAGTTCAACAACTCGATATTAATCAAAACACTATAAACATTCCAAAAATTTTAACACCTTAACCACATGTGGAACATTCAAATTAATACCCTCATCTAAGTGAAAATACCAATTACAAACACCACACACTAGGTTAAGGAGAATAAACTCAAAGGAATTCAGAAAAAAATCATAGTACATGGACATGAACAAAACAATTCTTAACCACAAGCTCAACATATGATTGTAAAAAGAATTATTAACACTTTTGAGATTACATATTAAATAATAAACTTTTACATATGTACATACTATTCCTATAATTTTTTTAGACATTAGGTCCACCTATACATCGGCTCGTCACATAACTCTGAATTATAGTCTTCAAGATCTTATAGCCACATACCTAAAAACACATGACATGTGGTACATGTCAACACAATATAGTACAATTTTGTGCCAAGTAGCTAAGAAGAATCATATACCTCTTTAATAAATGTACTTGGCAATAAGATAAATTTAGAACTTGGCAGTAATATGGATGAGAAAAGCATATATGAACTAAACATCTTTATTTATAAAATAGAATACATATTTTATCACGACTTTCCATTATATGTAAAATTGATCATGTTGTATCCTACCAAAGAGATTTAGCACTCACATGTACTATTCTATAAAAGAAATCTGGTGCTTTCATAAATGCATTATTTTTCCAAAAAGATTTAGTGCTCATGTACTATTCCGCTAAAGAGATTTAGTACTTTAAAATATTTATTATTATACCAAATAAATTAGTGCTATGATATAATGGAACATATATATTATGTTTCATATGTTCAAAATCATATATATTGAAATCAAACAAGGTAACATACAAGAATAATTATTTCATTTAATATCATATGTCAAATATATATTACACATATTATACAACCGTGTTATATAATAGTTCAAGTAAGAGGTAAAGTGTATCATGAATTGAGATATCCTAACCCACATAGTCCTGAATAAACTATACCCTTGATCAACCCCCACATTCATTCCATGCATTAGATTCTCATTATTAACCCTAGTCATATAAATTTTAGGAGTTTTCTTAGTGATTATGATTTGTCCAACATTACAAATATTCTTAGCATAAATTAAGTTAATGATCTTAAGTTCCATATTATGATATTTATATGAACATAAGGTCCCATCACATTATCCAAATATTAAACCTAATATCAGGTACATTAATCAAATAAGGATTTTATGTCACATTAGGATTCATCATCATCATGTAACATAAATTATGTGTTTCATTATGATATCGTACTTACATATAAGGACAATTATTGATATGAGCCTATATTGAAAATTCTATTATTTAGTGACGGCTATTGTATTGTATAAATTTTATTGGATTTGATATGTTCTAATTAAATAAATAAATATAAACATGTTATTTCATGCATGAACTATGTAATAATATTCCATATATAATTATGTAACATGATACTATACATTTTGTTCATAATTTAGTAATTATGGTACCTGAGAGTGAACATTTTACAAATTATATGATATTGTCCTGATTCTAACTTCTAAAATACTTATCCACTAGTTTCACATTATTCTACTCCTTAATCTGTGAATTTCAGATAAGGGAGCTACTATAAATTGTGTATGGTACAATGTATTCATGGAGTTTTTGAGTGTATTATTACCTTTACGCCAATCAGGCGCCTCTATGTGGATATTAAGGGGGCAGTTGCTCTTTCCCTGAGTTGACTTGGTCCAGTTGGTCATACTGAACTGAATCACCCACTATATCCCTTCTCTCTTGTGAAACTCTCTGCAAGGATGCTCTTTGTGAGAATTCTCTAGTCCCAAGCAAGGTAGGGCACAACTGAGGCTTGGATTCCCGATGAAAAATCAATGTTGTCCCAAATGCCTTTGACTACATCTCCTAATTATATGAGCTTCAACAACTCCTTGTGGCTACCGCTGATTTCTTGGATGGATAGTTGAGACGATTTCACCGTGCGTATAACGCAAGTGTACACGTCAATGTAATATAGGCCTTTGTGAGGCTCGAGTCGAACACAGGGAAACGTAATTATAGGTAAACTACTACTAACTGTTTGCAATCAGCTAGACCGATTGGAAAATTGAGTTTGATTTTGAAAAATAAAATAAAAAAACAAAAGAAAACAAAGCAATCGATTAAATGGTTGGTTTAATCAATTCAAATGCAATCTCTAGGATTACGGTTTCACCACAGGTTCTCATTGTACTAATTCCTACACAATTATCACAACTCATCTCCTATTCCGGATAGTGTCCTGTAGTTAGAATTGCTCGCTCCCGCGATACAATTCACTACCTTAATCTAGGTCGGTTCCATGCCAGTAGTAACCTATACCCTAGACTAGGTGCATGAAAAGAACAGATCTTTGGGTTTCCACCATTAACCGTACATCGCCTTTTCCAAAGGATTGATTAGTTAATGTGATTATCGCACCTTTTCAACCATTAATTCTTCGTCAAAAGTAATTAAAGGTATTAGATTACCATTATGGTGATCAAGCACAATGATAGCAATGGCGAAAATGACATCATACCAATGATTTGAGAGATAAATAGTGATGAATTATGTAAAAAGAGTCATACAACAATTGCCCGAGCTACTTTCGGTCCTAGAGACAAAGGGGATTAACCCCGCATGTTCATATAAACATTACACATGGAGACAAAGGAGAGAAATATGGATAAATGAATGGAAATATAATGTAACCCCTGAAACGGAGAAGATCTGGATGATCCTCGGAGCGAAGCGCACGATCTACAACCTTCCGGTGGTGAAATCGTCCGTATGCGGCTCTGGAAACGTCCGAGGTGTAGCTCTGGGTTCCGTTCTTCGCTCTCCTCTCCTTTGGGACTCGTGTAATGGAATAGAACGTGAATGATGGCTTTGGGCCGTCTTATCCTAGGTATATGTACCACTTACGACCGCCAAAAGAACGCATCCGTCTGATTGGAGTCGTGTTGGATATTTTCCTGATCCGACGGCATCGATACCATCAATGGGGTGTCGATGGTATCGAGACCTTAGGGTACTGATGCATTCTTCAATTTCTGGAAGCCGCCTGATGGAATCTCGATATTATCGACCGTTCCCATCGATGGTATCGACGGGGTGACTTCTGGCACACTGTTGCACTTTCAAGACCATCAACATTGGGTCGATGGTATCGAACTATCTGCTTCCTCTCCGACTTTGCTACTATTGCTCTGTCAATGCTATCAACGGACCGTTGATGGTATTGACGGGACCAAAACAAAGGAGATCTGCACTTCCTGCCATATAAAGCCTCATAAGGATCCATGTCGATGCTCCACTGGTAACTATTATTGTAGGCAAACTCTATCAAACTGAGATACATGTTCCAACTGCCTAGGAACTACAAAACACAAGCTCGGAGAAGATCTTCCAAAGTCTGAATAGTTCTTTCAGACTGTCCATCAGTCTGTGGGTGGAAAGCAGTACTGAACCTCAACTGCGTTCCCAATGCTTTATGCAATGGTTCCCAAAAATGACTCGTGGACTGGGGTCCTCTGTCAGAGACTATCATTGCAGGCACACTATGCAAACACACTATCTCATCCACATATACCTGAGCAAGCTTCTCTACTATATACGTTGTATTCACATGTATGAAATGAGCAGACTTTGTCAATCTGTCCACTATCACCCAAATGGAATCATGATTCTTAGCTGTCCTCGGCAGACCAACTATGAAATCCATGGTTATATGATCCCATTTCCACTGCGGTATCGACATAGGTTGCAACGTACCTACCAGTTTCTGATGCTCAACCTTGACTTGCTGGCATACCGCACACCTAGCCACAAATTCAGCTACATCTCTCTTCAAGCCAGGCCACCAATACAGATCCTTCATATTATGATACATCTTGGTGACACCTGGATGCATGGCATACATTTATGTGTGTGCTTCCTCGAGCACTAGCTTTCTTAGATCATCAATATCGGGGACCACCATCCTACCATGATAACAAACTAGTCCATCCTCGGACTCATGGAAGCCATTACGCTTTTCGCTGCCAAACTCTGATTTGATTAACTGAACTGAATCATCTGCCTACGGTGCGTCTTTGATCTGCTGTCTCAACGTAGGCTTTACTTGCATTTGTGCCAACAGTCCTGCCAACAAGGAGACTTTTAACCGTACATTCATCTGCCGCAAAGAGACAAACATATCCCACTTATGGCATACCAAGGAACTCAACTGTGCCTTCTTCATAGGAAGAGGAAGACTTTCTACTAAGCGCATCAACTACCACATTCACCTTACCACGATGATACTCAATGGTGCAATCATAATCATTGATCAGCTCCATCCAGCGATGATTTCTCATGTTCAGCTCACTCTGTGAGAAGATGTACTTTAAGTTCTTATGATCTGTAAACATCTGACACACTTCCCCATAAAAATAGTATCTCCAAATCTTTAACGCATGGACCACTGCTGCCAGCTCCAAGTCATGTTTCAAATAATTCTCCTCATGCTTCTTAAGCTGTCGTGAAGTGAAAGAAACCACATGATCTTCCTGCATCAGCACACATCCTAAGCCTTTCTTGGAAGCATCATAAAATACCACATAGCCTTTCCCAGGTTCTAGCAGTACCAACACTGGAGCACTAGTAGCTTCTCCTTCAAACTTTGGAAAGCTTGCTGACTACGATCATCCCAGACAAAAGATACATCCTTCCTGGTCAATTTTGTCAACGACAACGCAATCATACTAAAGGTTCTTATAAACCTCCAGTAGTATCCTGCTAAATCCAGAAAACTACAGACTTCAGTTGGCGTCTTTGGTTGCTCCAGTCTGCAACTGACTCCACCTTCTTGGGGTCTACTCTGACTCCTTCTGTAGATATCACATGACCCAAGAAAGTCAATTCTTTCAACCAGAACTCACACTTACTAAACTTGGCATACAACTAATGTTGGCGAAGGAGGGTCAACGCTCGTTGAAGATGATGTTCATGCTCCTGACTATCCCGACTATAGATCAAGATGTCATCTATAAAAACTACAACAAACTTATCTAGAAATGGACGGAACACCCTGTTCATCAGATTAATGCAAATTGCCTGAGATAAAGAGAGGAACATAAATCAAATCCGAGAAATATGATAATTTATGCAAAACAATGTAAAACAAGATGAATTTGATGCAAGAAAGGATAATAGGCTAAATGAATTGAATCCTGCGATATTAACCACAAATGTGACCAATAAGAGCATAAAACGAGTGTAAAACTAGCCTATAAAAGTGACTCAAAACCCCTGCATCAAACTCCCCTAAGCTTGACCTTTACTCGTCCTCGAGCAACAAAACTATAAAATAAAATTGTGAGGGTCAACTAAAGAACATACTAGCATTACAAACATCACATTATGATTCCCACCTGCAAGGCATAGACCGGCCCTCACTAACCACGGAACGATAACTACCCTAAAGGTGACAATGATTGTCCATGAGAGATGTCCACCCCATAATCAATGAACACAACCAAATAAAGCATATAATATAATAAATTCTTCCAGTTCAGGCGTGGTGCATCTTGTAATCTCCTATCTACATTGCTCATGTCCTAGCTACCATCTACATGGAAGAAGATCTCCTGATACACAAGAATGAGGAGATAATTATGGGTGGCCTACCATTTTGAGCAATAAGTAGATGGAATGGGTGGTTGTGGAAGAAAAGAAAGCACCATACAGTTTAACATGCAAAATCAACAAAAATGACCTAAATGATGCATATGCATATGCAAATGACCTAATGTCTACATTTTAGGTGGAATGATGCATGCAATACTTATTCCGTCTCAATGTGAGATGAAATGTCTAAAAAACTACATCATGTGCTTATTCTTCCTATTATGCAGGTGAAACAAGTTCCTTTCTCCCTCTGATTTTTACTTATTTCTCAATCTTTTTTTTCTTTTTTCAAGCCCCATTTGTGTCAATTGACTAAGGAAAAGCATAAAATTTTCTCGGGCTTCTTTTCTCATAACTACTACAATTGATCCATTATAATCTACTTTCCAGAGAGTATAGAACAAGTTCCCCACTTTTCTTATTTTTCAGAAGAAATAAGGCACATAATGTCCTATATGCTCAAAAGCATGCAAAATGCAACTATATGAAAGAAATTATGCAACTACAATGACATTCACTCTTCAACGTGTGCATGAATGACTAATCTACAATTTTTTTTTTCATTTTTAATGTAAAATCTAGCTATAATGCGATCCTCCTATCTAAATGACATGCAATCAAGAGATGAAAAACTGTAAGGCGCTCCCAGTTCATATGGTGGAATGTGAATGAAGTGAGGTGGATAGATCACAAGACTAAATGACAAAACCATTGGAAAAGATTATATGTCCCACCTTACTGACATGTGTACAAGGTAACTAAGAGGTTTCTCTCTTCTCACTTCAAATTAAAGTCCCGTTACCGTTTGGTCAGTTTAAGCTCAACATCCATATCTGTCCTCATTTCTTGAACCATAAGGATGTACAATTATGATCATATGTTTTAAAGTTGACCTACCCAATTACTTTCCTCAGTTATGTACTCAATTTCAAACAAGTCAAACTTATAATTTCTTAAAGATTTTTCATTCAGATTCATTTTCTCCCAAACCCCACATGCAAACATTGAGATGACATGCAATTACATTTAAACTCCACTGGTTACACTAGATAGAAAGTGGATCCTAGAAAGCTGTAAATAAACCAAATTACGCAACTAAAAGAAATTTTGCAAAAAAGCTAAGAAAAATTGCTACAACAAAAGAAAATGAAATAAAACTAAGATAGAAACTATTCCATCTCCCCCAAGCTTGATTTTGACTATGGCCGCATAGTCAAGAACAAACTCAGAAGGTGGAATAGTGAACCCTTCTACTGCTAAGGTGGTGGGTGCGGTGGGTACTGGTGAGTATGGGGGTTCCACTCTGGATAATGCCCCTAAAAGTTGGGATTGTAGGGAGGCATGGGCGGTGGTTGTGGATATCCCCCAAAGTATTCACGACTCCAGTAATGATCGTAGAAAGGCTGCTACTGCTGCTCTATCCTCCCCAACCTATCGTAGACCTACTGCTGGTTGGTGAAGAGTTGGCGTTTGTTCTCAAAGATCGCCTGTTGATTTTCATAAAGCCTATTCTACATTTCCTAGATCCCTACAAAAGATGCCTGATGCGACTGCTGCATCGTCTGCTGGGACTCCTAGATCATCTGGAGCATGGTATACATCCCCTGCATAGAGTAGGGGTCATCTCTGTCGTGGGAGGGTTGTGGTGGCGGTGGCTGGGAGGACGAGGAGGCTCCATAGTTTTGTGGATGCTTACTCATAGAAACTCGTCTTTGAAGAGGAATAGTGGCTTCCTCCTCCTCTTCTGCATCATCGTCGCCCTCTTCAACTTCCATGTCTGCAGCTTGTCCTTCCTCATCTTCCTCAACATCGATGATAGGCCACTTGTAGCTTTGGCCTGGCCTGATTTTGAAAGCAGGGTCGGGCAATTGCGCCCTTTGAAACACACCTCTCACATGGAAGGTGGCGTAGGCGATGCCATGGCGGGCTTCAAGGAGGCCGGAGATGACAAAGTGGGACAGGTTTAGCGTATGTCTACTCTCAATCTTTTGGAGCCCGTACAGATCAAGTCCCAGGTGCATGACAAGCTGAGTAATAAGGCCCCCAAAGTAGATTGGGGCCTTGTGAGAAACATTCCTCTTAACCGCCATCATGCGCGTGAGTAAGAAAGCTCCAAATTGATCGGTGTCCTCTCTAGCAGACAATAAAGGAAGAAAAGGTCCATCTCCTAGAATTTGCTCTGTGACAGCTTGGACCTTGCAAAGAATGACTTAGAAATAATTTGGTGAAGAATTTAGAAAAAAGGATGCTCGAAATCAGATACAACAGTGTGGTGCCAGCTGATAGAATATCCCTCAGGTATGGTGACCATATTTGCATACATAGCTTCATAATCAACATTATGTGCTAGCTGGCGGAGGTCGTTATGGGCCCACCCATAAATCACATTGAACTCATGAAGGGTCATCGTATAATCCTTGTTGTAGAGGCGGAAAGAAACACACCCCTCTTTCCACTCTGTGCACACTGGTACTAATTCATTGGGAAGGACACAAATATCCAGAGATGCCAATAACTCGATGATGATCTCCTTATAGGTGGGCCACCCACTGAAGAATGGATGAACGTATGCATGGTCACGGCAGAACGCGGGGGACTCGCCCAATTGTCCTTGAAGCACATAGGACATATTGGCCTCAAATACCAAATATTTGAGAAGCTCCCGGTCACCATATTGGGTCGGCTCGATGGAGCGCTTCCATAGCTCCTCATACACCTTTTTAACTTCCACCGATGGATGGACTAGCCTCGGGTGAGGAACCAGTCCTTGTTGCGGGGTGGGTGGGGTAGATAGGGAAACTCTAGATGATGAGTCTCTGGATCTCACCATTGTTGCAAAAGGGAAAACGAGTGAGAGAGAAAGGAGAATGGAGCTCAGAGACGATGGTCGTGACACTTGGAGAAGATAGAGATCCACAGAGCCGAAGAAGATGCTCGGAGATGATCGGGGCGATGATCTCGGTTTCTCACGGATGCTTAGAGTTGCTTGGGCTCGATTGTGGAAGATAAGCAATGAAGATGTGATGTTGGATTGAAGGATTGCTTCCCTTTTTATAAGGGGCAACCACATCTGATGTCGGTGCGTCGATACCATCGACAGTCCCATCGATGGCATCGACGACTGTTGGAATCCGCGGCTCGCTGCAATCGACGGCTGTTGACGGCTCGATGTGGGGGCCCAGATCACCTACGTGTCGATGGTAGTGACAGATTGTCAATACCATCGACACTGTCCATGGATAGGCATTGTGGACCGCTCGATGTAGACTTTAGATCAGTGACGTATCCGTCGATACTATCGACTCCTTGTCGATAGTATCGACACTTGTATGTTTCTTTGATCCTTGCGAAGTCTGGCCATTGCGATTTTGCTCTAGACATGTCGATAGCATCAACCAATGTGTCAATGGTATCAAAAATACTGAGACATCCGGTCTGAATATCTCCAGAGATTTCGCTACCATCGATGACTTGTCGATACCGTCGACGCCCGTCCAACTTTCTTCCTGTTCATGTCTCGATACCATCGACGAGGCCGTCGATAGTATCGATGGGATGAAGTTTCGGTAGAATTTTTCACTATTCCAATTTTGATACCATCGACCCAGGCATCGATAGTATCGACAGTTTCCCAGCCTGTACACTCAACAAACATATCAGGGTATCATTTTTAGAGACTAAGTGCTAAATTAACGAAAACTACCTAGGAATATGAAAAATTTCAAGAAATAACCATGTAAGCTACCAAGGTTGGGTTGTCTCCCAACAAGCACCTCATTTAATGTCTTGGGCTAGACACAATCATGCTCCTCATTCCTCTTGTAGTGCCATGAGTTTGATCTCATGCACTTTCCTCGCGTAGTCTTCCCCATAGTAGTGCTTCGACCTCTAACCATTCACCAAGAATGTTCTTGCACCATCTCTCACCATGAAAGCACCATGGGGTCGCACCTCCTCAACCACAAAGGGTCCACTCGAGCGGGATTTCAATTTCTCGGGATGCAACTTTAATCTCGAATTGAACAATAGCACACTATCACCCTTCTTGAAAACTCACAATTGAATGTGGCGACCGTGTATTTGCTTTGTCCTCTCCTTATAGATCCTCGAGTTCTCGTATGCATTCATCCTTATCTCATCCAACTCATTGAGATCTAGCATCCGCTTTCTCCATGCATCATCAATGTTCAGATTTAGCTTCCTTAGTGCCCAATGTGCCTTATGCTCTAACTCCACCGGCAAGTGACAAGCTCGCCCGTAAGCCAACCTAAAAGGTGTGGTGCCTATCAGTGTCTTAAATGCGATCCTATATGCCCATAGTGCATCCGGTAGTAGTGCACTCCAATTTTTCCCGGAAGAGGCCACTGTGGGTTCTAAGATCTTCTTGATTTCCCTATTGGACACCTCCACTTGGCCTTGCATCTACGGGTGGTATGGGGTCCCTACATTATGCTTGACCCCATATTTACTCAATAGTGCAGCAAACTTCTTGTTCGTTAAGTGGGTACCGCCATCACTTATGATCATTTGTGGCAAACCAAACCTAAAAAAATATTCTCTTTCACAAACCTGCACACTACCACAATGTCGTTAGTCCTTGTGGGTATTGCCTCTACCCACTTTGACACATAATAAACAACAAGCAAGATATATAAATTAGAATTGGAGGACACAAAGGGTCCCATGAAATCAATCCCCACAAATCAAATACCTCAACTTCTTGAAACACATTAAGGGGTATTTCTTACCGCTTTGAGATGTTACATACCGTTTGACATGAGTCACACCTCCTCACATAATCATAGGAGTCTCAGAAAAGTGTGGGCCAATAAAGGCCACTCTCCAATACGTTAGCCGCCGTCCTTGTGCTCGCATGATGACCACCGGTGGGCAATGTATGACAATGACTGAGCACACTATCATATTCGTTCTCGGGTACACACCTGCGTAAAATTCCATCCCTGCACTGTCTCAAAAGAATAGGGTCATCCTAAAAATAATATCTCAGAGAATGGAAAAACCTTTTTTTCTCTTGGTAATTCCAATCATCGGGGAGTTCTTTGCATGCAAGATAATTTACGATATGCAAAAACCATGGGTCCTTAAGATTGGATAGAAAGGATATGCTCATCCAGGAAGGTATCAGTAATGGGTATGTTAGTTTCTCTCTCATCTACCCACTCTAACCAAGACAAGTGGTCTGCAACCACATTCTCAATGCCCACCTTATCCTTAATCTCAATGTCAAATTCTTGCAAGAGTAGGATCAACCTAATGAGTCCAGGCTTGGCATCTTTCTTTTCCATTAAGTACTTTATGGCGGCATGGTCCGTCCATACCACAACTTTAGACCCCACTAAATATTGCCTAAAATTTTCAAATGCAAAAACCACGGCAAGCAATTCTTTTTCTGTGGTGGTGTAATTAAGTTGGGCATCTTTCAAAGTCTTAGAAGCATAGAAAATAACTGTGGGTTTATTCTCAAGGCGCTTCCCAAGAACGGCCCCCACAGCAAAATCTGATGCATCACACATAAGCTCAAAGGGCATACTCCAATCTGGCGTTTGAACAATCGGTGCGGAAATCAACTTTTGCTTGAGAACCTCAAAGTCATGCATACATTTGTCATTGAAATAAAAACCGCATCATTCTCAAGCAATTCTGATAATTTTTTAGCGATTTTAGAAAAATCCTTGATAAACCGGCGATAAAACCCCACATGACCAAGGAAGCTCCTCACCCCTTTCACCGAGTTCGATGGGGGTAGTTTGAAAATAACCTCAATCTTCACTAAATCTACCTCCAGTCCCTTGCTAGACACTTTGTGTCCAAGCACTATGCATTCGCTAACCATCATATGGCATTTTCCCAACTGAGGACTAAATGTGTGTCCTCTCATCTTTGTAGCACCTTGTCTAGATTATATAAGCACTCATCAAAAGATGCACCGTAGATAGAAAAGTCATCCATAAACACCTCTAGACAACGCTCTACCATATCCAAAAAGATAGCAAGCATGCAGTGCTGAAAAGTGGCTGGTACGTTACACAAACCGAAAGGCATACGATGATATGCGAAAGTCCCATAAGGGCAAGTGAAGGTAGACTTATCTTGGTCCTTAGGGTCTATGGAAATCTGATTATAGCCAGAATAGCCGTCTAAAAAAAAATGAGAGCGGCCATCCAGCCACACTAAAATTTGATCAATGAATGGCATGGGAAAATGATCTTTCAGAGTGGCAGAATTTAAACGACGGTAATCAATGCAGACACGCCACCCGATCACCAACCGGGTGGTGACAGGCTCGTTCAAAAGATTTTGAGTTACCGTGATTCCCCCCTTTTTAGGGACTACCTGCGTGGGGCTCACCCATGTAGAGTCTGAAATAACATAGATGATGACCTCAGAGAGAAGCTTGATCACCTCCTTCTTGACGACCTCCATCATGATAGGGTTGAGGCGATGTTGCGGCTAAATCACAGGTTTGACTCCTTCAATGAGCTGGATCTTATGTTGGCAGAGAGTAGGGGCGATCCCCTTGATGTCAGAAACTAACCACCCGAATGCACCACGGTGATTCTTCAACACAATCATCAACTTCTCTTCCTCAACGACACTCAGATATGCCAAAATGATCATCGATAGCTTTGCATCAACTGCTAAGAATGCGTATTTCAAGTGAGGGGGCAGTAGATTTAGCTCTAAATCTGATGGGATGACCAAAGAATATTGAAGCGGTGGTGGCAGCGGTCCTAGTTCTTCATAGTGCTTGGCGTAGTAGCAAGGACGCACTCGCAACATCTTCACACATTCTTGCAATGACATGCTTCTCATCCAATCATCCAAGATGTTGAACAAGCAAGCTTCAAGAGGTAATTGTGGGTACGAGTCAAGCATGGAGACTGCTATTGCATCACCCTCAATAGACGGTGGGACTTCCTCTTCTTCATCATTGGGATAACCCATAACTTTGACAAGAGAAACCACCTTCATTTGTTCCATGATGTCCACAACAAGTGTTCCCTTATCTATCTTTGTCATGACGTGATCCATATCAAGAAATGGTTTCCCCCAACAAATGGAAACGTTGTGCTCAAAGTGTCTAATTTTTCTACACTATCCTTGCTCCTGTGATGATTGTGAGTCAGCTGGCATCTTGATTTCAAATTTGTCATCTGCTATGCCCATGATCAACTGACCTCTACCCATTTCCAGAATCATGTCAGCTGTAGCCTGGAAGGGTCTACCTAGAAGCAACTCTTTACCTTGTCCATCTTGCATTTCCATCACCACAAAATCTGCTGGAAATACAAATCTGTCCACTTTGACCAGAACATCCTCACAAATTCCATAAGGCCTTACAACGGAATTATCTGCAAGCTGGATTGTCATGTTACTCTTTCGGGATTCTTTAAGACCAAGTTTCTTGAAAGTGGAAAGAGGTATCAAATTGATGCTCGCTCCTGAGTCACATAGTGCTTCGCTGAATTTCACCTTTCCAATGTAGCATGAAATATTGAAACAACCCAGATCTTGTCGCTTTGGTGGCAATTTTCCCAAAATAAGGGCGTTGACCTACTCCTTAAGCACTACCACCTCTGTGTCAGGAATCTTCCTCTTCTTGATAATTATATCCTTCAAGAACTTACCATAGGAGGGTATCTGCTCAATGGCCTCTAGTAAAGGAATGTTGACCGAAAGTTTCCTAAACCCATCCAGGAACTTCTTGAACTGTGCGTCCACCTTCTTTGCTTTTAGACTATTTGGATAAGGAACCAGGATGGTATGTGCCCTCTGATGTGGTGGCACATAAGACGTCCTCTTCTCTGTCTCTTTCTCTATAGTGGGATCCTCTATGGCCTTCTCTACTTCATCCTCCACTGTCTATGTGACTACGACATCCTCTACGGCCTCACCTATAGCTTCTGGCTGTGGTGTGCTTGGTTCATCAGCCTTGGAGTTTAAATCTTTCTTTCCACTCCTCAAAAAAATTGCTTTGGCTTGGTGGTTTCCTCCTAGAACATCAATAGTCTCTGGAAAACCCTGTTGTGTTGGCCTCTTCAAACTTGCAATTTCGGCTGCCATCTGTGCAATAGACGTCTCAAGCGTCCTCATCTGTGCCCCATGACTTTGCAAAGTCTGACCGAATTGGTTCATAAATTCTCCTTGAGATTTAATCTGTTTGCCGAAAGTGCTCATCAACTCTTGATTTTGCTTCACCTGATTGAGAAACTCATTACTCTTATCTTCTGCACTGGGCTGCGGCTTCTGATCCGGATCCTATAAAAAGTTATTTGGATCCTTCCAAGAGAATTTATTTTCCTTTCTCCATGAATAATCATTATTCCTATAGCCCTGTTGTTGGTGCATGAACTTATCCTGTGCCTCATCATCAGATCCTTCATCATCTTTTGCTAGCAGTCTCTTTGCTATCAGGTCCATCTTCTCATTTAATTCTTTGATTGCCTTGGATTCCCCTGCGATTTTGACCTGCTCTGGTGTATCTCTTTCACCCTAGGATTGCTTCTTAGCCATGTTCTTTAAAATTTCTCTACACTTTTGAGCCTTTATTGTTCAGAAAGAAACATGTCCCTACTGAGTCCAAATTACTCCTGTTGTGTTCATTAAGGGAAAAATAAAAGATCTTTGCCTGAGTTTCTAGATCCAGCCCATGATGTGGACATTTCCGCAGCATAATATTGAATCACTAACAAGTCTCTGAGTATGTTTCACCTGCTTGCTGTTTGAAATTATGAATCCTCCTCATGAGATCATTTGTCTTCTCAGACGGGAAATATCATTCAAAGAAAACTTCAATCATCATGTCCCATGATTCCACATACTCATCATCAAGGTTGTAGAGCTATTCCCTTGCATTTTCTGTTAGAGAAGATGGAAACAATTTCAGATAAATTGCCTCCTGTGGAAGTCTATCCACTTTCACCATATCACAGTGTTCCACAAAGGTGCTTATGTGGGAAACTGGGTCTTCATTCTTTAGCCCATGGAAAGCCTGCGACTTGACCAACTGGATCAGCCCTGGGTCAATCTTGTAACTAGGTATGTTTATAGCATGTTTCTTGATTGGCCCTTTCTACGCAGAGGAAGAAGAAGCTTTAATCTTTTCCCAAATGGTCTGCTCCTCGGCCATTGTGAAAGTCTCAAGTTCTTCTTCAACATCCTCAGGTGGTGTATTTATCCGCTCGTCTTCAGATCCCAAAGAAGGAACCTCATGTGTCGACTGTGCGTAGTTTGTACTACACGTCTTCACCATGCACTAGTACCTGCAATGTGTAAAATCGAATAAGTATAGTGCTAGACGAATAAAGAATCTAAAAGATAGACAATTAATCTCGATAATTAAAATTTGCTAAATAAATAAAAAATGTGGCCTAGAGTGGCCGCTAGTTTCCGTTTCCCCAACAACGATGCCAAAAACTTGACACGATTTCACCGTGCGTATAACGCAAGTGCACGCGTCAATGTAATATAGGCCTTTGTGAGGCCCGAGTTGAACATAGAGAAACATAATTATCGGTAGACTATTACTAACTGTTTACAATCAGCTAGACCAATGGGAAAATTAAGTTTGATTTTGAAAAATAAATTAAAAAACAAAAGAGAATAAAGCAATCGATTAAATGGTTGGTTTAATCAATTCAAATGCAATATCTAGGATTGCGGTTTCACCACGGGTTCTTGTTGTACTAATTCCTACACAATTAGCACAACTCATCTCCCATTCTGGATAGTGTCCTGTAGTTAGAATTGCTCGCTCCCGTGATACAATTTACTACCTTAATCTAGGTCGGTTCTACGTCAGTAGTAACCTATACCCTAGACTAGGTGCATGAAAAGAACAGATCTTTGGGTTTCCACCATTAACTGTACATCGCCTTTTCCAAAGGATTTATTAGTTAATGTAATTATCGTACCTTTTCAACCGTTAATTCTTCGTCAAAAGTAATTAAAGGTATTAGATTACTATTATGGTGATCAAGCACAATGATAGCAATGGAGAAAACGACATCATACCATAAATTTGAGAGATAAATAGTGATGCATTATGTAAATAGAGTCATACAACAATTGCCCGGGCTACTTCCGGTCCTAGAGACAAAGGGGATTAGCCCCGCATGTTCATATCAAGATATATTACACATGTAGAGAAAGTAGAGAAACATGGAGAAACGAATGGAAATATAATGTAACCTCTGAAACGGAAAAGATCCTGATGATCCTCGGTGCAAGGCGCACGATCTGCATCCTTCTGACGGTGAAATCGTCCATCTGCGGCTCTGGAAACGTCTGGGGCGTAGCTCTGGGCTCTGTTCTTTGCTCTCCTGTCCTCCAGGACTCGTACAATGGAATAGAACGTGAATGACGGCTTTGGGCCGTCTTTTCCTAGGTATAGGTACCACTTACGTCTGCCAAAAGAACGCAACCATCCAATTGGAGTCGTGCTGGATATTTTCCTGATCCGACGGCGTCGATACCATCGACGGGGTGTCGATGGTATCGACACCTTAGGGTTTCTGGAAGCCGCCTGATGGAATCTCGATACCATTGACCGTTCCCGTCGATGGTATCGATGGGGTGACTTCTGGCACGCTGTTGCACTTTAGAGACCATCGACATCGAACTATCTGCTTCCTCTCCGACTTTGCTACTGTTGCTCTGTCGATGCTATCAACGGACCGTCAATGGTATCGACAGGTCTAGGAATGCAAATTTCCTGAAATAAAGAGAGGAACACAAATCAAATCTGAGAAATATGATAATTTATGCAAAACAATGTAAAACAAGATGAATTTGATGTAGGCAAGGATAATAGGCTAAATGAATTGAATCATGCGATATTAACCACAAATATGACCAAAAAATGTATAAAACGAGGGTAAAACTAGCATATAAAAGCGACTCAAAACCCCTGCATCAATAGTCATGACTCCAACTTGTGGATTCCCGATGAAAAATAAATGGTGTCCCAAATGCCTTTGCCTACATCTTCTAATTCTATGAGCTTCAACAACTCCTTGTGGCTACCGCTGATTGCTTGGATGGATAGTCATGACTCCAACTTGCAGTGCTCGTGAAGGCCACCGTCACAAGGTGCTGCTATGATGGAGCAAAAGCATAAGCACCGCTTGCTCCCCACACACATGAGGCTCCAAAAGAACCTCAAGGTCTCCATATACTTCACCATGATCCAGTTGAGGCAATAAACATCCAGAAACCTCCTTTTATATGTTGTCTTCTTCTCCAACTAATCAGGATTTTTTTAGAACAGAAACTACCATGGTTGGGTGTTAAAATGTCCCCATACAACTCCTCTGCCATCAGCCTTAATTTTCTTCTCTTTATTTCCTCCACCATCTCCTTTCATCTTTGTTTTCCTGTACTCCCAACCACCCGCAAAACTGATGAAGAGGAACCAATATTGATGAGGTTGGTCTCGTTCCTCCTTCACCTCAATGCTCTGAGTAATGGCTCATTTAGTTCATCGTGGGGAGTGGTGATCACCGCCCAATTAGTCTCCCACCTAAACCATGATCAACGTCATGGAGGGGAGGAGTGTGACTTTATCAAACCACGTTTCCGATTGCGGAGTTAAGGCATGAAGTCAATCATCGGATGCCAAGGCCTGGACAAATAGACTAGTCTATCAATCGACTGATCCGTGGCTCTCCCCCTCTCTACTCTCTAGGGCGAGTGACACTACAATGCTCAAAGACGAAGTTTCTAAATATGCAACATTGGTCCAAAATACTTCAAGTATTTATCATTTAGCTACTTTAAACCTAAATATCTCCCTCCAGAAGTATCAAAACTTGACAATTTTTTTACCAAATATTTATCACTATCAAAGATGCTTCTCATACAATTTTGATGCCATTATCATATTGTCTATTTAGTGACTAATAATTCCAAAATGGCTAATAAGTATTAAATTTAATATCAATGTTGAGCATTATCCTAACTCAACATCACTTCCATTTGAACTCTTGGTGTGATAGTTGCAAACTCAAATGCCATTTTCGGATCATATTAAACCATGTACACCTCTAATTTCATAACATCATCACCAAAATATGCATAAAATTTCCAAATAATCATTACAAACTCAAATTCATGATATCATCTATTCAAATGATATCCAAGAAACTAAAATTTTTACTCAATCCTAAACACCTAAAAAGAATTTTGTCCTTGAATTTTAGTCAAAATCCACTCTATCACACAATGACACTCAGAATATCCTTATTTTTCCTTATTATGCGCTTTATTTCTCTTACATATATCCTTTAGATTATGCAGATATACATTTTATACCTTGAACAAACATGTGTCATGGTCTTTGGGATCCTCTAGTTTATATGAGGAGGTTGAATGGAGTTTATTATATAAAAATATAAACTCATTCAGATTATATATGTAAGGGGTTGTTATTATTGTTATTTTTCTTACAAGGACTTAAACATGGTAAAAAATAGAGACTATTCTTATTTTTTGACCATCTTGGATTTTGAGAAGGTATGAAAAATAAAACAACATAGATAATATTACAATATCTTATTTTATTTTTTGATTTTCTATGATTTTTTGTTTGAATAAGAGGAATTCGTAAACTATATCATCCAATATATAAATTGTATACGTTAATAAGCTGCATTTATTTATATATGTTCAAAAAGTGATAGATTTACTTTTAATGATATCATTTATTCATCCCGCTCTCCTCTTGCAAACATATCAACCAAATGCACTTTATACGTCTTATTTTATGAAATAAATATCGTAGGAATCCTACCATTACATCTGTCATTAAGGACCCAATCCTTAATTGCATCGAGTGGTCTAGTATATTGGAAATGACCCGTTCTATTTCTCAGGTGATATTTCGCCAAGCCGTCTGTCGCCATGTTACAAGATCTATAGCGTGCTGAAGAAACCAGTTCTCTTTCTCATGGAGGTGCTTCTGTATCATATGAATAAGACGTACAAACTTAGGATTAGCAGACGGTTCTTCATGTATCATCATTATGGCATGTTTACAATCCGTTTCTACTTCCAGACGTCCTAGCCTCAGTTCCTTTGCCCTCCTTAAGGCAAGTTCAATAGCCGTGAGCTCTGCATGTAATGCTGAATCTGCAGCAGAACACCAACCGTTGCCTTCAACCCATGCGTCGTTGTTATCCCTGATAATAATTGCAATGACGCTTTTGTCTTTACACAATGCAACGTCCACGTTCATTTTGAGGGTCCCCGCAGCTGGAAATTACCATTGTTCCTCATGTTTTAACCGATGTTGCTGAGCATTTAGCCTGCGTTTGGCATGGGACCGAAACCTGGTTTGGTCTTATCTTTATGTGTCAATCCCGTCAAACAAGTATCGGTTTGAGGTTGATTTTTGTTTGGTTCGCAACCCGAAAAAACCCCCATTATGGGATAACGGAACCCCCTAATCTGGGTTCTCCCAGTCCCACGCGGGACGGGATTCCGGTTCACAAACCGGTTTTCGTGATCTAATCAACTTTATTCGCCTCTCCTCGCCCCGACGGTGCTTACCCATCCCGACACCTCCCCCCTTCTTCGCCTTTTCCCTCTACCCGCTCTATCTTCTGCTCTCTAGGCTGTGCTCTCTTCTTTTCCGAGACCTCGACGCCCTCGCCATTACTATTCTCTGTGAGTTAAAGCTGCCTCACATCGTTTCCATCGGTAAAGCCATGGCAGGCGAGTGGCGTAGGGATAACCCTGTCCAGTGGAGTAGGCGGAAGACCAGATCAATCAAGCGGATGTATGGGTGTGGTGACTCGTCTGCAAGCGCCGAGCTACACCGCCAGTCTACACGCCGACAAGGAACTCTCCCGAGTTGTCATCTCCCATCAAAGCGGCCCATTTCACTGTGTGCAAGCCGTGCAGAAAACCCTAGCAAGGGCAAGTGCTGCCGCGCCTGCTATATAGTTCTGCGCTTCATCAACGATCTCCTCCCTTTTCACATTTGAACCCTCCACACACTCTTCTCTGCCGCCGCCGCTGCCGAGCCACTTTACTGGGAAGTCGCCGACCTGCTTACAAGGTTTGTCTCCGCCAACCCTTTCTTTCTTTCTGTTTGCTAGCCTCCTATCTTCACTCCTGTAACGATAGATGATTTAATTAGTAAACTAATGTGTATTTCCCTATGAATTTCTTGTCACATGTTTTGTCCCTGACAATGTCTGGCCGTGCTCCTGTTTTCATCATCTCGGTTGAGCAGGTATTTGTTCTTATCAAATAACAACACATTTTCTCCTATTCCGGTTGCCTGCTTGCTTGATTCAGGCAATATTGTTGTTGTTGTATTATGTTCACGAGTAACAGGGGTCATTGGGATGATGTGTAAAATCACATGGTTGATGGGTATTGTATTATCGTCATGATATTGATGTTGTATTGTACACGAGTAACAAGTAGGGCTCAGTTTTGCTGGTCAGTTACCAGGAAACCACGATGGAGGGTATAGGGATTCGGTAATTGTGTGTAACGACCCCAAGTTGATCTCAAACACCAATTCCAATAATTTTCCAAACCAAGTAATTCATACAACATTCCCTTGCTATGACGACATGAAGTATCTACCAACCCAATCTACTAGAGTAGGTGAGAATTATTGTCTGGCCCTTGTAATTGATCTTTCTATTCTTGTAACATTGTCGACACTCCAAGTACTGCACACTAGACCATCGTGCTCTTTTCTTCTGTTGGCCTAATGTTAAATATTATTGATAACATACTAAAGAATAACTGTAATTAAAAAATTTCCATTGTCCATAAGGAAAACACTACTCTCATTTTTGCAATACATGTTCATTAGCCAAAGGTACTTTAGTCCAACCATTGATATATTTATTGATTCTTTTTTATGTGTCACCAATAAACAACATTACAAGAGGCAAGCATCCAATAAATGGGGATTTTCAATAATCTTCTCAACATAGATATTTTATGCAAGAGCTTAATTTTTTAAGGGACTTTTTTTGTGCTTATTCTAGCACATTGTAACACACTAGGCCAGATCTTTTTGTGCTTATTCTAGCATCTTGTTCCTATTGTTGTTGACCTTGTCACAATGGCATCACAAATACACATTCTGAACTTAGGTTGAAGTGACATCACAAATACACATTTTACGTACTTGTTCAAACAGTTCTATAAGAACATGACAAAATAAGCAGATCCTGACTAGGTTGCCAAATAGAATCAGACTGGTAGCCAAACAGATTCCGACTGCACACAGACTCAAATCAGACCAGCTGACCAGAATCGGACTGCGTTGCCAAACAAAATCAGACTGCATCCTGACTACCCCAACATCGGAATCCAGACTAACCTCGACTAACCCAGTCCAGATTCTAGAATCCCAGTCCTGTGCCAAACACAGGCTTACTTCTTCATCCGCCTGCCAAGCTTTGTGTGAATTGTCCACCTCCTTCCTAGTATATCTGATGATATGTTCGACCGGTTTGATCATGTATTCAGAGATATGCACATTTTTGCAATGCCAGATGTACCAGCAAGCAATTATAAAGCAGCATTGTTGTTTGCCATCTCCTCTAAGGCCCCAACTTATCCAATTTCTGAGGTCTCTAAAAAATAAGTCTGACAGTAAGTGATCCTGGAAGAGTCCGACCCAGACCTCTCTGACGTGTTTACAATCCCGTATAGCATGCAAACTAGTCTCATCTTGTTCGTGGCACCGCTCGCACAGAGATTCTATGACCATATGTTGTGTAACCCATATGCAATTTGTTAATAAAGCATCCTGAGAAAGGATCCATGAAGAATTTGACCTTGGATAATTTTAATTGCAATTATGAAAACATGTGAATTTTAATTTATAAAGTTGTTCGGATGGATAATTTGTTACTTTTATTTCTTTTGAATATATGATTTTAATTGCAAATATGAAAACATGTGAATTTACCAAAATTATAAAATTGTTCGGATGGAGAATCAAACTAATGGCCAATGAATAGAATGTGCTACACCAAGCAACTACATTACCAGATAATATTTGTCAAATGACTTAAGATATGTTATTTATGGGCAAACTGAGACATACATACACAAACACACACACACACACACATATATATATTTATATATATATCATATATAGGTACAACACTTCAATACTTTTAGGGACCATGGCCCCTGCTCGCCTCATGTAGCCCCACCATTGATTTTGAGTGCCTTTGGAGTGATATAGAATGGTTATAACACTATTATGAAACAATTATGCTCAGAGCTTCCACTCTACTAGATGATATGGTGTAATAAACTAATTACATATTCAAGAAAAACTTGCAATGGTTTATGATGTTTAAGGTGAGGTGGTTAAGGTATGCTTTGAATTCCAAGAGGATTCTCCACTGGCTGCATGATTTATTTCTTCCCAATACCATAAGTAGGACCAAGGGTGCATATCACTACCAAACTTTGTGTAGTTTCATATTGGTGCTAAAATGATGATGGGTCCCCAATAAAACCCAAAAATTTGGCTTTCATGTTAACTAATTAGTTACAATTTTGTGTCTACAATAGCCTCAGTATGCCCAAATAGCTCTAGATACATAGATCTTCGTAATTTATCTTTTTGAAGATATACAAACTCTCTTGTTTCCCAAGACAAAAAATAGAAAAATTCATCCTCATCGAATGGTCCACCCTAATGAACAATTCTGTACGCAACAAGCTACCATCATCTTCATCGCCTAAGATCCAACAAATTCAGTGACATGCAACTGACTGTGAACATGGGTTCATGTCACACCCTCATTGAAATCCTTCTTCAGAAGACAACCAATGTAAGTCCTACGATGAACCATCCATCGATGGTGTCCTTTGATGACATTCCTTGCTGGCTTCATCGATGGAAAACTTCATCAACTTTTGATTAATGGAACAAAATTGGGGTGGGTTCACAGACTCGGTCCTGGTTCGTCAAGACATATCATCGACCTAGCCACCAATGAAAACCAATCGATAGTACGCTTAGATGGTTCCAGTTGATGGCTAGCTCCAATGGTGCCTTCCATTGGTGACAATCATATTGATGAAAATCCAAGGCCAACAAATTGATACCAAGAAACCGGCCCTGATTCATCCAAACGGGGACAAGTTTATGCCTCCACATTTTCAACCATCATACATAGTCGGTCCCAATTTGTCCTAATAGGACTGGGTTTGTACCCAGTTACTGACATATCATTTACCACTATAAATACCCCTCCTTGGCCACTAGGCTAGGGGATTCCACATTTTTTACTCCATAGACTTATGTCTTAGAGTTCCAAGGCCCAAGAGGATCGAAGATCTCACCCAACATCCTTTCCCATCCATTTGTGTCCATTTCCATGGGTCTTACCAGTTTCCATTGACTACCTCCATCATCTTCTCATTTCCATTAGTTTCTGCATTCACCCATTCGACTACCAGATGAACTAGGCTTGGTTTGCCAAACCATCATGTGGGTTGTCACCACCCATCCACACAAGATGTTGTTCAGGAAGGAATCAAGGGGAAAGGAGGCCAAGGACCAAGGAGTATGACGTAAAGGCTGAGATGTAGCCCATGTGGATGCTAAGGAGAAATATCCACCATGCCTCCACAGACTAAATCTCTTTCTCTTTCTCTTTTCTTCTATTGTATCCTTTATTTCTATACAAACAATGTATTTCCATCTAAATTTGGTGCCAAATATGCTTGTATATGGTTGGTCGGGATACTTTTGGGATATGTAGCCCATATAGGGCATGCTTATCTACCTTGACTCTAAGCACGTAGTAAATATTTAGATCTAGCATGCTGATGTTCTATCTTCTCTATTTGATTATGATTGTTGTAGTGATTGATATCTTTCTTGATGAACTTTTGTTTTTGCTAACCTCAAAACATTAGCAGTAAGAATGGGTACAAAAGGTAGTTTGGAACTAAACATGAGAGGGAAAGGTCCAAGGGAGGACCTCCCCCGAATCCTTGGTCGGAAAGATATGACCCATCATCCCGATTCATCCAACTAGGGCAGGGTTTGTTGTGTGTTGGATTCCTAGAAGATCTTTTTTTACTCCTTACACTCCTGGATGTTTTTGACCCAAAAGGTAATCTAGAACAGTTAGGGATTTTCGCTCATGATCCTCGAGATATGTTTTGGGATGTTGATGGGGTTTTAGTTACACTTCAAAAGAATGAGTGAGATGAATTCCATAGGAGTGGCTACCATGGTACATGCTAGGTTGGGATGTTATTACTTGCTAGTGTGTTTGAGGGTTGTCTACACTCAAGAACGAGGTGAACAAACTACCTATTTTGCAGTTACATAGTCTGGAACTCCTCTTGGTTAAGTCAGATTTGATAGAATCTGCTTTCTTTATTTTATATTTTTTAGTTTCCTTTGGTTTATTCTAGTTGTATGCATATATCTATCATCTACTTTTCTTAGATAAATAATAACCAAATCTTATGTTATTAAACATCCCCACGTCTATGTGTTTGACCCTTTCTTACTGATTTGACCCCATATAACATTGTGGGAATCCCAAGGGTTTTGGGCTATTAATTTAAAATTTGACCCTTAAAGAGTCGCACACGATCCATTTAAAGTTTGATCCTTAAAGGGTCACACGCGATCCCGAGGGTGATAACTTTTGGTGCCATATTTGGGGACATGGTTTTCCCACGTTTAAGGGCCAACAATTTTGTTTTGTTTACACTAAGTATAATATATGCATCATTTTTCTTTTCTGTCAAACATACTCATCCATAAAAATTGATATAATTTCCCTTTTCTTTCTTTATCCTTCATCTACAAGCATGGATCTAGCCTCAACAAGGCATATCATATTGTCCACCCACCTTCCTACATCTTTTCACAATCTTCATTGTTGGAAAATACTTGAAAGATGCACGCTTCAGCTAGTCAAATATTTACCCCCAATGCCATTGTATAACCAAGCAAATGGTACACATAAGGCCATTTTACCTACATCAAAAATCTACCCTTCCACGCAATGGTACACAAGAATGATGGACCCCAAAATAGAAAATTCTGATCAAACCTTGCCCACCATACCTTCACAAAGCCAAGAGTTGAATAGAGTAGTAGCCCTTGGAAGAGAAAGCTTTGCCGCTCCTCTGTCCACCTTGTTGACTCACCTCCAAGACCAATTGGATCCACTTCAAGTCATATTTGAAAGAAAGGATCATCAGCTATAAGATGTGATTGATACCGCAACCCACACCAAAAATACACTTCAAACTACTGAATGGATCTTCATCCACATGCATCATATTGACACGAAAGAGCATCAACTAATGTATGCAACACAAATGGCAAATCTTTAAGATATTTTAGCTCAAGTCCAGCAATTCATAATTGAGGATGTTGTGTGAAGAAGGTCACTTCAAGATCTCATTAACTTGGTTCTAACAGACCTACAAGTGTCAGTGTACACTCATGAAGATTTCATCTATCAACCCCACTCCACTACACCTAATGAGAAACTCATCTCACCATCCTATTCAGACCGTTAGTGGGATTCACCTAGATTTTCTAGTGAGGACTCACCTGCTCAGGAAAGCCCTTCATTCCACTCAAGTAATTCTATTGAGAAACTAATGGAGGAAGCACAACATTCATACATTAGGATTAAAAATGATGATCTTCATCCATTACAGGGTGATCAAACAACCTCCACATCACCTTCAACAGATATCAAGGGTCTATCTTACTGGACAAACTTGATTTCCACTCCAGACCAGAGGATGCCTCACAGCTTGAAACTTGTCACTTCATTACAAATAATGTAACCACTATGATATGGAATAGTTTGTTCGAAGATGATGATGATGATGTCTGCTTGAAGTGGGGAAGTGAGTCCAACCACAAGCTGAATTCGCATGAGCCAATACCTACTTATCCCCCTTACAAGGAGTTGTTAGCGAGGGAAGGAGTGAAATGGAAAATTTATGACTATATGGTTGCACAACATGAGGACAAGCTATCCCCCAAAGTTAATGATAAGCTTGGGATGAATGATATACATCTACATTCACCTAGGGTTGGCCGATGTTCAAATGATGATTGGATAATTCAAAATTTTTAATGAAGACCCTTCAATGCATATGATCCTAGATTCAGAGAGGGAGGATGTAGAACATTTACCTTCTAACACATTTGCATCCTCTTTCCCCCACCTCATTATGTGTTGAAATTCTAAGGAAAACAAATCATATCTTGAAGAGGACCTTGAGGATGCTATATTGAGGAATTTATTCCAATCTAGTTCAAGTAAATTCTGGAACAAAAATGAATCCATCTAGTCTCTAGGATTTACTTCTCTACTTTGGACTCCGCAAGTCAAACACCAATTTTATTCCTGCATGGTAGAGATTATGAACAATGCACATGTAACACAAGTCCCAAAACTTAAGACTCGGGACCGGAGTATAGGGATTGTAAATCAGTCACCCCCTCTCTCCAACACATTTCCCTTTATTTCTATTTTTTAATTTTAATTCTAGATTAAATTCATTTCCTCTTAACTATATTGATACAATTGTTCATACATATATAATTTAGAAATTTTACATATAACCCCTTATCTCTAATACATGCATTTTTTCTATTTGCATACATTCTATTCTAACAAGTAGTTGACCAGATTATTCATTTTATATATCCTTGTGTAAGCATGAGTTAAAATAAGGAGATTTTGTGCTTTATTTTCTTAATAATATTGTTCATGCCCTAACAACAGTGTGAAACGGATCCAGTTTCATCAATAATCCTTTATGTCTCCTCCTATTTCCCAAAATGCTGATCAGTTTTCCCTTCCCTCTGACCTTCTGACTGTTCCCTTTTGACCCTTTGGACCGTCTAACATGCATGGTATTACATAGTCAAATTCACTAGGGGTGAAATACATAGAGTTTACCTTAACCAATGTACAATATTCACCACCCACAAGCGGATAGATATGATTGTAGTGTAGTTAAAGATTGAACCCCAAGGACAAGGTATTTAAGAATCATTTGATCAAGGTAAACATACAAGAATCACTCATTTGATGCAAAAGTTAGATTAATTGATTATTATAAGGTTGCAATCAATAAAAGGATGATTTTAAGATTGATTATCAGATTATGGGACTGTTAGGTTGGAATGAGTTTCACCACCACTACCTATCATCTTCTCCCTCACCACATCATATTAATCATGAACATATATGATGGGGCTAGGTAAATCCTCCTTTTAGCGTTAGGATTGAAATCTGGACGAATATCACTCTATTTTTTCCTTCACATTACCTATAGATCACACACATGTCACCTCAAAAAATACCTACCCGAAGCTCTCATAAATGGTTAACAAGAAACATTGATATCCTAGATCCTGGGTTCAAAGCTCTCTACACCCCACATGCTAAACAAAGAAACCTATTGGTTTCAATTATCATACAAGCATAAAATGTTGGATTCTAAACATATTTCAATTTTTACAATAATAGATGCAATAAAGAGAACAAAATTGGGTAGCAGGGATACTCCCTACATCCTAGTGAGAGGACTACTTACTCATGGTAGTAGTAGTAAGAAAAACAACAGAAGAGATGAAGAAAGTCATCATCACAGTAGAAGTTATAAGCAAAGTCGTGGTGTGCGGATGTTTTTCTTTGAAATCTGGAGTGATGTCAGTTGACACAACAATAGATCTACCCCGAGATATTTGTAAGAGGTGAAATTCAAGTGTCATTCTTCTCCTCTAAGGCTGGACCTAGTCACTGTCAGGAAAGAGCAACAGTTGACGAAGGTTGGAGTCATCAATACATAGAGATAGGTGTCTCGAGATAGACCTCCTTCGAGCTTAGAACCTTGGTACCTTGGCAGTGGTGGAGGTCAAAGCATCTTTGGTTGACATTCATCAACTGATGGAATGGTCAAAGGTTTCTAGAGATTGAAGGTCTGAAGTAAAGGTTGTAGCCTTAAGGCATCAATAGTAGAATCCCATTTCTAGAGGAGATATGTCTTGTATTTATAGGCAGAGACTAGGGTTTGAAGCCCTCCCAGCCTTTATGGAGTTAAGTTTTAACCGTGATGGAGGTGGAGACAATGGCGGTCTGAAGAAGACAACAGGTCGTTGGCCTATAAAACTTCAATCGGTAGGTAAATTCCATGATGAACATTGATAGGAGAAGGGTTAGGAGGACCATCAAAAGACAAAGAAGAGGTCCCATCAGAAGGAAGAAGTAGGGGAACCTCAGAAGCTAATGTAGAAAAACCATCGGTTGTCGGCCATAGGAAGAGATCTACATAAATACTTTTGGTTGCAGAATGCAGAATTTCCATTGGAAGGTGGAAGCACAACTTCCATTAGAAGAGACCCACAAGAATTCCTTCAACAGTCAGATGTTGGGCAACATTAGTTGATGGGCCACTAGAAGATGTGTGATGGGATTCCTTCATCCACGAACCGAAGGGAGCATAGAGCAGTGTCAACTAAAAATTTGGAAGATGTAATGCAAATTGATGGCTTGTCAGATGGATGCAGACTAAAGGAAGGCTTCCTTCGGTTACCAACTGATGGAAAAATAGAATGATGAAAACCCACAAGGAGGGTATTTTCATGTGTCATAGAGCATGTGACTATGAATCATCAAATGAAGAAAACATCAAATGATGGAAGGACAAATCAATGGAAATTTGGTCCAATTTATTAAAAATTTCTTGGACCCACTAGTCGGTTAGCAGGACTACTGCCTCCTACACTCCTACTATCTTGGACATCTCTTTATATCATCATTAATGAAAACCATTATATAGAAATCCAAAACCTAAACCCAAATTATGAATAAAAATAATAACTATTTCTAAGTAAATGTGATTAACACAATATATGAAAAAATACAGATAAAATTTTCCCTTTCCATTCTCGTTAAAACTCATAATCAATGTTACACTATCACAAAACTAATTCAACTTCATGAAATTCAGAATTAAATCTTTTTGTTCATATTCAATTCAATTTACATTGCTTACTTATACATGAAAGGAAAACACAACGTACTAAACATCTCGGGAAAGAGAGATTACATAGATATTCTAATATATCTATTGTCACGTCCTCTCTACTAGACATCATTATACCCAAAACATTTGAAATAGCCTATGACTCATATAGAGCCTATATGAGTGAATACCTCCCACTAAAGCATTAACATTAGATTAAGTACAAGGAACTTGAATAAACTTACAAATATTGAAAAGTCTAGCAAATAGTTCTAGCCATTCCTTAAATCCAATTTATGATAATAATCTAATAAATGATATAAGGTGATCACTTAGACCAAATCCAACTTTAAAACATCTTTTAGAGCTTGTCTATGAACAAGCCAATTCAGAATGACAATCCCTTCATATGAGTAACAAGCCAAGATCTATATAATTAGAGTCAATACATAAAAGTGACATCATCTTTGTGACACCCCACCAGCCAGACCAAGAACACATCTTGCAGTACTGAATCTGAAGTAAACATAAGAGATTTCTTCCCAGACATGACTAGTCTAGTGACAAGTAAATCTAAACCATATTTAGAGTGAATATTAAATATCAACATCAACACTTATCAACATTCAAGATCATGTTCAAACCAGACAAATAAGTACATGGAAGTAGATTATCTTTATGTAGAAATGATTAATTTTATGACAATAAACATATTCAACAACCACATGTTTGTTAGCTAGTAGTAAAAGGTATGTAATAAACATTCAATTCATGTACTACACAACTTGTCAATTATATCATTTTCCCTAAAAATACTTGGCTTGTACCTCTCCAAGTAGAAGTCGCCACACATGATCCTTGTGTTAAGGACTCACTGTCACTATCTTAGGGTTTAACTGGCTACCCTAAGACATCAAAAATAGACCCGGGTCCACCGTAAGGTTGCCTAAAGAGGCCCACATGCTCATCTAGGGTACATGAGAAAGAAACCAGCATAGCAAAATATCACATATCATCATTGAATATTACATATCATTGTGTTTCACATGTTTCACAATTTTCATTACATCAGACTCTTGATCATATGTGGTATTCACCAATATCTTGGTCATCTGACCAAGGAGCATCATTCTTCATGGACATAGACTTTCACAATAGAAGATTTAGGGTCAGAATCATATCAGATGACTAATATCTAAATCATGGTGGTCTAACCTTCAAGGTCTTGATCCACACTCTGGAAATCCTTCTCATAATACTCTGATTACTATAAGAAGATCTCATTTACCCATTGCGGCACTTGGGGGAAAATCACAGTGTTCAGGATACCTAACTAGATTTATGAACATTTCACTTTTTATTAATCATTTTTACTCATATCAAAGAAATTTCAAATCATCATTTATCATATATGTATATTCTCATGCAACTAGAATAACATGAATCATATTAGACTTATCAAGAAAGACAATGATTAAAATAAGAAGCACAACAATCGATAAATTTGCAACACATATTGTATTTTCCATTTCCACGTCATATAATAGTAGTCATCATCAGTAGGCTATCATCCTGAGACATCATCTCATTATCCAACATATACCCTAAACAAGTTTTCTCAAAAGTAATCAATGCAGGTTAATTCAATCTCAACACATTTCTTATTGGTTCCATTCATATAATAGTTCTCATCAAATATTCACAGAGGCATTAGAACTACCGGTAATATAGGATTATAGACATCTTTTTTCATTCATCATACTCAAAATATGTTTATCTTGCGACATATACTTATTCCATCCAAATTCTAGATATATGAATAAATCTCAAGCATAAACATGCATAACACACATAGTCCTCATTTACTATTTACCATTTTGAGTGAGGGTAACCATTCAAGACATATGTAATCTCATTTGAAATGCATGAGATTAGATAATTCTCTGAATACAATTGTTCTACAAACAATTATAATCCAAACATATAGTCTTATGAATCAAATTGCATCCATAAATGTCATCTTGTATACATATATACATTCCTTAATTCCTTGTTTTAGAGGATATTATTCTCTATTATCACAAATATCATCATATTAGGGTTGTAGTTAGATTCACAGATCCACCAAGATAACTACTTGATTTTCTCGTCATTTTACATTTGTTACTCTTAACCTTCTTAATTTCATGTTCAATACATCATTGGAACCAATCATATTTAGTTCATGCAGTATGCAAGACTTCTATCTCATTGACATATATCAAATTCGAGTTGTGGTGTGTTTCTTTCAATTTAGATCAACCCAAAAGTAACTAAAATAAATAAATTATTGACTTCATCATACTTATTCAACTGAAACTATTCATAACTTATTATCACTTCTATTTCCTTTCTTGCAATAAATAATAATCATTTAATTCCTAATGAGACTACTCACTTTAGAAAAATAGAACAGATTAATGTTACTCTAATTACCTCTAAATATCTAGTCATCTTCTCAATTCATAATTATGTGACCTATGTAGAAGATTTGCATTCATGTGAGGTTTACTCATTATTCCATAAACTATATTACAATACATGAATTAGGCCCATATCATCTTAATAGTACTTATCACTTTCAATTGAAGTAATAACGCCTACAATTGAGCATCTTTTACATTCACTGAATTATATGCGAGTTTGGCTTCATCTCTCATTCTTGTCTTAATAATGGACTTCTAAGGTTTTCAGAAGTCATCTTAGTTCAATAGATCATAAGAATCATATTATTCAGTAATCTCATTAGGGTGTACAAAGGTTCATCGAGTCTATTTAAGACACATGTAAACCCTAGTTTCCATTCCACTGAATCAACTGATCATCTACAAGCATACAATGATCCATCAACTCATTTGAGTTCATCCCTCAACATTAACCCTAGACATGTATTTCTTCTATATCAAACCCTCATATACTAGTTGTCATATAAATAACATATTCAATTCAAGTAAGGATTCAAAATTTTAATTGAGCAACTCATGATTATTGAGTTCAAATACGATTACATACATGTCAATTAAATTTTCATGCATGTCGCCCATTAGCTGAATTTTAAGTGAAATTGGTGTAAACAATATAGTTCCTTATCCATATACTTTCCATATGTATTGAATCAATAGATAAGGAACTGGGCAGATGCAAATCACATAGTAAGGATCTAAATTAGTAGCATTCATTTCCCCAAAATCATCCCAATTGATTACCAAATGGCATACAAATATTAGCAATGTTCTTGATTATTTAATCCAGATAAAATTAGGCTTTCAACATGATTAAAGATCTTGAGAGAGAGATAAAACTGACTTTAGGTGAAAAACAATGTAAAAACTTCCCATGTAAGTTGAATTTTTAGAAATCCAACCAAATCACAAAGATTGAATCCACTTCTTGCTCTTGTCAACTTGAAAACCTTAGAAAAGGAGAACAGAGGAGGAAGAAAGAGAAAAGATGGTGATTTGCCATAATTTTGATTCAAATTAGAGGAGGGAAGAAATATAGACATAGGAGAGAATATTCACCATGAAATCATATCTGGGTTACATGAATTTGCAAGCTATAGGGACCTAAAGTCCTAATTCAACACTTCCAACAATTTTCTCCTTCACAACCCTAACTCTCTCTCAATTTTCATTTTTGGATAGGAATCATGAATTATGGGAGCTACTAGGGTGTTAGGATGATCATATATATGAGTTGATGTTCTTGGTTTATTTAAACATAAGTCCAAAAACTATTTCACTCTTCTTTTTTATTTAGACAGACTGGTCGGTCGATTGAGTTGTCACTGATAAGAAACTCTATCGACACCACACTCTGTAGAACTCAAATATCTTCCAAATTTTATTCAAATTTAATTTAATGTCTGAAATTGAACTATCAAGAAACACATAAAATTTCAGATCATTTAGATGTAACAATGAAAATAAATAAATCAAATACTAGACTATAATATTTCATCCAGAATGCATGGTTAACCAAGTTTGTCCTTCTAAAACTCGACCAAAAAACATGTTAGAAAAATACTCAAAATTTTTGATATTTGAAATAACAGTTACATTTGAATTTACCATATATGAATTTAAGTAAATCACAGTTATAGATAATATAATAACAATCATTTACTATACTACTTTATTTATCAAATTTTGTATCATATGCTACCAAAATCCTAACTTGACTAATTAGGGTTTTTTATTCTCAATCCATAATTATTTGAAACAAGACACTTTTAGAGTTTCTCATTAGGATCATAATCAATCTATCACCATGAATCAAGATTAATCAATGATCATTCTAGTTAACCATGTAAACATTTGAGTTAATCCTAATTAGATGGCTAATTTGAAAATGGGTCATTACAAATTCCCCCTCCTTTTAGGACTTTATCTCAAAATCCAAGAAATGTGGAGATCATAACATATAATCAGTGAATCTCTCTCGATGTCTCTTTAGATTGATTTTTATTTTATTGTTATTTCATATCACATCATTTTCTCATTTCTAGGATCTTCATATCCCTCTTTGAATTTCACAAACACTTATTTCAAAAATATTAGTAATACACCACTTATAAAGATGTGTTTCACATCAACTTTCATATTATTTTAAATTGATTATATATCTCATGGATCAAGATTACAAATTGTTTTGTATTATTATCCACATCCATCAGTTCTCTTCATAAAGAAGATCATTTACTGGTGATCATTCTCAGTTCTCATTTTTTTCTCTTACAATTTCAAGTTTCACACTCATAATCATATTCATTTCAAATTGTCTTGATAATCAACTAGAGTAATTATCTTTATCATATGGAATTTCCATTTTGTGTTAGATTCCAAATTTAATTATATAATACTTTCTCTTTTTCCATTTTATCCTTATTATTATCATGGTTCATCATGTTATAATCCCAAACTGTCTTCATCTGAATGCTTGGTCAGGTTATGTATCATTTAACGCTAGATTTTACAGTCCCTACAAACTCATCTAACGTAGGATCTGATACCACATTGTCATGGACCTCTCTTTAGATCAACATTAATGCCAACCATTAGAGAGAAATCCAAAACATATTCCCAAAATATGAAGCAAAACAACTAATTCTCAACAAATGTGATTAACATGACATAAAAAATACATATAAAATTTTCCCTTTTCATTTTTGTTAGAACTCACAAACTAATGTTACATTGTCACAAAAATATGTCAACTCCACTAAAATCAAAATCAAATCTTTTTTCTCATATGCAGTTATGTGTACATCACTTACATATACATGAAAGGATAAACTCAACTACTACCCATCCCAGAAAAGAGAGATTACATAGACATTTTAATCTATCTATATTACTATATTTAAATCTTCTTTGTCACAACCTCCACTAGACATCATTACACCAAAAAATATTTCAAACAATCTCATGAGACTTATATAGAGTCCCAATGAGAGGATACCTCTTAGTCAAGCTAGGTATATGCATCAATTGTAAGATTAAGTATAATAAACTTATAAAAAATTACATATATTGAAAAGTCTAGCAAATAGTTCTAGGAATTACTCAAATCCAGTTTACGATAATAATCTATTCAATGACATAAGGTGATCACTTACACCAAATCCAACTTTAAAAATATTTTAGAGCATATCTATGAACAAGTTAGGAGATGCTACTTAGTCTAGAATGACAATCTTGTAGTATGAGTAACAAGTCAAGAACTATACATTTAGAATCAATACATAACAAGAACGGCATCCTTGTGACACCCCTCAAGCAGACCAAGAACACATGTAGTCTTGAAGCTGAAGTACACATAAGATACAACTACAAACATGACTATTCAAATGACAAGTAAATCCAAATCATATTTCGAGTGGATACTTAATCCCAACATCAACCACATGTCAACATTCAAGATCATGTTCCATACAAAACAAATAAGAATATGGAAGCATATTATCTTTATGAAGGAATTATTAATTTCTACAACAAGAAACATATTCAACAAACATAGGTCTACCAGCTAGTAGAGAAAGGTATGTAACAAACATTCAACTCAAATACTACATGACTTGTCGAATTTTGTCATTTCCCCTAAAACTACTTGGCTTGTACCTCACCAAGTAGAACTTGCCATGCCTGGTTCTCGTGTCAATGACTCACTGTCACTATCTTAGGGTTTATATCGTTACCCTAAGACATCAACAACATACCCTGGTCCACCACATGGTTTCTTAAAGAGGCTCACATCCTTATCTTAGGTACATGAGATTTGAACCAATATAACAGAAAATCACATATCATCATTGAATATCATATATCAACATATTTCACAGTTTTCTTTTCATTAGAGTCTATTCCTCATGAAGATAAACTTCCACATCAGAGGATTTAGGGTCAAAATCACACAAGATGACTCATCCCTAAATCTAGGTGGTCTAACCTTCAAGGTCTCGATCCACACTCTAAGAATCTGTCTCATAATACTATGATTACTACAAGGAGATCTATTTTATTTCTCTAGTGTGGCACTTAGGGAAAAATCATGACATTTAGGGAACCTAAATAGATGTATTGACATTTCACTTGTAATCAATCATTTTTACTCATCTTAAAGAAATTTCAAATCATCATTTATCATGTGTATAATCTGCATAACTAGAATGACATGAATTAGATTAGGCTTATCAAGAAAGAATATGATTAAATGAGAAGCACAACAATATGTAAATTTGCAATAGATATGATTCTTTTCATTTCCACATCATATCATAGCAGTCATCATCGGTGGGCTATCATCCTGAGACCTCATCTCATTATCCAACATCTACCCTAAACATGGTTTCTAAAATAATCAATGCATGTTAATTCAATTTCAACATATTTTTTATCAGTTCTACTGATATCATGGTTCTCATAAAAATTTCACAGAGGCATTAAAACTAGCAACAATATAGGCATATTGATATATCATGTCATTCATCATACTCATTACAATTTTTTTCATGCAACATATACTTATTCCATCCAAATTCTATAGATATGAATAAATCTCAAGCATAAACATGCACAACACACTTAATACTCCTCATTTACTATTTACCAATTTTCATTTAGGGTATCCATTCAACACATATGTAATCTCATTTAAAATCCATGATATTAGATTGTTATCATAATACAATTGTTCTACAGACAATTATAATTCAAACATGCATTCTTGTGAATCAAATTGCATCCTTCAACATCATCTTGTAATTGAATTAGGCTATACATAAGTACATTCCTTAATCCCTTGTGTAATTATATAATATTATCCTTATTATCACATAGCTTATCATAATAGGGATACCGTTATATTCTTAGATCAACCAAGATAACTAATTGGTTTTCTCCTCATTTCATGTTTGGTACTCTTAACCATCTTCATTTCATGTTCAATACATCATTGGAACCAATCATTCTACTACACTTAATGTGCAATACTTCTCTCTCATTGACATTCATCAAACTCCAGTTGTGGTGTATTTATTTAAATTTAGGTCAACCCAAAAGTAATTAAAATAAAAACAAATTATAGAATTAATCATATGTATTCAATTGAATCTATTCATAACTTACCATCATTTCCATTTCCTTTCTTGAATTGATATGAGTGTATAATGTTATGTCTTCCAATGGTATTTTGGTAATTAAAGACAATACTTTAATTCCTTATAGACTACTCATTTTAGGAAAATAGAATGGATTATTGTTACTTCTTGTTACCTTTAATCTCTAGTCATCTTCTTAGTGCATAATTATGTGACTTGTATAAAAGACCCACATACATGTGAGGTTACTCATTATTCCATAAAATATATTACAATACATGCATTAGGTTTTGGTATTTATGCCCATAGACCCAATCATATGATGATTGTAATGGGGCATTAGATATCTGAGTTGATATTCATAAAGGTAACTCCATATATTATGTTTGTATCAATCATGAGATGATGAAAATATAACAATTGTCTAAAGAATGACGTGACTCGATGACATATGTCTTCAGGTTGAGGACCTGAACAATGAGACGATATTAATGATAAGAGTACATGCATTCTTCTTATGTCCCTTGTCAGATATTACCGTGGAAGCAAAATAGACCACAATAATACATAAGCCTAGAGCGTGTGTTGGTTGATGACAACATCTAATCAGTCATGATATGTGATATCAAACCAAGAACATAACATTGTATCTAGTACAAACTGACCTTGAGAGTGTTACATTGAACCATGGATTGGTAGTCAGAATCAAATCTCATAGTAATAGTGGTGATTGTGGTTCTTAGACCTGAATTCAATACACTAAATGTGACCTTGAACAAGGGTTGCCATAAATGTGATGACCGGGTGCATTATAACACATGGGGATTGAGTGTGAGTGATGTAGATAGGATTTTTCCCTCCTATATGAGATTGATATCTAGGCCACTTGATAAGTGAGACTGAGAAATGTATGGCCATACTCATGTGACTCAATATGTGATATGTGAAATCACATGCATATCAAGCAGTCTACTTTAGTTCAAGGAACATGGATTGAACATTGAAGAGGATGAAAATTCCATGCCTTGAGTTCAATCTGGATATTATGGGAAAATGAACTATATGATCATGGTAACACTGATCATGGATTGTAGGTGGTTGTTCTTCATCTTTCCAAATTACTTCGGTCGCAATGATGTGTTTCTAGATACCACTCATTGCTTGTGATGTCATAAGTTAATTACGGACAGTCACTACCAACATAAATTGGAACCTATAGGGTCAGACACATAGATGCACTTAGAATAGGAGTTTATCCATGAATGATGTCTAACTTGATTACTAAAGTGTTTAGGTATTCAATTAAACAACTGAGGTTAAAAAATGACTAATTTTATTATGAATCGACCGGCTCAAGTGTTTATCTGATCGATTCAAGTGTCAGGCCAATTCAAACAACATTGGATGAATATTGGCTGAGCTGGACAAGTGACACAACCATTTCACATATGAAATGATTATTTCATGATATGAAATGACCTTTTCAAGAAGTGAATTGACTGGTTCATCATCTAGATTGTCTTGGTCAATGATCAATTTGATTGTATGAAGTATTTATGTTGATGTAATGATTGCGCATTAATCAAATATTAAAAGACAATATGTTTGCAAACACGGAATGTGCTGAACTGACCAGTTCACAGGTTATATTGACGGGTTCACCCATGAATCGATCAGATGGATAGTGAACCGACCGTTTTACCATTTGCAGGTTCCAAAAAATTCATGAAAAGACATCTCTTTGACTCCCACATGGGCTGGAAACCCTAACCCTCTTATAAATAGAGGGGTACTGGGGGCTTCCCAGATACAATAATAAGTTCTAACAATTGTTGTCCTCTCTGGTTGTGGTAACCAGAGAGACACGAGAAAATCCTACCCATAAAAGGGAGGGATAGAAAGGGAGAGACAATTCAGAGAGCAAGTCAGTGCTAGCATGCTCATGTTTGAAGGGATAACTCCTTCTTGTTGGCTCTGGTAGCGCAACGTGGTCCGCATGGACTACTCTAGAGGTGAGAGGCACATGCCATGCTAGGAGGATGCAGTCAAACACCATTTGTGGTGATCAATGAGGAGGTTGCTACTGATACTGTCCAGATACAACTTGAAGAAAGGCGCACACTATTGTAGCAAGATTTGTCACTGGACTTGCTCCAAGACTAAGTATAACTCTTGTTACCTTTTTTTCTAGATACATTGTTGTTGACGCGGTCTGCTGTTAGGGAACCATGCATTAAATTTTTTTTTGTTTCTACTGTCTTACCTATGCCTCAATTTCCTAACAGTGGAATCAGAGCCACGTCAATTTACGATGTATCTAGAGTTAAATCGATATGGTTAGATTTATTTTATTGCCTAAAATGTAAATATTAAAATTATTAATGTGCATATATGACTAAATACCACATATGATCCCAACTTATATATATATATGCATATATATGAATCACCTTAAAATATTTTGACGGTGATTGAAAGCATGATTATGGCCTATAACCCCCTTGACTTGTGTGTTTGGTTTATTGGTTTATTTCCTATTGTTACTCAGTTTGCAAATGGAGCCTCTCTCCTCCTTTCCAAATGTAAATTAATGCGCTTATTCCTATTTCCCCTCGAAAGTAACTCAAGGTTTTCCCCTTTCACAATGTAATATAGGATAGGACAATTTTAGTTTATGTTTTGTCATGAGAAGACGTTATTCACCCGACGAACCAACCGGATCAGATGTCGAAATGATCGGTTGGAGGACTAAGGAGGCCAGACGATAGGAGGAAATGATCGACTGGTGGCCCAACTGATTGGATGGAGGAGTCTAGACATCAATTGAACATGAGAACCATACGAATATTTTATGAAACGAACCAACCAACTAGGAGGCCAACCAATCGGCTTAAGAGTTGAATCGATCAACCTAGACTAGTTCTAGCACATATTTGAGCAAGAACAAGTTGTACATATGATATGGACCTTAGGTGGTTGTAATTCCTTATGGCTCTAAGAAATTATAATAGAATATCCATAACCATCACTTGTGTGTTTATTAATTGCAAGTGTTCGTTGTGGTTACAACATGTATATGGTACATTCTATAAGTATGCAGTGATTGGATATGTATATGTATTTGTGTATAAATCCCTCAATAGAATAATAAGTCTTAGATGCTTTTCATAAGAAACACCCATGAAAAACTTGATTGACCAAGCATAGGTTATGCCAAATCATGGTGTGCTATCCATCTCGTGGAAGTGTGATGGTGGATATGTAGATCTGTCAAAGCATGATGCATATCCTATCATGTTGACTTTTGGGTCAGGATGAACTAGGTGATCTTAATGAGATTAAGTACCTAGAAGCATACAAATAGATTGTGACAAAGAGTTGAGCACACCATCTATCCAAGAGTTGCATGAGTGTAATTGACAAACATTGTCTACCTAAATAGTCAAGTTGTGGGTGATCAGCTAAAGCTGACTCATGATTTGATGAAACATGGATCTTGGCTCACTAGAAGGTTGTACGTTGCAATCTTTCTGAAGTGGTATTGAGGGATATCAATTTGAGAAAAATGGTGGGAGTGGTTATTAATTAAAGGCGTAATTAATATTGTCTATGTTATGAAATCTAATTAATCAAAAGCTTTTTTTATTTTGTAAATTTCTTTTGTAGAAACAAACGTCAAAAAAATCATCATTGCAATCAGTTCTTAAGAAGAAAAAACTAAACAGGACAAACTTCCATGATTGGCTTTGGACTTTGAGAAGGGTTCTCAATGATGATCATAAGCTCTATGTCTTGGAGACACCAATACCAGAGGAACCTGCCCTAACACACCTAGGGTTGAGGTGGATGCTTATTGGAAGCATGCCAGTGATGCATTTGACATTAAACACCTCATGCTATGTTGTATGAACTATGAGTTGCATGAGAAACATGAATACATGAGGATTCTTGATATGGTCACACAACTTAATAATATGAACCAGAATCATGCATAACAATAAAGGTACAAGGTCTCAAAGTGCTCTTTGAGTGCAAGATGATAGAAGGAGATCCAGTAGAGCCAAATGTGCTCGATATGATTGGTCATGTGGAACATCTAGAAAGATTGGGATTCCATTTGAGCAAAGAATTGGCCACGAATATGATTCTACAATTGTTGCCTGAATCATATATCCAGTTTATCGAGTGTTACTACTTGAGTAACTTGGCTAAACCACTATCTGAATTGTTTGGCATGTTGATAAATGTTGAAGTAAGAATGAACAAGGAGAAACATGTGATGTTGATCAACAAAGTGAAATCCAACGACAAAGGCAAGGCCAAGAAGAGTTCTGAGTCTAGGCTAAAGTCCAAATCTTCTACACTAAAGATAATGAAGAAGATAAGGAATGTGTCCTTTGTACTTGAAGGAACTCAGGAAGAAGAAGGAGATAGGGATATCTACTACAGGCACTAAGAAGAAATAAGTTAGAACCATGCAGATCAGGGGTTGCTGCCACTATAGTTGGAATCTATCATTCAACTTGATGGGCATGTAATGGAATTAGTGAATTGCTATGATGTACTTGCCATTAAAGAAAAATTCATATATTATGAATATATTGATGTTTCATTTTAAAAGATAAGATCTTATATGGAAAAGCCCTATGTCTCATAATCTATACTCAATAGTTGTAGAGACAAATGTTATGGCACATATACTGAATGACTTGATGACTCAAACAATGAATACCTATAGCATTTTCATCTAGAGCGCATAAATGAGAAATGCATTTCTAGAATCCATAATGGTGGCTATCTAGACTCTTTTTGTTATTGAACCAATAGAGACATGCCCATCTTATTTATTGGGTAATATGACAAATGCATATTCAGTAGATGTAGTAGGAGAATGCCTATTCAGTTAGAGCACATAATACTGATGTATATAGACCTTTTAGAATAAATGCTAGAGGTGGTTAAAAGTACCTCATTATATTTACTGATGATCTCAGTAGATATGGTATTTTGTATTTGATGAAATACAAGTACGAATATCTTGAAATGTTCAAGGAGATCATAAATGAATTACATAACCAAATTGGTATAAGTACTAAAACATTTCAATATGATTGATACGAAAAATACTTTGAACCAAGAGTCTGAGAACCTCATGGGAGACCATGATTGTATATCATGATGAACTCCACCTGAAACACAATGATAGTTATCAAAAAGAAGGAATCACACCATTTTAGTCATGCTATGATTATCAATAAATCTAGTTGATCTTACAATTTCCTTTTTGGCACATGTTTTACACAAAAATAGTGTACTGTCTAAAATAGTTCATAAGACACCATATAAGATAATGGCATGAAAAGTATCCTGATATGCCTTTTATAAAAATTAAGGATGAAACCTTATGTAAGAAAATAGTTTCTTGAAAGATTTGTCCATAAATCACATAAATGTTATTTTGTTGAATACTAGTTTATATTCCAACCCAGCAACAAAAGTGTCTATTGGCTAGATGGCTGAATTCCTAAAGATAAATTTAATTCCAAAGGAATCAGTGGGAGTAAAGTAGAACTCGAAAAGTTTGAGACCAATAAGAAAACATTGAAATTAAAGAGGTACACTAGGAACAAAGAGAATCACAAGCTATTGTGGAATATCAAGTTCCTTATGTAACACATAAAACTCGTAGTTCTAGTAGAACACACCTCGAGCTTGAAAGATTATGATATCTTATGGCTCAAGAAGGTGGTAAGTTGGTCATAGATGATGAGTCAACAACCTAACTAGAAGCTATTAAGGAACCAAAGTATGAGAAATGTCTTGAGGCCATGTGATCCAAGATGGATTCCATGTCCAACAAGGTATGACCTTGGTGGATCCACATGAAGGGGTAAGACCCATAGGGTGTATTTGTGTCTTTAAGAAAGGACTGACATGGTTAGTAGTGTAAAAACCTATAAGAGCATATTGGTTGCAAACATTTCAAACATGTTCAAGATGTTGATAATGAAATCTTCACCAATTTCCATGGTTGAACCCATCAGGATCATGCTCGCCACTGTAGCTTAGTATGACTATGAGATTTGGCAAAATGGATGCTAAAACCGCATTCTTTAATAGGAATGATGTAGAGGATGTGTATGTGACAGAACCTAGAAATGTTCTATAAATCCAACTATTGCAAATAAAGTCTGTAAGCTACAAAGGTCAATCCATGGATTGAAGCAATCACATTAGAGCTGGAAACTTCCATTTTGACAAGACAATCAAAGTTTTGACTTTAGTCAGAATGAAGATGAAAATTGTGATTACAAAAATTTAGTGGGGGCATATTAATATTCCACATAATGATGGGGAATACGTCCTTATCCTATTAATATTATAATCTAACTTAGAAGTACCTTCTCTTTAAAGGGTTTAGGCGAAGCTTCCTATGTGATAGGAATCAAGATCTATAGAGATAGATCTAGAAAGCTTCTTGACCTAAGTAAGAGCACATACATTGGCAAGATGTTGAAAGGATTCATCGTGTATGACTTAATAATAGAGAACTTATCCATGTTCCATGGAGTTAGTATCTCAGGATCCTAGTGTTCCGGTCCTTGTAAATAGCAGGAACACATGGATAGTTGACATATGCATTCATAATTGGATCTATCATATATGCAATGTTATGTACTCATCCTGTTATTTCATATTGTGCATGTATTAGACATGATGAGAGGACGTCTGTCAGATTCCAATGGAAGTTATTGGACTACCATAAAGAACATCCTTAAGTACTTGATAAGAACTAAAAGGATTCATTCCTTAGTTATGGTAATAAGGAAGAGTTGGGTGTAAAGTGTTACACCGATGTGAGCTTCCAAAATGAAAAATAAAATTAATGATCAAAATCTAAATTTGTGTTTTACCTTAAAATAGAACAGTAAGCTGAAAAAGTTTTGAGCAAGAGACAATTGCTAAATATACAATAGAATCTGAGTATCTTAGGTGTTAAGAACACAACAAGGAATACTATATGGATCAAGAAGTTCATATAGATAAACTTATGAAAGGTTCTAGCCATTAGTAACACAGTAGAAATATTGTGACAACAATGGAGCTACTGGATAGGCAAAGAATATCAGATAGCAAACTCTGACACTTCCATCTCATATGAAACGTCATACAGAGAAGATATGTGAAAACTTGTAAAATGTCGACTTGAAGAAAATATTGCTAACCCACTATAAAAGCACTTGCGCAACAAAAACATGATGGACATGTTAAAATCACTTGGAATAAGATTCTAAGTGTTGGGCTCTAAGTTCAAGTGGGAGTTTGTTGGTATGTATGTATCTAGATCCAATTATACGATGATTGAAATGGGGCATTAGATATTTGATTTGATATTCATAAAGGAAATCCAGTCTGTTATGTTTGTATCAATCATGAGATGATGACACATATACAATAGATGTCTAAAGAATGATGTGACTCGATGACATATATCTTCAGGCTGAGGACCTGAACAATGAGATCATATGAATGATAAGACTATATGTGTTCTTGTTATGTCCCTAGTTAGATATTAATGTGGGAGAAAAAATGATAATAGTAATACATAAGACTAGACAGTGTGTTGGTTGATGTCAAAATCTCATCAGTTGTGGTATGTGATATCACACCAAGCACAAAGGTACTTGTTATAGAATAGTGCACCAGACAGACTCACCATGAGAGTGATACATGGAGACCATGGAATGATATTCATAATCAACTCTAATAGTGATAGTGTTGATTGTGGTGCTTAGACCTAAAGTCACTACACTCATCACATGTCATTCGATGCACTTAGACACCATCAAACATGACCTTGAATAAGGGTTGCCATAAAGGTGATGATCAGGTGCATTGTAACAGATGGGTATTGTGTGTGAGTGATGTAGATGAGATGTTTCCCTCCTATAGGAGACTGATATCCATGCCACTTAATAAGAGAGACTAAAAAATGTATGGTCATACTCATATGACTCAATATTTGATATGTGAGCTCACATGAATCTCAAACAATCTGCTCTAGTTCAAGGAACATGGATTTAACATTGAAGAGGATGACAATTCCATACCTCGAGTTCAATATGGATATCAGAGACAAGGAACTATACAATCATGACAATAATGATCACAATTTGTAGGTTGAAGTTGTTCTCCAACTTTCCAAATTACTTGGGTAGCAATAATGTGTTGCTAGATACCACTCATTGCTTGTGATTACATAAGTTAGTTATGGACATTCACTGCCAATGTAAATGGGACCTATATGGTCATACACATAGGATGCACTCAGAATAGGAGTTTATTCATGAATGATGTTTAACTTTATTACTAAAGTGTTTAGGCATTCAATTAAACATCTGAGGTTGAAAAATTGACTGACTGGACTGTGAACTGACCGATTTAAGCATTGAACTAATTGCTTCAAGTGTCAGGTCAAATTAAACAACATTGGCTAAATATTGGCTAAGTTGGACAAGTGAAACAACCATTTCACATATGAATCGACTGTTTCATGAAGTGAAACGACCAATTCATCATCTGGAACTTCCATTTCAACGATCAATTTGATTAGATCAAGGACTAATGTTGATGTCATCATTGTGCATTAATTGAATATTGAAATCCAATATGTTTGCAAAAAAGAAATATACTGAGCCGACAGGTTAATGGGTTGAACCGACTAGTTCACCGATGAATCGATCGGTTCACCGTTCATAGGTTTTGAAAAGTTCTTGAAAATCCATCTCTTTGACTCCGAGATGGATTGGAAACCCTGACCCTGGTCCTCCTATAAATAGAGGGGTATCGGGGGCTTCTCAGATATAATAATAAGCTCTGACAATTGTTGTCCTCTCTAGTTGTAATAACCAAAGAGCCATGAGCAAGTCCTAACTGTCAAAGGGAGGGATAGTAATGGAGAGAGAATTGGGAGATCAAGTCAGCACTAGCACACTGATGTTCAAAGGGACAACTGCTTCTCGTTGGCTCTAGCAGCAAAGCGTGAAGTTCCTGGTGGTCCATGTGGACTACTCTAGAGTCAAGAGGCACTTGCCCCACCAGGAGGATGCAATCAACCACCATCCATGGTGATCAATCTGTAAGTCAGTGTTGACACTGTCCATATGCAACTTAAAGAAAGGCACACACTACTATAACAAGAGTTTTCACTAGACTTTCTCCAGGACTAGCTATAACTCTTGTGACCTTCTTTCCCAGATACATTGTTGTTGAGGTGGTCTTCTAGTTAGGGAATCAGACATTAATTTTTTTGTTTTGCTGCCTTATATGTGCCCTAATTTCGCAACATTAGGCCCATATAATCTTAATAAAACTTATTACTTTCAGTTGAAGTAATAACACCTACAATTGAGCATCTTTTCACATTCACTAGATTATATGCAAGTTTGGCTTCATCTCTCATACTCGTCTTAATACTAGACTTCTAGAATTTTAAGAAGTCATCTTAGTTCTACACATCATAAGAATCATAGTATTCAGTAATCTCATTAGGGTGTACATAGGTTCATTGAGTCTATTTAAGACACAAGGAAATTGTAGTTTCCATTCACATAATCAACCAGTCATTTACAAGCATATAATGGTCCATTGTCTCATTTCAGCCCATCCCTCAACATTAAATCTAGACCTGGATTTCCTTCATATCAAACCTTCATATTGAACCTCATATGAATAACATATTCAATTCAAGTAAGGATTTGAAATTTTAGTTGATAAACTCATGCTTGTTGAGTTCAAATACGATTACATACATGTTAACTAAATTTCCAAGAAAATCACCCATTGGCTATTTTTAGGCAAAATAGGTGTAAAACGATATAGTTCTATATCCATTAGACTTTCTATATATCTTGAATCAATAGATAAGGAACTAGGAAAATACACTTCAAAGAGAAAGGATCTAATTAGTAGAATTTATTTCCCCAAAACCATCCCAATTGATTGCCCTGTGTCATACACATACTAGCAATGTTCTTGATTATTTTAAACGGAGAAAGTTAGGCTTTCAACATGATTACAAAGCTTGATAGGGAGATAAACACTCACCATACGTATAAAGCACCTTAAAACGTCCAATATAAATTGAATATCTAGAAATCCAACCAAATCACCAAGATTGAATCCATTTCTTGCTCTTCTCAACTCGAAAACTCTACAAAAGGAGAATGTAAGAGAAATAAAGAGAAAAGATGATTTTTACTATAATTTTGATTTAAATTAGATGAGGGATGAAATATAGACATAGGAGATAAGATTCACCATGAAATCATATCTGGGGTTGAAGAACTTACATGAATTTGCAAGCTACATGGAGATAAAATCCCAATCCAATGCATCCTTCAATTTTCTCCTTCAAAACCCTAAACATCAAATACTAGATTGTTATATTTTGGCCAGAATGCATGGTCGGCTGAGTTTGTCCTGAGACACTTGGCCAAAAAAATGTCATAAGAATACTAAAAAATTATGATATTTTGCAAGAACGCTTAAATTTTAGTTTTGCAAACCACATATAAATTTCATAAACCAGAGTTATATATAAAATATGAAAATCATTTACTATACTACTGTATTTATCAAAATTTGTATTCATATGATACCAAATCCTAATTTGGCTGATTAGGGTTTTTGATTTTCAAACCCTAATTATTTGAAACAAAATGTACTTAGAGTTTATCATTAGTTTTAATTCATCATAATAAATCTAGCATCATGAATTAAGATTAACCAACGATCATTCTAGTTAAGCATGTAATTGTCCGAGTAAACCCTAATTAGATGGCTAATTTGAAAACATGTTGTTACACCTACCATGCAAAGAGGCTTAATCCCACAATGAAAACTAAAAATTAGATTAAAAATACTATAAATGAACATAGAATTAAGAAACCAAAAATTCAAGCTAGTTCTAGCCTAAAATGATGGGAATGAATGCAAAACTAGGATGAAAATTCAACTAAAAATAGGATGAATATGCATTCATCACTGTCCTTTCACACCTTGTACTTTAGAAAAATAGTCAGACTCAGAACGACAACCAAGGTGTCAGCAAATCTGGTTCAATTTCATCAAAATTGGTCTGGGTTTCCATGCCATCTAAGCATCGACCGTCATATTTTTATCACAGTCACACCTATCAGACAATTATTTTCCACACCAAACATTTGATTCCTTATCACTTCCACCTAGAGTTTTCCTTGTATTTTGCATCCTTAATGCCTTTTTGTTGTTTACCACCGTCCTCTTTACCACACATTTATTTCTACCACAAAACTATAGCATTTTTTCCCAAACAACCCTAGTTTTGCCTCCTATTTCCCATGTCTCACCTTGACCGTTAGGCTAACCATTTTCACTGTCATTTTTCCCATAGAGATGTGCTTGATTTATGTTTTTGTTAGGTTGTCACCTCCTTCATCTTTCATGTGAATTAACATGGGTTTCACTAAAACTAACCTAGTTTGGTTCCCCACACTTAACCTTGCTCTAAATAGAAGAAACCCAATGTTGATTCCTTCATCCTATCAATAGATAGCATCTGAGTTTAGTTTATATTAGCTTCCTCCATCCCTTGTTTGTGCCACCTATCTCCTCTAGGTTCATTGCCACCACTATCAAATTTGATGCGTGTTTGACACATACATGTATCCTTAGTGCCACACCTCCCCTACTGACCACCTCTCACCATCAACAACTAAATTGGTTGTCCACTCAACCATGACATGCCTCCTCATTTGTCATCAAGATTGAGATGACAAAATTGACTCGAGTTCCCCAAACCCGATGTTGATTCAATTTACAATCCCTTACGTTAGCACCACCGCCACACGCTCCATCCGCCACTACTATTTGCATGAATTTGTGACTCTTTTAGTGAGTCTGATGTTGGTTCATCCCAGCGGTAACCTTCTTCTGTGAAATCATCTTTCCTGTTAAAATATAAAAGATGGATTGAAATAGAATAGAATGGATACAAAGACTGACGACCTCTCCTTTATATAGGAGAGGAGAGACGCCCTATTACTTAGGACCCAAGTAATCTAAACTAGACGGGCCGGAATATAAAGGCCCACTAAACTAATTAGCCTATTTAACTAATAGACTAATATAGACACTTTAACACTCCCCCTCAAGCTGGAGCATGGGTGAAACACATGTCCAAGCTTGGAGAGTTACAAGACTCGATAAAAAGAAATGATAAATAAAAGATGAAGATAAATATCACTCCCATACAAAATATGTTACTCCCCCTGAAATAATATTCCCCTTGAATCATATGGTGATGATGACTCTGCAGGCTGAAGATACTCGAGCTTTGAAGGTCTTCCTTGAAGTGCATCTGGAATGAGGACATCTGAAGAATGGACCTGATACTACAACAATTCGCCACTGGAATACGTGCTTAACGCGGCATGAACGCGGACGGACGATCTGCTGCTTGATACGATGCAGGAACCATAAAACTCTGACGCATGAAACTTGGGGGCTTGATGGGAAAGGAGATCATCCATCAAGGAAGGTCCCAAGAGGATCAGCTACAGGCGATGTCGATACAGCAGATGCGGCTCGGAGAAGACGTGATGAAGCAGCTCGGTGAAGATAAAACTCTGAGCTTCTGAAGAAGCACCCATCTGTCTCATGTGAATGCAACTGAAGGAATACACCATCAACACCTGACGTACATAACGGGGTACGAACACGGATACGGTGTCGACGCTGGATCTTCACTGCTGGCTCAAGTAGAGAACTGATGTGCTGAATGATGTGAAGCTCCATGAAGTTAGCCTGGAATATATATAATCTGAATACATATATCATCATCTCATACTCTCTCTCATACATTCTCTCATATATTCTCATGCTCGCTCTCTCTTCTCATCTCTTTCTCTCCTCTCTATCCCCCCCGCACACCAAATACGACAAGAGTGAGTGTTTGGTGTGGAGAACTGGATATATGACCCCCCCGCAATGTGAAAAAGGGATGCTCACAGAATATGGGTGGGTGGGTAAGAAAAAGGCTGAAAAGAGAAAAATATGTGAAATGGAGATGGGTAATATGTGGAGAATGAAATCGATAGCCAAAGAGAGTATACTAAATGGGTCAACATGAGATCCGGGTAGGAAAATAAATGGATCTAGTCCCGACCCGAAAAGGGGGGTTGTTGGCCCATTAGGGCAACAAAATAGGATCCGATTAGTAAAAGATAGAACCGATTAAGGATCCGAATAGAGACAGGGATAATGCATATGGGGGTAGTAAACATGGTTGTTTTGTAGCGGTGGAGAGTGATGATGATGAAGTGATGATGATGAAATGATGATGATGAAAACAGCAGGTGATGGCGTAGGGACATCAGTAGCATGATGATGCAGATAGCAGCAAATGGAAGATGAAGATCGCCAGGACGATGATGAAGTGGAGGAACAGCTTGCAGATGATGGCAAATATGACGTCCGTTGGTGTAGCACTTTGTCGCACCATAGGAGATGACAAAGGGTCTCCTGCGTGACTCCGGAGATATTGCATGCCAAGAGGATGCATGCGGCGCCAAGGCGGAGCCTCTCCAAAGCGGCGATGAAGGCTGATCGGAAGACGTCATGAGATGGATCCGTCGACGGATTGCCGTTTGCTGCTGATCAACTGTCGATACCATCGACAGGACTGTCGATGGTATCGACCGACTCTCTCCTTGTCGCTGTGATAAAGTCGATACCATCGACCTCCTGTCGATAGTATCGACGCCGGCGATGCGGATTGCGTCACGGGATGTCGGCGGATGTTTGCGTCTGGTCTGATGTCGATACTATCGACACTAATGTCGATAGTATCGACGCGGCGGCGGCGGCGGCTGCTCCGGAAGGTGGAGTTGGCTGTTCCTTGCGGATGGGAACCAATCTCTGATGGTCGACGACTCTGTGGAGATGGCTGCTGATGGCTACTGCTGCTGATGGTGGCGAGGCGCTGCTGCTTTCAGATGGCGGAAGGAGATTACCACGGCGGATGCCTACGACGGCGATTGTTGCGGATGATGATGGAGGACGGCTGCTATAATAGGCAGCGGAGGTGTTGTATGGAAAGAATGAAAGAATAGATGAATGGAGATGACCATGGAGGCCGGAATATGCCTAGCGGGCAGCCGACCAAGCCATGGAGATGGCGGCTGCGGCCGCCCGCAGGCGGAGAGAGCCCGCGGTTGTTCTCTTCAGAGAGAGAAGCGGCGGCGGCTACAAAGGAGAAGTCGGCGGTCTTGGAGAGAGAGAGAGAGGGAAGCGGCGGCTAGGGTTCTCTCAGGATGGAACCCACTTTGATACCATGTTAAAATATAAAAGATGGATTGAAATAGAATAGAATGGATACAAAGACTGACGACCTCTCCTTTATATAGGAGAGGAGAGACGCCCTATTACTTAGGACCCAAGTAATCTAAACTAGATGGGCCGGAATATAAAGGCCCACTAAACTAATTAGCCTATTTAACTAATAGACTAATATAGACACTTTAACATTTCCATTTCCTCAACTTTTATGGACTAGGAAAAGGGCATATTTCAGCAATTGAAGATGCTCCTTTCAAAGGGAAAAGGGTAGATTCCTCTCCTAGAAGTCTATCCACGATTGCATTGCAAAGCACAATGCCCACACTGAAAGATAGTGGTTGCACTACAACCCACTATGGCAGATGCATACCCAGAACATGTTGTATGATGAAGGTTCTCAACATTTACCATCTCTAGGATCTAGGTCGCACGCCTGTGACCCAAATTATCAATGTGTGTTCACATCCCCTATGGACATCGTCAATGGACCCAACAACCATTTCTTTCATGATGAGGTGACATAGATTTGTATGTAGGATTTCACACGTCAAAAACATGATTTTGACCTTGATGTCTTGAGTAGGCATAAATCACACCCTTCTTAGGGGATGCCCTAATGCACCTCCTTTGAAGAAGTTTGACTATCAACTGAGTAGTAGAGAGCCTTGACGGAAAAAGGGGGCATCCATGTGGTTATCATCATCCTCACGTCATTATATATCATTTGATGATCTACCAGTCTCCTCTACTCATAGAGGGTCAGCATCCATCCCTCCTATGAAGCTCCCTAAATGGGAGAAGAACAAAAAGTTTGACCAACTCAGCAATAGGCAGGTCGTCATGCCCAAGTATGCTAATCACATTGTCCTCAACTCCCTAGGGATTCACACATAGGCTGACCAGTTCCTATAGGCAAGAAGACTTGACTTCATCTTGTTGTCCAGCTATAATGGTACAAGAGACTCACCATGAATGAATCACCTCAAGTTCTACTCTATTCTGGAGAAGCTGAAGGACGTGAAGCCTAAGTGCACACACTTTTGCTTGTTGTGATGTTACAGTAGACTAACTGAACGACTGTATGATGTGGTCAAAATATTATATAGAAGTGTCCGAAGGCTAGATCGACAATAGATATATCAAATTCAATGAGGATATTTCCCGGGGAATGCTAACGGGGGAGAGGAAATTCTTCTCTAGTCATAACAAGGCCACAGTGATCTAGAACCATGATGTCCGTGACATCCATCATGTCATTGTCAACTCAATCTTGGCCAAACCTGAAAACCATGGCACGATCAGTCAAGCTGAACCCTACCTACTCTGTTCTTCTTTGATTGGGAGTAAGGTTGATGCAAGGAACTTCCTTATCCTTCACATCCACAACACCATCATTCTATAGTGCCATATCATCTCAATGGGTAGAGTCATCACACTTATTGCGCATCACACTAGAGTAGGTGATGGCCATTTTCACGCTAATGACAGATTTGGTACACATCAAAGGGTGGACATGGAGCATCTTCACCACCCGGTGTGATCAAGATATGAAATAGGGGATATATGTTCATCTTCAACCACAACTAGCACATAGTTCTTCTTAGGCCAATGTAGACTTTCACGTGCCACAAACTACTTGTAGACATCTCCACCTTAGATAGTGAAGGCAACACACCACATGAACCAAAAACTACATGACCTTCTACCTCCATAGGACTTATGTCAGACGTTTCTATGTTGAGAATAAATATGGGCCATACTCCCACAAAATTTCCCACTAGCACATGCCATGCACCGAGCCTGTGCAACAATACTACCAGATGCCACCTCCTTTTTTGGGGGCAAGAACTTCCTATTTCAACATGGGCATATTATGCCAAATGATCTATGGGATGCATAAGGACTTCTAAACTTTCCAAGAAGACATAGGATGTCAACTTGAAGACATACAACATGAGGTCCAATTCATACAACATGACTTTAAAAGTCATGGGGGAGTGTCGGACAAATGCAACGATAGTTCAGTACATTAGAGTAGGTTAAACTCAATTTACCCACCGCTTCTAGAACCAACAACCCAATAGACTGGGCATTAGTAACCTACGAGTGGTAACAACACACCTACTACACCGTAGCTACAACACCCCAAGGTAGCCACCATTTTTTCAAGCACGATTGTCATACATTTTGGCTGAGTTCGTTCCAAACATTGGAACTCTAGATCAGACCATGAACCAATAGACATTCTCAGACTCCTTTGTGGGAGGAAGCTCTCTCCGCAAATTCATGACATCTTCATTGGAAAAATACAAATACATTCCTTGTTGGATGACATTACTCCCAGCAAACCCCCATCTTCAACCTTAGATAGTCGGGCAATGACTTCATATAATAGTTGTATTGTACCATCCTTGCTACTCTAAGTTTAGAATTTTCTTGAGTATGAGCAAATTTTTTAAGCTTGAGGTGACATGGTAGTTCACTATTCTATCCTTTTATTATCACATTCCTTTATTTTCTCTTTCACACTGGCATGTATACTTTCCTTGATCCTGCATTTAGCATAAAATTTTCAAATTTTACACTTTCTAGCATAATTGATTTCTTACTAGGAAATTGTTACTTAGTTTGTTGTCTTATAAATTAAGAGTATGTAGAACAAATTCAAATATCTAAATGCTTATCTACACACCTAATTCCCCAATCTTCATCTTATTTTTTTGATCTCTAGCTTCATTCAATTCATTCCTTGAGTTTGGTGATCAACCTAGGGTTACACACATTTTTTTCAATTTTAAAGTGCCTATCTTATTGATTCAATGTTGTAAATAAAAACTCAGGGTTTTGGACCGATTGTATGGAGATGAGTTATGATCAACTCCGAGTGGCGTCTCCAAGGATGCAACAATATTCAGGACCCTTCTGAAATCATACTAAGGACTTTTCCAGAGTATCAAACAAACAATGCTGAGAGGACTTTTCTAGGGTATCAAACAAATGTGATCAATTTTGAGTTTTGGTTGAATTGGATTATTCATCTTTGGCGTTGGGTGCACCTTCCCGCATGAGATTGAGTCAAAAGAAAAATAGAAAGTGAAAGAGGCTTGTCTACCTAGAATCCCACAAACAATCCAAAAAGGCTCAAGGAGCACAAAAATATAAAAATACCCAACACCTGTGCCTATAAATTAGAATGCATAGAAAAAAAAACTATATCTTGAATAAAAGAGTGAGCATTTGTTTTTTCTTTTAGGAAAATTAAGAGTGGTTCCTATTAGGTGTATGGAAACACTCACAAATGTGGGTATGTCGTGCCTAATAGTACCACCCCAAAAGCTCATTAGAGAGTCTTTAGGAATCCATCAGAGACTAATGAGATCTTTCCAGTAGTAGGGTTGGTTCGAGCACAGTATGAGGAGTTTATCTTATTTCTTTAGGCCAACTGGATCGAAATGTAGGGATTATCACTTGTTACATGAACCATCCTGACGTAGATGGGAATCCTCAAATGTTAGTAGAGTGTTTTCTTTCTCACTCTTCTTTGGAGCATGAATAAGTTGAAGGCATGTTGATCCTAATTGATTTGCATGAATACATGATGAAAACTCATTTATCTCCTTCATATGGTCCCCTAATTCCCTAAGACACTTCACTTTTAATACTCACTTATATGGTTCAAGCTCTCACAACATGCACATATGCTTTATGGTTTTTACTTTAGCATGATTTGTTTGAATTATGAGGATTTGTTTCGAGACAACATGTCTCAAGAGACTCATGGTTCAAGAGACTCACGGTTTATACTATTTTTCCAACCTCATCATCTACATCCAAGCTTAATTTGGATGTTATCTTTTGTTCTTTGAGTAGAGTCTTGCTTGAGGGTAAGAAACTGATTAAGCTTAGGGTGGTTGATAGCACCCAAATTCAGGCATTATTGCTAAGCAATTAGGATGATATCCTTGACATGCCCAAATAACTCTCTCTCTATATATCTTTTCGTGAGTTGTCTCTTTTTCAATATATAGTTGCCTATTAGCTAATTTTGGGTCTTGTAGGCACTGAAATGAAGAAATATCAACTCCCCTAATTCCCAAGATGAAAAAAATTCCATCCTCATCAACCAGTCTGGCCTAACAAAACCAACTTAGGTTTATCTAGGGCTGGATAGGAAACCAAATTTGACCATCGGACCAAACCAAACTTGACCAAACTGCATGGTTAAGTCTGGTCTAGATGAGTATTGTGGTAAAGTTTAGTTTGAAAAGTGGTCAAACCATCCTTCACTAGTTTGGTCACAGTCTGGGAAGATGGTTAACCGTTTAAACCAAACTTGACCAACTCTATATATGTGTATCTATGTGTGTCTATATTTATACTCAAGTAATTTGTTCTTGTCATGATTTTTTTTATGTATAGACAATATATCAAACTATCTTAACATTTTTTAATACTGTTGAGAATGACATTTATATTAATGTTGTAGTTTATACAAATATATATATATATATATAGAGAGAGAGAGAGAGAGAGATAATTTAACACATTTTAGTTGCCTGTAATATACAAAAGAATACATCTAATGTTTTGAATATAATATTTAGTTCATTTTATTATAAGTGAGATTTTTATTGAAGAGAACTAATGACTTGACATCAAAACTTAATAGAATTACTAAACCTTTTTTATCTTCATTTAAGTGTGCGTCTAGTGAATACCATGTAGTAGACCAAACCTAGTCAAACTTGACCACATTTTAGAAATTAAGTTAAGTTTGGTCTAGACCCTTTTAGTATCTAAGTTTGGTCTAGAAAATCTTAAGACCACTATATGTGGTCTAGTCTATGGTTTTAGGGTTAGAACAGACTTGACCAGACCACTGCCACCCCTAGGTTTAGCCAAACCAGTTTGTGTTCATCCCTATATAAAAAAATCTACCATCATCTTCATCAACCAAGATCTAGCAAAGTAGATGACACAAAATGGGTACAGGTCCAATAAAATTGTCCCAAGTTTGTGTCATACCTTCATCAACCTCTCCTTCACTTGATGACAACTGATGCAAGTCATCTGATGAGCCATCCACTAATGTTGACTTCTAATGATAGTCGTTGATGGCTCTGTTGGTGGAACACTTCATCAACTTTTGATTAATCAAACAAAATTGGGGTGGGTTCAAGAACATGGTCCCAGTTCCCCAAGACAAGTCATTGACCTAGATGCCAATGAAATCCTACTGATGATACCCTCTAATGGTGCCAAATGATGGCCAAATCTGACGGTGCCTTCCGATGGTGACAAACCAATGGATTTTTAGACTAGTGAAAATCTAAGGCTAACAAATCGGTGCTACAAAACTAACTCCAGTTCGTCAGAATATCACTAGGATTATGCCTTCACATTTCCATCCATCATACAAAACCGACCCCTATTTTCTAAACCGGTTCGGGTTTGTCCCCACTTATTGACATACACCTACCACTATAAATATCCCTTGACCACTAGGCCAGGGGGTTCCATTTTTCTTGGTCCCTAGACCTCCATCTTAGAGTTCCAAGGACCGAGAGGGATAATGATCTCAACCTACATCCATTATCATTAGTTTGTGTCCTACTCCATTGGTCTACACCATTTTCCATCACCAACCTCCATCCTCTACTCATTTCTATCAGTTTCCACCTTCACCATCTAACCACTAGATGAACCATGCATAGTTCACCAAACCAGTGTGGGGTCCGTCACCACCTATCCACACACTCTGTTGTTTGGGAAGGAATCAAGGAGAAAGGATTCTAAGGAATCTAGAGGACCAAGGAGGATGACGAAAAGGACGAGAACCAACCCATCTGAAGGCTAATACGTGAGAGCAATCTCTCCTCCATGGGATAAATCTCTTCCTCTTCCTCTTTACTTATATATCTCTCCTTTGTTTCTATACAAACAATGTATTTCCATCTTTGTTTGGTGCCAACTATGCTTGTCTATGGCTACTTGATCTCCTATTGTCTATGTAACCTATTTCAAACACGTTTATCTACTTTGACTCTAAGCAAGTAGTTAATATCTAGTTCTAGCATGCTATTGTTCTATCTTCTCTATTTGGTTATGAATGTTAGATTGGTTGATCTCTTTCCATTTTGACTCCCATGTACATGTTTTTTTCATGTACATGATACAAGCAGTACAAAAATCTTTGTGTTGATGAGGATACCAAGTTTTACTAAAACAATTGTGCTCATTTTCCACCCATACACGTACATTGGTATATTGTCAACCTATTTCCTAAGAAACATGTGAGTTGCAATTGCCCTCTAGCATCACCTTTGGAATGTTGTTACACTCACATTAAATGGGGAATTTGTATTGGATTCAGTGAAACTGATGCAAAATGGTGACTAAATGCATAATTTAGGGAACTTCAAGTGACGATTGAGCAAGGTCTAAAGCTTCTTTACAAACAAATTGGATAAATCAATACAGATTTAACTTTCTACAATTGCATCATTTGTTAGATGTAGGGTCTACATGCTCAAGAGGGGAGGGTATGAATGGATATAATAAAAACTTAGAATGTTTTGAACCTACAAATATATCAACATAAAATGAACATGTAAGGGAGAGGTAAAATGGATCAACTAAGTTTGAAGACATGCATGTGCAATTACAATATAAAATTCCATAACCTCACCACCTATAAAGTCTTGCTTCTTGTGTTTAAATATATATTAAGCCCTGAGATGGACCTTGTATTACCCAGTAGATCATACATCAATCTTCTCTTTTCAATCAAAGAATAGTTGGTCTCTTTTTCTAGGAAAAAGCCACAATCTATTAAATGTCAATGTGATATTGTTAAAGCCAATTGTCCTAGCAATGTCCGTCATTCTGGAAGAATCTTCAATCAACTTTTGGTAAAGAGATTGGGAGAGATAAATTGAGTCTTGCAAATAAACAATTCGAACTAGATCTCTTAATATGATTTCTAATCAGTCAAATTGAAATATGATAGTGTAATGTAATGGCTCCGCCTCCCAGTAACCCCCCAATTAAGGAAGACCAAGAAGTCAGAGCCGCTATCCCAAAACATGATCAATGGTTTTGCAAATAATAAAAAATAATTAATAAATTCTACCAAAACTGAGCTTAAAATAGGATAAATTTTTCTTTTTCAAATACCTTGAAAAATATAGGATTTTGAAACTTCTATCCACTATAGAGTTCTATCTAACTAAATCCTCATCTATGATTTAACTTTATTCTTCACAAGTTCCACTTTAATATTTGTCCAATTTTAGATATTCCTAAAATGCCGACAAACAAAACGTCGGTCGGTATAATGAATTATATTTGTATGTGGGGGAACCAAAATCTTGCATCTATTTGTAACAACATAATGCAACTAAATTATTACTTAACATATCAAAATTTATGTATTAAACATAACTACTCAATCCCTACATATCCTTGCCTCTGTGTTGTCCATGCAGTGGACATGGATACTACCGCTCTCATACGGTAGATCTCTAATAACCCCTATGATCCTACCTTATAGGTAGATCACTACATAGGGTTGTGTAGTCGTATGGTCCTACCCAAGGGTAGACCAACACATCGACTCATGATAACCTGGTGATCCTACCCCAAGGATAGACCATGTGTTAGGTCATCCATCTAATCATCATAAAAGCTACAAAGGAGGACTAGGATCTAAGCTAGTCATGCACATATAATTATGGTGATAGCCATAGTCACTTTATAGTTGCATGAAATAAAAGTCAACCAAGCAGTTATTTCCAAGAAACCGATAAAACCTCAGAAATCACCGTGAAACTAGAGCGATTAGTCATAAGAATAACCACATACTTGTTTTGGAGATATCAAAGAATCAATATATCCAAATCCAACTAGATGTCCAATCAAGCAAGCCAATCAATCAATCAAGCAAACATTGATCCTAAAAACATGTATAATGTCTATATGTCACAAACATATCACAAACAACTCCTTATTAACTTGGGACACCTTTTCAAGGTTTCTAGGTCTCATTAGGATTCATTAGTGTTTCTTAGATCAATTTCTCATCCTTTACCTTTTTAGGTCAACAAACCCTAAAATAGCTTTTCTACTCATAAAACCCTAATAGCTCAAACTATCCACATTAAGGATCTTTTATACTCAAATCGACTTAGGATCATCATATCTATGTTTTATTCATGGATTTGCACAATTAAAACCATTAAAGTCATAATTACTAAAATTAGGGTTTTTAGGCCCATTAATGATCTTTCATATACATGGAACCCTAAATTGAGTCAATTATGCATAAAGATCATCCTTTTAGAATCAAAACTTCCTTTTTATTAACAATAGGTCAAAATTGACTTAGATTATCCAAATAATATCATTAAAACCCATAAACATCAAAATTAGGGTTTCTTATTCATAACTACATTAAAAGTAGAAACTTTATGTACTTTCGAACTACAAGTAGTTTCATGCCTCAATATTATTTTTAATGGGTTCCTTGCATTCTCTTGATCAATTTTCATATATAATACATCATAATCCGAGTTACCAATCATTAGTTATGATTTTCACAACATAAATTACCTTAGGACCAATGAGATGCCACCACGTCAGCAATTAGGCCCCTTTTTCCCTTTTCCACGCGGAACATAGTGAACCAATGGGCAAGCATTGTGTCAGATCCATGCTACTATGTGGAAGACTCCTAATTTTGGGCAAAAAGATGCTAGGGCCCCGGGCCTTACCATATTGGGTTTGGGGCAACAAAGGCATTTAACTGACTCTCCGTCTTCAACCCCATGCCCCAGTGATTCTCACGAACCAAGCATAGCAGCCAGTCAATCGTCAAGTTGACCACATGTTCTAGAACACTACTGATCCAAGGAGAGGTGCAACTACCTCCGCCGGTGCCTGGACGGATTCACAAGTGGTCTCGAAACCACTGGAGGGGCAGGGGTCGAAGGAGAAGAAGACATGTTGTGCAGTACTGTATAGGGAACTAGAGAGGGGAAAGGAAGCAGGGTGCATGACCGAACTGGAGGCATCGCATGATCCCCAGAATCTAGTTTGGTTTCCCAGTACTTTCATAGGCCTCACCTAAAGGGTAGTGCCCCCCCCCTTTTATAGGTCTGGGATGAAGTATGTCCCTTCAATGGAGTTCGACTCCAGGAACAGCTTGGGGAAAGTGTTATTTCCTTCCAAAGCCCCACAAAACCAGGGTCAACTAGGTCTAAAACTTCCTCCCAAATCGATTGGGAATAAAATCCTCTCAAGCCAGGGAATGTGAAGCAAGAAAGAGGTGTGAGAAGATTGCACATCCTGTTCTCCCACTTTCTCAATCAGACTGAGGTAGGAGATAAAGGAAATCCGTTTGATCTCATGATTTAACAGTCCCAAATGCACACTAATATAAGGTCCGGAAAATATATTTCCAAAGGGAATCAAAATAATGACATTTAATGGAAATCCCTCCACTTTAGGGATTCTTACAAAAATCATATCTCCCAAACCACATATCCAATTAATACCAAATTTTATGGGAAGTCCTTGATGACTTAATATACTTGTGTACCAAGTTTGGGACTCAGATTTGAAACTATGAGAGACTTTTCTTCATAAGCAAGTTATCACTTATTAAGGCATATTGTATGCATAATTTCTCTCTCATATTCTTTTATATTCCTTATTTAGATTCCTTTTACCAATAGAAACCTTGTGGATTTGAAATATCATCCATGATGAGTCAATCACCCATCTTTCCCCAAATTTCTCATATTTTCATCATCATCTCAAATTTCCTTCTTAATAATGCATTATTTTCTTTTTCTTTTTCTTTTAATCATATTGGACTCATTAACATATTATGATCCACGAAATCACATGCACAAAGAAAATATTGCAAAGGGAATCCATCCAATACATATAATTCATACAATTCCCATAATCATACATTTAGTGGGGAAATTGCATTTCCAATCATATGAACCCAAAATTTGGGGTTGTAGCATCCTTCCACTCTTATAGGAATTTTTCCCTCAAAATTTCACCAAACATGCAAACAATTAGGATAAGACTTTTCCATATCCATCATAAGCTCCCATGTGGCTCCATCCTCTCCATGGTGCTTTCAAAGAACCTTTATCATCTTATATTCTTACATCTGAGTTCTCTATCACCTTGGTATCTCATACCCTCATAGGTGACTCAGGATATGTCAGCCTCCCTTGAAGCTCAATAGGTTCAATGCTCAGCGCATGGCTCAGGTACATCACATAGTGCTCAAGATCAGACCCCTAGAACACATCATACATTATATTATCCTGAGGGGTAAGGCTAAACATAAGCAACTCCACCAATCCATATCAAATGGATGCATGTATCGGGGATTCAACTTCCTTAGTTATATCTCAGAGGGGTCGGGTTTCATAACACATATTCACTTACAGTGAACTGCATGTCAATCTACTTTACATAAGCACACGACTCATGTCAATCATGGGCTTTCTTAGCCATTAATTGATCAAAGTGTCTTCATCTGCATCTATTATGGTCTCACTGACCTTCACAAGGTCATCTCACCGACATCATCCAAGTGAAGCGGTAACTGACACAGTCTCCCTTATAGAGCTTCATGCATCCTGATACTGGTGGCTATCATAACAAGCAAACTCTACTAGGGGCAGGAACTGCTCCCACGAATCACCATGAATGAGCATGCATGCTCTCATCAGACCCTATAAAATTTGGATCATACTCTCTTGATTGCCCATCAGTCAGGGGTGATATGTTGTACTCAAATTCAATCTAGCATCGTGTCCTTCATGTACCTACTCCCACCACATGGAAGTGAACTTGAGGTCATGCTTAAGACATTGAACTCGAATCATGGTGTAGTTGAACTATCTCTCTCTCATATATATAATTCAACCCGATATGTCACACTAGCAGTGCTCTCTCTTAGGCAAGGTATTAGGTAAACTTGGTAAGGCGGTCTACCATAACCCATATTGCATCCTGACTCTCTTGGTCCATATGAGACTCACTACAACGTCCATTGTGATCTGCTCCCATTCCCTCTCAGGGACTCCTCATTATATGTAGCAACTCACTGGATTACTGGTATTTGACCTTCACCCTCTGTCATGTATGGCGACAGGCCACATGCAACTCTATATACCTCTTCATCCAGGTCTTCAAGATACCACTGCAATACTTAACCAACCTTGGTAGTATCATGGTATACAGTGTACTTAAAATCATGAGCTTCTTGTAGGACATGGTTCCTCAAGGGTGAATCCTCAGAAACCCTAAAACACTTCTAGTAGTATATTTCACCACCTTCTTTCCCTAAGAAGTGTATCTGAGGTTCTTATTACAACCCTTTTATCTCATCAAGCACTAGGCTTGCTAACTAGGCAACCACCAACTTGATCAACGGGTCTGGTTGTATCTGAATGTTAGACACATAGGTCTAATTTTCTAAATATTGTAGGGTTCACCTAGCAACCTCTTCCAACCTCTCTACTGGCTATACTAGACAAATGTACACCTGAGCTATATTCAGCTTAGAACATATCATTAGCACATAAGCTTCCTTATGTGTTAGGTGATAGTGAAGACATAAGCCTCATATACTCCACTCATCATCCTCATCTCGGGTTTAGGTCTAACTGAGTCAAGAAAACTACAAGCTCATCATATCAATTATCAAACCCAAATTGCAACTCTTTGGATTCAAACTGCTCTTGACAAGTATGTTCTCATATGAGGATTACCTTAGTTCATCTATGCTTTCATACCATCCATCCAAAGTACTTCCAAAATGGTGTGATACTTCCTTCGATCCTCAAACATCTTAGAAGGGTTTCAACTCATATCACCTCTATCTTTAGTATATGGCATGCATTTTATCATGTCTCTCACACACATAACAAGATGAAATAAGCATTTTACCGTAGTCCAAATATAGAGTTCATCCATTTCCAAGAGTAGAGATGGTGCATCACACATCGCCATCACTCTTTCCAATCATAATTGAAACATACTTCACATGACTTCTCACCATGAACATGTCCAGTATGGGTCTACACCCATGGGAAGACTTTTCCCATCACCTCTAGATCTTAGCATCTCTCTTATGTACAATCTTAGTCATTACCTCAAGGTCCCTAGGCTGCCGATATTTTTGGGGTGATCTGACCCTTATACATATAGGGAGTGCCTCTCACATTTACCCCTTAGGCCCCATGAACTGAGGAAGGTGGCCAACCTCCTAATCCATGGTCCTTGGGAAAAGGTAGTTGTTACCTCCTGACCCTATGGTATTGTGCATCCAGGGAACAAACAATTCCTACTTCCATCGATCTTATCCCTTCCTGACCTTAGTATTGACTTAGGATTCCCTCATAGCACATATCATTCTTGAATCCTCACCCGAATCTCCATCCTCTTTCTAGGCATTCATGGTTATCTCTCATAGGAATCATGGTGACCTACCTAACTCAGTCTAGCCCCATACAAGTTACCTCTATGGCAACAAATCCTCATGCCCCTTAGAGATGGTCACACATGGGTCTATAGATTCATGCTCATACTATGTGCTCTTACAATTACCTCATGAAGCTCTTATAAGTGACCTCTTCAGGTTACCTCAAACCTAATCAAAAGTTGGTGCTCACCCTAACATGAAGGGTTCCTCCCCATGACGAGAGAAAACTATCACTTGATAGTAACAAAGGTCACAAAACGTTCTTACCTCTAAGGTTTACATGATCATGTATATGCTTAGCCCTATCATGCTACCTATACACGTAGCTAGCAAGAAGTCAACCTGCTAAGCCACTCTAAGTTCATTGGTATGTTATACTCATTCCTTATTCCTCGCAGTTGGCCAATCTCATATATATATATATATATATATATATATATATATATATATATATATATATATATATATATATATTGCCAACATGTGTGAGGGGTTCATCAAACATATACCTTAGTCTGAGAGGGTCTCCTTTTCCTCTAAAACATGAGGGGGTGCCATACTCAAATACCATGAACTCAAAGAGCCTCATGAGCATCATGTGCACCAAATACTACTACTTCCCCTCTTTGGTCTAGGAACCCTAGGTTCACTTCATATGCATCAGCTGTTTAACAACATGCTCTACTATTCCACCATGAACCAAACCTATACATGCTATGACATATACTTCCTCTTCCACATGAACAACCCTTAGAGTCCTACACAAGGACAACCAACTGGGTGCTAAGGCCTCACAACTTGTAACCATACCTCATCAGGGTCTATGGAACTCTCCTTCTTACACCTAAAGGTAGGTACCTATAACATATGTACATAGATTCATGAAGCCTCTTTATCCTTGTAGGGTTTGGTTCCTCTAAAGGCAACCAAGGTACAATAAGTCTCTAAGGATCGTGCATGAGGCAACCACATACATCTACTTAGGGTCGTCCATTCCAGGCCATATTGTACCCAACTTCTCATGACTCCTCATGTCTTGGAGTTAAGGTCTCCAACCTTCTTCATCGGGTCCCTCTCTCTCTCTAAAGCTAACCCTACAACTGGTCCTACCATTGGAGGTTCTCTCTCAGAAGATGGGTCAAGCTCTTAAGGATACATGTCTATCCCCAACTGGGTGCAACATACTATTAAAACTTATGTTTGGCCAAGATCATATGAAGCTTTGCATGTCTAACTCATAAACTATCAGGCATAAACCTTCTGGATTAGGTCTAAAACTTGCTTCCATCCTTGTTGTTACTCACTTCTATGTAGGTGCATGCCTCTTTCTACTCATATATGCTCGTTAGGGTTCCTATATAGTCACCACTAACCTTCTCAATGAGAGAGTTATCCCTTACCCTCAATAGGAAGAACCACCCTAGGTTGGCTCGCCAAAAGGCACCAGGGGTCAACCGACCACCCATAGTTCATGCTTCTCATGTGTACTTAAAACCTTTATGTAAAGCATGCATGCCAAACCCACGTTCATGCATGTATGGTCAACTATGATATCCAACTCATCATGTCTTCTCTTTCTCTATCCACCGCTTAAGGTTTTGGGGTTGAGCATCATCCTCATAGGATGCATCAGGTCTCTACCTCTTCCTGGAGGCCTCTTACTCCAAGGATAACTCTCTCCTCATCCTCCTACAAGAAGGTCTAACCTCAAGGCCTTCCTGAGGGCACGACAACACACACCATACAACCTAAGCATGTACTAGTATTTAGTTTACACTTAAACTATTAAAACATATGTCCATGACATCTTATTTACATGCTTTTCATTATTTGGTGGAGGATTCCTAAATCCTTATTACTCTTATCCCAAACACAGGAGGGTGATGGAGAGAGAGAAACCCTATGTACTTAGAGTTATCCAATGAATGGGGTAGAGAAGGGACAAAGACAGATGAGAGAAGACCTAGAGGTATCTTATTTTGAGTTAAATCCTCTGATTTTGGCCAGGCAGTCACACAAAAACTGGGGGTCCTCATAGATCGACTAGCGGGACAGAGGAAAATCTTGCCAACCCCTGGAATTATGATCCTTTTCTAGACACCTCCATGATTGGAAAATCCTCTAATAACTCCCCTGGGTTCTAAAGAGTTTGTAAAATTTAATAATTATTAGAGATTAAATGGAAAACCATTGCTCTAATACCAAATATAATGACCCCGCCTCTTGGTAACCCCCAATTAAGGAAGACCAAGAAGTCATGGCCGCTATTCTAAAATAGGATCAATGGTTTTGCAAATAATCAAAAATAGTTAGTAAATTCTACCAAAACTAAGCTTAAAATAGGATAAAATTTCTTTTTCACATACCTTAAAAAATATAGGATTCTGGAACTTCTACCCACTATAGAGTTCTATCTAACTAAATCCTCCTCTATGATTTAACTTTATTCTTCACAAGTTCCACTTTACTGTTTGTCCAATTTTAGAAATTCCTAAACCGCCGACAAACAAAACATCGGTCAGTATAATGAATTATACTGGTATGTGGGGGAACCAAAATCGTGCATCTATTTGTAACAACATAACACAACCAAATTATACTTAACAGGTCAAACATTACATATTAAACATAACTACTCAATCCCTACATATCCTTGCCTCTATGTTGTCCCTGTAGTGGGCATGGATACTACCTCTCTCATACGGTAGATCTCTAATAACCCCTATGATCCTACCTTATAGGTAGATCACTACATAGGCATGTGTAGTCGTATGGTCCTACCCAAGGGTAGACCAACACATTGACTCATGATAACCTGATGATCCTACCCCAAGGGTAGACCATGTGCTAGGTCATCCATCTAATCATCATCAAAGCTACAGAGGAGGACTAGGATCTGACCTAGTCATGCACATATAATTATGGTGATAGCCATAGTCACTTTATAGTTGCATGAAATAAAAGTCAACCAAGCAGTTATTTCCAAACGACCGATAAAACCTCAGAAATCATTGTGAAACAAGAGCGATTAGTCATAAGTGTAACCACATACCTATTTTTGAGATCTCAAAGAAGTAATATATCAAAATCCAACTATATGTCCAATCAAGCAAGCCAATCAATCAATCAAGCAAACATTGATCCTAAAAACATGTATAATGTTAACTATCACAAACATATCCCAAACAACTCCTTATTAACTTGGGACACCTTTTCAAGGTTTCTAGGTATCATTAGGATTCATTAGGGTTTCTTAGATCAGTTTATCATCCTTTACCTTTTTAGGTCAACAAACCCTAAAATAGCTTTTCTACTCATAAAAACCCTAATAGCTCAAACTATCCATATTAAGGATCTTTTATACTCAAATCAACTTAGAATCATCATATCTATGTTTTATTCATGGATTTGTACAATTAAAACTATTAAATTAATAATTACCAAAATTAGGGTTCCTAGGCCCATTAATGATCTTTCATATACATGGAACCCTAAATTGAGCCAATTATGCATAAAGAGCATCCTTTTAGAATCAAAACTTCCTTTTTATTAACATCGGGTCAAAATTGACTTAGATTATCCAAATAATATCATTAAAACCCATAAACATCAAAATTAGGGTTTCTTATTCATAACTAAATTAAAAGTAGCAACTATATGTACTTTCGAACTACAAGTAGTTTCAGGCCTCAATATTATTTTTAATGGGTTCCTTGCATTCTCTTGATCAATTTTCATATGTGATACATCTTAATCCGAGTTACCAATCATTAGTTATGATTTTTGCAAGATAAATTACCTTAAGACCAATGAGATGCCACCACGTCAGCATTTCGGCCCCTTTTTTTCCATTTTCCACACGGACCATGGTGAACCAATGGGAAGGCATTGTGTCAGCTCCATGTTGATGTGTGGTGGACTCCTGATTTTGGGCTAAAAGATGCTAGGGCCCCGGGCCTTACCATACTGGGTTTGGGGCAACAAAGTCATTTAACTGACTCTCCATCTTCAACCCCGCACCCCGGCGATTCTCACGAACCAAGCACATTGGCCAGTCAATCGTCAAGTTGACCACATGTCCTAGAACACCAGTGATCCAGGGAGAGGTGCAACTGCCTCCACCGCACCTGGACGAATTCACGGGTGGTCTCGGAACCACTGGAGGGGCAGGGGTCGAAGGAGAAGAAGACATGTTGTCCAGTCCAATACTGTATAGGGAACTAGAGAGGGGAAAGGAAGCAGGGTGTGTGACCAAACTGGAGGCATCACATGATCCCCAGAGTTCGGTTTGGTTTCCCAGTACTTTCATAGGCCTCACCTAAAGGGTAGCGCCCCCCTTTTATAGGTGTGGGATGAATTTTGTCCCTTTAATGGAGTCTGACTCCAGGAACAACTTGGGAAAGTGTTATTTCCTTCCAAAGCCCTACAAAACCAGGGTCAACTAGGTCTAAAACTTCCTCCCAAATCAATTGGGAATAAAATCCTCTCAAGCCAGGGACTGTGAAGCAAGAAAGAGGTGTGAGAAGATCGCACATCATGTTCTCCCACTTTCTCAATCAGACTGAGGTAGGAGATAAAGGAAATTTGTCTGATCTCACGATCTAACGGTTCTAAATGCACACTAATACAAGGGCTGGAAAATATATTTCCAAAAGGAATCAAAATTGTGACATTTAATGGAAATCCCTCCACTTTAGGGATTCTTACAAAAATCATATCTCCCAAACCACATGTCCAATTAATACCAAATTTTAAAGGAAAGTCCTTGATGACTGAATCTAATTGTGTACTAAGTTTTGGGACACAGATTCAAAAGCATGAGAGACTTTTATTCATAAGAATGTTATCAATTATTAAGGCATATTGTACGCATAATTTCTCTCTCCTATTCTTTTATATTCCTTATTTGGATTCCTTTTACTAATAGAAACCTTGTGGATTCGAAATCTCATCCATGATGAGTCAATCACCCATCTTTCCACAAATTTCTCATATTTTCATCGTCATCTCAAATTTCCTTCTTAACAATGCATTATTTGATTTCTTCTTTTTCTTTTAATCATATTGGACTCATTAACATATTATGATCCACGAAATCACATGCACAAAGAAAATTTTGCAAAGGGAATGCATTCAATACATATAATTCATACAATTCCCATAATCATACATTTAGTGGGGAAATTGCATTTCCAACCATATGAACCCAAAATTGGGGTTGTAGCATCCTTCCACTCTTATAGGAATTTTGCCCTCAAAATTTCACCAAACATACAAACAATCAGGATAAGACTTTTCCATGTCCATTATAAGCTCCCGTGTGGCTCCATCCTCTCCATGGTGCTTCCAAAGAACCTTTATCATCTTATATTCTTACATCTGGGTTCTCTATCACCTTGGTATCTCATACCCTTGTAGGTGACTCAGGATATGCCAGCCTCCCTTGAAGCTCAATAGGTTCAATGCTTAGCGCATGGCTCGAGTACATTACATAGTGCTCTAGATGAAACCCATGTAACACATCATACATTATATTATCCTGAGGGGTAAGGCTAAACATAAGTAACTCCACCAATCCATATCAAATGGATGCATGTATCGGGGACTCAGCTTCCTTAGTTATAGCTCAGAGGGGTTGGGTTTCATAATACATATTCACTCATAATGAAATGCATGTCAGTCTACTTTGCATCAACACACGACTCATGTCGATCCTGGGCTTTCTTAGACATTACTTGATCAAAGCGTCTTCATCTGCATCCACTGTGGTCTCACCGACCTTCACAAGTTCATCTCACTGACATCATCCAAGTGAAGCGGTGACCGACACACCCTCCCTTACAGAGCTTCATGCATCCCGATAGTGGCTATGGTGGCTATCATAACAAGCATACTCTTCTAGGGGCAGAAACTACTCCCACGAATCACCCTGAATGAGCACGCATGTTCTCATCAGACCCTCTAAAATCTGGATCATACTCTTTAACTGTCCATCAGTTAGGGGTGATATGTTGTACTCAACTTCAATCTAGCATCTAGTCCTTCATGTACCTACTCCCACTACATGGAAGTGAGCTTGAAGTCATGCTCAAGACATTCAACTCGAATCAGGATGTAGTTGAACTATCTCTCTCTCATATATATAGTTCAACCTAATATGTCACTCTAGTAGTGCTCTCTCTTAGTCAAGGTATTAGGTCAACTTGGTATGGCGATCTACCATAACCCATATTGCATCCTGACACTCTTAGTCCATATGAGACTTTCCACAATGTCCATGGTGATCTGCTCCCATTCCCTCTTGGGAACTCCTCATTATATGTAGCAACTCACTGGGTTACTGGTGTTCGGCCTTCACCCTCTAGCATGTATGGTGAAAAGCCACATGCAACTCTATATACCTCTTCATCTAGGTCTTCAAGATACCACTACAATCCTTAACCATCTTGGTAGTACCATGGTATACGGTGTACTCAAAATCATGAGCTTCTTGTAGGGCATGGTTCCTCAAGGGTGAATCATCAGAAACCCTAAAACACTTCTAGAAGAGGATTTCACCACCTTCTTTCCCTAAGAAGTGTATCTGAGGTTCTTATAACAACCCTTTTATCTCATCAAGATCTAGGCCTGATAACTGGGAACCACCAACTTGACCAACGGGTCTGGTTGTATCTGAATGTTAGTCACATAGGTCTAGTCTTCTAAAGATTGTAGGGTTCACCTAGCAACCTCTTTCAACCTCTCTACTGGATATACTAGACAGATGTACACCTGAGTTGTATTCAGCTAAGAACATCTTGTTACCACATAAGATTCCTTATGTGCTAGGTGATAGTGAAGGCATAAGCCTCATATACTCCAATCATCATCCTCATCTCGGGTTTAGGTCTAACTAAGTCAAGAAAACTTCAAGCTCATCATCTCAGTTATCAAACCCAAGTTGCAACTCTGAGGATCCAAACTGCTCTTGACAAGTACATTCTCATATGATGATTACCTTAGTTCATCTATGCTTTCATACCATCCATCCAAAGTACTTCCAAAAGGGTGTGATACTTCCTTCGATCCTCAAACATTGTAGAAGGGTTTCAACTCATATCACCTCTATCTTTAGTATATGGCATGCATTTTGTCATGTCTCTCACACCCATAACAAGATGAAATAAGCATTTAGTTGCAGTCCAAATACAGAGTTCATCCCATTCCAAGAGTAGAGATGGTGCATCACACATTGCCATCACTCTTTCCAACCATAGTTGAAACATACTTCACATGACTTCTCACTATGAATATCTCCATTATGGGTCTACACCCATGGGAAGACTTTTCCCATCACCTCTGAATCTTAGCATGTCTCTTATGTACAATCTTAGTCATTACCTCAAGGTCCCTAGGGTGCCAGTACTTTTGTGTTGATCTGACCGTTATACATCTAGGGAGTGCCTCTCACATTTACCCCTTAGGCCCCATGAACTCAAGAAGGTGTCCAACCTCCTAATCCATGGTCCTTGGGTAAAGGTAGTTGTTACCTCCCGACCCTATGGTCTTTTGCATCTAGGGAACAGACAACTTCTACTTCCATCGGTCTTATCCCTTCCTTACCTTAGTATTGACTTAGGATTCCCTCATAGCACATCTCATTCTTGAATCCTCACCCAAATCTCCATCCTCTTTCTGGGCATTCATTGTTATCCCTCATAGGAATCATGGTGACCTACCTATCTCGGTCTGGCCCCATACAAGTTACCTCTATGGAAACAAATCCTCATGCCCCTTAGAGATGGTCACACATGGTTCTATAGATTCATGCTCATACTATGTGCTCTTACAATTAGCTCATCAAGCTCTTATAAGTGACCTCTTAAGGTTACCTCAAACCTAATCAAAAGTTGGTGCTCACCCTAACATGAAGGGTCACTCCCCATGATGAGAGAAAACTATCACTTGATAGTAACAAAGGTCACAAAACATTCTTACTTCCAAGGTTTACATGATCATGTATATGCTTAGCCCTATCATTCTACCTATACACATAGATAGAAAGAAGTCAACCTACTAAGACACTCTAAGTTCCTTGGTATGTTTATACTCATTCCTTATTCCTCAAAGTTGGCCAGTCTCATACATATATCACCTATATGTGTGAGGGGTTCATCAAACATATACCTTAGTTCGAGGGGGTCTCCTTTTCCTCTAAAACATGAGGGGGGTGCCATACTCAAATACCATGAACTCAAACAGCCTCGTGAGCATCATGTGAACCAAATACTACTACTTCCCCTCTTTGGTCTAGGAACCCGAGGTTCACTTCATATGCATCAGCTGTCTAACAACATGCTCTGTTGTTCCACCATGAACCGAACCTATACTTGCTATGACATATACTTCCTGTTCCACACGAACAACCCTTAGAGTCCTACACAAGGACAACCAACTGGGTGTGAGGCCTCACAACTTGTCACCATACCTCATCAGGGTCTGTGGAACTCTCCTTCTTACACCTAAAGGTAGGTACCTATAACATTTGTACATTGATCCATGAAGCCTCTTTCTCTTTCTAGGGTTTGGTTCCTCTATAGGAAACCAAGGTACAACAAGCCTCTAAGGATCGTGCATGAGACAACCACATACATCTACTTAGGGTCGTCCATTCCAGGCCATATTATACCCAACTTCTCATGATTCCTCATGTCTTGGAGTCAAGATCTCCAACCTTCTTCATCGGGTCCCACTCTCTCTCTCTCTCTCTCTCTAAAGCTAACCCTACAATTGGTCCTACTACTAGAGGTTCTCTCTCAGAAGATGGGTCAAGCTCTTAAGGATACATGTCTATCCCCAACTGGGTGCAATGTACTATCAAAACTTATGTTTGGCCAAGATCATCTGAAGCTTTGCGTGTCTAACTCATACACTATCAGATATAAACCTTCTGGCTTAGGTCTAAAACTTGCTTCCATCCTTATTGTTACTCACTTCTATGTAGGTGCATGCCTCTTTCTACTCATATATGCTTGTTAGGGCTCCTATATAGTCACCACTAAACTTCTCAATGAGAGAGCTATCCCTTACCATCAACAGACACAACCACCCAAGGTTGAGTCACCAAAAGGCACCAGGGGTCAACCGACCACCCATAGTTCATAACCACCCAAGGTTGAGTCACCAAAAGGCACCAGGGGTCAACCGACCACCCATAGTTCATGCTTCTCATGTGTACTTAAAACCTTTACATAAAGCATGCTTGCCAAACCCACGTTCATGCATGTATGGTCAACTATGATATCCAACTCATCGTGTCTTCTCTTTCTCTATACACTGTTTAAGGTTTTGGGGTTGAGCATCATCCTCAGAGGATGCATCAGGTCTCTACCTCTTCCTAGAGGCCTCTTACTCCAAGGCTAACTCTCTCCTCATCCTCCTACAAGAAGGTCTAACCTCAAGGCTCTCCTGAGGGCACGAAAACACACGCCATGCAACCTAAGCATGTACTAATCTTTAGTTTACGCTTAAACTATTAAAACTTATGTCCATGACATATTGTTTACATGGTTTTCATTATTTGGTGGAGGATTCCTTAATCCTTATTACTCTTATCCCAAACACGAGAGGGTGATGGAGAGAGAGAAACCCTAAGAACTTAGAGTTATCCAATGAATGGGGCAGAGAAGGGACAAAGACAGATGAGAGAAGACCTAGAGGTATCTTATTTCGAGTTAAATCATCTGATTTTGGCCAGGAACTCACAAATAATCTGGGAGTCCTCATAGATCGACTATCGGGGTAGAAGAAAATCTTGCCAGCCCCTGGACCGTGATCCTTTTCTAGACATCTCCATGATTGGAAAATCCTCAAATAACTCCCTTGGGTTCTAAAGAGTTTGTAAAATTTAATAATTATTAGAGATTAAATGGAAAACCATTGCTCTGATACCAAATGTAACAACCCCGCCTCCCGATAACCCCCAATTAAGGAAGACCAAGAAGTCAGAGCCACTATCCCAAAATAGGATCAATGGTTTTATAAATAATAAAAAATAATTAATAAATTCTACCACAACTAAGCTTAAAATATGATAAAAAAATCCTTTTTCACATACCTTAAAAAATATAGGATTATGGAACTTCTACCCACTATAGAGTTCTATCTAACTAAATCCTCCTCTATGATTTAACTTTATTCTTCACAAGTTCCACTTTACTGTTTGTCCAATTTTAGATATTCCTATAACACTGACAAATAAAATGTCAGTCAATATAATGAATTATACTGGTATGTGGGGGAACCAAAATCTTGCATCTATTTGTAAAACCACAACCAAATTATTGCTTAACAGATCAAACTTTACGTATTAAACATAACTACTCAATACCTACATATCCTTGTCTCTGTGTTGTCCCTGCAGTGGACATGGATACTACCTCTCTCATACGATAGATCTCTAATAACCCCTATGATCCTACCTTATAGGTAGATCACTACATAGGGTTATGTAGTCGTGTGGTCCTACCCAAGGGTAGACCAACACATCGACTCATGATAACCTGATGATCCTACCCCAAGGGTAGACCATGTGCTAGGTCGTCCATCTCATCATCATCAAAGCTATAGAGGAGGACTAGGATCTGAGCTAGTCATGCACATATAATTATGGTGATAGCCATAGTCATTTTATAGTTGCATGAAATAAAAGTCAACCATGCAATTATTTCCAAGCAATCGATAAAACCTATGAAATCACCGTGAAACTAGAGTGATTAGTCATAAAAGTAACCACATACCTATTTTGGAGATCTCAAAGAAGCAATATATCTAAATCCAACTAGGTGTCCAATCAAGCAAGCCAATCAATCAATCAAGCAAACATTGATCCTGAAAACATGTATAATGTCTAATTGTCACAAACATATCCCATACAACTCCTTATTAACTTGGGATACCTTTTCAAGGTTTCTAGGTCTCATTAGGATCCATTAGGGTTTCTTAGATCAGTTTCCCATCCTTTACCTTTTTAGGTCAACAAACCCTAAAATAGCTTTACTACTCATAAAAACCCTAACAGCTCAAACTATACACATTAAGGATCTTTTATACTCAAATCGACTTAGGATCATCATATCTCTGTTTTATTCATGGATTTGCACAATTAAAATCATTAAAGTCATAATTACTAAAATTAGGGTTTCTAGGTCCATTAATGATCTTTCATATACATGAAACCTTAAATTGAGCCAATTATGCATAAACATCATCCTTTTAGAATCAAAACTTCCTTTTTATTAACAACAGGTCAAAATTGACCTAGATTATCCAAATAATATCATTAAAACCCATCAACATCAAAATTAGGGTTTCTTATTCATAACTACATTAAAAGTAGCAACTTTATATACTTTTCGAAATACAAGTTGTTTCAGGCCTCAAATATTATTTTTAATGGGTTCCTTGTATTCTCCTGATCAAATTTCATATATAATACATCTTAATATGAATTACCAATCATTAGTTATGATTTTCACAAGGTAAATTACCTTAGGACCAATGAGATGTCGCCACATCAACAATTCGGCCCCTTTTTTCCCTTTTACATGCAGACCAGAGTGAACCAATGGGCAGGCGTTGTGTCAGCTCCATGTTGGTGTGTGGAGGACTCCTAATTTTGGGTGAAAAGATGCTAGGGCCATGGGCCTTACCATACTGTGTTTGGGGCAACAAAGTCATTTAACTTACTCTCATCTTCAACCCCACGCCCCGGTGATTCTCTCAAACCAAGCACAGTGGCCGGTCAACTGTCGAGTTGACTACATGTTCTAGAACGTCGTTGATCCAGGGAGAGGTGCATCCGCCTCTGTTGTTCCTGGACAGATTCACATGTGGTCTTGGAACCACTGGAGGGGTAGGGGTCGAAGGGGAAGAAGACATGTTGTGCAACATTGTATAGGGAACTAGAGAGGGGAAAGGAAGCAGGGTGCACGATCGAACTGGAGGCATCGCATGATCCCCAGAGTTCCGTTTGGTTTCCCAGTACTTTCATAGGCCTCACCTAAAAGGTAGCGCCCCCTTTTATAGGTATGGGATGAAGTTTGTCCCCTTAATGGAGTCCGACTCCATGAATAAGGAAAGTTGTCTGATCTCACGATCTAATGGTCCCAAATGCGTGCTAATATGCTGGAAAATATATTTCCAAAAGGAATCAAAATCGTGACATTTAATGGAAATCCCTCCACTTTAGGGATTCTTACAAAAATCATATCTCCCAAACCGCATGTCCAATTAATACCAAAATTTAAATGAAAGTCTTTGATGACTTAATGTAGCTGTATACCAAGTTTGGGACTCAAATTCGAAAGATGAGAGACTTTTCTTCATAAGTAAGTTATCACTTATTATGGCATATTGTATGCATATTTTCTCTCTCCTATTCTTTTATTCCCTTATTCGGATTCCTTTTACCAATAGAAACCTTGTGGATTCGAAATCTCATCCATGATGAGTCAATCACCCATCTTTCCACAAATTTCTCATATTTTCATTATCATCATCTCAAATTTCCTTCTTAATAATGCATTATTTGATTTCTTCTTTTTATTTTAATCATATTGGACTCATTAACATATTATGATCCACAAAATCACATACACAAAGAAAATATTTCAAAGGGAATCCATTCAATACATATAATTCATACAATTCCCATAATCATATATTTAGTGGGGAAATTGCATTTCCAACCATATGTACCCAAAAAATGGGGTTGTAACATGTAAGCTCTAGGAATTTAACGACACTTTTTGTATAGAGTCAATGCTAGGTGCATCAGTGCATTTTGAACTTTCCAAAGGAATAGATAGATTCCATCAGTCAACAGAGATGATAGGGACAAAATGAGTAGGTAGATTTCCAATAGATATGTTATCACTTTATGAACCTCAAATATGAATTTTTTTTAGAACTTCATTAATCATTAGCCATACATCATCTATAAGAGTGGATTAGAACACCAACAAGACATACAAGATTAGAAACCTAGCTAACCAAATGCCAAGAATCATATTAGAATGAGAATAAAGCACTTCTGCTTTGCCCCCCTATAAATATTATGACTAAAACAACTTTTCAATGAGGATTCCTTCAACATAATTTCATCACAAAGGGAAAGTGTTATTTCCTTCCAAAGCCCCACAAAACCAGGGTCATCTAGGTCTAAAACTTCCTCCTAAATCGATTGGGAATTAAACCCTCTCAAATTAGGGACTGTGAAGCAAGAAAGAGGTGTGAGAAGATCACACGTCATGTTCTCCCACTTTCTCAATCAGACTGAGGTAGGAGATAAAGGAAAGTTGTCTGATCTCACGATCTAATGGTCCCAAATGCGTGCTAATATGCTGGAAAATATATTTCCAAAAGGAATCAAAATCGTGACATTTAATGGAAATCCCTCCACTTTAGGGATTCTTACAAAAATCATATCTCCCAAACCGCATGTCCAATTAATACCAAAATTTAAATGAAAGTCTTTGATGACTTAATGTAGCTGTATACCAAGTTTGGGACTCAAATTCGAAAGATGAGAGACTTTTCTTCATAAGTAAGTTATCACTTATTATGGCATATTGTATGCATATTTTCTCTCTCCTATTCTTTTATTCCCTTATTCGGATTCCTTTTACCAATAGAAACCTTGTGGATTCGAAATCTCATCCATGATGAGTCAATCACCCATCTTTCCACAAATTTCTCATATTTTCATTATCATCATCTCAAATTTCCTTCTTAATAATGCATTATTTGATTTCTTCTTTTTATTTTAATCATATTGGACTCATTAACATATTATGATCCACAAAATCACATACACAAAGAAAATATTTCAAAGGGAATCCATTCAATACATATAATTCATACAATTCCCATAATCATATATTTAGTGGGGAAATTGCATTTCCAACCATATGTACCCAAAAAATGGGGTTGTAACATGTAAGCTCTAGGAATTTAACGACACTTTTTGTATAGAGTCAATGCTAGGTGCATCAGTGCATTTTGAACTTTCCAAAGGAATAGATAGATTCCATCAGTCAACAGAGATGATAGGGACAAAATGAGTAGGTAGATTTCCAATAGATATGTTATCACTTTATGAACCTCAAATATGAATTTTTTTTAGAACTTCATTAATCATTAGCCATACATCATCTATAAGAGTGGATTAGAACACCAACAAGACATACAAGATTAGAAACCTAGCTAACCAAACGCCAAGAATCATATTAGAATGAGAATAAAGCACTTCTGCTTTGCCCCCCTATAAATATTATGACTAAAACAACTTTTCAATGAGGATTCCTTCAACATAATTTCATCACAAAGGGAAAGTGTTATTTCCTTCCAAAGCCCCACAAAACCAGGGTCATCTAGGTCTAAAACTTCCTCCTAAATCGATTGGGAATTAAACCCTCTCAAATTAGGGACTGTGAAGCAAGAAAGAGGTGTGAGAAGATCACACGTCATGTTCTCCCACTTTCTCAATCAGACTGAGGTAGGAGATAAAGGAAAGTTGTCTGATCTCACGATCTAATGGTCCCAAATGCGTGCTAATATGCTGGAAAATATATTTCCAAAAGGAATCAAAATCGTGACATTTAATGGAAATCCCTCCACTTTAGGGATTCTTACAAAAATCATATCTCCCAAACCGCATGTCCAATTAATACCAAAATTTAAATGAAAGTCTTTGATGACTTAATGTAGCTGTATACCAAGTTTGGGACTCAAATTCGAAAGATGAGAGACTTTTCTTCATAAGTAAGTTATCACTTATTATGGCATATTGTATGCATATTTTCTCTCTCCTATTCTTTTATTCCCTTATTCGGATTCCTTTTACCAATAGAAACCTTGTGGATTCGAAATCTCATCCATGATGAGTCAATCACCCATCTTTCCACAAATTTCTCATATTTTCATTATCATCATCTCAAATTTCCTTCTTAATAATGCATTATTTGATTTCTTCTTTTTATTTTAATCATATTGGACTCATTAACATATTATGATCCACAAAATCACATACACAAAGAAAATATTTCAAAGGGAATCCATTCAATACATATAATTCATACAATTCCCATAATCATATATTTAGTGGGGAAATTGCATTTCCAACCATATGTACCCAAAAAATGGGGTTGTAACATGTAAGCTCTAGGAATTTAATGACACTTTTTGTATAGAGTCAATGCTAGGTGCATCAGTGCATTTTGAACTTTCCAAAGGAATAGATAGATTCCATCAGTCAACAGAGATGATAGGGACAAAATGAGTAGGTAGATTTCCAATAGATATGTTATCACTTTATGAACCTCAAATATGAATTTTTTTTAGAACTTCATTAATCATTAGCCATACATCATCTATAAGAGTGGATTAGAACACCAACAAGACATACAAGATTAGAAACCTAGCTAACCAAACGCCAAGAATCATATTAGAATGAGAATAAAGCACTTCTGCTTTGCCCCCCTATAAATATTATGACTAAAACAACTTTTCAATGAGGATTCCTTCAACATAATTTCATCACAAAGGCAGGTAGACTTCCTCCAATTAGTGTTTTGATAAAAAAAATCCACATCAAACATAACCATATGACCAAGAAAAATGAACTTGACCAAGACAAAATGGAGCACCAGCATAGCACAAGCTTCTTTCTCCCATAAAGGGGAGACTAACCAGAATAACAACAAAGTACGATGACCAATGATTAAGGAGGAAGATGAATCAGCCCCAAACCAAAACAAACACATAATACACAAAGAATTGAGCTATAGGAAAATGACTGTGATGTATTATCACATTCTTATTTTGTCCTGGGGAAAACTAACACTCCATACCCATCACCAAATCGGAGAGATTACTCAAAACAAAACCCATATAAAAGCTACAAGCATCGTAATCCACATAAATGACAAGAAGATCACATGATTTTTTGAAAAAAACCACATATAACATCATAAAAAGTTAAGTATCTTACAAAAGTTTGTCATGACATATTATAAGATCCCACAGAATATAAGGCTTTACCATACAAAATGTCCATCCACCACACTTGCAATATCTCAATAAAATATTAGAAGTTTAAGCAATATATTTGTGGTGATACTATAGAACATGCATACATAATCCTACAACTTGTATTAATACATCTCTAGATGTCATGCACACATGTCAACATCTGAAGCCGGGAAATAGATACATAAAGCATTCTTGCTTGGACCTAAGTGTGTAGGGACAAAGCTATAACTCTATACCTATATGCTTTATCTTTGGAGGAGGTTAGGACTGTCACCCACCTCTCAAGTACCTTCATATAGACATCATATACCTTTAAGTCTAAGGCCATTTCCTCTTTGATGATTTCCTCCACCATAGCCATGATAGTTTTTCAACTCACTTGAAAGGTGTGGAGAACCAAGAGGTGAGACCCCAAGTCCCAACAATATAACATCTAAAACATCTATTACTTACCAAATAAGTGAATACATAAATGAAGAATAGTTAAATTTTTAGATAATGAAGCTTTAAATGTACTTCTTAGAACACACTCACCCAAACATATTGGCATCATGGCTAATCTATGAGGATTTTATACAACATATACATTTCAATCCTATAAATATGTTTATCATATCAAGAGCTCATACATGTTTAGTGCCAAAATGAACCTAAAAATATGCTACTCGACTAGAGCGTATTTTATATGCCCTAGGATGATTTAGATGTACCACTCAATCTGCTAGCTAGATGCTATTAAGCCATCTTAGCAATATATACATCATCAAAGGATATATGGATTTCCTAGATCTATTAACACAACCTCAGGTGGGAATGAGGTAACCAAACATAGGGAGCTGATTGACTAAATATAGTGTGGATATATGATTATAGGTGGATCCACCAATCTCAGGCCAACCCTTGGTACAAAGGTCACGATGACAAACACAAGATAATAACCCTCCATATTGTATTTCAACATATTATCTTGTTTCACATACATTTCTAGTGGAACATCAACCTTTTCTGATTCCCAACATCATTTAATATGATAGGGTAAAACAACCCTAAATGTACCCACATATTCACTAATATATGGATTGAAGAATATTCTCAAAACTTTAGGTTTCTAAAAGATTTACTCATTTCACTACTCCCCATAACAACCCATGAGAATAGTTCTACATACACATAACTCTACAACTTATGTTTCTCTCTATTACTTGGATTGTGTACCTTAATGCCACGTCAAATAGGGCATACATAAATATTATAGAATAGAACAACTTTTGTACCTTATGGCCACAACAAATAGAGTATACATATAGATTACTAACAAGTAGTAATGTAGTAATAACATCATATTCTATAAAATAATTGACCACCAAAATCTAACTTTTCTATGCAAGGCACACATCCCACACCTCTATCATATCGAAGATTTCCATATAACTCAGCCCTTGGAAGGTGAAGAGGTTGACACATCCTTCCTAGAAATCATCAGGTTATTATCCTCAATATTCACAACAAAATTCAGCAAAATTATATTTAGAACCATTCGCTTTCCATAAAGGAGCCATTTTATAAAATTTAGAAACATAATGATGACAAAACGGTAAGAAGGATGAACTTAGAACCTACATTAGACAATATCAACATATAGTCAACACCTTACAAACACATAGGTCATGTTGTAAATGCAATAGTAGAAACCTTTAACTTCTAAAGTCATCAAAAGATGAAATTACATCGAGAAGTACCAAACAATTATCTTCTAACATGAAAACGCTACTTGTGGTGGGTAGCCTCAATATGAAAAAATATATTCCGGTTGGATTAGGTTCAAAGTGCATATAGTCATCATATTTCAGCATCTTTGAGAAGTAACATCAAGATTGTCACTACTACAGAACCTACCTTTAGTGTCAGTTATTTAAAGCCTTTAGTGTCGGTTTCTAAGCGACACCTATGTGGGTGACACTAAAAGCTCACCCATTAGGCGTCGGTTCCGAAACCGACGCCCAAACTCTTCGCGCGCCACCGAAAACGCGCCATCATGGGACTATAGGCGTCGGTTATTAGATAAGAAACCAACGCCCAAACCCTTCGCGCCACAGAAGGGTGCCAACTTGGGCATTATAGGCGTCGGTTATTAGCTAATAACCGACGCCATCAAACTCCCAACACGGCCGTGGTGTCTGGTCCGTTGCCACGGCCGTGGGGTCTGGTCCGCTGCCACGGCCGTGCTGGCCAGCACGGCCGTGGTGTTAAGGAAATAGACATCGGTTTCTATTAAAAATTGACACTGTAACTATTTGGCGTCGGTTTTATACAAATAACCGACGCCTATTGTTTTTTTTTCTGTCAGTCTGCAGACCTGCTGTGGCTGATCGCAGGATGAGAAACATGTTCAGTTCAGTTATGAACTGCAGGTTTTACGACATCCATTGATATCAGCCGACAACAGGCCACAAACCTGCAAAATTAACAACAAAAATATTCACACATGCATTTAGCAATGCAACCTGCGGTTCCATTTTATTTTCACATATTTAGAAACATTCATGTAGCTAGCAATCTGTAGTTACATTCATTCACATTCACACATGTAGAAACATTCATATAGCAACCAACACTTTCATTCATTTTCACTCAGACACATGTAGAAACATCCAGACATGTAGAAACATTCACACATATATTATAATTCAGAAATTCATTTACAAAATATCATTGTTTAGTCATTATTCGCTATCAGGATCCCAATTATATTTTAAAGCCCCCACTATTTGTATGGTTGTTGCCCATTCTTCTCTTACTTCATTTAATTCTCCCATCGTATAGGGAGCATTTTCATCTGGTAAGGCCTCTCCTGTAATGGGGTCAACTTTAAACACCTGTAAAGAGAATGATGTATATATATAATTAATGAGCTATAAATAAGATTGATATATTTTGATCATATTATCTAATGAGACTATATAATACCTGAGCAATACACTCAATATCCAGTGCGGCATGTTTGATAATCATGTGCATATATCGCATGACATAGTATCCACATGCCCATCCGTTGTCTTTTGTAGCACACTATAAATTCAAACATACAAAATATTAAAAAATATAACTAATTAAGCATTGTTCACATAAATAATATATCCATATATTGCAGTCGGGAACTTACTTTCACGTTCTTCCAAATTATTGGCTGGTTCTTTTTCATGGGGAACTTTCCTCCAGCCTTTTTGAACTCCTCAAAACCCCTACATGTTAATGTAACACAGAACATTGCAATTAAATAGTAATGTAATAACATATGTTAACGGATATGAAAATGAAATATTTCTCACCGGAATAATGCCATTTTCATTATGTGTCCAAATATTGTATTCAATTTACTCCCCTTAGGATCTAGATAATACACAGTGAACGTCTCGGGGACAATAACCAGTAACTCCCAATGCATACCACTAGAGGTAAAAAAGTTAAAAATTAATAACTCAAAATCCACAAAAAAAATGTAATTTTCTTAAGTCCAAATTATAATAAGCAAAGTAAACTTACTCTACATTGAATGGAGCCATTATCACCGTCTTCTTATTTACAGCAAAATTTGAAAAAGCCTCACAGTAGTATTGTTGAACTGACGTAGGGTCTTTAGCTACTAGACTAATCAAAGATGGAATCAAAAACCCTACATGTTCGAATCCAAAATCTACACATATGTTGTCTAAGTAGCTGCAAAATATGTATTAATTACGCATACATTAATAAATAAGAAACCAGATCACCAGATCATACACAAGGTATATGGATGTATAAAGAATATCTCACCTTATCCATAGCTCTATCACAGATGTATTTAGCCAAGCATATCGAAACTACTCCAAAATATCTTGTATAAATATTTTTGTTTTGTATGACTGACCTGTAGAATCTGAATCGGAAGAAACAGTTATAGGGGAGTTTATATCATGTTCGCCTAACCATACTGCCATACCCCTATAGTTAGGACCTAACGGGACAGGTAGGTCTTGTGGAACCCAACTAGGTAATGTAGTAGGTGGAAGTGGAGGCCTAGATGATGTGGGTGTCTTCTTTTTAACCTGTATATATATAATTTCAGATCAACTGCCATCATATACACACACTAACAATTGAACGTGATGTAAATTTACCATACCTTTTCAGTAAAGAGGACATCTGCTTTTAGCCACAATATCACTCCGCCTACTGCCTCACCAAGCATTTCACAATCTGGGTGGGCATATGGCAATGGAAGATCCATCCACTGGGAGAATATATGTATCGGGCTCACACGAATCCAACCAGCTGGTACTGGAGACCCGTGACACGTTTCCCCTGGTAGGGATGGGTAAGCCGACGCCTCTGCAATGACAAATTCTTTACTTTTTAGACGGCATGGCTTCAACCCCTACAAATTTTTGTGTAAAGAATGTTATATACATATATACATATCATCTTTTTTTGAAACGACTACAATTTCATATATACATATCATCTTGAATTAAAAAACTAGTTACTATGTCATAAAAATACTTACAACGGATGTGCTAGGTGGTGGTTCTACAGGATTACTCCCAACCTCTGTAGTAGGAGTAGGCGTAGAGCCTGCAGTAGGTACTGTCTGGTAAGTGGCAGTCTGAGATGCCTGCCACTTTTTCATTGCTTCTTCTAGTTTCCTATCAACTAGCTTATCTACGTATACATGGATGAAAGAAACGTTAGCTTCTAATTATTGAATTTTCTTTTACAGTAACATTATAAAGAAAGAATATGTTACCTCCTCTTGTGAAAGTCCCGCTTTTGGGATATGTTTGCGCTGGGATGGCCCAAAAAAAGCTTTGATGCCCACACCAGCGTCTGCAGCCCTAACACGTCCAGGATGCTCTGGGTTACCCAGAGCAACTGTCAATTCATCCCTTGTGCTCTCAGGGATGAACTTGCCTTGTTTCCTGAGCTCGTGCAGCTCCCGCTAATCGTCAAAACAAAAATTTGTAATTAAGTAAACAGAACAAATAATCAATATTCGAATTATTGCTGTAAGAGTTGTATTTTACCATTTTTGCAGCCGCCTCAGCAGTTGCGGCCTTCGTTATTTCTCCCTTCTTATTTTGCCTCCCAGCTATCCAGACATCATGGTGAGGCAGAGGTGTGCTACCTATGGTAGAGGAATCCTGAGTAGCAGCAGACTGAGTAGTAGCCTCAGACTGTAGTCTTTGGCGAATGCCTGCATACCCCCTTGGACCCATTGTGTGGTCATGCACATTCAGTGCACGCCTTGATCTTTATGCCTCACTGAGGGCCTAGTTAGTATGCACATTAAAGATTTGGTTAGTAACACTAAATGTTAATCTTGAATAGGTGAATACAACATATATTAATTAATGAGATTGAGACTGACGCCTAATACCTTGAATTCATCAGTTTGTCTTGAAGCGACAAACGCATCCCATTCTTCTTTGTCCAGGAAGTTCCACTGTTCAGTGGCGGTCTTCTTCCTCTTATCAGCTTCTTTTATGTATTCTCGGGTGAGATTTGTCCTATAGTTCCTTAGGACTCTCCCACAGTTTTGCATCATGCATTTACGATGCAGCTTTTCATCCAATTCAAATATACTCTGCAAAATAGAATTGCTATTAACTAGTATCCAAAAATTTAGTAATCTACAAAATAGAATTGCAAATTAATAATAACTCACGCATAAATCCCTCCATATTAAGTCTTTCTTCTCCTTAGAAACGTTATGCCAAGAATCTAAGCGACAACCGCAATGGCTACGAGTAACAAACCCAAGATATGAAATACATGAATTGCGATTCACACCACATGCATTTCCTGCATTACCAAAATCCACAACAAGTTTGGGTCCATTGCCCTTTTGCGCAATTAACTTCTTCATCATAGTGATGCCCCTTCTCTTGTCAACTTTTTGGTGTTGTTGATCAAGTGCATCAAGTGCTTCAGATGGTACCTGTGCATCATCAACCTAAAATTTGACAAAATAATCACATTTACAAGATATAACTATAAATGGACATATAGATATAAGTATATGATATATTTTTAAAACTTACATTGTGAGGCGGCACATTGATGTCCTCACCCTCACGTTAATCATCAGCACGGTCATCAGGAGAATGGTCAGCCATCTGCAAATTCACATTCAAATTGTAAAGTTCACATTGTAAAGTAATTCAAATTGTAAAGCTCACATTGTAAAGTTCACATTATTATAACAAAGTATATATCACAACAAAATTGTAAAGCTCTATGATAAAAGAGAAAACAAGTATATATTACAAAAAGATTAGGGTCTAGGGTTAACAAATACATGTGATGTCATTCTTATATATAATAAATGTACATGTACCACCTATCCCATCCTTGAACACCTAATCTCACTAGTAAGTGTATAATGTGTATTGGGTTTTCAAGAAAATTTCGGCAGCATTTCCCCACTGTTCTCCAAGTACATATGTACTTAGAGAACAAACGGGGAAATGCTGCCGAAATTTTCTTGAAAACCCAATACACATTATACACTTACATCCTAAGCGAGATTAGGTGTTCAAGAACAGTCCCAAACCGGGGACTATCCAAGATTTACTCCTAATGAGTAAATCTTGGACGGGTTTCTAGGCCAACAAATAATGTGTTGTCATTCTTATACCTAAAATCCTAGTTCTTCAAGTTAGGGTGATTATTGATGTCTTTAAAAGCATGATTGGCAATTTAGGGAAAAGTTCATCATTTACATTCCAAGCATGTCACATGTGTGCATTACAGTTCATCATTAAGCAAGAAGGGTGATTAGGATTCTCACCAAGAACGGGTTTTGATTTTCTATACAATTTTATAAAAAATGCACATGTATGCATATATATACTATACTTTTTGGAACCTTTATACATATTTGAACACCCTAAATAACCATACTAAACACCCAAATACTTTATAACAAAACTATAAAACAATGATTATAGCTAAACTATTAAACAATAGACTTGTCACACATAAAATACCCTATACAACTATAAAACAAAAAAGTATTAAGATATACATGATACAATAACTATTTTGCATCACATTACAGCAGACTTATCATTGATACCTTACTAACTTATTGCTACATTTACATATCATCACTTGATCAAAAATTACAACAGTACATTTAACCAAAGTATGCATTCTAAAATCTAGCTATGTCATGATTAGTTACATGTAATTTACTTGGATATACAGCAGTACCCGATTACTATGTCTTACATACAAAGTATGCATATTAAATTAACTAAGGCTTATCATAGAACATGATTAGAACATTACGTAGATGATTAAATCATAACAAAATCAGTACATAAATAACCAACAGCAACCACGGTCGTGTGGGCTGGCACGGCCGTGGCTGTGTTGGCCAACCACACGGCCGTGTTGGGTAGCACGGCCGTGTGGTCAGCCAACACAGCCACGGCCGTGCCAGCCCACACGGCCGTGGTTGCTATTGGTAAGGAGAGGGAGAAAGAAGAATAAGAAGAAGAAAGGAGGCCTACTATTGGTAGCAGCGTGGAGACGGAGGCGGCGGTGAGCACACCAGCGGCGGGAGACGGCGCGGAGGCAGGCGAGCAGAGAAGGAGAGGGCGCCGGAAGAGAAGGAGAGGCGCCGACGTAGAGCAGAGAAGGAGAGGGCGGCGGCGAGGAGCGGCGGCGAGAAACTGCAGCAGCAGGCGGCGAGCGGCGCCGGTGAGGAACTGCAGCAGCAGGCAGTGGCGAGAAACTGCAGCAGCAGGCGGCGAGCGGCGCCGGCGAGGAGCGTCGGTGGAAGGGAGAGCAGCAGGCGAGGAGCGGCACCGGCGGAAGAGAAATCATCAGAGGACCAAACCCTGAGCACGAGAATGAATGAAACAGAGAAAGGGGAAGAGTCAGGCTCTTTCGCGCGATTTAAGTTAACATTAGGTGTCGGTTTTTTAAAAACCGACACTGAATGTTTTTATTGTCGGTTTTCAACAAACCATCGACACTAAAGGGAGGTGAAAATTTTCGCGGTTAATCGCGTGAAAACACAACGACATCGGTTATTGTCACAAAACTGACGACTAAAATTGTACAAATTTCTGTCTCACAAAAAAGCTTTAGTTGTCAGTTCCTCCATTAAAAACCGACGTTGTATGTCAATTTTTGGAGGCTATTTTTTTCACTGGAAATTTTGTTTTTGGCAGTTACTTTTAGGTGTCGGTTTTTTAATAAGTAACCGACACTTAATAAAAGTGGTACCCGTGTCTGGTCGCCCTTCATAGATTGTATTTCGGTTTATGTTATCAACCGACACTGTAGTGTTTAGGTGTCGGTTTATGTATACAACCGACACCTTGAAAAGTGACTTTATAAGCCATTTTTGTAGTAGTGTGTGCATAAAGTCACCATATATTAGCATCTTTTAGTATCAACATCAAGATCTCAACATGCAACCATATGTTAGGAAATAAATGAGTTAAAGGTGATATCACTTGCCTGATGAGAGCATAAGTAAGTGTGCTCATGATGAACTCTAGTGAAGCTCCAAGCTTCATGACAAACTCTAGCACTGAAGGAAAAATCTCCAATATCCAAGTTGCTTTCCCCTAAGGTGTTCTACAAAAACTGAACCAGGACCTAGAACCAACTAATCAATGATGAATAAGGTAGAACAGGGTGTACGTCAAAACCCTAGAGAGAAACCATCTAGAAAATGTCTAGGGAAAGTAAAAAGATAGAAGAACATCAAGAGTTCTTCATATCAGGCTTCTACTTACTCAGATCTAGGCTTAGAAGCCACCAGATGGCTTGTCGCACATCAATAGAGAAGAGAACCAAGGTAAATGAGAACAAAGTCAAAGATCGATGAAAATCAGAATCTCATATGTTGTTATTAAGTGATGGAATTCTTCTCAACAACAACACTTCAAGGACCATCTCATTGAAGTGAAGAAAGAAGGAAGTACAAGGGGCTATATATATCATGATAGGAGAGAGGAAAGGTGGTCAAACTATCTTGTCATTGGTTGGAGTGGTGTAACTTTGTCAGTCTATTTTTTCATCAACTTATAGACCCCAATAACCAATCAATACACAAAGGCATAAACTCCATTAGTCATCCCAATATATTCATGTTCTTAGGAAACAAATCAAAACATAGTCTCTCAAAATTATTCATCAGTAGAGAACATTCAAAAAACCATCAATACATGACACAAAATTTCCATCAGTATCCTATTGATGAAAACCCACCTCTTAGCTGGCCAATAGATTTATCACTAGACAATCTAAAGAAAACACACAAGCTCACACTGTCGGCCACTTATGTTAGTTTTGAATCTACAAGGGTAGTGAAATATGAAAATCTAGACTATACAAACTGAAAGAAAATAGAAGAGCCTCATTAGTCTTTAACTGATAGAAAACCAAGCACACTCCCATCAGTCCTCTATTGATGGAACGAGATACCACTTCCATCAGTCCTCAAATGATGAAGGAAAGCAAAACTTCATCATATCACCTAAGTTCATCCACCAAGTCTAAGTGAGAGAGAGAAAGGAAGGTAAGCATGCTCTGTAAAAATTTCAAGGAAACCCTCAACCATGGGTAATTTGTGCATAAGCCTAGAAGCAAGGCGCAAGCCAAAAAAGCACCCTAAACACACATAAACAAGCATGAAGTAGGTGATAAAGATAACAGATCATATTAAGAGGTTAAGCTATGCTAGGGGTCTTACACCAACTGATGATAGCCTTTATGTTACAAACTAACATTGTCTACTACTTCTCCTTGAGAAAAAATTGACCAATGATCCTTACTAGAAGAAATTCCATACTTCATCAATTGATTTTATTTTGGGTAAAACTAATCAATAACTATGTGAACCATTGGTCAACTAGTAATCTATTCATGAAATCAACTAGAAGGTGTGACCAAGAAATAATTCTTCAACCAATGAATGACATTCAAGAAGAAACAATATGCTAACAACATGTCACCTGTTGCGCATTAGGATAACTTTTAGTTAGTTTTCTTGGAAAGAAAATCTTCTAAACATGATATTAACTAACCCTAATTATGGTTCCATTTGATATTTCTATGAGTAAAATTACTAAAAATTTATTCAATTATGATTTTGGATGTGTCTAGCATGTATCATATTAATTATCATATGTATTTATTATCAACTTCATACAAAGAATATTTTAAACAAGTATATTATAACAAGACACTAAAAAAGTATTGATTTTAAGACCCAAATCCCACTTTAAGCATCAATGTGCAATCAATGGTTAATTAGTTAAGATAATATGTCTCTAATATTAGATTAGTTCTAAAATTCTTAAGATGAGATATGTGGAATGAAGCCCTATTTTGAACGAGATATGAATTTTAAGGGCTAATGAATTCACATAATCATCTTATGACAAATTTTGAAATGCATTAGTTTACATTTCCTATGTCATAGGGACAATTTGGTTATATTTCTAATTAAAGTTGAGGTTGTCACTATCGTAGGATAGAACTAGGATTTTAGAAGGTCACATGAAGTGATCTTATTTTTGGCTAAGTCTAAACCTTAAGTTGGTCCAATTTCCTGATAGTTGATCGATTGATATACAAGTGACAATGCACTCTCAAATAAAATGAGGTTTTGAGAATCATTTTCAACCTGTGCATTCTCAAATGAAACGAGGTTCTGAGAATCAGTCTCAACCCAAGTTTAGTTGAACAACTAGCTATTGTATGTTTGACTACATTGAGATAGCTTATAATAGGGACTCTAGCTAGTCAATCGAATCACTACCCAATCACATGTTCTAGTGGACCGACTAGAGGGAAATTGACCAGACTAACTTTGGTATGCTAGTAAGTACTAGCCATGGACCATGATCGCTACTAGCTAGTCACTGTTGGACTAGAACCTTTCATCAGACCAACTAAGTTTTCTAATAAGTTAAAAATAAAAAAGGGGTGGAGTATAATTTACTTAAGTAATATATATGTATCTAAGATTTGAATTCAAAAGTATAGCTAACAAAAGACTGCCCTATAATTAAGGTTACAAAATTGGATCATAAGAGGGAGATTAAAATAGATTTAGAGGAATTACTTGAATCAAAAGAAGAACTTGATTTTATACCAAATCAAGCAATATTTATAGGTAAGTTTGTACTTTATGATATCTCCTACCTCCTTTTCTCTTTTCATCCCTTAGTTAAAATTTCTTCATGAGTGTTAGAGAATCTCTAACCCTCACTTCTAAAACCTCTAATCCCACTCTTTTGATCTAGTTGGAAATCTAGGTATCGAATTTTCTAGTGAAAATCAGACTAGAAGAAACTTTAGTGAAGATGCATGAATTAAGAGCTTATATCACATGCATGGATATTGTTTAGTGGTTTAATTGTAGAGTTATTTTTTATGTGTAATCCATAGCATGATGAGCTAATCTAAGCTAAAGAACTATAATTAGGATTTTTTGGGGGAATTATAGGAAATTGGGGAGTTTTGTGATGAAAAAGAATACTATCTATTCCTTAGCATTTTCATAAATATGAATTCACTATGGAACTAGGTATCTCAATTTGAAAGAAATTATTATCAAATTTATGGTTTTGGCACCGTAGAACCATTTTTGAAGAGCACATGATGAAGTAAGAAGTTTGCAATTTATATCATATTATGATAGAAATTAACCCTATACATTATTCAAGATTAATATAATGATGTATCAAGCATGCTATTCAATATTTTCCATATTCAAATTTCAATTTCTTTTATAGATAGAAATGAGTTATTTATATAATATTTTACTCAAACATTAGTTTAAATACATAAAGCTAGTTATTTGTACATGTCTTCATTAAGATGAGTAATATGGTTAATAATGAAGTGCAACCCCAATTATCTAGTTAGGATTCCAAGAGTACATAGATCTTTTCTTGAGTCTTGAAGCAGGAATGTAAAACAACTGTACTTGTAATAATCCAGAGGGATATGATAAGTTATCCTAGAATTGTATATCATATATATATGTAAGAGTTGATGATGCGTCATATGATTTCATAATAGTATCACCTCGAATGTAAGTACTTAGAGTAAGGATTCCTAGTGCAAAGGAGACAACCCATATCTCAAAACCATCTTTCCAATTTTAATAGTAAGGGTTTTTGAATTTCAACTCATTCATCCATGTATTAGTACAATGAGGAGAATGATGTTCAACATCACAAACCATAAATTGTCATTAAGTTAGGACTCAGTTCTGTGCATTAGAATATGAAGTCCACAAGTGTAGTAGGCTAAATGATGATATGTCCCTCCTAGTAAGATATATCGTATAATCAGAAATATAAGAAGTCTTAAAGGCACTAGAAATCATAAGGCTTATTAGGTAGGTTATTTGTAATTATATTCCTTATAATTTTGAATTGGAGGGTGCAAGCAAGTTAACTAAGGCTCAAGTAAAATATATAAACTAACCTACACATTTGAATGATATGATCCTTAAGTTTTATACTTGGAGCACAATCACCTATATAATTGCATGATACCTAGCGAATACACCTCCTGACCTATCAAATATATCAAAAAGCCATGTTACATGAGATAAAAAAGTAAAGCCATGATGATGAGACAGAGAGGATAGAGGAAGAGGTAGCATAATACATAATTGAACATGTGACCCCATGTCAAAGAGCATTCAAAGAATACACCTAGAATATCATATAAAGCATATGTTTGCACACAAAACCCCAGAGCCGACACCCTATTATGTTAGTGAAAAATCATCAACTTTTGAATACACTTATCTTGAGGAGGGTATTAAGAAGAAGAGGAAATATTCTAAAATAGAAGCCAATGGCCCAATGAAAAAGAAAATCTGGGATGAGACGAAGGTAGACAAGAAAGCTAAATAGGACCAAATAATTTCTAGAGAAGAACCTACATCAACACTCTCTAGCGATGAAGCCATACAATATGTATTGACTATAACTACTTCATCTTGTCATCTTGACAATAGATTCATACCTAGAGATGGAGGGAACCACACAAACCATACTATAATGGGGCAAGAAAGAACATTCCAAGGTTTGGCTACTATAGAATCATATAGAAGGCCTATCTACACTACACTTAAGCAACTACTAAGCATAGCCAACAATTCACCATATGCTTCCTAGAAGAAAGTCCTACAAAGATACGACACATGAATTTATCTTTTCCCTGACCAAGTTGCATGGGGGACCTTCATGCTTGTAGTTATAGTGCTTGAGAAATGCTACATTCTAATAGAGCACATGCTCAACAAAAATACATGCTTAATAAAGTTATATGCACATATAATGAAGAAGTTGAGATAGATAACAAGGGTTCAAATAATAGAGAAGTCAAAGGCATGAACATTGGAAAGGTCTAATAACAACATATAGGAGAGAAGCTCTAAAAACCAAGACAATCGAAGGGATTGCATCTAGTTTGATGTGCATGATTCACAAAATAATATCCAACATGAAATTTACCATTTTTTATAATGGGAATGTGAATAGAGACGATCTCCACCACCTTTGGTGCATCATGGAAGGGTTGTTTATAAACATAGATAGCCTATTGATAGAGAAGTGGACATTATATAGTACTCTAGACAGACCCAAGGATCTCTGCATGGTGGGGGATGGCCTTGATTAAACATTTCCTCTGCCACCCTGGGTCACTGTAGAATTTCATTGAAATAAAGGAGATCACCTGATTGATGCCAAATACCCAACTTCAATAGGAGTTATGGATAGAAGGAAGGAAAAAATATTTTATAGATTTTCAAAATTTGATGCACTACTCACCCTAACAGAGATGTGCGGTTATGATATAGAGAAGATTTCTTTTCTATCTCTAATTTTGATGAATTCTTGAATATGATAGTAGGAATCATCTATATTCAAACAATAAAGGCAAAGGGGTAAAAAAAAGGCTAAAGCTTCTCAGGAAGCAGCTACTCAAACTTGTGTGACAGAAGTCATAGTATTAAAAACTATGCAGGTCTCTGAGCTCATAATCCACCAATGTGTGGAGACAACCATGGAAGTTGAGCGATGGGTGACTTAATTAAAGAGAAATATGCATCAATGGATCAACAAAAACAACCACAAGAAGAGGAAGAAGATCAACTACAATATGAAAATCTAATCCTTCAACACCTGAAGCTCACCCCAGGCCTAAAGATGCATCTTTGTTTGTGGAGACCCCAATAGAAGAGGTGAATTCAAATGGTTTAGGACAAGAAAATGCACCCTCCTCTATATTAAAGATAAATTGCAATGATTGCTGACATGATTCATCAACAACAAATCAAAATTGGGATGGAGTTAGAAAGTCAAATTGATAAATAATGTGTGAGATGGTATTAACTTCTGCACTAATTATTTATAATATATCCTTAAACATGTATACGCTAACCATACAGGTTAAAGAACTGACAATGCAAATACAACCACTCACATATTTTCCAACATCTAGAACAAATTGCATCTCAACAGTAATAGATGAACGAAGCAATGATATACATGGAATCAGAAATGTATATCTACAGAAGGAGTGTGATGAGCTTCAAAAATAGCAAGCTGCAATGAGAGTTGATCTAGAATAGCACAATCGAACATAAATAGGGGACCAAAGCTTCCTCCATATTGTCACCACCAACACCACCAGAAGGGAGAAAAGATTCTGAAGAAGCAGCACCTACAATGCCTAAGAGTCTCTAACAATTAGAAGAAAGCCCCCTATCATTGGTTCACAATGCTTCCAACCAAGTAGTGGTATCTACAACAATAGAAATCCCTGCACAACAACAATATGTAGCCATAATGGAGCTTTCATGTCACAATGATAGGGATCCATATGTAGAACAGATTGATGACTCCACTAGAGGTTATTATGGTGAAATAAACTCAACCACACCCCAAGTCAATCAAAAATGCACCAAATGTAAGAAGGGAGGCAAGAAGATATAGTGGTTGCAAAAGCTCCCAGTCTCCAACAAGTTAAAGATGTTACAATGATTGGTGTATACGGGGATAAATCTATAGGTGACAATGCTACCATCCTAGAATAGATCCAAATTCCACATGAGGAGGAAATGACAAATGATTTGATAAAACATTTACAAGATTTCTCTATTATGAAGCCCCTCCTCCATCACCATTCAAATAAACTTGCAACGAATACATTTTCTATCCACTAATTAGCCCACGTGAAAAAGCAAGATTTCTAGACGTTATTGTCAGAAGAGGTGATAGGTCATTGGGGATGGAAGACAATGTCAAATAAGATGTGTAGAGGCTCTTTAAAGATGCTCCAGTTTTCCACCAAATCTTATATTTCCCCCTTTAGTTATCTTTCATTACTTGGATGAATTTTTATGATAGCATTGACATTTTTTGGACAAAAATGTGTTTACTTAATTGAACGAAGTTAGAACCGGAGAAGTTTTGACACCAAGAGTTTTTTTTGTTTTTGTAAAATTTTGGTTCTCACTCAGATGTTTATTAACAACTTTACTTTGTCTCTAACTATCTTCAAGCTATATTTTAGAGATTATTTTGATATGCAAGATAAGAATAAGGGAAACAATTTTGTAGCACATTTCTCACATGCCTTTATGCTAGTCTCTTTCGAAGTTACTATAGGTCAAACTTTACTATCCCAAAACTCCTAAAGATTGAAAAATGAGTAAGGAGGATCCTAACCTCAACTACAACTCTACCTATGATAATTTGCAACCTCAAATATTGACTAAACGTGCACAAGTTAGTGACAAGGGAAAATGCTACCATATTTCCCACTAAGAAAATCTTGAAAAGGAAAAAGGGCATGACAACCCACTAAAAGCCCAAAAATCCCAAAAAAATCCCACAAAGAGAAAGAATAAAAGACAGAATGTGAATAAAAGCATGATAATTCTTCCTAGGAACTATTGATGGGTGTACTAGTGTGCTCACAGATGCAAACACGTTGTGTTCTATAGTAGTTCCCAAAAGTTAATAGAATAAACCATTGTACTGTAATAGTGTTCATTAAAGCCATAACAATAAAGGGTGGAAATATGTAGGATGTGAAATCATTTCTCCAAAGCCAACTGGATTGGACTATGGGAACCACTTGCCCACTAACAGACCTATGGTTAAATGACCTAAATAAGTATAAGTTACACCTCTTAGAATTATCCTACATATGCACACTACCTCGTCCTAGAAATAAAATATGGGAGTAAAAACTACCTTTGGAAGGATGTGCACCTAAGGCCTAGAAACAAGGTTTGGATTTTAAATCAAGGTGGGTGTCCCTAAGTGGATAAATATGTAGCAGGTAATTATTATTGTACTTTGTTGCTCCCATGAAAGTCTAAAAAGGGAAATAGAATGGCAAAGCATAGAAAATACATAACATACAATAATAATGGAAAGAGGATGGAAGAAAAGCATAATCATCTTCTTTGATTTTTCACTTACAACTCAAACCTAGTTTGTACAGTCACCCTATAGTTATATTACTATCTTCAGGACAATCTAGATGCTAAGTTTTTAATTATAACATCCAATTTGTGGATGTTATATTCTTATTTTACCCTCATTTTCCTCATAGAATTAAAATATTAGCATGATAATTCTTATGTTTTGATATCTTAGTCAAACGCCCATCATTTTTTTTCCTTTTTAAAGGAAATTTGCAAGTTTATCAATAAATTGGATCTCCATAGGCATAAGCCTCCATTGACCATCTATATAAATCTAGAAAAGTCATATGAGGACAAATTCTTCATTGGGAAAAATTTAATAGGTTGTAAAATTAGATCTTCATCATCTAGAAGATCCATCGAGCACGAGTACCCATTGGTAGAACCAGCCTAGACTGTCAAGCGACAACCAATCAACCAATGGGAGACAAATCAATGGAAGTTGATCAAAAAACTTTCGACCAGTGACTAATTGAAAACATAACCAATGGGAGCCAAACAAATGGAAGTTGTGAGACATATTATTAGATGACGAGCCATTAATTTACCTACCAACCAATGATGATATAGACTGTTGAATCATCAGCTGACAAACCATTAGTCAACTTACCAAGCGATTCCATGTCCCCCAATCTAGCAATTGATGAAGCATCATTTGATGAATTGACATATGAACCACCCACCAACAGTTTGATAATCGATCATGCATGAAAACCAATGATATTTGTTGGGAGTAAAGGGAAGAGAATAGGAAAATAGTGCCATTAAAAGAAGGGGCACCTATGGGAAAATCTCTATCAATGAATCATTTCAATAGTACAGGTGTTGTGGTGCCACAAGGCACTACCATGGAGTAAAGAAAAAGAAGAAGTTATGTAGTTGGACCATCTGCTTGGTATGTACGATTTGGGATTTCCCCAATCAATAATGATTTAGCCTCCTTGATTGATAAAGTCTTTGCCTCATTGACTGAAGGGAATTTTTTATTACACCACCATGAAGGCACACTATGTGCCCCGAGACACGTGCTCCATCACTTGGGGGGCAAGAAAAGTATCATGTGCAGAGGTACTAGGAGGCACCTCAAGAACCCCACTTGTTCCTATAAATAGGGACCATTGACCTCATTGTGGAGGTATCTTTTCTTCCAAATGATCGCAAAATGATGCAACGATCATGAAACCATTTATTACCCAAATCCTAACTCCAAATGACTACAAAGTCAATGGTGATAGGATCTAGGCGTCAGTCCCCTAGCATGGTATTATCAAAGCACAAAAGTGAAATCATAAAATATTATCATACATGAACATATAACAACATAAAAACACCAATAATAATCTCAGCATTCGACAAATATTATTAAGAAACATTCTTTACTACAATATTCCAATTCTTAGCTGAGAGTCAAATTTACTCAAGTCTTCCCATGTACACTAGGGATCTTACAACAAGTAAACATGACATAGCTCACCGAGCCCATCAACTTCTAGCCATCTCTGAACCTACAAAATACATGAAACAATGTGGGTCAACACACGAGGTGTTGAGTACAGGACAGAAAGATACATATATACAATCTTTCCATAGGTTGGAAAGAGTTTGCATAATTAATGAACAAGAATAAAGAAGTCAAGTATTTAGCAAAATGACAGTCCATGTTTTATATCATTTTACTCTAATTATACCAATAATATCATGTATTCATAAGGCCTTTGACTACTTCCCATAGGAAGACTCCATAAGGGCTCTCAAGATTAGCTAACACTTTTCTAGGTGAGGGACCGAGAGGACATTGCCAAGAGCTAACCATGTTCTACATGAGTGACCTCTTTGACCAATTTCATTGAGCAAACCATGTTTTGACATTGTATAATAGGTTCTAAGTTATGTGTGCAAGTTATAAAACAACAAAAATGGCAAACATCGAGTATAATACTAGAATACTAAATGACAATATTTGAGAAAGCAAACAAGCATACATATGTGTGTCAAAGTTCAATCAAAAAGTCATATTCATATAATTATTAAATCATGTACCTGATTTATAGATTCATAACCTAATTATTCCTTGACCATATAGCCATAAGCAACACCTGATTAAGAACAAGATTGCATGTATTTATTAGATTCCCATCATTAACCCTAATTAGATGAATTTTAGAGTTTTCAAAAAATTATGTTAAATATTGATTAATTGCATGTGTGACGATCTTATAGTGATTTAGAGTCCATCCTGAAGGTGTGGTTCAAGTTTCATATCATTTCCAGGTTCCGTGCATTTTATACAAATAATTCAATGTCGTGTCACTTATTTACATTTTAGGGTCAATAGACTTAAAATAGAGTAAACAAGGTCAAGTGTCATCAAGACATGAGAACCATGCATATAATTTGGTTTAGGTCAGCAAGATAAGTACTTAAGGAGTATAATAAAATATAGGTGGATGTCCCCCTAGGGTTAAGGCATCAAAGTCCAATATTGGCATCAACATATCCACATACATTCAATCATTCACATGGTTCACATATGCCATCAAGGTTCAATATGTGACCTAGGTAGGACATACACAAACAAACTATCATAATGGATAGAGTATTCCCTGATCTGATAAGTGTGGGGCATAATAATAAGATTCACATCAAGGTTGGGGCACAAGGAAGAAAAAAAAGCAACATATGCCACACAAGGCAACCACTAGGGTATTTATGGTTATACACACCATCCTAGATTAATAGGGGATGACCTTAGGGATTAAAGTATCAAGGCATCATTAAGATACTAATTTCAAGGATCTAAAGTAGTAGTTTGATGTACAAGTTAGGTCAAACACATTATTTGATTCAAGGGTATGATCATGCATCATCACAAAGGGTCACATTCATCCATTAGGTTCCATCTAGAACAACCCTATAAAAGGGGATAAGGGGCTTATCATTATGCTTAATAGTGACAAAAAAAACTGAATTCAATACGAGAGTGAGGTGCAAGGTCAAAAAGGAGTAAGATTTGAACATCTATTTTGATCATACATTAAAAGTAACAAACAAATGTGCATTAGAGTCTACCATAGATATGAATGGTGAGTAGGGATTTCATTATTCCCCAAAAGATCACAAGTTACTTATTTGATGGTTAGGTGGGTAGAGATGCATCAAAGTTTCAATAATTAGCACAATCAAGCATTTATCATGGTCAAACAAGGTCAAGTTCGTATGTTTTGAAAACAAGGAGAACTAGGAGTATATTTAGGGTATGTAAGTTGGTTTGTGTTGTAGGTCTCATCGAGATGATGAATTTAATATATTGGTTCATCTATTTTGGTCATAGGAGCTAGGAGATATATATTTTGTAATATATACATGAAAACTATATAGACAACACTTTAGATGTTACCTTTATTCATTTCAAAAATGATCTTGGCCGTATGCAATTGATCCAGTGGTCCTCTTGAGCGTGCAAGAGAGAAGCTCTGTATGCTTGGAATTGTGGCTAGTAGCCACTTGGTGGGTGCTGACCACAGTCGAGGGCAACCTATCCACTGGGCACTACTCGAGGGCAACTTGTCCACTGGGCATGATTGGGGAGGGCATCTCAGGATGAGGTGGCGATCCATGGTTGGTGGAGGCCCCTTGACTCATCTTGGGTCCAGACCAGCAGGTGGATGGTGCCTAATCGAGGTGATGCATGGTGTAGTCCACCTTGGTTAGAAAGACCGACCCACCTAGAACAAGACAATGTGGGCAATCCACGCGGCCACGAGATCCAGGCTATTCATGCATGAGATCTAGGTTGTTCATCATTTCCTCTTGTGAGGTCTTGTGCACGCAACAGTAGCCATGGTCGCTCTGGTCACCGATGCAAAAGGAAGGGGATCATGATGGAGGGAATGACCCTAGAAAACCACCACATGCACTAAGGGGGTCCTTGTGGACTCATATTTTTTATTAAATCATCCTTAGGTGGTGAGCGGCCATCACGATGGTGCTAAGGCAAGACGCTAAAGAAGAATAGAAAAAGAGGGCACCGTGGAGCATGAAAAAAAGTGGAATGAAGGGGGGGAAGATGCAAGTGATAAAATAAGGATAAAGGGGTACTCAAATCCACCCAAGCTTCGAGAAACAAGGTGATTGGGTGCCTAAAAGCTAATGTAACAGTAGCAAGTGTAGCTGTACAAATTGAGGTAGGTGAAGATGTCACAACAATCAAGTCTTTGATCTGCAATCCAAGACTTGAATAATCATGAATATAATGTTGGGGATGTCACAACTTCTCATTTTTCATTTTAAATTCATCATGGAGATCAAATGTCATGTACATCATCTTAGGGCCTTGGGACATCCTCCTCACCTATATAGAAAATAGCATATATTCAATTGCCTCTTTCTCTAGTGTTAGATCTTTATCATAGGAAATCTAAGGTTTAACATTTACAAGGGTACCACATGCTAGGTGGCTCTACTCACATACTTAGAAGTAGTCTCGCTAGGGACTCATCATCATGTATTTCATCATGCATATTTTTCAACATTTCATATGTTTTAAAGGTTAGATACCCTAACCTTATCCCATGTCAGGTTGACCCATATCAGAGGTTTACCCTTATTTGTATGTGTCGTACTAGATGTCCTTCTCTGTAAGGATATTGAGGCCCATGTTGGTCCCAAACTATATCTCACATATTGTGTCTCAACATGTACAAGACTAGGCACAAGAAAGCTTGCCAACCCACTAGCTATGTTTAGCAAATCAACCAAGTCATATGTACAATACATGGTGTTAGGTCTAGTTACGCTTGCATAGTCAAAACTCATCTCATGTCATTAAACATACTTGAAACTTCCAACATCAAACATAGGTCATCAACAAGAAATCTCATTATACCAACATCAAGATCAACATCAAGATCAAGATCATCATTATCATCATCATCATCATCATCCCATCATCATCATCATCATCATCATCAACATCATCATCATTATCATCAACAACAACTTAGGTTGTCTAGGATACTTACTAGCCTAACCTTTTTCATGGATCTAGACAACTCTAGAGACTACAACTAGCATCTAAACACTCTCATCTAGACTTGATGTTACATCTCTTTCTCTTAGGTTACATGGACACTCAATGCCTTTTTATGTGTGGTAGCATTTTCATGTGTACATATACTAATAATTGAAATAGGTGATGGAAACCACAATACTCCATTTGAATAAAACCAAAACCAAAATGATTTATCACACTCATTAGATAGTCTAGTACCATGACACCTAGAGAACTAGCAAGAACATGGTGCACACTTGTGTAGCTACCCTAAGCACATGCCGTGAAAATATGTCAAGGGTTGCAATAAGATCTACCATTTCTCAACCTCCTAAACCTACAACCCATATGATAGGACAAAAGGAGGAGAAAAGGTAGGATTATAGGGATTACACAAGCCTAGACCTAGTTCTAAAACATCTAGGTTCTAAACTAGAGGCTAAGCCAACTTAGTCCACAAAGGAAACTCATAAGTTCCAAGCTTGAGATGTAAGGTTAAGTTCATTTTGTGCTTTGTGTGAGCAATGTTTGGTGTAGTTATTGTTCATGCTTTAATACCATATATCACGAAACTATTCATTACCCAAATCCTAAATCCAAATGACTACAAAGTCAATGGCAATAGGATCTAGGCGTCCGTCCCTAGTGTTGTATTATCAAAATGCGTGCGGAAACATAAAATCTTATCATACATGAACACATAACATGATAAAAGCAACAATCATATTCTCAACATTCAACACGTATTATTAAGAAACATTCCTTATTACAATATTCCAACTAAGTTAAGAGTCAAATTTACTCAAGTCTTGTCATATATACTAGGGATCTTACAACAAGTACACATAACATAGATCACCAAACACATCAACTTCTAGCCATCTTTGAACCTATGAAATACGTGAAACAATGTGGCTCAACACACAAAGCGTTGAGCAAAGGGTAGAAAGATACATATATATAATATTTCCATAGTTTGAAAAGAGTTTGCATAATTAATGAACAAGACTAAAGAAGTCAAGTATTTAGCAAAATGACAGGTCGTGTTTTATATCATTTTACTCTAATTATACAAATAATATCATATACTCATAAGGCCGTTGTCTACTTCCTGTAGGAAGAGTCCATAAGAGTTCTCAAGATTAGCTAACCCTTTTCTACATGGGGGACCTCAAGGCCATTTCCAAGTGCTAGCCTTGTTTCTACGTGAGGGACCTCATTCACCAATGTCATTGAGCAAACCCTATTTTGACATTGTATAATGGAGTTCTAAGTTGTGTGTGAAAGTTATAAAACAACGACAATGGCAAACTTTGAGTACAATACTAGAATACTAAATAACAATATTTGAACAAGCATACATATGTGTGTCAAAGTTCAAGCGAGAAATCAATAATCATATAATTATTAAATCTTGTACCTGATTTAGAGATTCATAACCTAACTATTCCTTGACCATCTATCTATAAGCAACACCTGATTAAGAACAAGATTTCATGTATGCATTAGATTCTCATCATTAACCCTAGTTAGCTTAATTTTAGAGTTTTGGCCAAATTACATTCAAGATTGATTGATTACGTGTTTGATGATGTTATAGTAGTTTAGAGTCCATAATGAAGGTGTGGTTCAAGTTTCATGTCATTTTGAGGTTCCATGCATTTTACGCGGATAACTCAAAGTTGTGGCGCTTATGTACATTTTAGGTTTAATAGACTTACAATAGAGCAGCCAAGGTCAAGTGTCATCAAGACATGAGAACCAAATATACAAAATTGTTTCGGTTAGAAAGGTAAGTACATAAGGAGCATAATCAAATATAGGTGGATGTCCCCCCTTAGGGTCAAGACATCAAAGTCCAACATTGGCATCAACACATCCACATGCAATCAATCATCCACATAATTCACATATGCCATTGAGGTTCATGTGACCTATGTGGGACACCCACAAAAAAAATTGTCATGGATAGAGTATTCCTTGATTTGAGAAGGGTGGGACATAATGATAAGATTCACATCAATGTTGGGGCACAAGGAAAACAAATAAGAAACATAAGCGCCATAGGGTAACCACTAGGGTATTTATGGTTATACACACCATCCTAGGTCAAGAGGGGTTGACCATAGGGATTAGATTATAAAGGCATCATCAAGATACTAATTTAAAGGATGTAAAGTAGTAGTTGTATGCACAAGTTAGGTCAAACACATCATTTGATTCAATGGTATGATCATGCATCACCATAAAGGGTCACACTCATCCATTAGGTCCCATCTAGCACAACCCTAGAAAAAGGGGATAAGGGACTAATCCTTATGCTTAATAGGGGCACAAACAACTGAATTCAAGATCAGAGTGAGGTGTATGGTAAGGAGTAAGATTTCAACATTTATTATGATCATACATTAAAAGTCATAAACAAGGCATTGGTGTGCATTACAGTCGACCTTATAGCAAGAGAGGTGACTAGGGATTTCATGATGAAAAATCTCAAGTTACTCATTATCTGGTTAGGTGGATAGATATGCATCAAAAATCCAATATTTAGCACAGTCAATCATTTATAATGGTCAAACAAGGTCAAGTTCATATGTTTATCAAATCAGGGGAAGTAGGAGCATATTTAGGGTCTTCAAATTGGTCCATGTTGTAGGTATCATCGAGATGATGAATTTGGTATATTGGTTCATCTATTTTGACCATAGGAGCTAGGAGATACATATTTTTTAATATCACATGAAAAATAAGAAAAAACCTTAGATGTTACATTTATTCATTTCAAAGATGATCTTGGCCGTATGCAATTGATCCAATGATCCTCTTGTGAGTACAAGCTAGTAGCTATGGGCATTTGACACTGTGGCTAGCAGTCGATTGGTTGGTTTTGACCACGGTCAAGGGCAAACCGTCCATTGGGGCACGACTGGGGTGGGCCTCTCAAGATGAGGTGGCAATCTATGGTTGGTGGCATCCCCTGAATCATCTTGGGCACAAATTGGTGGGTGGTTGGCACCTAGTTGAGGTGGTGCTTGCTATTTGTCGGTGTGGCCCTCCTGGCGAAAGATGATTTGGGCAATCCACGTGGCTGGAGATCCAGTCCATTCATGTGTGGGTGCACTAAATCAAAGGCCAGGCCACTCGTCATCTCCTCCTTTAAGGTCCTACGCATGTAACAGCAGCCATGGCCACTCTGGTCGCCAACACAAAAGGAAGGGGTTAGAGGAAGGAGGGAATTACCCTAGAAAACCACCACCAGCACTAAGGGGTCCCTGTAGACTCACCTCTATTCTTTGATATGCAATCCAACGGTTAAGAAAGGGGGCACATTAGGTTTACCTCTCCTTGTTGGTGGCGGTTGCTGGACCACGACCCAAGTTTGGTCCTAATAAGAGTTAAAATCTCAATTAATTCAAATGAAAAGGCACATCTTCAATGTATCGTAACTTTTTATTCCAAAGTCCAATCAAGGAAATTTTTGCATTGTTGGATTCATAATTGAAAGAACCACCATTTGATATACATTAGATAGAAAGGAAATTACATTTAATAGGTTCAATTTACCTTACAAGTTGGTGTTATGATATAACATGATACTTATTTCAATTTGTCAAATTAAAGCTACATAATATGAAATTAGTCATTGAGGTGATTAAATTGGGACATAAATAACTCAAGTATAGTGATTGAAATTGAATTGAGTGATATGGGTGTATTGAAGAGAGTGAATGAGTATAATAGATGAGAGAGAAAACCAAGTTGTCCCAATCAATAAGGATTTAGCTTCATTGACTGATAAAATCTTTGCCTCATTGACTGAAGGGAATTCTTTCATCACACCACCATGAAGGTACATTACGTGCCCTAAGACACGTGCTCCATCACTTGGGGTGAAAGAAAAGTATCATGTGTAGAGGTACTTGGAGGCACCTCAAGAACCCCACTTGTTCCTATAATAGGGACCATTGGCCTCATTGGGGAGGCATATCTTCTTCCATATGATCACGAAGTAATGCAAATCCCTTATTTCCCATAGGCCATTGATTATTGATGGGATGAAGGCCCTCATCTAGTCCATTTTTCCCAACGACTGTAGCATCTGATGACTCTTCCTCAATAGAAGAAGGTATTGAAAGTGTTTGAATCTGTCTTCATTGACCACATACAAGACCAAAGAAAGCATTTATACATCTCCTTTTCAAATTGTCAATCACCACTAATCTACTTCATCGACCAACCCACTATCACCTTCACTATTGGAGGATATCGACATCAACAATTGGTATATCTGAGATGATCTACTCTCCCTTTTACTATTTCTTCTTCCTTCACTCAGTTTCATTCAATTCATCCCCTATTTGGGCTAATGACCTTCATTATTACAAAATTTGTATTATCTCTCATTAACATGAGTGTCAAATTCCATTCACTTGGTGGGATCATCCACCAGGCTCTCCTAACCATGTAAATATTACTTGTTAACTTAATGTTCATACTTTTTGGCATGTTTTTGTTCTTACTCTTGTTCATTGTTTTGTTGGTTGCATGCTTAGATACCATCTTGTGATGTTTGATTTGTTACAACCTTGAGAGAGTGTATTTGGTGAGATCTAGATCAAGGAGTTACACAAATGCTTGAAAGTGTTGCATTGTTTGAGGTAATGGTCATATGATTGTATGTTTGGTTATTCATTTTTAAATTCAAGAGGGAGGTATACTTATGACATATATATCTCCTAGGCTCAAGATAGGAGGGAATAGACATGAATATTGATTGTTCAGTAATAATTCTAAGGGTATGAAATGAGTTTATGTGTTTGTGTGTTTGATGAGTGTGCTTGGTATCTAAAACCCAATCTGAGTTCTATTTAATCATGTATCTTAACTCCAATACCATTATAATCCTTATTTATTTGTAAAATTAAGTTTTGTTTAATTTTTTATTTGTTATTTTATTATATAAGGATCACAATCAATATTTTCTAATAGACTTAGCTAAGCTAAGAACAAAGTCCTGACAACTTACCAACCTTGTTCCTATGTTCAATCGCATATACCACTTCTAACCCCATATATCATTGCCAGGTTCTCATGGTGTCACGTTAGAAATCAAAAGTCCAACCCCTAGGACCCAATTCATTATACTTGTATTTTGAACCCATGTTTTGATCTAGTCAGGTGTCCTTGTTGGGTGGGGGCACTGGCATCGTGTGGTGATGTGACACTCACAAGGGTAGTAAGTGGAGTTGATTCAGTTCTTATAAAGTAGAATTGGATCAATTAGTAAGCCATGACACACAAATTGGGTAGTTAAACAAAAGTACTTGTATGGATTTTGGTGGAATTTCCCAAGTACACACTCACACAGAACAAGCACAATTACACTCACACACACATAAACACACACACACACTCTCACACACACATATATAGATAGATATGCAATGTTGTCAATTTGAATATTATTATGAGTGATTTACATGTATGTTCATTTAAGTATGTACAAGATTTTTTTTTAGTTTTCTTAAGGGGATTTAAGATTAGGCATGGCTCCAATGAACTGACATATTCTTTTGGTGTTCATCAATGCCATTAGAGATATATTAACACTAAACACCTAACGATGTCTAACAACCTAACATGAAAGAGGAATCTCAATGAGAACTTAAGTCTCTAAATATATCAAAGTGTGTTCTTCTTTCATAGTTGTTTTCCAGTCATGTTGGGCAACAACTCCATAGATATAAAAATATTTTATGTTGTTATATTGAATATTATTATGAGTTATTTCCATATATGCTCATTAAATACTTATAAGAATTGTTTTTAAGTTTTTAGTTTTTTTATGGGATATTTAAGCTTAGGCGTTCTCAAATCAACCAACACATCACAATACCCCATTAAGGACATATTTAAGACTAAACAACCAAAGGCATCCAACAACCTTACATGAGGAAGGAATCTCAGTGAGAACTCGCCTTTTTCATGATGTAAAGCATGCATTTGTTCTTTCATTGCAATTGTCTAGCCAAGATGGGTGACAACTCTATGACATTACATGGTACTGCAATGGAGAAAGAGTTGTAGTAGGTTGTCCCATGGAAGAACCAAGATGAGTTGTAGAGAAACACTAGCTACATAGAAGCAATCCAATTCTTGTGAAGTTCCAATACTTTTGTAAACATATATGTACATCAAGATCTCAATGCATTGGCAATAGTAGGGCAACATCATTAGTAGTATCATTAGCATCAATTCTATGGAGTATTATAACATGGTTAGGTACCATAGGGTGATATTTGTGTGAGCTTGATTCAAATGAAGGAGATACTTCATGTGGCATAGACACTCCTGAAGAGAAGGTGATGGAACATTTGTGGAACAAGAGTGACCATTTAAGAGCACATGGAGAGGAAACATGAAATCGGGATATGGTGGTGAGACATTTTTGACAAGAGGTGAGAAAGGTGGTTTCTCAAAGAAGGTAACATCAACACTGACATGTATATGTTGTGCAACATGATCCAATCATCCACATCCCACCTAGGTGTGGAAATACTCTAGAAATTTAACAAATACCCCAAGCTAAAAAAAATTCAAGGTTTGCTTGATGGTTCTCAACAAAGTAGAGACAAAAAAGTTATTTTATGGTGGGACAAACATAGGTTCACATGGGTACAAAATGTTGTAGGATTTGTCATTTTACATCAAAAAGGAAGACATCTACATAATAAGATAATTGTATGTTTGATAGCATATGGATGATGATTTTTGGGAACTTGCATTTGATTAAGTAGAGTGTGGGATACACAAGGGGTGACTTTTAGGTTTAGCAAAAAAAATTTGTTTAATATTAGGTGTTAACACGCTATTTTAGCTCACCTTGAAGAAAATCACGATTGAAGAGAAATTATCTGCCTAATGTGGAGTCCATTCCAAATTTCACTCATTTTTCACATTTATCATTTATTATCATTTTCCATATATGTCCACACATTTAATCCACCCATTTTCACTTACTCTCCCCCAATTTGATATTATGTAAAGAAATCTTCTATTCATATCAAAAGTGCAACTTGCTCTTGAATTCTGCTTTTATAAGATATTTTCCATGAATTGCCTAGTTGAGTTATCTGAAAAAATATTCCTCTTTTGAAGGATATTATATTGATTTTCCAAATGAATCCGAGATATAATCCCAAATTATCTTTCTTTGCAACTTTCTTTGATTCTTTCTAGAACATTCTTGAAAGTACTAGAAAATTGAGAAACCAGTTTTCAACCAACAGGGACACTCAGAGGATCTGAGCCATATGACATGTGACATGTGACATGTGGCAGATTGCCTCAATCTGGGCACCCCACACATGTGGTGAATCGGGGTATCCTCCTCTTTCTCTAGAAGGTTTTGTCCAGACCCCCAAACCCTAGTATCCACCTCTAAGTACCCCCATATCATCTATATTCCAGCCCCCTTTCGAACCTCCTAAAGACAGATGATTGAACTACCCTTCTCTTTTATGTTTCTTGCTCGTGATCAAAGGATCCTTCCTCTGATACCTCCTTCCTAGTTAATCATTTATAGAAATGGTAACATGCTCTAATACAAATGCTACTTCTGATCAATAACTGCCACAATTGTTATGATCATCTGCTCTGAGTTAGTACTATGTTATACTGTTATGCTATTTAGTTATCCAAAATTATGATCTTATTAGCCTAGATATGTTAATAACTCTCTAATCCTAAGTTTCGGCCCTAATCACCCATGAAGGATATCCACCGTGGGAGGTCCTGAGGAAATTAGGACCCCAAATACACCAAAATTAGGATTTTCAGGGAAATGATGAAAAGGACACATACATCTCCAGCCCTAAATGCCTTCCCACTAATAAAAATCATATTTTAAGTTGTCTTTAATTTCCATTTTCAGCATCCTCAATTTCCCATTTCTTTGCAATCACCTAAAAGTGTTTTAGTATTGATATATCTGGAGAGCTCAGGATGATAATACTTCCCTACTCGTAACGAGATTGCTAGACCATATCTTTGGGTTTATTTTTTTCCTATATTTTCTATCTATCTAGCTCAGATGACAACTCAACTTTACATCGTGGCTTCAACAATTGATCATGTTTTCCTCATTTTCAGTATAGAATGTAGTGGCAGTTACCCAAAAGATAGGTTTCATCATATATCTCCACCTCTCTATTTTTTGGTAGGGTGGGACAGACTGGAAACTCTGTTAGGGATGCCAAGACGATATGATTCAAAACTCTCTCTATCGTGTTACAAGATTGATCATCTTCATGACATATATATATATATATATATATATTAATTATCATGTGTTCCGTTTTCTTTTCTCTCTACTTTCTGATTTTTGGTCAAGTATGGAGAAGGGTGGCACATCCCTCTGATCCATGAGACCCCTAGCTCACATATCAAGGTGATCTATTGGCCCACTTCTCTTCCTTATCTCTAGGTCAGTCCTGGTGGTTTTTCTTATTCTATCTCTTTTTTTCCATGTCTCTTATCAATTTAAGGTTTTGACCACGCTTTCCTTTTGCGATTTCTGATTCACTTCCCCAGTGTTTTTGTCTTATCCTTGTATATATAATATAAAATAAAAAACAAAAAAGGGGATGAACAATGGATGTAGGTTGGAAGCAACATCTGATCTTTCTGAGACACGCTTCTATAGTTTTTTTATCAGCATATAACCAATTTTCATATTTTATGATCTTGCTTATGAAATATGTTAAAACCCATGCCTTTCACTCTACACTCCCATAGACCCATGTGTCATGGAATGGGTGTCAACTTCATAATGGATCCCTAGAAATGATTATAGATGTCAGTAAAGGTACTGACACAATGTCAAGATGGACATCCAAACGCCTTCAAAGAATTCCACTCTCCTAGAACTTACATTTGATAATGGCCACCATAGTCAAAAAGTGTATGGACATCAATATTCTTATCTACTGAACCCTAGTTACCCCTCAATGAGTGTCATCTACACATAGATAAGATAAGGACCCACCTCTCCTATGTAGGTCATGTCTGAGTGAACACGTAATATCAATCTAAACTCATGGACTAAAAGGGTAAAGCCATCTACTTCCTATGTAAATATTCTACTTTGGTTGTCGATATGTTTAGTTTGTTGTTGCCCCCTTTCATCTGTAGATTTATAGCAATTTTCTAATGATTAAGGATCTCAAATATAATATTTTTTAAAGATTAAGAATCTCAAATCAAACAATCCTTTTAAATATAAACAATCTCAAATCAACCAATCTTTTAAATATTAACAATCTCAAATCAAACAATCTTTTTAAATATTAACAATATCAAATCAAACACTCCTTTTCAAGATTGATATCTCAAATCAAACAACACTTTAAAGACTAAAAATCTCAAATTAAAAAATATTTTTAAAGATTAATAATTTGAAATCAAACAATATTGTAAAGAATAAAAATCTCAAATTGAACATTCTTTTAAAAATGAACAATCAGAAATCAAACAATCTTTTTAAATTTTAACAATCTCAATCAAATAATCTTTAAAAAGGTTAACAATATTTTCAAATCAAACAATATTTTCAAAGATTAAAAATCTCTTCAAAATTGACGCCTCCTAATGGATTAACAATCAAATCACCTTGTCAAAAGTTTTGCTAAAAATCCTTTAAAAGAAGGATAGTCTTTTAAAAAAAATCTACCTACTAAACAGTCTTGGAAATGAATAATCACTTGTTTTTAAAAGGGGCTCTGCCAACAAATCTCAATCGAGTGAGGTAGTTCTTCAACTTGAGCTATATATCACTTACCAATGTTGGGTTCACTCACATCAATGGTTATGGACTATGACCTTAAAATAGACCATATTCTTCTTTTAATGGTCGCATGCAGAGCCATGGACTATGACCTAAAACTAGACTACCCAACTCTTCTGATGAGAACATCTACGGGCATGGACTATGACCCTAAATTAGACCATCCTATGCTCTTCATGCCTATATTTATGGTCTGGACCATGACCCAAAATGGGCCACGACACATTATCAACCTCATAATCAGTAGGGAGAGGTTACGATAAGGTTCCCTCTTTACCAACCACTTTTCACTTCTAAAGGGCACTGACCCCCAAGAGAAGCTCCTCAAACTAGGAGGAAAATAGGGTGTCATGGATGCTACCAAGGGTTTCAGTTTGGGGTCCCACTGGATGAAGACGCCTTATAGAAGAAAATCTATTGATTGAGAGCAATCATTGGCCCAGTGAGAGCTACCTTATATGTATCGACCAGTCAAATCCCCAACTTTGGTGCTCTTTTGAATAATTTTTTGGAGCACTTCCATAATTTTGACCACCATATTTACTTTTTCTTTTTGCCATGGCATTGTTAAGTACATCTCACATCAAAGGATAATGAACAACTCAATCTCGTCTGAGCTAGGGACATGTACCTTCACATAAAAAAGACTCAGATTTCTTTTATGAGGAGATTGTAAAAATAAAAAGAAGCATCCTTTCTATAAGATTCCTAGGCAAAAAGATGAGTCTTTTTATTGCTATATTGACATAATGTGTGTGTGGAGACTTTTCCTCAAACACAGATAATCTTTTTGTGTAATGTTACACTCTACTTTTGAATTCCACTAATGCAATTTTTAGGACATCGCAAGAAGGTGAAGAATCCCATACTTCACTCAGTCACTCTAACAACCATCTTAGATGGTCAGGATTTGCAATGCAAAATGCCAACTAGATGGCGACACCAAGGGATATGTTGTCCACAACAAGCAAGATAAAACTATGGGAGGTGAAAAGCACAAAGAAACTATTCTGATGCCAAAGACACCTATCTCTGAGCAGGGTCATTAGCAATGCATGTCAGAGTTGTTGAGTAACATACCTTTTACGCCTCCACCAATCTCAAGATACACATGAGGGTGGCACTATTAGGATACATCGGATAGGGAGCTACATAAGCTAGTTATTCAATGCCATTGTTCTCATATGACATGTGGGTTCTCACCCACCTCAAGCAGAACCATTCCTACTAGGGTCCGCCATTTGTGAATGATGAGGCAATCCCAGTAACTCAGGAGGTAGTGACATCTATCTTGAGTCTCGAAAGAGGAATCGAAGGGAAAAAGAAACAAGGGGAGGTATTAGCCACAAAATGATACTAAATAGGACAAATGTTCATCAATGTAGTGAAGATTCAAACACAACACATGAATGGTCGAGGACCCATCCACAACCTACGTACCTTGTATCCACCACCCATTCCCGATACAACCCGTATACCAAAGCAAGGTATAAATTCCCACCACTCGTATACATAGTGCCACCAACAAAAATCAGAGTGCTAGTGGTACCAGTGGTGGTCGCACACCAAGAAGATGCCACTCTAGAGCCCACTGCTACAGAACCCTTACTACTTGAGATCTTACAGAATATCAACCAATTAGAGGGGAAGAAAGATAGTGAGAAAATTATCAGTGACTTTTGTCACTTCCCACATGCCAAGTCAGCAAACTACTTCAACATACCCAAGTTCCATGATTACACTAGGAAAGGGGACCCCATGGCCCACATCAAGGTGTACGGCTTAGACATGGTGGTGGTCCAAGACGGTGACAAAGTCTTAATCCACTACTTCACACAGACCTTGACTGTCCCATGCTAGAATGGAACAGCAAGCATGACATGACAACCATCACCACCTGAGACAAGATGGTCGAAAAGTTTATTAATCAGTATGCTTGGAACCTAGACCAGCTCCCGACCAAGGAGGACCTAGATGCACTACAACATAAAAAAGATGAAAGGTTATTCAAGTTTGTAGGACAATATAAGAGATGACCACATTTTTGGATTTCAAGCACACAAATAATGAGGCATTAGACATGGCGATCAGAGACACCACACTAGATGTCACAACTCTTTTATCTTTATAGAGGTATAACACCTTCCTAGAACTTATACAGACAGAAGTCAGGATCAAAAATTCTATCAAGAGGTGGGTCTACTAATGTGCGTGATATTGCACATGAAAATTGACTAGAGTGAAATCCCTAGAGTTTACCTAGACTATGTGCAAGAATCACCACCAACAAGCGGATAAATCTTATTGCAGTACAATTTAGCATCAAACTCAAAGGAAAACATATATAAGAACTAACTGATCAAAGTAACCAAGCAAGAACTAGTATTTATCACAAGATTGAGTTGATTTATTTAACTAATGTTGCAAGAATGAAAAGAGCTAGACTAAGGTTCTAGTTATAAATGAATGGAAACAATAGGGTAGAATCTGGTTCCACAATGACTACTTGAATCTTCACATACATTCAAATCCAAATTGTACAAAGAGATAATTTGAGATATGCAGGTGTTCCCCCTTTAAGTGTTAGAAACTTGCATGAGCAGATTTCTCCATATGCTTGATGTCTCGTTACTTACAGATCATGTATCCACTACTCCGGAGACTTCACATCAGAAGTTCTTATAAGGACATTGACCAAGTCTAATTGATATTCAAATCTTTAACATTGAAGTTCTTAAAGTATAATATTATAATAAATCACATAAGGTGGGTGATAAATCCACAAAATATGCACTAAAATATTATCAATGAATTATATGAGTTCATACAAGAGTTGGAATAAGAAAGAAATTGCAAGAAATTGGTAGCGGGGATAGTCCCCACACCCTAGTGGAAGGACTAATTGTTCCTCATAGAGAGATCAATACAACATAAGAAAATGAGAAGGTGCAATGATTTTCATGAAAGCATACAGAAGGCAACACAATGTGGTGTGTGGGGGGTAGTCTTCTTCCTTGTTCTTCCTCTAGTATCTAGCCTAAGTTTTGGGGACCACACAGGTGAAGGGATAATGGTTATGGATGGTGGATGGGATCGTTGTCAATGGTGGAAAGAGTGGTTACTTTGTTGTTTGGTGGCAACAAGGAGAACAATGGATATGGAGGAGAATGATGGAGAAAGGAGGAGCAATGTAGCCGCCTTATTTACCACTTGATTGATCTTCCTTCCTTGCTACACATGTCAAGGGATAAAGGACTAAGGGAATATAAAAGGGTGGATCACAATAATGGAAGAGTAGCTTGGCTACCTACTTACTCTCTTGCCAGATCATCCTTCCACTATCACATAGGTCAAGGGAGAAAGGACCAAGGGAACATGGGTAGTTTAACATAAAATTTGTTGCCTTTACAAGTTGGAGGAGGCAACATATTTATAGGCTTGTCTAGAAGCATTAGGGTTAGTGGCTTCCGGCCCCACCATCGACGTTGCAGATATTGAGCCACCTGAGGTCGAAGATCAATGTCCTAGAGGTGGTGGTCGATAGGTGGTTATTGTCCTCTGGATATCAATTAATGGTTGTCGACCTCTAGCTGCCGATTGATGACTGTCGACCTATTGTTGTCGATTGTTTGCTATTGATCGATGGTTGTCAACTGATGGTAGATGCACATTGTTGGTCAACCTTGGAGCTTCCTCAAAAGAGGTTTGGATCTTTATTTTTTGTCATCGACCCTGAAGGTCGATGGGATGCTCTAGCATTGAGGTCAATTGACCAAAGTTCAATCATCGATGCTTGATAATTGATGATATGTGAAGGTTGATTGGCAGGTCAACCAGTAGGTCACTTTTGTCCTTGGACACAAAAATTGTTGATCGGTCTGCCTTTCTGAAGTGCTCAATATCTATTTTGGTACATGCCTCTATACATTCCCCCACAATACTCGTGGCCTCCACAAAACAACTACAATATGCACCATCAACTTTTCAACCACCTATGCAAAAAGTAGTACAAAAATGATCCTTAGACATTGTATAACTCGACATATCAAGCAAAGAATGCAACTACATATCCATTTTTAGAAGAACCTTCCAAGACTAAGAGTAATTACACTCCCTTGGGAGCTTCCCTCGGCAAAAATATTTCTAGACATCAAGTACTTGATGAAGTTCCCAGTCATAAGGGATCTACCAAATCCCATATCAAAGAGTAAACCACCAATGCCTTTTGTGACTTTCACATAGCTAAAGGGAATAAGGCCAATTCATGCATAACACTCAAACATGCCTTACAAGAATTGATCAAATATGGTGAGGTCAACACTGTTGCATTAGAAGAAATGCCTTAAAAGTTATAGTTGCCAATTCATCACCAAAAGCCTCATCATGCAAGCTTGTTATTCCTTTGGAATAAGCAATCAATAGGTCTTAGAGTACTCAAATCATTGCTTTGGTCCAAGAAAAGAAGCTAAGAATCTCAATGAGCGACTAGAGACCGGTCAACATACCAGGAGCTCTCCAGGGGCAGATTGTGCAGCTGATCAATTACCACAAGCTCACCAGGAGTAGAAATTATAGTCGATTAGCATACCAAGAACTCACAAAGGGAAGAAGGTACAACCCATCATCATACTAAGATCTGACCAAGGGACAAAAGTATAAAAGATCTAGGTCCCTAAGGCACCCGTCCTAGGAAAAGACCAACAAAATATGAATCTTTTCCCCCTAATAGGGGTACAAGATGTAGCATCCACACCAACCACAACAAAGGTGGGCCAATACCCCATCCTACCAAAAGTACCCTTGGCCCTCGAAAAGGGTAAGGACATGATAACTATGTAAGTAGGAGTCCTTACCAACATGACAAAGTGGGTACAAGAAAGGTCACCATCCCAACTATCAATACTAATAAGGTACCACCGACGCCTGATCTCTGTAGGGAACCCAGCCCAGAAGACTCAGACATAATCTAATTCCTATATGAACCTAAGGGGGAAGTGTCACTGGTGGAAGTGATGCAAAACTCCTCCATGCACCGAGAAGTAATCATCAAAAGTATAGAAAGGGCCTACATCTCCAAGGATATAAGGCCAGAAACTCTCACAGCCACCATCAGGTTAATCACAAATACGCACTTGATCTCATTTCATGAAGATGAGATACCCACCAGAGAAAGTTACAATTGGCCCTTATTAATCACTACAATATACAACCGTCTCAAGATACCTTTATGTTTTGTCGACAAAGGTTCATGCCTCAATGTCTTTCCATAAAGACACTCATCGGAAACAAAGAAAGAAACTAATTTTGATAGAGTAATTTAATGATGCTCTAGGAGATAATACTCTGGATCTACAAATTGGGCCACAAACATTTGCAGTCATGTTCATGGTCATGGAGTTAAATCCTTCCTTCAACCTTCTCTTAGAGAAGCCATGGATTCACTAAAATAAATTGGTTACTTCATCGGTGCACCAAAAATTGAAGTATCGACTAGGACACACCATCATCATCGTCCAAGACAATAACCCTAGCAGCGTATCTTGCATCGTAGAAGATGGTCTCCAAAAGCTTCTTCAAGATGCTTCATACCGCTAACATCAATTGGGTGCCACTACAAATAAGAAATCACTATATCCTATAAAATCCCACATTATTTGCACAATGGTTATAGGATATGCACATACATCCAAATCAAGGACTGGGATCCATACGACAAGAGTGTACAAAAACCATCCATATTCCTCCAGGACAAAAAGGGTTGGTCTTGTGTCCCATCCTACACGCAGACTCACATCACTAGGTGGACAATGTACTGGAAGCCCACATCATTGTGGCCCACTACAAGGGACCTAAATCGAAGAGGGTACCTTAACTATCTACCACCGACTTGAGATTTAAACCAAAAGGCTTGATGCATTCGACTAGAGGAAGAGCATTGAATCAGGGTACTAAATCAATGGGACCTTAAGCCCGAGCATAGGGGTCCCCATTCCCTACATTGTGGCCATAATCGAAGAGAATGTTAGCATCACCACGGCTATCATCCATGTCACAATATCTTATTTTGTATAAGAGGTTGACAAAGACATACATTATGACTACCTCGAGATTGCATCCAACATAGGGGAAACCACCCTCATCATTGAGGAAATTCATGGTGTCTAGACCCCACAGAACAACCAAAATTCTGAGGATAATATCATCCCTTCAAATGAGGGAATTGTAAAGCTCGTGCCTACTCCTATAGTTAATCGGCTATGCCCCAAGTACCCTGATGAAGGATAAATAATCTGATATCACCATGTTTATCATGTTGACCAGATGAAAACATTTGACCCAACACCTAAGGGGTGGGGCGCCACCTGAAACAACTAGTAATTATACTCTCTAGATTTGTCCATTCTGGCCCAACAAAGGTGACTTTGATATTACAGACCCCAAGGTCATGGAGGAAGAGTGTGGCACTACATGGGACGACTATGATGATGCCTATGAGAGATGGGGCATTAACACCATCATTGATGCAGAGGATATGGAAGACCTACAAGGCCTCATTCGTCTCAACCTGAATAATGGGGAAACCATAATTGGTGTGTAGTTGACCGAAACGTTCTGAGGACCAGGCCCCCTCACACACCCCCAAAAAATCCCATTAAATGTACAAAACCTGATGTATTGTAGATCCCAATGGCTATTTAGTCATGATCCCCACTCATCCTCACAAGATCATAAAAATTGCAGAATCAATGAAAACCCAAAAAACTACAAAACTCAGAAAACCTTAAAATAGCTGAAGATGAGTAGGCTCTCCAATATTTTGCCAGCTATTTCACGAAAGTAGCAAAGATGTACAATGATGACGACATCAAGTTCAAAGACACACATGTCCTAAAATATATGATAAAGGAGCATCAACCTTTTTTATATCAAAGACAAGAGAGAGACGATGAATCTCAAATCAAGCCCCGAGAAACACAAATTCAAAATAGGGACATGTCTACCACAAAATGTCAAAGACCGATTGATAGATTTTTTACATCACTACATCTACATGTTTTTCATGGAGCTATGTGACATGCCTGGAATGGATGGAGCAATCACTATTCATGAACTGCCTATCATACCCAATGTTGACCCTATCAAGCAAAATGCTAAATAGTTACAGCTAGAATGGAGCCTCAAGGTCATAGAAGAAGTTCAGAAGCAATACATTGTTGATTTCTTAAATCTGGTGAGCCATCCTAGATGGTTCACAAATATTGTACTAGTACCAAAGGACAACAAGGAATGTATGTGCATGGATTATCATGACCTCAACAAAGCTTCTCTAAAAGATGAATTTCTACTTCCACACATAGATGCACTCTTTGACACAGAGATGACCACCATGCACTACTTAGTTTCATGGACAAATTTTCTAGCTATAACCAAATAAAGATAGCCAAGGAAGATAAAGACAAGACATTCTTCATCACATAATGGAAATTGTTCAGATATCGGGTCATGTTGTTTGGTTTGAAGTACTCCAAAGCTACATACCAAAGGGAAATGGTTTCTCTCTTTCATGACATGATGCACAAAGAGTTAGAGATTTATGTGGACATCATGATTGCCAAATATAAAACTCAGGAAGATCGCATAACCAATCTTGAGAAACTAATTCAATGATTACAAAAATTCTCCCCATGCCTAAGTCCAGCTAAATGTACCTTTGGGGTTACATTTGGTAACTTACTTGGGTACGTTGACAACCTGATAAGAATCAAAGTCAACCCTGGGAAGGATTGAGCTATCTGGGAAAAGCCCTCCCCTAGAACAGAGAGGGAGAATACAAGGCCTACTTGGTCGTCTCCAACAGATTAGTAGCTTCATTGCCAAACTCACACCTATCTATGAACCAATACTCCACCTGCTAAAGAAGAACTCTGACTCAAGATAGAACAAGCAATGTGAAAGAGCGATCCAGAAGCTTAAAATCTGCCTCACCAATCCCCTGGTATTAGGGCCAATTGATCCATGATGCCGTCTCATCCTTCAACTATCAGTTTGTGAAACAGCGATGGGCGGAGTCTTGATACAAAAAAAAAACCAATGGTGCGCACACTATCTACTATCTGTTCAAGAAGTTCTATGACACCAAGGCTCACTAATAGAAAAATATTTCCTGGCCTTGATACATGTAACAAGAATCTTTACCACTACTCGATGTCATATTCTCTATATCTAATCACTAAGAATATTCCCCTCTACTGTTTTTGTGATTGTGTAACACAATTAGGATGATGGGCTAAATGACATGTAATGTTGTTAGAGTTCAAGATTACTTATCTACCAATGAAGGTACTCAAAGCACAAGCTTTGACTGATCAACTAGAAGAATCCCCGCTCCCAGAAGAAGTGATGCATGAATACAAGTTCTCAGTGGTTAGTCCACCAGACAAGGAGACTCTTCCAGTGGTAGACATGTGGACCATCTTCTTTGATGGAGTCACAAATCAAAAAGGAACAAGAGAACATGTAGCTCTTCAAAACCTCCAAGGAGAACAACTGCCACTAAGGAAGACAACTAGATTTCAACACCACTGACAATGTAGCTAGGTATGAAGCTTGTACCTTAGGCATCCATCTCACTAGACATAAAGGGGAACAACGTTATAGGTCTACCATGATTCCCTTCTTGAAATGTCTCAAGCTCATAACAAATTGAAGACACGACATCAAAACCTAGTGTCGTGTCAAGAGCATATATGTTCTTTGGCTCAAGACTTTGAGAACATCTCCTTTCACTTCATCAGAAAAAAGCACAATGCATTCGTTGATGCTCTGGAAACCCTCGCTTCATGAGTCGACATCCAAGAAGGTCATAACTTGTCTTTTGAAGCTCAAGCACTCTGTCAACATGTGTATTGCATGATCATCAACAACACAACTAATGACCAAGAAAATTCTTGGTTCGATGACATCAAGATGTAACTATCAAATAAAATAATTGAAAGCCTCTTTCTAAGAGAATAACAAGCGCTCAAATGACAAGCCATTCAATATGTCATGGGGGAAGAACAACTATACTACAGATCCTACAACCAGAACCTTCTTCGATGTGTCGAAAAGATGGAAGCATGAACTCCCATGAAGGAGGTCCATGAATGGTCATGTAGAACACATATGAATGGAGTCATTTTAGCCAAGAAAATACAGCTCTTGTGATATTAGTAGAACATCATGGAAATAGAGTGTTGCAAATATGTTCATAAATTCCAAGCCTACCAAATCCAGTAATTGTAGTCATTTGCCCGCAAATCAACTACACAACATGGGTATACCTTGTTCGTTCTCATATTGGAGAATCTATATGATCTGGAATCAATCCTAAGGTTTCGAACAGGAATTGCTTCATTCTGACTGCAATTGACTACTTTACCAAATGGGTGGACGCAATGTCTGTCACTAAACATCAACCTCGCATGTCATCAAGTTCCTTAAGAACAACATTATATGCTTATATGGGATACCGTAGGAGATTATATCTAAGAATTACAAAAAATTACATATTCGAGACTATCAAAAGAGTATCTCAGCTATTTGGTCATCAAACGTCAACCTACTAGCTCCAGATGAATGGAGCTATAGGAGCTGCCAACAAGAACTTGATAAAGACTTTGAAGAAGACAAGCATCTCTCATTCCAACTGGCATGAGGACCTCCCAATGGCCTTATGGGCCTATCACACCTTAATCAAGACATCTACATGAGCCACACCATACTCACAAGTATACAGTATGGAAGCAAACTTGCAGTCGAAGTCAAGATCCCTTCACTTCACTTACTAGGAGAGGTAGATATTCGTGAGGCATAATGGTTTCAAGACTGAATCTACTATCTCAACACTCTTAATCAACAAAAAATAAAATTTATGCATCACAAGTAATGTTACCAAGCAAGAACAGTTTTAGTATTCAACAAGAGAGTTCGACCCCACAATTTTCAAAAAGACGACTTGGTAGTGCAAATTATCCAGAACGATAATTCCAGGTGCAAGTTCAACCCAAAATGGGAAGGGACTTACATCATCCATGACATCTATGACTGGGGAAGTCTGTGCCTATTGGACATGGATGGTGACATTCATCTTCACCACACAAATGCTATATCATCAAGCACTAATGCTGATGATGATTAAGATTCAGCAACAAACAAGCCTCTTGCAAGGAGCCTTGTAAGGGAGGCAAAAGATCCCACCCCCCTAAAAACACACCTAAATATCTACTTAAGTACCCAACCATGTACCTTGTGCTAAAATGTCAAAGTGGAACCTAGGGCCTAGGAAGGAAGAAGCACGACCATTATCTTGAGGCCTCAACAGTTTGACAACCTAAAATTAACTCCTCAAAATAGACCAAATTTAATAAAATGCTCTAAAAATGTTCATGATTGTGGCAAAGGAAGGGGAAGCCCCGTGATCATCATCATAATAGGTTAACATAAGCTATGAGTCCCCAAAGGTAGGTTAGAGAGATCCTCAATATCATTCTCATGATACCTATGCCCAGATAGATGCCATAATGCCAACATATGCCAGAGTCAACCTAAAGGAAAATGATTGTAGGTAGAATGAAGAAGTTGTAACCCTTTGCATCTATCCTCACCTCATCTTTAGAAAAAGGGTGAGACCAAACTCCGCATAGATCAACCCAAGAGTAATGAAGTTGAAAATCCTCACTAGGAAAACCCCCTTCACTCCCCATGCAATCTTAGGCTCTCATACTAAGGCCCTGAGCATCAATGTACAACCAAAAGCTTCAATGAAAAGACCCACAGCTAGTGGGCACCTCACAAAGAAATAATTTGAAAGCCCTTTAATTAGGCATATAAATGCTTGTGGTAGATTGCTAGACTAAAGCACATCAGGAGTAAATCCTATTGTGGTGTCTCCAACACCTAGCACATCAATCCAACTAGGTAGGGAATTGCCATCGATGCATCTTCTATGTGGCATGACTTTAGAACCTAGCATGACACCTAGGACAAGTAGATATTTTATCCATATCCTCCGCTAGAATGAGGGTCCCCCTCATGATAGAATGTACCAAGCACATTTTGAAGGAAGAAATATCTATCATCAAACTGAGATGGAGATAGCTTAAAAACATATGGGGTTTTAAACTTTTGACTTTATGCAAGGCGGATGATGAGAAAAAGGTGACCTAAACATATGCTAATACAATTGATAACCATACTTGGGGCCCTAAAATGCATAGACACGAGGTATAGATTGATCCCCGTTGACTAATTATTTTAGAAAGTCACTCATAGCAATATGCACCTCAAAGTCCTAAATACATTGCACATTTCCAAACATCACGGAGGGAGAACCCTTAGCCAATGACGAATGATATGAACAAAAATCCTTATGTCAAAAGTAGTTTTTTTTTACATAATCTTGGCTACCCTTGCCAGTAAACACAAAATAGAAAATTATAATAAGGAAAGAAAGAAGAACAAGCACTCCTTCAGGAGTGACACATTCATTGTCATTGGAGGTATTGATGCAAGCCACTCCAGATATTCAACAGAGAAATACTTACCTGTGGGGATGGAATCATGAGTTAGCTTCTTCTGATTCAACTACATCCACACCACCTTTTCATGAACCTTCTGGGAGTCAATCACCAACTTCTTGAAAAAAAAAGGGGAAAGGCTTTGACTTGATATGCTCACTAGCAATGATTGAACCACCTCATCACTAACATGGGTTAGTATGTTACACAACTCCCCAATCCTGGAAAGATGATCAATCATTGAAACCAAGAATGACTAATCCTAAATTGAAGGCTATCAAGATAAAATTCCATCCATCTCCAATGCATATCCACGGACTTCAGACCAGCAAACCACTGAGCTAGATCACCATGCAGCTGAAGGGGATAACCAACTTAAATATGCTTTGACAGAAACTCATTCTCCACAGCATAATGAGAGTTTAAAGACCACCACCAACCTGGCAGGGCCAATGCGCATTCCCAGAGAAATTTGTAGGACCTTGAAGGGTCCCCTTATCTTCTTGGTTAACTTAGCCTCATCCAAACATTCATACATCTCAGGGTGTATCAAAGGAACAAAGGGATCCTTCATCCAAAGGGAGGCCATCAATCCAACAACAGAAGCCATCACTTGTCCAATGGTCTCTACTAAGGATTACTCAACTAGAATGATCATGACATATGCTCACAAACGGGGCATATCAAGAGAGCAACACCACATCAAGCATTTCTCTTGAACAATTCCCACAAGGATGCCATTTGAATAAAGCAACCATCATTAGTCAAAAATCAAGAAGCTTGGGACTTCTTCACACCTAAGAGACTCCTCAGCTCAACCGTCCAACATGACTTCTATGATACCACATTCCAGTTCTCATGCAAAGGAAGCCGAGTAATCTTAGACATATCTTCCAAGGTAGGAGTCAGAATGACGTCACCAAAATGGAAGGAGTGACTTAGAGGATCCTAGAAGGGGATCACCAGTGACATCAACTCTCTAGCCACAAGTATGTAAGCCAAATGGCAAAGATGATAGGTCATTCCAAAGCCGCCAGCTCAACTTCTTTATTCACTAAGAGATTAGTAATACAACTATGCACCAGAGACATATTAGTGGGATGACGCCACAAAAATGGGATATCACGTGTATCCCTCTATCCCATGACTCTGGATTGTGAAAGTCATGTTATGTAGAAAAGACAAAAGCATATAACCTTATATATAGTTCCTATGCAAGATAGATTCACATTCCCGAGAAAAAAGGATTTGTGTCCATTTCCCCAACAGAATGGTGCAATATACCACGTGCATCTACATCAATGATAAATGCAAACACACTCCCCAAAAAAATGGAGTTTGTTTCCCACATGTTGGTAGATTATTGCAATCCACCATGCTCAATTGGCATGTGGATCGAGGCAATCTGTTGGATCTTTATGATATATTCTGAAGATCAAACTCTTGAGATCCGATTTCGAATCAAAGATCACAAAACCTCAGAATTTGATTTAAACCTACATCTAGATTTCTATTAAATTAAATAGAGTCTTATAACTGCAAACATGACTAATACATGATTTTTTTATAGGAAAGGAAAACACATTAGCTCAGAAAACTGCTAACTTTTCATCTTTTTCAACCATGTTGTCAAACACTTGGCCAAAGGCCAATGATTGATGGAGGAAGGCCCTGAAGAATGATGCTCCCCACTCTCTCAGAGTGAATATTGTTGGTTGACCATCGGTGAATAGAATAAGAACTACTAGAAGGCACCTCCACAATTAGAGAAACATCTCTCTTATGAGAGGAACTTGCTCAATGCCAGGTGGCGATGGATCTACAACTGGCACATATGAAGAGAAGTCTCCAACACCAGAAGATCCATTAAAATGTTGACCGCACATGTATCCAAGTGGGATACTCGAGGCAAAGAGTCTACCCGCCACGTATGATTTTGTATCCACCCCTTAATAAGCCAAGGTCCATCAAAAGTCACCCAAAAAGTGACACGAGCCTCCCACACCAAATTCAAGACAAGGCCTAAGCCTGGTAAAATTGCCAAAGCTACAAGCATCAATAGAAAAATCCTCAGGAGAAGATACTTCCTTAGGAGAAGGTGGAAAACATAAACCATACTTGAAATCATCCCGCTCCTCAGCAGAATCATTGTCAAGAACCTATATAAAACACATGTCAATAAAATGCAAGCATACAAAGGTTGAATCAGAATCAATATACTTACCACTGAGAACATCGAAGTCGATCATACACTTCTATGGAAAAGAAGACCAGTTGACCATGAAATTAGTACTACTCATGATACTCGTCATGTGTCACCTGACCATACATTTTCTCTTGAACAACCCGATAGATTCCAAGACCAAGATGGATCAACTGTGATAGAGGGTCAAAGGGGATGTTCCAATTAACAACCCATTGACAAGCAACATGCTTGCCCATACACAATGCACTCTCAGAGAGAGACTCAAACTAGATCTTACAAGCATCAAAATACAATGACTCAAACAAGGATGCACAAGAAGTGGTCACCTCGCCAGACTAGAAGCTGGAGAAGACCCTAAATTAGACCTGGGAATGACAACGAATTCGATTCATCTAAAGTACATATGCAAAAAATAATACATGGATATAGTACTACACATACCTCATCAATGATCATTGACTCCTAGTTCACCCCTCCATTGTTGATACCTCACCCTACTACTACAACCAGCCCAATGACAAAACGTAGAAAGGGATGCATGCAGATAACCCTCTTGACCACTCAGAGTGACGACTTTGTGAAGTTGGAAGTGCGCACAGCCCCACAACTATAATGTAAAGATCAATGAAATCGGCTACTATAGATATTTCAAAGCAAATATACAAAGCAGCAGGTAAAGATTTATAACAATCAAGCCTACAAAGTTGTTGCAAACCTTCATAGCCTGGCCCATTTCTCCCTTGAAGTCACCCACAAGACACCTCTTGAGGTGGGTCAGCAAATAGACATGCATGATTTTCCCCATTAAAATGAGGGAACCGTGTCTAGATTCAAAAGGAAGGAGAACCATACAATGTCTCATGTATTCCTAGTATTATTTCTAAACAAAAAACCACTTATCAAGATAAACAAGAACATCTTGATCCTCAGGGCTGCATAAAGATGATACCTAGAACCCGACCCGCTCACTCTCACAAAAGAAGGTGTCCTTCAACCAAGTGAACTTGACCTCCTAGAATCCCAGCCAGATGGTAACGTGCACGTTCCTGTTGGTCAGGGAGACAACAAATAGAGGTCCCACCAAACCCTAACCCAGTAATCCCAACAAACTCGCTAGGGGTGATGGCTAACACCCTAAAAGAAAAGTGGAATTTGCTAGTCGTTGGGAAAACCCTAACCCACTTATCCCAACAAACTCAGTAGGGGTGATAGCTAACTCCCTAAAACCAAAGTGGAATTGCTAGTCACCGAAAAAAACTTCTCAATGAGAGGAAGGAGATGGGCCTATCTACAATCCCACACTGCCAAATGCTACCAAAACCAATCCTCTCAAGTAAATCCACCGCCTCAACTACTAAAGTGTCATATAGAAACCCCAATTCATTCCAACGGCTCCACCAATACGCATTCAATTTGAGACCCTACAAAAACAACACAAGGATAAATTCAATACTATTACTACTCACAAAAACTTGATTCAAGCTCGAAAAAGCAGAAAGAAAATAACATGGAATAAAATTTCCAGGTTATAACTCATTGCCCACTCAACGACCTTAGTGATGCAGATTCATCCATAACGTGCCCTGTAATGGATGAATCTCTCAACTGGGAGAAGTCCCCCCACAATACTTCTCCCACCATTGTGACGCTTGCTTAGAGAAAACATCAATCAAAGATCTCATAAATTAGATACAAACTCAATAATGGAAGTTATCGTTCATATTGAGGGTATGCCTCGATCCCTACATTGTTGCCTACATCTTTCTCATTCATGACGGGGTCCTTCTCATTCCAGTCATGAGTTGCCATATGCACAAGTACAACGACCACACCATAAGATTTCAAAAACAACTAAAATCAGCTCAATCAGACAAAGGACGTCTAAGAAAATATCAAAACAACAAAAATAGTTGGATCGCAAATCAGAAGGCGCGTCCATCCCATGTTCAACCTCCAGACTACAAATAATGTTAAAAAGCCAAAAATCCAATTTCAACATTGTGGGCCAAAATGACCAAAATAAATTGCAAAAAATGAAAGATGTGTCTTCCCTGAGATAGATGTAGTTGAAATCCGCACAATAACATTGCCGAAGAGGGTGATCTGAATCTCCTCCTCTATTGTAGCACTATGCTCGTAACACTATTAGAGAGGTTGGTAGAATGTCCTGGTCTGCCGCCCTAAGGCTAACAGATCAATGCAATTTGCCAACCCTCTATTTTTCTCCTCTCTCTGTCGTCATCGTCCCAATCATCTCTGGCATGATCATTGTCGTTGCTACTTTACGTAAAGGATAAATGGGAAGGGTAGTCGACCCTCCTTCCACTTTCCTTTGTTTAAAAACAAAGACTTCCACATAAGTTACAAATAGATCCCTAATTTTTCAGCATAATTTCCAAAACCATTTAAAATCACAAAAAATAACTTAGAATTAGAAAAATACAAATGAAATACCAAAAATAGTAAAAATATGAAAATGCCAAATATTGACATAAGAATCCAACAATCAACTTTTCTCAATAAAAATTTCTTATATCTAACTATGATTACCAGGGCCTCAACCATGACCTCATACTAGAACGGTTCCTATTCATTATTTTCTAATCTTTTTGGGGTCTCAGACCATAACCTAAAACTGGGCCAACCTTATTTGCCATTTTCCAATTTTTTGGGTCTCGGACCATGACCTAAAATTGGACTAACTATGCGTGTTATTTTCTTATCTTTTTGTGTCCAAGACCATGACCTAAAATTGAGCCAACCATAAGTGTTATTTTCCAATCTTTTTGGTTCCAAATAATGACCTAAAATTAAGCCAGCCTAAATCTTCTTTTTCACATATACACAGGGTTCCAACTTGTGACTTTACAACTGAACCCAGATGTCCCTTCCACTCAAATATTGTGAGCATGGATCATGACCAGGGTATCATCTTTTCTTTCACACACACATCCTTTGACAATATCAGATCATGACTTAAAAATGAGCCAAATTGCTAGTATTGCTTTAAGACCCTGAGTTATGGCTCAATTCTCAAGGCTAAGAACTAGAAAGTGAAGGGTAGTTGCTCATTGACATTCTAGTGGACATATGATGAGCCAGTAGGAGAACACGTGATGGATACCACCTTTTTCTGGATAATTTCTTAAATGCCCAATTCAATCACATGCTCTAAGAGAACAAACAGTATATCGATACAGTCATTGACCAAAAGGTCACCTTAAGTCTAAAAGCTTGTCTAATCAACAATTGTAATGATCCATCCCCTATCTCAGATAGGTGAAATCTCCATATTACAACTTTAAAGAGTTATGATCCTAACTCTGAATTGACCTACTGTAAAGCAAAGAAAATTAAAGATATGTAGGAAGGAGGAGGTTTACTCTTTTCATAAAAGGTCTTCTTACAAGCTGAGTAGTTGCCACTATGTTTCATGATTCATTGACTCCTGATCTCAGTTACTTTAGACAAATTGCAAATCATATTCATGTTTTCACATGCCTTTTTTCTCACTAAGGCATGAATTAGTGAGAGAATCAGACATGCACATGTTTAAGAACCGAAGCAATGATGAGAGTCACTTTTGGAATGGCCGATAAATCTTTTAAAGTTGTGCAAAAGATTGTTGATAATGATCCCATGAATGCTAAAGTTGTTAGGAAGCTTCTATTAAGAGAAAGGAAGCTATTGCTACTTATGACAATGAAGAATCCATTTTCAAGAAAAAAATCTTGTGTTAACTGACTTAAATAGGGGGATAAAAGTTCAAATTTCTTATATTCTTCAATTCAGACAAGGAGGTATCGGAACTCTATCAGGTGTATCTTGGTTGATGGTGACCTTTGTTTTGATGATTCTATTATGGAAAACCACTTTTTTGTTAACTATTATAACTATTTTTTTTCAATTCTAAGCATGATTTGTGCATGGACCGGGGTGAAGAGTAGAAACTTACTTCTATTTATGCTAAACATATTGCCTCTAGGGTTTTACATGAGATTGAGTCTATTGTTTTTAAGTCAGATAATGATAAAGCCCCAAGGCTCGATGGGTTTAACTATGCTTTTATAAAGCTAGTTGGAGTATCATTGGTGATGATCTGGTTAACGGTTCCAAAATTTTTGTAGGAGTAGAAAGCTTATAAAAGCAGTAAACAATACTTTCATAACTCTTGTGCCTAAATCTAACAATGATGTGGATGTCAAGGATTTAAGGCCTACTATGTGCAATGTCCTCTATAAATTAATCTCAAAAGTTTTAGCAAACATGCTACAAATAATTATGCATGAGACTATTAACAAATCCCAATGTGCTTTTATTAAAGGAAGGTCCATTTTGGATGCTAATCCTTTAGAAAATGAGATTCTCAACATGGTTATGAAGAGTTCATCTTGTTCATCTCCTAATGTTTGTGCAAAAGCAAATGTGCTTATGGATTGTGATTCATTGAGATGGGATCATCTAAATATTTTTCTCTGCAATATGAACTTTCCACATTGTTGGATCACCTAGATCAGTGAAATTCTTGATAATATTAGTTTTCAAGTGTTAGTGAATGGAGGCCCTCATGAGTCTTTCTTCTCTTCAAATGGGGTTCTCCAATGTGACCCTTTGGCACCATATCTTTTTATTATTTCTATGAAAGGTCTTTCTGCTATGATGGAAAAGGAAGTGAAGAAGAAACTTATATCCCCTCTTAAAAATCCCAACGATATGGTTGTCTCATATCCTTTTTTTAGATGATGTTGGCTTTTATTCAGAGGGTACAAGAAGCAATATGAGTGAGCTTAACAATATTTTTGTAACTTTGGTAAATTTTGGGTCTGAATATCAACTCTAGCAAATCAGCTTTCTTCTCCAATGCAGTTGTTGATTACTCAATGATTGAAGAGGTGTTAAATATTAAAAAAGAAAGACTCCTAGTTAAAACTTGGGGTTTCCTTTGTTTCAAGGAAGTTTGACTATAAGTCTTTGTTCTCGATTATTAACATGATTAAAAATATCCTTGAAGGGTGGAAATCTAGATTATTCTCTTTTGTAGGAAGAGTGGAACTGATTACATCCATGTATCTTCTTTCCAACTATGTTGGGCTTAATCCTTTCTTCTTCTAGTCTCTGTCACTGAAGAAACTGGTAGGCTTTGTAGGGATTTCCTTTGGGAAGGGCCTAACTTGACTAAAAAGATCCATTTGATTTATTGAGATCAAGTCTGCATGTCAAAGAAAGAAGGTGGTATTGTTATTAGAAAAGCTAGAGATATAGTCATAGCTTGTATTATCATCAATATTTGGAGTGCTACAAAGAAGAAAGATAGTATGTGGGTAAGGTGGATCCATGGGAGATATCTCAAAGGTGATTCTATATTGAGATGTAAAATTGCTTCAAATGCCTCTTGGATTTGGAAGCAGGTGCTTTATCACAGGGGTTTTGTTTTTTATTTTGCATATTTCTATGTGGGAAATGACAATCTTATCAAACTGTGGCGAGATCCTTGGAGACCCAAAAGGAGATTTCTGGACCAACATCTGGGTAAAGGTGTTAGAATGATGAGTAATCAGGAAATTTGCTTATATAAACTATTTGTTTAAAGAAGGTGATTGGATAGTATCAAAATCTAGGCATGTGAGTGAGATTTTGAATGTGCTCAGAGAGAAACTGTACCCTGTGTTTTCAAAATATGACACTATTTTTCTTAAAGGGGAGATTCTCATGATCAAGGATGTGTGGTAGGTTATTAGGGTGAAAGGGCATGCTCCATACTGGTCTAAGTGGTTATGGAGAGTTAAGGCTCCCAATATTCACTATTAATGGGTGGAGGTTCTTTCTTGATAAACTTCTCACCTTAGATCATCTACGCAGTAGAGGCTTTCAGTTCCCTTCCTGATGTGTTCTCTGTAAAGAGGGTTGTGAAGATTTGGTGCATATATTCTTTTCTTGTAAATACACTCTGAGTTTGTGGAATGCAGATGGCAGAGATTCTTATCTTGGTAGTATCCCAAAATCTCTAAGGGATTTCTATCATATGAGTAGCCCAAAAGAAGGTCTTACAATCTTGGCCATTTTTCATGTGGTTTAGGATGAAAGAAATAGAAGGATTTTCATTGATTGGAGTTGCACCGTGGATAGTACGTGGCTAACTGTAAAGAAACAAATAGATAGCTCTAGTGAGTAGTTCTATCTTTTGTTTCCTTGGCTTTTCTTTATCCTTAGGGCAGTTTTGTACATACTTATGAAAATTATATAAAAAGTGGCAACATGATTGGAAGATAAAAAAAGATCTCTAGGGAAAGGAATAATTGGCCAGATACAAGAAACTGCTCGAAGGCTATCCTTATTCTGAAGAATCATTTATGCCTAAATCTTATCCTTGTTAATTCATCCATAGAAGGAAAAGATAGCACTTAAGCTTTCTACCCTCCACAAGGTTTGTCAAAACATCTTTAGTGAGCCCAAGTTTTTTGACCTTTTGTGAATAAAAATAGGGGTCAGACTTAGCTCAATCCTACGACTCTCATTCTTATTCACTTTCTAATGATGGAGTCCATTTCACATTCCATGCACCTTTCACATTTATCACTTCTTTTATCATTTTCCTATATTTGTCCACATATTTAATCCACCCACTTTCACCCAGTTTAGAGCTTTCCTTAAAGAAACCTTCTTTTCATACCATAAGTACAATTTTCTCTTCGTTTTGCTTTATATAATCTCTTTTTCATAAATTGTCCAGTTGAATTATCGATAAATAAAAATATTTCTTTTTTTCCAATAATATTCAATCACTTTTCCCAAACAATCTGAGAGATAATCACAAACTATCTTTCTATGTGATATTTTTTATTCTTTCAAGAATATTCCTAAAATTACTGGAAAATTGATAAACCAATCAGGGAACCACTGGATCCAAGTCATTCAACATGTGACATGTGGTTGATCGCCTTGATCCACGTTCCCCATATATGCAACGTATCAGGATGATCCACTGCCTGCTCTAAAAGGTTCTATCCAAAAACTCTAAACCCTAATATCCACCTATTAATATTGTAATGTGGGATCCTTTTGAACCTCTTGAAGCCAAAAGATAGAGCTAGCTTTCTCGTTTATTTGTCTAGCTCGTGATCAGAGGACCCATCCTCTGATACCTCCTATCCTATTAAGCAACTTTAGAAATGATAATCTTCTCTACTAAAACTACTACTTTTGTTCAATAACTATCATAACTACTCTGATCAACTCTTCTAATGTACTGCTATGCTATCTACTTATCTGAAAATCCTATCTTATTAGCCTACATCTTCTACTCACCCTCTAATCCTACACATCATTTATAATCACCCGTGAATAGAGATAGTGGGAGGTCATGAGGTGATTAGGACCCCAATAAACCTAAAAATTAGGACTTTCAGGGCAATGATGGGAAGGACACAAACATATCTAGCCCTAAAAATCTGCCCACCAATAAAATTGTTGTTTATAAATTTATTTTTTATTATTTTTCATTTTATTGTCCTAAAATGCTCTTTTGTTTGTAATCACCTAAAAGCAGTTTCATATCGGTTTACAAGTTGAGATGGAGTTGTTAATTCTTCCCCACTCATAACAAGATCGTCCAATCTGATTTCTAAGTTTATTTTATTCTTGTTATTTTCTATCTATCTGACTTAGATGATAACTCAGCTTTACATTGTGTCTTCAACAATTTATCATGTTTTTTTCCTTATTTTTCATATATAATGTGGTGGCGACTCCAAGCACTATTTTTATTATCCACGCGACCTTCGAATGAAGTTTCACTACCCAAAGGCTAGGATTTATCTATATATCTTCATCTCTCTATTTTTTGGACATGGTGCGACCATAAGCACGCAAGGTTTGATGTGATTTTTATGGAGACTCGAATATTTTGAAATGATGTACAGATTCTAGTGCACTACCATTGTTTGTAATTATTGTAAACTTCATTAATGGAAGTGGAGATAAAAAGTAGAAATTCCATGATGTTCTTTCAATAAGAAAGTTCATGTCATATGCAACTTATCACTAATAAAAAGTTAAAAATATTACATTCTTGAACTATAGAAATGTGAAATTGTCCCCAAGTATTAGAACAATCAACATCAAGAAGAATAAGACATGACTAAGAGATGAGTAGGAAACACTACTATGTCATGTCTTCCTAGTTGACACGGCTAATATATAAGAAAGTGCAATTATTATTGAGAAACTAAACTTTAAACATGGTTGTTGAAGGATGACCTAAGCAGAGATGCTAATAATACATATAGGCAAATGATTAAGTGACAAGTGTCAAAGAAATAACATCTAAATGTAGATAGTATAAACCATCGCTACCTTTATATCCCCCCAACCGTCTTCCTTGTCTATAGGTCTTGCATAGAGGCAGAGTAAGAAAGAAGGTTATGACATTTCACAAACTTAGTAATTCTACTAATAGATGCTAATTTCCAAAGGGAACTTTAGTGCAAATTGAATTGAGCAAACAGGTATAACGGGGGTATGGACAACTCCCAAACTAGAGATGATAGTTAGACCAGTCACTGTCATAGACATGAGGATAATAAGCAGGAGTAACATAAGTATATAAGTCCTTACTACCACTTATGTAAGTCACTACCCCATAATCAATAATCCATCAAGTGGAGGAAGATATATGAAAGAATGTGTATCACATGTTTGAATATTATTGACTTGAGCTATATTGTAGATGCAATTTTCAGCAAGTGAGATTGATAGTTATTAGGGTTAGCGTCTTTGTAAAGGTATCCTCATGAGCAATATTTGCGGTCATTCACTCAAGTTTCCCATGCTTCTTCCAACATTGATCTTCACGTGAGGAATAGTGGCATGAAAACTACATTGACTTCCTTAACATGTTCCATCTAGTTTTGCAATATTCTTTATTTGTTTCAATGACTCACAAGGTGATTCTACAACATAGCCGATGGTATATTCTTATTTCCATCTGGTGGTAAATGGCATAGTATTATTTCTTTCTAAATTGCCTTCCAGGTTTTATCATTGTTTCATGCATTCACTTGATTTGTTGTACCATAGAATATATGATCCTCAAAGAGATGAAGAAGATGCCCCTGACAATGCTTGAAAGTGCATATCAACCTGAGTTTGTTATGTGCATCAATATCTTGGAAAATGTCTTTTGTGCAAACCGAAGTCTTCACCCTACACTAATAGTTGAGCTAGCCTTGTCAATATGTTTCTGATATATTGTGGCTGGGGTCTATAGTCTATAAGGTTATTCCAACATATCATTGGAGTCCCATTATTCTGCTCTTACTATGCGTTTTTTAATCACACCTAGCAAATCAACAATCATTAGTTAACTACCAACATTCCGAAATGAAGGTTTGTTTTCTATGAAATAAAAGAGTACTTACTAATTAAGGCCCTTATCAAAGAGAAGAGAATACGTTATTTTGTGAAATGAATATTAAATTAATATCCAATTATGTACAATAATACCTCTAAAAATAGTGCATTGTTTCATTTTAAATGTGCATGGGCACGCCTATTTATTATTATGAACAAATCCGAGTCATATGATTACCCTCGGCATTTACATCACGTCAGAAACTCCTTTTCTGTTTTGGTATTATACAATTCAAACTCTAAATTCTGCTCTATTTTGATCAAGCGTTACATAACTTATGCTTCATATTAGATGCTAGTAGCATACCATATAAACATACGTAGCCCTCTTCTCAGCAAACTGGGAGCATAGCAGTAGATGCATCATATCACCTGGTAAGATGTCAGCTATAAATTTAGTAAAAGAAAGAGAGACAAAAGTTCAAACAGGAAAGCAAACATGGCTGACATTATGTTTACGTACCACAGGATTCATAGTGTAGGATCAAACATGAAACAACTCAATAGATCTCTATGTGGTTACATGCAGCATAAATGGATGTCATTACATTTCTTCCGGAGCAGCAAGAGCCTTTAATGAAACCAGCAGTTAGGGTTTTTTTCCAAGCCAACGGTTAGGTTTTTTTTCCGGGCCAATATATATTCAGAGGAAAAGAATGAATGCATAATGGGTGTAATGAAATTAAATAGTACATCCGCACGACGGTCAGGCCCTTCTGAAACAAGAACCATCTCCCCACTTCATAAAGATTTGTCATCTTCTCCATCAAAAGCTTTATGGCATTATCAACGTTGTCTTTTTTTCCGGTAACGATACAAAAATATATCTATATATCTCTCACCCATTTGTGTACAATTTCACTGTACACTCGAATTCGGCATACTTCTCACAAAATGCATAAGCCATACCAAAGTAAACAAAAAGCCTCTGTTCTAGATCAGAAGGTTTCAGTGTGTATCCACCTCCTATTTACACAGCTACAGAAGTGGAAGAGATATCATCAGTCCCTCATGTGTCGCGTTCCTCCAGGATACTACCAACAAGTTACTCATCCCATGAATGAGTGCACCTGACCTGCTAGTTAAGTAGGAAAATCTGGATACTGATAACTTATTAATCCATCATCATGGAAATGGTGGGTGCCTAACTTATCAATCCATCCTCATGCAGATGGTGGGTGCCTACTTAGGCTGTTTAATATTGCTGGTGGATGGTAGTCGGGATGAGTACCAGTCACTTTACACATATTGTGTAGCTGATTGCCTAGATCCACACTTCCACCTTTTTTTTAGTATTAATATAGAGCACACCTCTTCCATCAGAATTCACACCCAGATCTCGATTAGCGCAATCACAGAATACGAAGCGACCATCTAATACTGTATAAAGAATATTTTGGTACAGTGCCAGAAGTCAAAAAGTTTGAGACGGGTGAGAGGATAAAAACTATACAAGTAGTTGTTATTAGTGAAAAAAGTCACTAAGAACACTACTTTGTATCAAAATTGTACCAATATATATACTAAACACTACTAGATATATATATAAATTTGTATACATTATTTTTTAAATAAGTTATATACACTTTTATATAATACTTATGTATTTCGTATTTATACATCCTAAAGTGAGCATTTTTAAAGCAAATAATGCTTATAACCAAGTACTATAAATACAATGTGTGTTTTTAAATTATACAATGCTCATTAATATGTATTACAATACTTACTTTATACGTGCACAATGCTAACAGTGCATGTACAAATTATTATGTGGCGATCTCTCTCCATCTACTATTTCTCACTTTGTATATAGTACACTTTCTCTCTCCATGCACTACTCTCCTTGTATTTAATACTCCATCTCTCTCCATCCACTTCTCATTCTTTTAATTTATTACACTTTCTCTCTCCATCAACTCCTCTTTATTCTATTTATTACGCCCTCTCTCTATCCACTACTTCTTTGTGTCTATTGACTAGAGTCTCTCTCTCCTTCCACTATCTCCCTCTCTTTTCCAATTCACACTCTCTCTATCCTGTCACAAAGCAATTATGGCCACTTTCAAATTCAAGAAGCACAATGCTTATTGTATCATCCGCATGTTCCCAAGGTACTAGTGTGGATTTTGGTGGATGAGGTGTTGAATAAATAATTTTCCTTTTTCTTCGTGCTTATCAGTGATGAGAAACATATATAAGGCACCGTGAGTCTCATGGATGATTTTCCTGAGCCTACTTTAATATCTGTCCTGGAGGAAGTGAACAAGCTCATGTTGAGCTATGTCCATGTCTCTCTAGGAAATTGCCCTCTATTGGAAGACAATACTTCGTAGTGGTGGAAAGATATGGAGATAGAAACTTGCTCTTCTAGCTGGGTAGCTGCCATGTCACAAACCATCCTCGTTATGTTGCGTCCCAAGCTAGATGCACTCCCACAACCTTTTAGTGCCATCCTTCTTGCTAGCATACTTTCTACCTAAATGTGCCAACAAACCAGCAGAGGTAGGATACGGTACCTAAAGAAACTTTTCTATTCCACGCTTGGGGTGCTAAACACTAGCTCGTGATTGGAAGATGGTGATTCTTTGTGACCGAAAGATGTGGAGAAAGAAACTTACTCTTTTGGCCTGGTTGTTGTCGTGTTTGATAATCATTCTCAATATGGTGCATGACAAGCTAACAATGAGATAGATTGGGTCCCATAATCTGCTAATAAAACCCTTCTGACCCTCGAACCTTGCCAACAAACTAGCTCAAGTAGGACTTTTGAAGAAACTGAATAGAGTTCATGCTAGCTCCACCTAGATTCGTATAGGATATTGTTGATACTTAAACTTGTTCAGCAGTGCATCTTCAATGCCTTCCCTGCATCCGGTTATAAGGACCTTGCCAAAACCAAATCCACCCAGACATGATCCAGGAACTTGTTGCTGCTCACCTTACACCTCCACCCAAAAGTGGTAAATGAGTTTTTGGATGCTTGAACTCGTTGTGGGTCCATCTCGGATACTTCCCCTGCATTAGGCTACAAGAACCTTGCTAAAACACAATCTGGATAGAACTGATACAATTACTCTGTTGTTTCTTATCCCCGTAATAGTCACATCTAAAGACTGAAAAATGCAACATACTGTATTCTTTTCATCACAAGAAAGAATCCGTGCAAGGCTCTCAATATAAAGGGCCAACTTATTACGAAATATAATGAAACCAAATTCATCTTTGACAGGATTGGTTGAAGATAACACTAATTGCTTGCGCACGAAATTTACTCATACATGAACTATCATACAGTGAATCCGTACCAAGAAGGTTAGCTCCTGTCTTAGCACGATAGAAGCATGTCTAATAATGTCGATTCCTTCATCACTGACTGTGTGTGTAAGATATTCGAGTCCCACTCATCGTGACTTGAAAGAGGTCTTACTCTATCCAGATGTACTGTAAACTACGGATAGGAGTAGTTTAGAAAGGGTTGGGAAGACCCATGAATGCACTTCTAATAAGAGATCATAAAAATCTTTTGTTATGCCAAGCCTTACTAAAATATGCCGAAAATCTTTTGCCTCAACTGAAATCCCCTCTTGCAAAAACGATCAAGATAGATTGTTCCAACAAGTCCAGATCCCAAACCAAATTTTTGATGAATTTAGCAGTGTATTCCAGACCACTCAACGTCTAGGTTTGTCCTATATGAATCATTCCATGAGTAATTAATGACTATGTTTGTGAGAATAATCCCACACCATTGAGTTCTGGAGTGATTGTTGGGCTTTTAGGGTGTGTGTTCCCTTCACTGATTGCCAATAGGCTTTGAGTTGAATACCCACACTCACACATGGTATCTGTTAGAGAGTTTGTCTAATGTCTACTTATGTTATTTAGTCTCTTTGTATTATGGGCCCAAGTAAGTCTTGGCACATTAGGGTTTAGTTTGAGTCCGAACGCTTTCCTATTTTCCAATATATATGAGCAAGGTTGTCCCTTATCAATATATCGATTAGCCTTTTACTTACTTTCTGACATGGTAGCAGAGATGACCCCACAAAACAAGTGAGAGGACCACAACCTGCCTAGAATAACAAGTACAAGTTAGGCTTTGCAGAAAAAGGTTGTGACCCATAGTCCCAACTGAGCCACCACTGTGCACACTGAAAATTTGGTATAACCTAGGAATAATGAACACTTTCTATACATGCCCCGTGTCCGTGTTGGATACGGACACCTCCGGACATGACCCAAAACGTTTTGGACACGGTCATGACGTTTGCAGCCTGGACACTTCTTGGACACAACAGTGTAGCTGCAGCTGCTGTAGCAGTCCATTTCTGAGTAAATTCTGAATATACAGCTGCTATTCAACTAAATTTATCACTGAGAAATGTTACGAAAGTTGTGTTCTGTTTAAATTGCAAACAAAATATCTAATAAGGGTCAGTGTCTAAAATCTAAGATATAAATATCATGAAGTATATTTGGCTCTAATAAATTATTAATAGGTAATGGAAAGTCATTTACTATATATAAAATTCTATTTATTGAAGATAATGCAACAGTAGGTGGCTACTTCATAACCTTTATACTACACACAAACACATGCAGATTCATATCGGTATACAATTATACAGTTATTTATTTATTTTGAAATCCTGCTATATCTACTGAAAGTAATGCAACAATTAGGTATCTACTTCATATTGTTTCTACTGCACACACAAACACATGCATACTTCAAATTCATATACTATTATACATACATACTACATAATTTTAGATATTTTTCAAAGACTTTAGATACACACATACATAAATACACACATACATTATACACACATGTCTAGAAAGGTGTATGTGCTTCCTTGGGTATAACCAGTTAGTCCTTCAGGTGATGGTTCTATTACGATAGAAATGCCACAGATGAAAACAGGCGTTTGAATCGTTTCCTTGAAAGTTGTTAGAGCGTCTTTTTACCTAGTGGTTTCGTCTTTTACCTAAGTTGTTTTTTAATATGGGCCCAATTGTGTAGGCCCATTAGAGTAAAGTCTTGTGTCTATAGGCTTCCCGCTTATCTTATTTATAGGAAAGGGCGGTTGCCTCCTATCAATAAGAAGAAAAACCTAACGAGGGGATTTCCCCACTCATATCGTTTTCCACATGGTATCAAAGCAGTCGGTCCTGCGCTGCCCCTAACCCTAAGAGAGAGAGAGTGCAAAGGAGAGAAGCCTCCCCTTGCGGGCGGCCACCGCCGCTAGGCGCTGCTTGGCTGCCAACAGGGATGCTCTATCCCTGCATCTTTTAGGAGTGTCTCCATGGAACCGCCTCCATCTTCAACAAAATCATCTTGAAGTTGTTGCTTGTTATGGTGTCGCCATTAAGATCCTTCCTGCCTTAGTCATTGATGTTGTAGCCACCACCTTCCCTAAATCCGGATAGCTCCCTCCCATACGAGAACAATAGGAAGAACAGAATTACACCCAAACGTGTACAAAACATCCCACTTATCTCTTTCTCCTCACAACACCCTTGTCATTGTAGGGGATCAGACACACAGTTGTGTCCTTGCATGTTGACGTTGTAACCGCTGATCGGGCCGCCTCTGCTCCTGACGAGGTTGTGTACCTCGCCTATCAACCAAAAGCTCTCTCCGCCTGAGAGAGCAGATGTGCGTCCTCCGTTGATCGGACGGACTGCTGTCGTAGTCGTTGTCGCAGCACCAATGTAGTGCCACAAACTAATGTGCGTCCTCCGCTGACCGGATACGCCGCCGTCGTCGATGCACCACCAATGTGCCGCTAACTGTCAGTCGCTACTTCGTTTCAAGGCAAGTCGCTGACCCTCTCTTACCAAAAGAGAGCACCACCAGTTGTTCTTATTTTCTAACTCTTCTACCACAGAAGGCACCAACAACAAACAACTGATGGGATGATCCCAATGGCCTCCCCCAGGGCCTCTATTATAGGCTTCAATGACATGTAGTAGCAATTAGGAATCCCACTCTAATTCATAGTCCAATTCCAATGTTGCAAATAGAGAGTCATCTTCTCTCCTATTGGATTTAGCTCCTACTAGGATTGGCAACACAAGTCAACTCCTACTCAAGCCCAAATCCAATTAGGTCATGGGCCGAAATCCTATTCCAACATGAAAGCTCCAAGTGAGGAGTTCTTCCCTGATCTAGAGAAGTATCTTTGCAATATGAGGAAATTGATTTATTTGACTATTACTTGACCAAATATCAGCTACTCCGTCAAAGTAGTCAGTCAACATATGAGTGCACCTCTCCACACTCCTTGGTGCAGTGTTCAATGCAACTTATGATATCTTAAGAGTGTGCACGGTGAAGACGATTATTCTACAACCACCTGAAGTAGAAAGCCATTACTATCTTTTGATATGCAAATGCACCTAGGGTGACCTTCGATGCTTATCCCTACTCCTATATACATGAGAACCTCTATACTCCACCAATGAGGTATCTCTCTAAGTTTGTTTCCAATTTGAAATTTGAATATGGCTGAATTGTATACATTATATTTGGATTACGATTTTTATTTAAAAATATTAATTAACCCTTTCAATCACTTTAAGTTAATTGTTCACGTGATTATTTAAATGATCTATAACATTTTCCCATATTATATATTATACATGAAGTCATGCACGTGGCAGCACTTCAACTAGATCGACCGAACAGTCTAACATGAGATACAGGTGCATTGTTGGGTGGACCTGTAGGTGGATCTGAGAACCTGAAGTAAAAATTCCATATAAAGAGAACTCTAGTAACATCAATTTAGTAATATTCAATTAAAAATAGGAATCTCATAACATCATCATTTACATCGATTTCATGGCAACTTAAAAAGAAACACTCATTGGTCATCCACAGAGCCACAATATCATTTCCCATTTACAATGACCTACTGTTGTGGATTGTAGAAATCATGGCATGTCAGTGTAAGACTAGAAAAACAGGATAGGTGTAAGGACCCACAGAGAGAAAATATTCAAATCTTTTTCCCCTAGGCCATTTTCTGCTCGGGAATGAACATTCTCCACTGATCATGGTAGTCATGCAGCCAGAGAAACAGAAAATTGTCATCTCATTTATTAAACCGTGTTCGCTAGATTTACCAACTGTCAGGACATTAGATGAGAAGAAAGTGACTGTTAGTAGAGTGCAATCGAGAGACAGGAAAATTATACTTGTTACACAGTTTACGATATCAGTCCTGCCCTAATTCAAACCAACTCCGAGCCCAATGCTTAAACGATTGCATCCATGAAGGCACAAACGGCTCTATTTTTAGCATGCACCGGCCCTTTCATACTTCTAATGAACGTTGGCACTCTGTTTGGAATTTACATCTTTTTTTCATGTGATTGTCACAGATAATTACCAAATAAATGTCTGATCTGAGTCGATTAATAAGGATACAATTACATAGATAGGATCTTCAAACTGTAAAAGGAACCACCACTAAGAAGCATTGAAAGTTGTACTCAAATTTCAAAACAGGGAGATGTTAATTTCAGATTCTTTTCTAAATATCAGATTCCATGTAGTGGTCTTGAAAAATACACCAAAGATTACAAGTTATTTTACGTTATCTATATCCTAACATTGAAATTTGTTGGAATCTCTAATAGTTCGTTTTCAGATCTGCTAGAATATCTAAATACTTTGGAGTTCAAATGAGAGAACGATAAATCTAAACATAAATTAGCTGTGTCCAGTATATATATAAATCAACACATACTCATAGAACTCAAGAAATTCCATGGATAGGTTTCACACAACACACACTTAAAAATCCACATCCTACTGTTTCTCCGATTTTAGGTTTTGAAAACAAACAAACAAAAAAAGGAAGATGCATTTCATAGATAATGGCACATGACTTACATTTGCAAGTATCCAGACAACTGATCGGAAACTGCTCCTGAAATATTGTTTAATAGGGGATTTCCACCTCGGGAAGCTCCCAGATGTCTTCCTCCTCGTCTTCATCCTTTTTGGAAGCCTCTTTGATGTCTAGCAAGGGAGTTCTAGCCCGATAGCGCCTAGTTTACAAGGAACGGAGTATGTATGAAGACAGTGTATTCCATATGCAGCGGATGAGATAACATGCAAATTGAGAAATAAATGGCAGGTTGGCGGGCAAACATTTCTTATAGAAATCAGACAATAGCAGGTATAGAATAGTTGGGGAGAAGCACGCAATAGGCGCATGATGCATGCAAACAAAAAGTAACAGGTTCCTCCACGGTGGCAATAACTAATGAGAGATTGCCGGCCGCCTCATACCTGTTAGACGGCTCCCCAGATTTTTTAGCGCCGGCCCCTTGGCTCCGATTCCTCTGATGAGGCGAAATGAAGGGAGAAGAAGAAGAGCCGCCAGTAGCCAGAGGCCTCCTTCGATTCTTCCTGGCTGCCTCTCGCGCCTTCCGCTTCTTCTTGGCCTGCTTGTCCTCAAAAAACTGCCTCCGCCTACACTCTTGAATGACACCTGATTTCATGGCCTCTTTCCGGAACCTCCTGAACAGCACCTCATCGGGCTCGTCCTCCCCTACCGTCACCTGGAAGTTATAGTACCCCGACTTGAACCGTAGCACGTGCGTGTTGGCCAGAGCCGGGTATGCGGCCGCCACAGACTCTGCCGCAGTAGGGGAAAGGCGCGATCCTTTTCCTCCCTCCGCGACGTACTCTCCAAGAAACTCATCCAGTAGCGTGTGCGAGAGAGCGGATGGTTCGCGCCACCCCGAACGAACGATGGGAAGGAGGCGGCGTGGGGCTGTGCTGCTGGGTCCCGAGATTGGGAGAAGGAAGTGACTGCGTGGAAGGGGAATGTGGGCGGAGGGAGGTGGTTCGGCGGAGGAGTGGGGCAAGTGACGAGTGTCGAACTTGCCGGGGAGAGGCAGGGCAGGGGAACTGATGGAAGAAGCCATGTCCGAAGGAAAGCGAAAGTTCTTTTTTGCTTGTAACAAAACTAATTAGGAAAAAAAATCCATGCTTTTATACAAAAATTTATCTAAATAGCATCTTCTCCAACTTACCTATACTACTGTAGAACGAGTTTGATGTTCTCCTTCATTCACTTTCTTGTCTCTTTTTTTTTTAAAAATTTACTCCTACACTTCTGATCCACTTTCTTGTCTCTTTTTTTAAAAAAATTTACTCATACACTTCTACAAATATTTATTCTCACACTCTCCTATTAACTTTTACTGTCTTTAATTCTCTCCTTTCAAACAACCAACACAAATATCTTTTAACGTAGTTACTCTTTCATAGATGAGCCATCTCCCCCACACATTTCCAACAAATTTTATATGTCACGTGTGTGCCCGTGTGCGTTCACTAATTTCCTAATATAACACACTTTTAGGAAAATGTCACGTGACCTTTTTTTTTTTTAACAGAAACGCCGAAATGGCCGGCGCTTATAATTGATTTGGGCACCAAAAACGCCAATTGTTCTGGCGTATTCAACATATGTCGATCTTGCTCGGCAGCTTAGCTAGTTGGGATCATCATCCCATACCGGCAGGAGAGGCTGATGTCTACGTCGTTGTTCATGGGGTGGAAATAAAAACCCACGCTGCTAAGGACAACCTGCACTTGTTCATGGGGTGGAAATAAAAACCCACGCTGAAGGACGATATGTAATTGTTGATGGGATTCTTCCCCACGGGCCATGCATCTGCAGAATACGCCAGTGTTGGTGTCCAAGCCAACTATAAGCACCAACCAATTGGGCGTTTCCGGTAATGCGCCAACTTCTCTGGCGTTTTCAAGCGCAGGGTTTGTAAAAGAAGCTTTTTCCTGAAAGTGCGCTATATGGGGAAATAAGTTGGGGGAGCTACTATTTGTGTGAATTTGTATACAGAAGTGTGTCATTTAAGTTTTTTTTCCAACTACATATGGGTCACTCTCTTTTACGCAGGAGTTGGGTGGTTTTGCCTCTCACCCACCCAACCTAGAGGTGGTTTCTCCCCTCAAGTCGCAAGTGGGCTGGTTTTATTTGGTGATGTGGCCCAGGCGGGGCGCGACTAATACAGGCCACAAAGCCGCTTTTTTTTTGGGGGGGGGGGGGGTTGGGGTGATTTTCCGGTTGGTCCCATTTTATTTTTACTTTTTGCCGCGTGGTATTGTTGCACACAAAAGAGCATAAAAATAAAAAATATAAATAACTTTTGATCTGTAATAAATTTTTTGATGAAATAAAAATTGTTGGACTCGTTACGAAAAATCCAATCTAACAAGACCAATATTGATATACTTTAAAAAAATTATATGCATTTTTTACATATATTGTGCACATTATGTTAAGATTTGTGCCAATTTGTTATTTATTTATTTATGCATTCATTACGAAAAATCTAATCTAACAAGACCAATTTTAAAATAAACACTATTACATTCGTTACAAAAAATAATATACAATATAAAAATAAGCATATAACAATAAGAAAAATAAGAGAGAGAGAAATTTACAACGTCTAAAAAATAGACGTATTCACACCATAATTCAGCGCATTCATACCATAATTGGGTAGTTTTCTACATATATTAGGCGCATTATGTTAAGATTTGTGTTAATTTGCTATTTATGCATATACTCTAAAAAGTAGACACATTCAATCAAAAGTTAGTGCATTTTCCAGACAAGTAGGTACATTTGTCAAACAAGTAGACGCTTTCCATACAAGTATGCACATTCAATCAAAAATAACAATAAGAAAAAAAAGTGAAATTTACAATATCTAAGAAGTAGGTGTATTCACACCATAATTAGGGACATTCGCACCATAATTGGATACTTTTCTACAAATATTGGTTGCATTATGTTAATATTTGTGCTAATTTACTATTTATGCACATACTCTAAGACATAGGCACATTCAATCAAAAGTTGGCGCATTTACTAGACAAGTAGGCATATTTACCAAACAAGTAGGTGCATTTCCATACAAGTATGCACATTCAAACAAAAGTTGGTGCATTCAATCAAAAGTCGACGCATTCAGGACAATATAAGTAGGCGCATTTGTTAGATATGTAGGTGTATTTCCATACAAGTAGGCGTATTTTCATACAAGTAGGCACATTTGGCATACAAGTAGGCACATTTATATACAAGTAGGTGCATTTCCATACAGGTAGGCATATTTATATACAAGTAGGCACATTGAGGGCATTATTAGGTACATTCAATCAAAAGCGGGTGCATTCAATCAAAAATTGGCACATTCAAGGCAATACAAGTAGATGCATTTGTCAGACAAGTAGGCGCATTTGCCAAACAAGTAGGCGCATTTGACATACACGTAGGTACATTTGCCAGACAAGTAGGTGCATTTGTCATACAAGTAGGCGCATTATTCAATCAAAAGTTTATGCATTTTGGACAATACAATTATGCGCATTTGTCAGATATATATGTGCATTTGTCATACACGTAGGCGCATTTGTCATATAAATAAGCACATTTGCCCGACAATGCGCATTCAGGACAATATAAGTAGACGCATTTGCTAGACAAGTATGCTCATTTCCATACAAGTAGGTGCATTTACCATACAAGTATGCTCATTTGGCATTTGGCATACAAGTAGGCACATTTACATACAAGTAGGTGCATTGCCATACATGTAGGCGCATTTATATACAAATATGCGCATTGAGGGCATTAGTAGGTGCATTCAATCAAAAGCGAGCACATTCAATCAAAAGTTGGCGCATTCAAGGCAATACAAGTAGACGCATTTGTCAGACAAGTAGGCACATTTGCCAAACAAGTAGGCACATTTGACATACACGTAGGCACATTTTCCAGACAAGTAGACACATTATTCAATCAAAAGTCGGTGCATTTAGGACAATACAAGTAGGCACATTTGTCAGAAAAGTATGTGCATTTTCCAGACAAGTAGGCGCATTTGTCATAGAAGCAGGCACATTTACCAGACAATGTGCATTCTAGACAATGCAAATAGGCGCATTTTTGCTAGACAAGTAGGCGCATTTCCATACAAGTAAGCGCATTTGCCATACAAGTAGGCGCATTTGGAATAAAGTAGGCACATATATATAAGTAGGCATATTGCCATACAAGTAGACACATTTATGTACAAGTAGGTGCATTGAGGGCATTAGTAGTGCATTCAATCAAAAGCGGGCACATTCAATCAAAAATTGACGCATTTAAGGAAATACAAGTATACGCATTTGTTAGACAAGTAGATGCATTTACCAAACAAGTAGGTGATGATGATGATGATGATGATGATGATGATGATGATGATGATGATGATGATGATGATGATGATGATGATGATGATGATGATGATGATGATGATGATGATGATGATGATGATGATGATGATGATGATGATGCAAGATAAGATTTTTGTGTTTATTTCCATAGGGTGTATTAACACCATATTAGGCGTATTATGTTAATATTTGGCTTGTTTGTTACTATGTGTTTATTTAAGAATTGAGCGCATTATGCACATTACCTATCTCATTTTATTACTTTTTACTTCCCTCCTCTCTCTTTTTAATCCCTCATTATTTTATTCTTATTTTTTTCTTTTAAAAATATGTTGACATTAGTCTTGTTGGAATATAATTTTTTTAAATATTGTAATGCATTTTATTTCATCAAAAAATTCCTTATAATTTAAAAGTTATAAGCAAAATTAAAAAAATAGAAAAATAGAAAAAATTGACATGTGTGGCAGGTGGGGACCGGGAGAACAATGGGTAGTTGGTATTGCCCCCGTGTCTACGCCGCGTCAGGGGAATGGGGTGTTTCCTAAATTAAGTCCTTTGTTGAAAGAAAATGCATTCGAGTTTTCATCAATTCCCTGCTCCGCCAAACTAATGACAGATCTGATTGACAAACAGATCTGAAATCTATTCCAAAATAAATATGCAACCGTGGGTTTTTTTAAATTTGAAAGGTATAGATATACGGACAGTAGAAAATGTCCGAGGTCTCACCTCTCAAAACCCAAAGAAATTGGTCATATGGACATTCAGATTCGTGAGTGTGCATAGGACATGAAGAAATATCTTTTTTTTCGTGAACATCTTCTTTACTACTATAAAAAGAGGAGTTTTTCAAATGATTTATAAGCATTGCCATTTTATACTTTCAACCAACCACAATGCACCATTTTGAAATGTTGCTTTCTCTTAGAGTCTTTCTCTTCTCACAATTTTCTAATGTTTTTCTCATTTTCTTACAAAACATCACATCCCATAATCGGCAACCAACTTCTCTTTCTCCTTCTCTCTCTCACTCTCTTGATCTACAACCATCCTCGAATTTCTCCCCATTCTTGTTATCTCTCCACTAACCAATCCTTAACTACTCCCTAATTTCTTTCTACCTTACTCTTTTTTCCTCCACAGACGATTCACCCTACCCCACTCCCTACTCTCTGTTTCTTGTTGTTATGAGAGAATAAAATTTGTCATGATGTTAAGCCAACAAACAGACATTCTATGATCTCTCTCTTCTCACAATAGAAGATAGATGATGTACCCATCTATTTCTTTGAAGAAAATCTCACATCTCTCACACTCTGCTCTCTCCCACTCCCTCTTCGAATACATCCACCCTCGAATCTCTCCCCCGTTGTTGATATCTCTCCACCAACCCATCCTTAACTACTCCCAATTTTTTCTCCCTCTACGCACCAACACAAGAAGCAAAACATCTTCGTCAGCAAGCTCCATCTCTGTTTCACCATCTACGACTTTAACGAGACTTCACAAAGGACCTCACTAAGAAGGATGCAAAGTATATGTTGTCGTTCGAGCTCATGGAGTATGTGGCCTTAGACAGCTTCAACCTCGGTGAGCCGGCGATCTCCTAGTGTTGCGCCACATTCAAAAGTCAACCTGTCAGGCTGCTCGCGTCGCACTATAGGGGAGGTGTGTCGATAGTGGGTCGGGAGAATGACATCTACAAACTTGTGACTAAAGAGAGGCTCAGAATACACACACATGTGTTCAAGCACCTCTCTCCTTTTCAGGTACTTGTCTCCTTTTTTGGGCACATCTAGATAATCAAAGCCTAAGCCCCTTGATCACATTATGTTAACCTTTTTCGACTTTAAATCAAATCTAAACTGTCTAGAGGGAGGAGAGTCTAAAGAGAAAGAATAACAACTACCAGCAAAGCAAAATGTAGCTCGAGAAGATTGAGTTATGTACATGTGCGGGAGGGAAGCTCCAAGAATAAGAGTGATACAAACCTCCTTCACATTGCCATGGGCAACCAGAACAAATATGGCGATCGACATGAGTGGAGGGTCATAGAAAATCTTCGCCAGTATGGCAACGAAGATGCCTTATTGCTATCCTACTCTCCCCCCCTCTGGAGCCGACTGCCACATATTATTCCATTTCTGATTTTGCAGGCGTTGTGTGCTTATAATGGTGAGGAGATAAAGTTAAAGTATGAAACTCTCAAATACTCCATCAGTATTAAGGATGAAGAGCCATATAACCACGCCTGTGATGGCTAAATACAAGTTTTATGACGTTTTTTCAAGTGTGCTACATCTCCTATATTTATCTTAATCTTCCATAGACGTTTTCAAGATTTAAGTGAGTCACATTCATGAAATTAAGCAATTAGTCCGACCATAATCACTCTAGTTTCAGAATGTGTTTTGTAGTTGTAGGATTACAAATTTGCCAGCATCACCAAATTCCAAATAGCTATGGGCATATTAATGTCACAATTGCTATCTAATTGCGACTATGGTGTTGTAAACGGTAAAATACAACCACCCTCCCCTTTTATTGTTGTCTACATGTTAAGATATATTTTATGACATCTTAATGAAATTTGTTGGATCTTGAATGAATCTTAAGAAAACTTACAATAGTTTTGTGCATCTTTGATTACTCCATTGTGCGTGGTATTTTTATTTCAGACTAGTAAACACACATGTGCCATGTGCATGCATTACTAAACCGGTTTAGTTTTTATTTTAATATATAATAGTACATGAATTTATTTTGAGATAAATACATGTATATATAAATAAGGGGATTGTAAAATGTATAATTATCATATTAAACTATTGTCAGAAGTGTAAAATTAGTTAATATGACAAAATGTAATAAAAAGTGATACATAATTGTAATTCAAAAATCAAATACATGTATTAGTTTGCATATGATGATCTAAAAACAAACATGAGTCAGAATGTATTATTTTTACTATAACTTTTACCACAAATATGTGGTTAAATGGAGATGAATTTATATGTTATCATTAGAAAACATCTTAAAAAAAATTATCAACTCACTTGAAATTTAACTTCAAATGTATTGGGTTTTGGAAGTAAGAAAACCCTTATGGATATGGTAAAACTTGCAACTGAAAGCAATATACTTCAAAGCATGTAGATATTAAATAAATAAAGATGAAATAAGTTGCTTTGGAATGTGATTTATATGAAAATAGAGGATAAAATAACCTATGAGTAAGAGTTGATTGACAGTTGCAGGAAACAATTAATTGAATAGTGGGGACATGGAGGGGTAAATGATGTATTTTCTTGGATTAAGCGGAACACAATAACTATTTGTTTATTTATTGTAGTTTCCTTTTTTCTACCAAAATTCAAGTCGGTCTTCTTAGTGACAATGGGTCGATCATTCTATATTTCTATGAGAACGTAAGTGGTGTTTGGCGACTGACGTGGTGAGAAGGTGGAGAAACTGGTGGAAGAAGTTGAGGGGTGGTTGGAAACAGAAAAGAAGGGGTAACATTATCAATGATAGTCATCTTTTCATCTACCTTATTGTCGAGGAAGCAATCATGCTTTCTTATATGAGTTAGTGTCATATTAGTTTTATGTTTTATTGAATCATCACAAATATATTTTAGAAGAAATATGCATATTGTTAGCTCCTTGTCATCATGTGGGTGCATTGTCAAAGTAGGAGCAATAGTAATAGGCGTGAAGAACTTCACTAAGCAAGCCCATACAACTTTGTTAATAAAAAATTCTAGGAAATATAGTATCACATTGTTGTACATGATCACTTGGTAAAGTCGACAATGGGAATAATAGTTTATCATTTGTGTTTGTGCTCATCTTTCATCTCAATGAGTCTTCACCCTTGTAAGGCCCCTGACCTAGCTTTGTGCTTGATTGTGTTTCTTTGTCTGATATGATGCTTAATCCTTAATCCAATCTCTTGATATGCCTTAATAACATGTGACATGCTTGTGTTTTCATTTTGGTCTTTTTTGGTTGATGTTTGAGCTATTTATGCTTATTTTGGACCAAGTTGCAATTTACCCATGTTGAGGGTCTATCTTGAAATTTTCACATATAGGTTGTGCCTTAGCATCATGAGAGAGAGAGAAATGATACTTTGGGGGTGCCTTGTTGGACCTTGGTTGATGAGGCGGCATCATGAGATGATATTACGGTTTGCTTGGCTTTACATGGATGCTTGAGTTTGATGGATGTATCGACCTTGTGTGATGGTTTTTGAAGTGTTACGACAGCAACACTTCCTTGGGTGGTGTTTGTTGCGACCTTGGTGCCCTAGGATTAGTTTCGGTCGCTAGGCTTTGTGCTCTTGTGGGAGTTGCAACCTATCTGGTTGAGAGACATCTTTTAGCGATCGCTACATGGTGTTCCCTTGGTTTTGTTTTGACTTAAGGGTGTAGTGGGCCTAAGTGGTCACTAAACTACCTTGTTTTATCACCTTTTCTTGCAAGAAGGTCTAGAGTAGTTGCATGGCTGATCCTTTGGGGGGACAAGTGTTCTTTTGGTGCTCTAATATCTTGACACCTCATGATCCTTACCTCGCTCCTACCTTTGAGTATATAAACTCTTTTTTTCACATGCAAGTATTTCTTTTAGCTCTTTTCTTCCTCTCTTCTCCCTTCTTTTCGGCCTTGAGCTTAGTGGAGCTAGAGAAGGTGTTGATCTTGGTGCTTTGGTGTTCTATCACCTTTGCATGTGGTGATCTTGAGCTTGATCATCTTATTTGTGGTGAACCTTGGTGATATTCCTTCTTGGTAAGTGGTTTTATAACTTTGATCTCATTTTTCCTTTGGAACCCTACCTTCCTTCTTCTCCTTTCTTGTCCATGAGACTATGGATCACCAAGGTGGTTATCTTGAGGAACTTCTCTCCATAGAGGTTGGAGATAATGGTTTGACCATGGTAGTACCTAAGTGAGATGAAGCTTCTTCTTTCTTCCTTCTTCTCTCATGTTCGGCCTAGGGTTTGAGCTTTCTTCATCTTGAGATTTCCTTTGACCTTGGTATGTTTTCTTCTTCTTGAGGTGACCTTGTGGCTGAGGATTTGACCCAAGTTGAAGTTCCTCTTCTCCCTTGGAGTTCATGGCTTTGGAGCTTGATCTTCTTCTTATGGCGGGCTATATAACTTTCCCCTCTACTATTATTGCACCATTATCTTGGTTGCATGTTGCCAATTTCATCTCTAAAATGTGATCCTAAGATTCTAGATGATGTTATCATGATCTAGGGTTTAAGATTTTGAAGTATTCTTGATTGGATTACTCTTTCTCCTAAACCCTAATATCATGTATCTGAATTCTAAGTGATTAAGGAGTTGTTGTTTCTACATGCATCTTGATTCTTGGTTTTATCACCATGGTATGTTTCGAGAATCATGTGATGTTAGAAGTTTTGATCCTTGGATACATCAGTTGTATGCATGGTTTTCCTTCTATCATCATGGTTTTCCATGTTTACCTTATGGCGTTTGTTTTAGGGTTTTTGATGTCCATCTTTGCATGAAGTTTTTCCCTTGATGATGCTTAGTTTTCTTGATGATTACCATCTGTTTTGATCATGGTTTAAGTTCTATTTTGGAGTTATTTATGTGATGTTTGGAGTGGGATGACCTTGAGGTCTCTACACTTACTTTGGTTCTTACGGTCACTACATGTTGATGGGTTGTTGCGGGCACAACAATCCTAACCCTAATGGGTGGTTTCTATAGTGCTTGAGCCTGGTTTGGTTGCTACATGAGTCTATTCTGGTCACAACATATGCTTTGGTGGTTTGGTCGATACACATGCATGAGTGAATGGTCGCAACAATGTGTAATTGTGTTGGTCGCAGTACATGCTTTAGTTGTTTGGTCGCTACACATGTGTTTTGAAGGTTGGTCACTACACTTGGTTTCCTTGTATGGATGAAACATAGTGCTGCTTAAGATGATTGACTAACAATGGTATTAATGATGCTTAACCCTAATTTCCTCCAAGTATGTGGGAGATCATGTACCTAGGGTTTAATGACAAGCATTAAAATGGAAACCCTAATCGGGCTATATGAGAAACCCTAACCCTAATTTCAAGTGTATGTCGTACTTTTCAAGCTAGATTGAATGAATATCATAAGTTGATGTTTTCTCTCTCCTACTTGTGTAATCCTAACCTTGTAGGTGGAATGAGTATCATAGATATATAGAGATTTCTATGGTGTGTTTGATATGACATAGGGTGATGGTTATTAGCCTTTATGAGGCATGATAAGATAATGATTATGTGTAGGAACTACATGATTGGGTCTTATGACCTGGCAGAGGCTCAATGCCTAGTGTGAGGTGATATCCTCTAGTGATGAGATGAGGGATTGCTATCCCTAGTGAATAATGTTGATGGCCTTGTATGGCAGTGATATCAAGTGATGATGTGACAAGTTTGTACCTCATGTTTTATATCTTCTGAAGTTGTACCTTTACCCCTGTTTTGTAGATTTTGTTTAGGGTTTATACATTGTAACTTGATTGATGCTAAAAGGCACCCAATTGGCTTAACTAATCAAGTGAAACCCTAATCATGTAGTTGCCATGTGCCATAGATCCATCTTCAGCGTCAATATTTACTAGATGGTGAAATGGGTTCTCCCTCAAGGGAAATTCAGAGTCGTATATTGTTGAGTATATGCATTTTCACGACACTGGTTGTGGTCATACCCTGGCAGGATACCAATCGAGGTCGTATATCAGAAAATGTGATTCGGTATATACATATATATATGTGTGTGTGTATGATATATTTTGAAGATGGCTGTGGTCATACCTCGACAGGAGTGCGGCTACAGTCGTAACTCAATTTTCACTAGTGTTGTGCCTATATACCAAGGCATACTAGGTTGTTTTACAGTTGGATTCTATATGTCACTGAGGCGGACTCAGACTGACTGAGGGCGTGGGAGATCATAGGAGTCCAAATCCTCCTAGATCTTGTACAGAACTGATTTCAACTTAGCAATGGTAAGTTGGAGCATGAGTGGTATACCTCATCTCCTCAGGGCATAATAAAAGATGAAATACACTCGCGTAGTATATTTGCTTAGGGTCAAAATACAATTCACATTGGATGACCCCTTTACCTTGTCTCTTATACTGATTAGTTTATTTATAGTGTGGTAAGAGAAATCAATTATTATACATGTTCTTCATATTCCTTCTAAAAGTATAAGATGATCTACTGCTCAGTTGTAGATGTTTAAATTGCTTAAACAATGTTAACTGCTTTGCTCATATCATTTAGTTGAATCAGCTCATCTTGATATTAATGTCTTCTTCTTACTATAATATATTTGTATTAATAATAGTTGTTGGTGGAGAGTTATATCTCTCGTTGGGACGTTGGTCTCACCCCGTGGGTTTCCACATCTTTTAGGTGGCCGTGCACAACGAGGTAGAGATTGTGTGGTTGAGGCTGAGTAGTAAGAGGAGCAGTAGCTGCTAAAGGTTGGATATGCTGCTAGTGTTTTATAGTAGAGTCCTACATGTCATCCATGTACTCTCAAGTCCTTGGGGGTGTTTTGTGGATGTTGTATATGACATGAGTTTTTGGCATTATGTCATGGTTGTATAGATATAGCTTGTATATATGAGTAGATTATCATTTGTAACAAGTTGTAGCAAGTTAGCCAAGTAAACAGTGATAGATATCATCTCATTTCATGATGTATGATACAGGTGGGATAGTTTGTAGACACAGATGTAATATGTTTATGCTTCAGTGACTATACGACGAGGTAGAGATCATGCGGTTGAGGTCGAGTAGTAAGAGGAGCAGTAGCTGCTAAAGGTTGGATATGTTTCTAGTGTTTTATAGTAGAGTCCTACGTGTCATCCATGTACTCTCAGGTCCTTGGGGGAGTTTTGTGGATGTTGTATACGACATGAGTTTTTGGCAGTATGTCATGGTTGTATAGATATAGCTTGTATATATGAATAGATTATCATATGTAACAAGTTGTATCAAGTTGGCCAAGTAAACAGTGATATATATCATCTTGTTTCATGATGTATGATACAGGTGGAATAGTTTGTAGACACAGATGTAATATGTTTATGCTTCAGTGACTATATGAAATCGGTTTTAATTTACCGTATTTTATGGTAACATGGATGTTTAATGTTAGTTTCGTGCTTAGTTTTGAGTTATCTAGTTTCATGTGGTGGTGTCCTTCACAACCCTGGTGATAGCTATTATACTTTGAATAAATTACACATGTGGCTTATCTGAAATAAAAATACCACGCACAATAAAGTACTCAAATATGCACAAAATTATGGGGATTTTTCTTAGGATTCATTTAAGAACGAACAAATTTCATTAAGATGTCATAAATATATATTTTAACATGTAGACAACTATAAAAGGTGATGGTGGTTGTATTTTATCGTTTACAACACCATAGTCACAATTAGATACCAATTGTGGCATTAATATGCCCATAACTATTTGGAATTTGGTGATGCTGGCAAATTTGTAATCTTGCAACTGCAAGACACATTCTGAAACTAGAGTGATTATGGCCAGACTAATTGCTTGATTTCATGGATGTGACCCTCTTAAATCTTGCAAACATCCATGGAAGATTTAGACAAATATAGGAGATGTATAACACTTGAAAAAAACAACATAAAACTTATATTCAACCTGCACATGTGTGGTTATAGGGCTCTTCATCCTTAATGCTGATGGAGTATTTGAGATTTTCATATTTGAACTTCGTCTCCTCACCATTATAAGCACGCAACACCTTTAAAATCGGGAATGGAATAATATGTAGTTTTCAGCTCCAGAGGAGGGAAGAGTAGCATAGCTATAAGGCATCTTTGTTTCTATACGGCAGAGATCTTCTGTGACCCTCCACTCACGTCTATCACCATATCTGTTCTGGCTGGCCATGGCAATGTGAAGGAGGTTTGTATCACTTTTATGCTTGGAGCTTCCCTCCCGTGTAGGTACATCACTCAATCTTCCCGAGCTATATCTTGCTTTGTTGGTAGTTGTTATTCTTTCTCTTTAGACTCTCCTCCCTCTAGACAATTTAGATTTGATTTGAAGCCAAAAAAGCTCAACATACTGTGATCAAGGGGCTTCGGCTTTCATTTTCTAGATGTTCTAAAAAAGGAGATAAGTACCTGAAAAGGAGAGATGTGCCCAGAAAAATGTGTGTGTATTATGTGCCTCTCTTTATTCACATATTTGTATATCTCATTTTCCTGACCCACTAGTCAACATACCTCCCCTGCAGTGCAATGCGAGCTGCCTGATAGGTTCACCTCAAACGTAGCGCAATATTGGGAGATCATTGGTTTGCTGAACTTGAAGCTTTCAGTGGCCACATACTCCATGATCTCAAAGGACACCCTATACTTTGCATCCTTCTCAATGAGGTCCTTTCCTAAAGTTTCATTAAAGTCATAGATGGTGCAATAGAGACAGAGCTTACTGATGAAGAGGTTATGCTTCTCGTGTTGGTGTGTAGAGGAAGAGAAATTCAGGAGTAGTTAAGGATGGGTTAGTGGAGAGATATCAACAATGAGGGAGAGATTCAAGGGTGGATGTATCTGAAGAGGTAGTGGGAGAGAGCAGAGTGTGGAGTGGATTGTATTATATGGGGTGTGAGATTTTCTTCAAAGAAATAGATGAATATGTTGTTTATCTTCTATTGTGAGAAGAGAGAGATCACAGAACGTCTGTTTGTTAGCTTAACATCATGACATGTTTTTATTCTCTCCTAACAACAGGAAACAGAGAGTAGGAGGTGGGGTAGGGAAAATCATTGGTGGAGGATAAGGGAGTCAGGTAGAGAGAAATTAGGGAGTAATTAAGGATTGGTTAGTAGAGAAATAACAAGAGTGGGGGGAGATTCAAAGATAGTTGTAGATCAAGAGAGTGTGAGAGAGAAGGAGAGGGAGAAGTTGGTTGCCCATTATGGGATGTGAGGTTTTGTAAAAAAATGAGAAAAATGTTAGAAAATTGTGAGAAGAGAAAGACTCAAGGAACAAGCAATATTTTAAAATGGTGTGTTGTGATGGGTTGGAAGTGTAAAAATGGCACTGCTGGTAAATTATTTGAAAAACTCCCTCTTTTTATAGTAGTATAGATAAGCCACATGTGTAGTTTATTTAGAGTATAACAGCTATTACCAGGGTGCAGACTTAGCGAGATGAAAGATGAACCCAAACATGAATGATAAACTATTGTTCCCATTGTCGGCTTTAGCTAGTGATCACGTACAACAATGTGATACTATATTCCCTGGAAAACTCTTTTTATTAACTTATATGGGCTTTCCTTAGTGGAGTTCTTCACACCTATTACTATTAATCCTACTTTAATAATGCATCCACATGATGACAAGGATCTAATAGTATGCAAATTTCTTCTAAACTATATTTGTGATGATTCCATAAAACATAAAACTGATATGACACTAACTCATATAAAAAATCAGGATCGCTTCCTCGACAACAAGGCAGATGAAAAGATGACTGTCATTGATAATGTTACCCCTTCTATTCTGTTTCCAATCACCCCTCAACTTTTCCCACCACCACCTTCTCACCACATCAATTGCCAAACACCATTTACGTTCTCATAGTAATATAGAACGATTAACTCATTGTCACTAAGAAGACCAGATTGAATTTTGGTAGAAAAAAGGAAACTACAATAAATAAACAAATAGTTATTGTGTTCTTCTTAATCCAAGAAAATACATCATTTATTTCTCCATGTCTCCACTATTCAATTAACTGTTTCCTGCAACTGTCGATCAACTCTTACTCATCAGATTATCCTTAATTTTTATATAAATCACATTCCAAAACAACTTATTTCATCTCTCTTTATTTAAAATCTATGTGTTTTGAAGTATATTGCTTTCTGCTGCAAGTTTTACCATATCCATAAGGTTTTTTTTTACTTCCAAAACCCAATACATTTGAAGTTAAATTTCAAATGATTTGATTAAAAAAACTAAAGATGTTTTCTAATGATAACATATTAAATTCCGAAATGTCCATTTAATCACATATTTCTTGTAAAAGTTATAGTAAAAATAATACCTTGTGACTCATGTTTGTTTTTAGATCATTATATGGAAACAAATACATGTATTTGATTTTTGAATTATAATTATGTATAGCTTTTATATTACATTTTGTCATATTAACTAATTTTACACTTCTAACAATAGTTTACATATGATTACTATAAGTTTTTACAGTCCCCTTCTTTATATATACCCATATTTATCTCAAAATAAATTCAAATATTGTTATATAATAAAATAAAAATTGAATCTGTTTAGTTATGCATGTGCATGGCACATGTGTTTATTAGTATGAACAAACATCTCAATAAGTGTAATATAAGTTACTAAGTAATTTCGTGTTATGAAGCCAATGTCGTGTCTAATTAAGTTGTCAGATAACTATTAGTAGATATATATTATTCATGCTTTACTAGTTTGATGAATATTTGTTTATAGGGTTTATGGAGAAAATAGATCCAAAGAAAATTAAACATGTGTCTAGTGCTGAAATTGGAATCCCTTTTCAAGTATCTAATATATCAAATTTTGGTTAAAACTTAATGATTGTTGACAAGTGCACTTGATTTTTAACCCAAATTCATGCATTTATTCTCATGTTTCATCATGTCTTTTAATTTTATATCATTTTGGACTGATTTTATGTAATTTCATACAGATAACAAGTAATAAACATCATGATAATACTAAGAATCAAGTTCATGTAGAGATAGAGTCAAATTAGAGGAGTACATATAGATTTCAAGACAACTTCAGTTTCACACGAGGGTTGCCCAATGTTATAGAGGAAGGAACATGCTTCAATAGTAGCAAACATAGCATGTCAATCGAAGGGTGAGTCATGTTTGTCATCATTATTTTTCCCTGACCAAACATGAAAAGTGACTTGGTGTGTTGTTCTTGGTGCACATTGTGTCCCTGTGACTAGAGCCCAAAATATTTGCAACAACATCAAAAATAGAAGAAGATAACACATTGTGTCAAGCTTGAGACATATTTAGTCTATGTTGTTGCAAAAACTATTTGGAACTATCACTTAAGGGGATATCTTGCCACTTGTTCTAATTTTGTATGGGTGACTCCTAGACTCCAGAGAGTGTCCTTCCACTCCCTTAGACTGAGAAGGAAAAGGAAAAGAAGGAGGCTACAAATAAAGGGAAAGAAGAAGGAGGTGTAACCAAGTGACAGTGGTGGAGTTCTTCCTGAAGTGATGGCCCGATAATGAAATCTCACTTCTCCATGAGTTCTTCTCCATCTAAACTTATCCCTTGTGAATTTTATTTCATTTTTATTATTATTATGTGGGAGAAAAACCATTTTCACATGAAACCATCTTGATCTTCATATAATATGGGATTAGTAATAGATTTCTTTGTATCGAATACACCTTTACATTTTTAAATTATCTAATAATGCATACTTTCTATTTTCTAGTTTGTGAATAATTGTCTTTTCTTGGTGGTGATCACCATTGGTTCTGATCTATTGGTTTTTCTCTTGGTTGATGACATGGAAATTTTTAACTTATGAACTAGTACTAATTATTTATTACATGGGGACGTATGAAACGATTCAATTTTTTATTTCAAAATATGGATAAAATTAGGGTAATTATGGATTAAAATCATGTCATTTTGTTCTAATATGCTATTTAGTGGAGACACACTGCGAATAAATTTTGAAATCTATGAGATAGAAATTGGTCAAAATAGAAAATATTTATATATTGAACTTTAGAATGCATATTCAGTGATTTCAAGTGCACAAATTCTATTTTTGTATCTCTTCGTTGTGATTAGTCTTTTCCATTTGTAACTTAACTTTTATTTTGTTCTTGAAATAAAATCAAATCAACTACAAATCAATTCAATCTTTGTCACAATAGATTATCTAGCATATGAATTAAAATATGATATCTCATTGAATCTTTGTGGATACTACCCTTAATCCATCCTACATTATAACTCATTGTTAATATAGGTGATGACGTGTGGATTTTTAGCAAATATTAATGTTTCATGAACAAGTTTGTCATTTTTCAACATCGTTATCGAGGAGTCAATTCTCCTTGGTATTTTGTATTTGTCTTAGTTTTTTTTAGATAAGTCATTATGTAATATCTTGTGTGTTCTAATTTTTGGCAAATTTTTTTGTCTCTTTATTGTCAATAAATATGTTTTTCATCTTTGTAAGATTATTACGTGGTTAGAATAAGATGGAGCATTGAAGACAAATATCAAATCTTGGAAGTAGTGCTCTCATGTAGGGACAGTACAAGGACACGAAGAAGACGATATCCTTCACTTAAGGTGCTACCATGTGAAGTACTGCATACTTCAACAACTATGGAGAAACCTTTGATATTCTACACCTAGCCACAATCACATTAAGGTTTATGTTTAGAAGTTTCTAGTCCAACAGTTGCAGTTGATCACTTCGGTTTGGACCCAAGCTTGATTGGAATTGTATAGTAGAACCACTTTATAGACTTTTCCTTTAAGGATTCCAACCTCCACATCACCAACTTCTTGAAGCTCAATGACATAGTGAATATTAATAGTATAGAAAATGATCAATTACAACTTTACATATTTTAGTTCTTTCTCCAAGCTAGGGTGAATCAATAGTCCAACATTATGTTACCACTTGTTGCGGTAAAGGATACAATGACTATTTTCCCTATGCATGTTTGACATCTAATCCTCATATGGTACTTTATTTGTATTTATCATTGCAACTCCCAATCTATTATAAGACTAAACATGGTTTTTTAGACATTGTCTTTAATACTTCAGGGTTTGGTTGATGTTTTCCAAATGAAAGTGGGTAAAAATTGTGGCAAGAGGATCAAAAAGAGAACCTTCCTCTCATATATTCTAGAACAACACTTATTTTTATGTTGCTACCTTTGCACAAAACAACCCCATTGAGAATGATACATCACACATTATAATTCTTGTATGAATACTATGACATACATTTTATTATTTTGATATTAAATTGTAATAAGTGTGCCACTCATTTGTGCACATGATCAATTGCATGCATTGATTGCATTTATCTTGGTTGATTTTAGCGATGTGGATACTTTTTCATTAAACTCACACTACACAAAATTCAATCTTGAACTCATATGAAATGAAATTTAATTATGAATTGAAAGACACTATAATCCATAAGAGAATAAAGATTCCATATTGAAAAGATAGAGTGATTTTTGAAATCCATTGAGCAACATCAGTGGCCAATAGAAGCTAAATCCATGCAAGAAAGAAAACTAAAAGCACTTGAGAAAGTGTAGTAGGAGAGGATGGATGTTGTAACTAAATAAAACTCAATTGTCTATCTTCAACTGAAATTCTTTTTGTACCAATGACACTGATTACTGATTGTATGTGCATCTATGGTATTTTTTTATTAGCCTTAGTTTTTTTTCTATTTACATCTATAGAGGTGTTTTAGAGGTAAGCTTTCATCAATATGGAGAAATAAATTGACGTGCTAACTTAGTATCCTAAAATTGTACATGAATTATGAATCAAAAGACATCTTAAAAATACAAGAATAATAGGGATTGCCATTTATAGTTGAACACAAAATATAATTTGTAGGAGTTGACATAGTACCAACCTGGATATGCACGACTGAGAGTGAGCACCAGTTTATGGTACATCTGTTGGATGTACGTCCTAAAAGCCAGTGATATGATGATTATCGGATACATGGTATAGGATTTTATAATAATAAAGGCATTTCAATTCATGAAGTTTGTTTCAATATGATATAATGAATGAATGTAATAATTTCCTAAGAATGATTGACTTGTGACATACGGCTTGGGTTAAGAACCTAGAAATGGTATCATATATATAATTAAAGTCATTCTTTTAGAACACCTAGTTAGGTATTATCATGAAAATTATAAACAAAAATGATAATACATAACACTAGTGTTCATGTTAATCAATGACTTTGTCTCATTAGTCATGATTTTGGATATCAAACCAGGCACACAAGTATTAGAGAACAAGCATAATGAATAGGCCCCACCTTGATAATGATACATGGAAGCCATCCAATGGAAGTAAGATCATATCTCAAAGTGTGGTGATGATTGTGATCCTTAGACTTGAAGTCACTGCAATAAATATATGTTGTTTGGTGTACTTTAATACTACTCAATGTGACTTTGAATAAGGGTTGCCATACAAGTGGTCACTTAATGCATCATAGAACATAGAATTATAATGACTAACATATATGGATTGTGTCCATCATATTGGAGCAATAGCTCAACCAAATTATAAATGAGATTATGAAATGCACGCCCAAACTCATGTAAGTCAATATTTGACACTGAGTTTATTGCTTCTCAATAGTCTACTCTACCTTAAGAAACATATATTGAATTTTAAGAGGATTATGACTCCACACCTTCAATTTAATGTCATTATCTATGAAAAAGGTATTGTACAATCATGAAAACAATTCTCACACTTTGGTTGAAGTTGTTATCCAACTTATTCTAATTACTTGGATAGCAATCATGTGTTGCTAGATACAACTCATTTCTTATGAGGTCTTTGACATCACAACCAATGTAATTTGGAACATACATGGTGTCTCACACATGGGATTATTATGGGAAAAGAAGTTTGCAATCACAATACTTATTAGAATGGTTATTGAATTATTTATAGGCAGAATACATATCCAACTAAACGACTAATGTGAGACCCTTAACCTTGCTTAAAGTGTTGAACAAGATTAATTGTCATAATTGAATTCTTATAACCCTAATATAATCTTTTTATATGATTTGAAATCATAATACAAGCTTAAGTTTCAAATTTGGTCCAATTTGGACACTGTTTGAGCAAGTTATGCAATTTTATGCACATTTTGGACTTTTCTACAATTTACCCAATTGAGAGGTTTTATTTGCAATTTATAACTTGCATTATGTTCCTTGGATATTCTCTCATAATCCTTGATATTTTTGAGCCATGGGGCACCTATTTAAACCTTGGTTTGAAGGTGTTTTCCTCAAGGATATTTTAGGATTTACCCCTTCATGGATGAGCTACCTTTAGTAGATATCAACTAATGAATTATTTATTTTGCTTGGAAATTCAAGAAACGAGGGATACGTATGTCTCTATGGATAGTGGTGGAGCTTCTTGTGTGTGTTCTTGTATATTCTTAATAGTTTAAGGCCATGGATACTTGGAAAGATACTAGAACTGCAACTTTTTCTTTTTCTTTATCTTAAAGTTTCATATACTTATCCCTAAGCACCCAAACGAGCCATTTGCTCTCCACCACTTCCATACTTTTATGAACCTCATTCTACCTCTGTGCTGCTGCGAATTTCCTGTCCAAGGAACAAGAAAGAGGGGATCTTCTTGGAAAAAGAATCTAGGGTTGTAGTTGACTTCCTTTTTGGGGTTTGAAAAGCTTCCTTCTAGTGATTTTGACCTAAAAGAGTAAGAATCTCCTTATTTCCTCCATTTATTTATTTGTTATCCTTCCTCCTACCTTTCTCCAGGTCAGAACCTTGCTGTTCCATGGTATAAATTGCTCTAAAGCTCTAAAACTCTACCTTTCTTGCTCCTTATGCTAAGTGTTTGCTCATTTGATGAAGAAAGGTGCTAGATGGACGAGTTCACAGATTATGCTTGGATTTCCTACCCTACTTGCTCATGTTTTCATATGTTTGGGAGTTTATCTTATAATTAGAGACAAGTTTTATAACTTTCTCCACATTTATTGCTTACCATAAGCTTGCTAGCTCATGTTCTTGCTTTTAAATGATGATCCATGCACTAAAAAGCTATGCTTTACTTGGATTTCGATTTTTATAATGTTTCCTATTCTGATTTCAGTTCTAGATGAACCTGTAATCATGTTTACATTATTCCTAAGGTATATTATGACTTGTTTCAGGTTGGTTTGACAATCGATGGTGCTAAACATCTATCAACCAATGGTCAATTTTAGGGTTTTAAGCTTATTTCTTCTATAAAGCCATGACCCAATGGTGGTACCATTGCAACAACCAATGGTGTTGTCTTTATGACTACTGATGGTGGTGACCAAGGGTGAAAATTGGCATTCACCCCTTAGGTCATGTGTTGTCCTAATTAGAATCTTAGTGATTAACAACTAAGTACCCTAATGATGCTATCAATCAATGGTGATATTAGTTTGACATTTGATGGTGATTAATAAATATAGTGATGATATAACAACTTATGGTGACTTAATGGTCACCAGTGATGGTGTATTAGGTCTCCACAACCTATGGTGAGTTAAGCATGTAGATGTAGCATCAATTAAGCCTTAAACCAATAATTTCTTGGGTCACTTGATGCAATGGTCGGACCTATACTCCAATTGATGGCTTTAACATATGAACTTGATTCAATGGTTAAGATCTAATGTTTTTTTAATCCAATAAAGTGGAATGATGCTTAATGTAATATGTTGGTCCTAATAATGTGATTTAGATGTTTTCCTTTATATGTTCAGCTTAAGAAGCTTACTTGTTGACAATGGATGGCTTGTTTTAAATAAATAATCGCTTGTGGGTTTTACCCTACTCTTAATGGAATTTTTTATGTTGTTAATCAATGGATGTCTCGAGCTAGATGGTGACTCTTTCTAGAGAACAACTCAATAACTTCATAGGTGGTTTGTTCAAGGTGTTTACTCATGTAAACAACCCATGGTCTTACCTTTTAAACAACCAATGGTTTTGGGTGACATAGTGGTATGGTGATATGGGTTGAAAGATGATGCAATAAATGGAGGGTTACCCTTAATAAGGTAGTCTTACATGTTCACTCATATGAATAGAAGGGATGATAACCATATTGTGTTGATATGTAACCCTAATGAGGTATAGCTTGTTATACCTAGCTTTAATATAACTAAATAATGGTAACTGGGTATGAATAGTCCTTGAATGATTAATACAATCATGGAGTACTCTCTTATTGTTGTTGAAACCTTAGTATGATATAACTCGATGGTTACACCTTGATTTATGTGTGGATTCATACTTGAGAATAGTATGCAATGTGATGGTGACTCTTCACTCTATGCATCCATGATCCAATGGGGATGCTGTGAGTTAGGGTTTGGGTATGAGTGTTGATTAGTAACATTAATATACTTTATCTTGTTGAACCTAACTCTAATGCAAATAGATAAAGATGAGTATCCATGTTTAACCTTCTTATATGATGGCATGATGGTGAAATAACCTCCTTAATATGATCATAACATTAATGTGTTAATTGGTGGTTATCATAGCCACATGGTTGATACTTTCTTATACTAAACATGTGCATTATGAATATGATGAGGGTTAGTCATATCTAAATTCCTTGCATGTTGATGTGATAAAGGAAGCCTTTTAATGTTAATATAACCTTTCTATGATTGTTTATGAATATCTCCCAGCTTATTAATGCAATATTGTGCTGATACGGTCTATTATATGTAAGTGATGTTGTTGAGCCTTGCTATAAGGCATGGAAAGATAATGATGATCTTACAAGGAATAGTATGATGGTCTTAATGACATTTGGGCATGGTTGAGCCCTGAATGAGGTGTAATCCTCTTGTGTTGATAAGGGTTGATACCCTATGATATTGTGAAAAGGATTTATATCTTGTGATAGTATGATGACTAGTGTAGCCTCATGAATGGCAAGTGAAAACGTTTTATATCTTTTGAAATTGTGATATTTATATGCTTTCTAGAAGTGAATTAGGGTTTGTATGTCCACTTGTTTGATGCAGCCTTAATTCACCAATTGGTATAACTAATCAAGTGAAACTCTAATCATGTAGTGCCATGTGCCATAGATCCATCTGAGTGTCAGAACGTGCTAGATGGTGAAACGAGTATTCCTAAGGGAAACTTGGAGCGCATACTGATGAATATGTGGGGTGCTTGTCGTCCTGAATTCAAGTGTTTAGGGAGGATGACTGCGGTCATACCTAGCCCTCAGTTTGAGAATGGTTGCGGTCGTGTCTCAGTGATTATATATGTGACGTGATTGGAGGACAACTCTGGTTGTACCTCGGATGGTAGGGTATGTGTACCCACCTCCTTTCACTAGTGTCGTGACCTGTGCCAAGGATGGACTAGGTTGTAGCAGCTTGACCTTATGTGTCACTGTGGCAGACCCATACTGACCGGGGGCGGAGAAGATCTTAGGAGTCCGGCTCTTCCTAGATCTTGTATGGCACTAATTTTGACTTAGCAGTGGTTAGTTGAATTTTGAGTGGTATCCTCAAATTCCTCAGTGCATAATAAAAGATGTAAGACAGCCATATCACATATCTCTTTAGGGTTATACACAACGCTTCATATTGTATGATAACCCTTGTTTGCCTTCTTTTCATTGAGATCTTGTATAGTACAATAAGATATAATAGATATGCTTATGATGTAGTTATGCTTATGTTGTTAAATATACTGACACTGATGGTTAAGATGTTTCTACTAGCTATGTTTAATATTGCTATACATGCCTATGTAATTAGAAATGCTTAAATTACTAATCATGCCTATGTATTTCATTGTGTTATGATGTTTTTTTTGGGTCAGCTTGTGTTATGATGTTAGTTCTACTTATGATATAGATCTGTTCCCTTTATTTTAGATGCCAATATTGATAGCCATGTTATGTTACTAGACACATTCATGATGTCAGGGATGCTTATGCTACTAGATTGCTTGTATTGTTAGCAAGGAATATTACGATAGTTAGATTAATGATAATGATTGTTATTAGATGCAATTTGATGATATTTGAATAGATATCTATCCAGAGAAATGGATTTATTTGTTATCTATATATGCATTGATGATCATACTTGTTGCTAAGATGATTTGCTTAATCTGTTTAGTGTACTTGAATTGTTCAATCTATTTAATTGATTATTAAATACTCCAACTGCTTAGTTATCTACTATTTAAAATGTTGTAATCAATAAGCATAGTTGGAGGTTATATCTCTTGCTGGGACATGGGTATCACCCTTGTGGTTCACCACATCTTTTTAGGTAATCAGAAGTGACGAAAACAAACATGTGGCAGCAAAGAGGAGCTATAGTAATGAATCTTTGAGAAAGTTGATTAGATGTCTAGTGTGTCCTAGAGTCATCCATGTACTCTCAGGTCTGGGCAGGAAAAGTTTGTATATGGTGTTTAAAATGAATCGAAATTTTATTAGCATGTTAATGTTTGTTGTGTGGCATATACAAATATTGTTCTCATGTGTATATATGTCGTGGCTAAGGCGATAGAACAACTTGTATCAAATTCTTGGCACAATATGAATATAAGAAAGATGTTGGACTCTTATGCAAATGTTTCTGAGCGGGTGTTGACATTGAAATTGGTTTTAATTTACCCATATTTTTGGGTATGTGATTAATTAGTGATGAATTGTGCTTTATGTTTTGAGTAATCTCGTTTAGTGTAACATGTTCTCACAAGTTGGTATCACAGTTTTAGGTTCACTGAGTCTACAGGGACACTAGGACATAGGACTAGGATGATGTCTAAGTTAGGAACATGACACAAAAACATTGTGCATACTGCCTAATTTCAATACTTGGGTGCCCTAGCCAGGTATTCAATTATTCAAGAAAAGGTAAGTATGGAACTTTTAGATTGTTATGTTTTTTATTACTCTGATCAAGTAGTCATTTTGAAATAGTCTAAAGAGCATAATGAAGTAGAAATCATGGTGTAGATAACTGAATATTACCTCAAGAGAAGATGAGGATTACATCATTATCTATCAAAACTTGAATTGTTGGTAACTATAAGAGAAAGATATAACACCATGAAATCTAAATCTGAATACAAAGAAGAAAAAGAGGAGTTCTTGAAGATGAAATTCAAGAAGATAATAAAGTAAAAGATAGATTCTATTCTTATAAAGTGATTCAAGGTATGAAATTCACATAAGATGGAGAGAACTCCTATAATAAGTACAAAATGAGAAGATGAATGGGAACAATGACAAAGGAATAAGGTGGAACCTGAGTTAATCTCATACCAACCTATGTATGTAAGAAAATTTTAATGTAAAATCAGCATGGCATGTGAAAGTAATTAAGGGAGATGATCTGTATTTAATGAAGAATATGATGATTTACATGTTGATAAGTGATTGAAAAACATAATAAAATAAGAGAACATACCCTAGTGGGATAAATAGTCATCAAGAAAGGAGTAATGAGATATGTTAATCATGATGATTCCTATGCTAATGGCAAGGAACCCAAAACAAAAAAAGGTAAAATGATACATACGAAGTTGTAACCTGCATAATGAAAATAGAATTGGTTACCTTTTTGCTAGTGACCCTTGAACAATGCTGCTATGATGTGGGAAGTGTGTTTCACTTTTGTCTTTCCTTTCTAGGGAACATCTTTCAAGTGGATCATTGCCACTTGGTATGTGTGGATTCATTATAAACATGAGGTTGGTTGGATTATTATAGCAGAATGTTGCTCGGACTATGGTTCCAAGATCATAAAGTCTGTGATGAGTATGCTTTTGAGCCTTCCAATAATTAGGAAGACTCCTCTTATATGTCTTAAGATTTTATTATGTTGGTAAAAGTAGATGAGATAAGGACGTGAGTTCCTCATAGCACATGAGGTGAATACCAAGGTAATGAATCCTAGTATCCAAGATGTATCAACAATATGGGAAGTATGTGAAGTTGAATATGTTTATTAAATTAACATTCCAAGTATTCCTCTCCCTTAGAGAGAGAGTTGATGATGACCCTTTAAATGTTGTTTGGAAGGAAAACCAAAAGTGATTCTATAATGTTGTGTATGGTCTAGTGATAGCTGGGCAAGACCACTATCAAGGATAGATGGTTTGTTGATCAGTAGACATGTGTTATCGTGTTCCTTTAATATAAACCTAGGATCGAATAGCAATGCATAAGAGTTAGAGTGGATGACATAAGTTACATGACCATGATGAGTTTATGGTTATGTCCTTTAGACTAACCAATGTACCAATAGAATTTATGAATATGAGGAATACAGTGTTCCAGTCATGTCTTACAAGTTGTAGCAATCTTTGAATGATGACATCTCAAAGTATTCCAATGATGGTCAGTAACATGGTCAACATATTTGCTAAACCTTAAGAATGTTGAAGTAATTGTACTTAAGTGTGATAAGTTCAACAAGAGTGAGTTGGGGGTTAACTAGTGTACCCTCTTAGAGTTATGGTACATCGGCTAAGTGGGTTGTGTGAATCCTGATAATATGAAGACAATGTCGTTGCTCCACCCCTAACAAGGTCAATCAGGAAGTTATATTTGTTAACGGTTACATACAAGTGTATGATTCTTCAACCAAACAGATGGTCAGTCCACCATTGAGATGATTGGAGAATCCTCTAAAAACATATTTCTCATAGTTCTTGAAAATTAGGGGATGCCTACATGGTTTATTGAGTTGTTAATTATAACAACCATTAAAGGATCATAGAGATGAAACCTTGTAAAGTTACATATGATAAGATATACATGATGTTCTATGTTTGGTAAAAGCCAGTGAGTATGACCTCTAAGTGATGTGTTGCTACAATAGATATAGTTTTAGGATGATATCTAGAATTTAAATTTGAAAGTTACTATTATATTTGTACAGGTGGCACAACAAGTTTCTATGTTCCATATTTGAAAATGTCTTCTTATGTGGGGGTTTTTGTGCTGATCCATGGTAAGATATGTATGAATTGAAAGAGAATAACATGACCTCTATAAGAGTGATGTGACCTTACCATAATATGGAAGTAACCATGTGTAATATTGAGGATGACGTGCATGAAAAGTGTCCATCTATGTGTACCTTGGATTTTGGGGGCGCATCCCTGTTAGGGGTTTATGGTTGTGAGACCCATAATCTTGCTTAAAGTGTTGAACAATATTAATTATCATAATTGAATTCTTATAACCCTAATATAATCTTGTGATATGCTTTTAAATCATAATACAAGATTAAGTTTCAAATTTGGTCCAATTTGGACACTGTTTGAGCAAGTTATGTAATTTTATGCACATTTTGGACTTTTCTACAATTTACCCAATCAAGAGGTTTTCTTTGCAATTTATCACTTGCATTATGTTCCTTGTATATTATCTCATCATCCTTGAGATTTTTGAGCCATGGGGTACCTATTTAAACCTTGTTTTGAAGGTGTTTTCCTTAAGGGTATTTTAGGGTATACCCCTTCATGGATGAGCTACCTTTAGTAGCTATCAACTAATGAATTATTTGTTTTGCTTGGAAATTCAAGAAACGAGGCATAATCATGTATCTATGGAAAGTGGGGGAGATGGTTGTGTTTGTACTTGTATATTCTTAATAGTTTAAGGCCATGGACACTTGGAAAGATACTAGAACTTCAACTTTTTCTTTTTCTTTATCTTAAAGTTTCATATACTTATCCCTAAGCACCCAAACGATCCATTTTCATTCCACCAATTCCATCCTTATATGAACCTCATTCTTCCTCTGTGCGTCTGTGAATTTCTTATCCAAGGAAGAAGAAAGAGGGAATCTTCTTAGAAAAAGAATCTGGGGTTGCAATTGACTTCCTTTTTGGGGTTTGAAAAGCTTCCTTCTAGTGATCTTGACCTAAAAGAGTAAGAATCCTCTTCTTTCCTCCATTTATTTCTTTTTTATCCTTCCTCCTACCTTTCTCCAAGTCGAAACCTTGCTTTTCCATGGTAGAAATTTCTCTAAAGCTCTAAAACCCTACCTTTCTTGCTCCTTATGCTTAGGGTTTGCTCATTTGATGAAGAAAGGTGCTAGATGGACGAGTTCACACCTTATGCTTGGATTTCCTACCCTACTTGCTCATATTTTCTTATGTTTGAGAGTTTTTCTTCTAATTAGAGGCAAGTTTTATAACTTTATCCACGTTTATTTCTTACCATAAGCTTGCTAGCTCATGTTCTTGCTTTTAAATGATGATCCATGCACTAAAAAGCTATGCTTGAGTTGGATTTCAATTTTTATAATGTTCCATGTTCTGATTTTAGTTATAGATGAACATGTGATCATGTGTACGCTATAACTAAGGTATAATATGACTTGTATCAGGTTGATTTGACAATCAATGGTGCTAAACATCTATCAACCAATGGTTAATTTTAGGGTTTTAAGCTTTTTTCTTCTATAAAGCCATGACCCGATGGTGGTACCATTGCAAAAACCAATGGTATTGTCTTTATGACAACTAATGGTGGTGACCAAGGGTTACAACTAACGTTCACCCCTTATGTTAGGTGTTGGCCTAATTAGAAGCTTAGTGATGAACAACTAAGTGCCCTAATGATGCTATCAATTAATGGTGATTAATAAATATAGTGTTGATCTAACAACCTATGGTTACTTAATGGTCACTAGTGTTGGTGGATTAGGTCTCCAAAACCTATGGTGAGTTAAGAATGTAGATGTAGCATCAATTAAGCCTTATACCAATGGTTTCTTGGGTCACTTGATGCAATGGTCAGGCCTATACTCCAATTGATGGCTTTAACGTATGAACTTGACTCAAAGGTTAAGATCTAATGTTTTTTTTAATCAAATAAAGTGTAATGATGCTTAATGTAATATGTTGGTCCTAATAATTTGATTTAGATGTTTTCCTTTATATGATCAACTTAATGAGCTTACTTGTTGACAATGGATGGCTTCTTTTAAATAAATAATCACTTATGGGTTTTACCCTACTCTTAATGGAACTTTTTATGTTGTTAATCAAGGGATGTCTCGGGTGAGATGGTGACTCTTTCTAGAGCACAACTCAATGACTTCATAGGTGGTTTGTTCAAGGTGTTTACTCATGTAAACAACCAATGGTCTTACCTTTTAAACATCCAATGGTTCTGGGTGACATAGTGGTATGGTGATATGGGTTGAAAGATGATGGAACAAATGGAGGGTTACCCTTAATAAGGTAGTCTTACCTATTCACTCATATGAATAGAATGGATGATAACCATATTGTGTTGATATGTAACCCTAATGAGGTATAGCTTGTTATACCTAGCTTTAATATAACTGGGATTAAGAGAGAAAGATTTCTCCCCCCTTCCCATGCCCTTGGCGGAGGCCGAACGCCCGGGAGGGTGATAAATCAAGGCGGCAATTGGGATTTGAACCCGGGTCCCTTTGTTAGGGGACACCGTGCTTGACCACTTGAGCCACTCCTTGTCGACAACTTTATTATAACTAAATAATGGTAACTGGGTATGAATATTCCTTGAATGATTAATACAATCATGGATTACTCTCTTATTGTTGTTGAAACCTTAGTATGCTATAACTCGATGGTTACACCTTGATTTATGTGTGGATTCATACTTAAGAATAATATGCACTGTGATGGTGATGCTTCACCCTATGCATCCATGATCCAATGGGGATGTTGTGAGTTAGGGTTTGGGTATGAGTTCTGATTAGTAACATTAATATACTTTATCTTGTTGAACCTAACTCTAATGCAAATAGATAAAGATGATTATCCATGATTAACCTTCTTATATGATGGCATGATGGTGAAATAACCTCATTAATATGATCATAACCTTAATGTGTTAATTGGTGGTTATCATAGCCACATGGTTGATACTTTCTTATACTAAACTTGTGCATTATGAATATGATGAGGGTTAATCATATCTAAATTCCTTGCATGTTGATGTGATAAAGGAAAGTTCTTAATGTTAATATAACCCTGCTATGATTGTTTATGAATACCTCCCAGCTTATTAATGCAATATTGTGCTGATACGGTCTATTATATGTAAGTGATGTTGTTGAGCCTTGCTATAAGGCATGGAAAGATAATGATGATCTTGCTGGGAATAGTATGATGGTCTTAATGACCTTTGGGCATGGTTGAGCTCTGAATGAGGTGTAATCCTCTTGTGTTGATAAGGATTGATACCCTTTGATATTGTGAAAAGGATTTATATCTTGTGATAGTATGATGACTAGTGTAGCCTCATGAATGGCAAGTGAATATTACCATGTGATGATGAGATGAGAAATCATGTTTCAAACATTTTATATCTTTTGAAGTTGTGATATTTATATGCTTGCTAGAAGTGAATTAGGGTTTGTATGTCCACTTGTTTGAGCAGTCTTAATTCACCCAATTGGCATAATTAATCAAGTAAAACTCTAATCATGTAGTGCCTTGTGCCATAGATCCATCTGAGTGCCAGAACTTGCCAGATGGTGAAACACGTATTCCTAAGGGAAACTCAGAGTGTATACTGATGAGTATGCATGGTGCTTGTCATCCTGAATTCAAGTGTTTAGGGAGGATGATTGCGGTCATACCTAGCCCTCAGTTTGAGAATGGTTGCGGTCATGTCTCGGTGATTATATATGTGACGAGATTGGAGGACAACTACAGTTGTACCTCAGATGGTAGGGTATGCGTACCCACCTCCTTTCACTAGTGTCATGAATTGTGCCAAGGACAAACTAAGCTATAGCAGCTTGACCTTATGTGTCTCTATGGCGGACCCGTACTGACTGGGGGTGGAGAATATCTTAGGAGTCTGACTCTTCCTAGATCTTATATGGCACTGATTTCAACTTAGCAGTGGTCAATTGGATTTTGAGTGGTATCCTCAAATTCCTCAGGGCATAATAAATGGTGTAAGATAGTTGTGTAGCATATCTATTTAGGGTTATACACAACGCTTCATATTGGATGATAACCCTTATTTGCTTTCTTTTCACTGAGATCATGTATAGTACAATAAGAGATAATAGATATGCTTATGTTGTAGTTATACTCCTGTTGTAAACATGCTTTTGTTGTCAAATATACTGACATTGATGGTTAAGATGTTGCTGCTAGCTATGTTTAATATTGCCAGCCATGCCTATGTAATTAGAAATGCTTAAACTGCTAATCATTCCTATGTAGTTCATTATGTTATGATGTTAGTTCTACTTATGATATATATATGTTCCCTTTATTTGATATGCCAATATTGATAGCCATGTTATGTTACTAGACATATTCATGATGTCAGGGATGCTTATGCTACTAGATTGCATGTACTGTTAGCAAGGAATACGATGATAATTTGATTAATGATAATTATTGTTATTAGATGCAATTTGATGATATTTGAGTAGATATCTATCCAGAGAAATGGATTTATTTGTTATCTATATATGCATTGATGATCATACTTGTTGCTCGAATGATTTGATTAATCTATTTAGTATACTTGAACTGTTCAACCTGTTCAATTGATTATTAAATACTCCAACTGCTTAGTTATCTACTATTTAAAATGTTGTAATCAATAAGTGTTGTTGGAGGTTATATCTCTTGCTGGGACATGGGTCTCACCCTTGTGGTTCACCACATCTTTTTAGGTAATCAAAAGTGACAAAAACAAACATGTGGCAACAAAGAGGATCTATATTAATGAATCTTTGAGAAAGTTGATTAGATGTCTAGTGTGTCCTAGAGTTGTCCCTGTACTCTCAGGTCCGGGCAGGAAAAGTTTGTATATGGTGTTTAAAACGAATCAAAATTTTGTTAGCATGTTAATGTTTGCTGTGTGGCATATACAAATATTGTTCTCATGTGTATATATGTTGTGTCTAAGGTGATAGAACAATTTGTATCAAATTCTTGGCATGGTACATATATAAGAAAGATGTTGAGCTCTTATGCAAATGTTTCTGAGTGAGTGCTGACGTTGAAATCGGTTTTAATTTACCCATATTTTTGGGTATGTGATTATTTAGTGATCGATTGTGCTTTATGTTTTGAATAATCTCATTTAGTGTAATAGGTTCTCACAACTGATGCATGAGTGAATTAATAGGTTAGTTGAATGCCAATCGATTAATTGATTGTAAATATGAAGATTCCACAACAATCAACTGGTGTAAGGATTAGAAAAGTTTAAAAGCATATAGTGAACAATTTAAGTGTCAAACAATTGATTAACCTATCTAAATGAATGAATGGGTTGTCTACGTGTCAATTGAAATATAGTGTAAATGTTCTTGAGATGGTCAATCGATTGACTAGGAAACTGATGATTGATTGAAACTCTATTTGACTTTACCTATTTGGTTATTAATTGAAGATTGCAATTAGATAAAGGAATAGGATTCGAGAAATATGAGCCTATGCATCTACGATATAAAGGGGGTGACATCTAGGGTACGTGCCACAAAATTGAGAATGAATATGTGTTTATCCCATTGAGAGATAGAAAGATATCCATGTGGTCACCATACCATGAGGAGAGAATAGGAAGGCACTAGCATATCTACAATCATAATGCATGACTACTTGGAGGCCAAGGTGGGGCAAAAAGTGCCCTACTTATGTATGGACGATTTCGATGCTTTGATACACCTGTGAAGGTTAGAGGATGATCCCCATCACTAAAGGAAGACAGGTGTGACAAAGTGCATTTTCACCCATTGATTTCCCAATCTACTTTGTACCTTTTCTTATAATTAGTGGCCCCATTTTATAATTAAATGAGTGCTAGAAATTTGTTTTGGAGGAATTTTGAACAATGATATGATTTGAGTGAACTTTTGGCATTTAATTGAGGAATTTATCATCTATGTATACTTTGAGTACATGAAAATCTACTTGAATTAGACTTTCTAATATTTTGAATCACTTTAGTACCTAGATTTATCCTATGATCCCAATTTTTTGTTGAATTGTTCCATAGTATACTATAACTTGGTTCCAAATTTCATCCCAATCAGAGTTTCCTAGCTCCCTTTACAAATTCCCAAAGATTGCATTTCAAATCATCTTTTTATGCCTTTTTCAGCCTTTTGGGATGATTTCACCCTTATTCGGCCCGGTCCGCCAGTAAGTTCATCCCCTACCTTGAGTGTTGGGTAGAATCACCAAGTTGTTAACCATAGATGTTGGGACACTTAGTTCTCAGTAATTTTATCTTTGTTTCTCACAATTTTTGGTATGCTATCTTTTTTTGAGATTCTGCCCCATTTACTTGTATTTTGTTCTTTGAATCGAGTCACTTTCGTGAATCATTGGAGAGATTTAATCCTTATTTTAAACCTCTAAAACCCTAACCATAGGTTCTGTCTACCCATATAAACCTCCCTTTGACTCCTCTACACTCCCATGAAGCCAACCATCGATTGGATTTCACCCTCACCGCCTCTTTCTCTCATTTTTACCCAATTTTGGGTCGGTGATGACCACAATGTTCCTCTCTCTATATAAAATCTTTCACATGTCACAGTTTTTTCATATATTCTCCATAATAGGAAATATTATAGTCTGTTTTGATCGATAGTGCAATATCAATCCAATGAGACTATTATCATGACATAATCACCCTTGTTGTTAAAGTTTCTAAATGATAAATATTTGATGGTGATGCTAAAATTATTATTGAATGTTTATATAAACTTGACCTATTTATCATGAACCTTTATGATTACTTGACTATATTAGACAATTTAAAGTTGATGACAATGAATCTAAGTTACTAGATCTACCCCTTTTTAGTAACTTTTGATACTTGCAACCTATATCTAGTCATGATGATTTCTAGACTTGATCTTATCACTTTTGATGCTTTTGCTCATGAAAATCATATGAAATCCAACTATTTTATCTAATTATAATCTTGTGATAATAAAAATCAAAACCATATTCATCTAAGATCTTGAATACGATTTGGAATCTTTTCTAGAACCTATATATTAATCTTGATCTAGAATTGACTAGAATGATTATGATATAGGGTTAATTCCTATAATGAACTAAGTGTGAAACTTCATAATAGTCTTAATTTTCTTGTAAACATGAAATCTTAATCATGGATGAATAGCACACCTAAAATGTCTCTAATAAGACCTAAAAACTCTATTTTGGTCCTTGTGACACCAATATGTTGAAATTATTATTTTTAATGCATATATACTTATATACATGTTAGGACTTAAAAATATTGAATTTACTTGTTCGAGATCTTACTCTAATATCAAAATTACACTCTATCCTCGTATCAGCCTTGATTATGATATTCCTTATTGTGTAACATATGTAAGAGTAAACATATGCTTGACTATTGTACTTGTTTGATCTATATCATTCTTATCGAATAGTGTTCTTAATTTCCTATGTTTATGTCGACAAAAAAATTAACATAAGATAGATTTTTGATTATAGGAACTTTGATTTACCTTGATGCACCTACATGTAACTTGGGGTAAGGGTGCAAGCCTCAACATACCTTGATTTAACTCCCTTTGGTAAGGGAGCAAGCATTGGTGCACCTACCCCCATTGTTAGGGTAAGACCACACTTTTGTAGGGAAACTTGGTAATCCTCAAGTAGTCATGACTCACTTGGACCCGTCATGTGGGATGTTGGCCCTGATATTCTCCCTAGTGGCGACATCTTATCGAGTATAATGAAATTTGTAAATAAAAGATGATTGGTTTTGAACAATTAAAGTTTATTGACTTTTTATTTCATTATTATGGTTTATATTACTTTCTTCCAAGCTATATATTATTTTAACCTACAAATTCATTTTGATTTTAAAAGGGTACCAAGGTCTTTGCAGTGATTGTGTCTATTTTTCTTGATTTTAGGCTTATAACTACTAATTGCCTAGATATGCTTCCATTAATATGAAATAATTCGTGAGACTCTTATGAAGGTTCACAACAAGAGCTTCACATGATATAGTAAAGATCTTGGGATCTAGTATCTAGGTTTTACTTTCAATTTATGTACTTCTGCACCAATTGACTTTGGGGCCCCTTTTTAAATCTTTCAGTTCAAAATTAATGAAATGAGATGTTGTTCTCTTTTATGCATATGATTGTGTGATATCTATTCGGGCCACTCAAGGATGGGTGCTTCAATCTCTTTATTGTTGTCTATCTGGCTGTGGAATTGAGATTAGGGTGATAATAGTTCCATGACAATTGGTATTAAAGCATAGACACTCCCATGTGTATTAAATAAACAATTTATCCAATATCTTTAACCTAGGAAACCCTAAAGTACATAATGGTGAAAACTATAGAGTCTGGACATGAGCACAAGGGGTTCTGGCTAGTCATACCTCCTATATATCCTGTAATGGTGATTGAAGTTCCCTACTCTAACTGACCTAAAGGTTTTCCTTTGTAAATCTAGAGAGTATTCAATCATCTCATTTTTTCTCGAAGGATTACCCAACCTATCCAATTGGAATGAAGTAGGGTGACTTCTTATATTTTTCTCTCTGGTGATATGTCTTGACTTGAACCTTGTTCTCTCGATTATGGTCTATGATGAGAAAATAAAATTCAGATTTACTCATAATTTTTTAATAAGATTTGTAAGTTTGCCATATATTGTATCCAATTTTGTATTGTGAGAAACTTATGAAGTTGAATATATCTTGCATATGGGTCCCCAGACTTGGAACATTGACAAGGTTGTAGTGAAAGCCTCTAGTGTGAAGGATTATAAGGGGGGGGGGGAATGTGATAGGAAACCTAGTGAGGTAGAAAATGCTAAAGAACCACCTAGAAAAACTATTAATCCTAGGAAGTGGGAAGAAGAAAGCAAGCTCCTAATGGAAACCTTTAACAACCGAGCAACCCAAAAAACATTCATAGTCGCTAGAGGAATCCACATCACCCTTAGTTATTTCATCCCTTCATCCAAACCAAATCTTCATGGAAATATGAACAAAAGTAGAGGTCAAGATTGCAATGGAGAGCCAACTCAAGTGCTCAACCAAGGTCCTGAACATGAGAGTAAGTAGGGGATAAAACCAAATATGTGCTCCAATTGTGATATTTGCACCATGGATTTTGTTGGCATAAAAATCTGCTTTTCCACTTTGGCAAGAAGGAAGGGAATTTAAGGATGATATGCCCCTAGACACCTTCCCCAGGGGTTTCCAATTACAACTTTGACAAATAGCAAAATAGTGTGCCCAGACCCAACATTGAACAAGGTCAAAATAAGTCAAACACTTAATTAACTGTACTCTTTATTTAGTAACTCTTTTAGTTATTATAAAGTTGTTATAATCTTGTCAAGATTAGATGCATACTCAAATGATCTATGATTTGAATTTGACTGGCCACATCCAAATCTTGAAATCTTGACTTACTCCTGAAATGACAAATTATATATGGTTGAACTACAAACTGATGATCTGATTTTGATCTTTGACTAAAAATTAGATCGTGGGATATTGACTCGATGATAATCTTGAGGATGGTAATGTTGAATATATGCATAAGGTAATTTCCTAAAAATGAACTAAGCATGTATCATTCATCCACCTTGAATACACTTGATGATGAAATTGATGTTGAAATCTTAAAATATTTCTAGATTGTTTTTTGTACTAATGAATGACCACACCTAGGGTTGAAATAGGAATTAAAAACCTAGCCTTAGAAGTTTGGACCAAAAATATTTGAATCAAATCTTGACCCTTGAATCAAAATTTTACTTGATCATTACCCAATTTGATCCATAACATTTTATCTTGATTCTCGATTCGAATCCTTACTCAGTATTTATATGACTTGAACTTGAACTCTATACAAGAAAATCGATTAACTATGATCATTTGACCTCTAGTTGGTCAATACAAGTTTAAAGTGACTTTTTGAATACATCATGATTATAATTTTGAGCATGAAAATAATATTATATGGATTATATAGTCCCATTTGTTTGAGGATATGTTTGAATTTTGTGGACAAAATTCCATTCAAGGAGGGAAGGATATGATAAAGCAGACTGTCACCCATCATTTCCCAATATATATTGTACCTTTTCTTGTAAACAATGACCCCAGTTTATCATTAAATAACTAGTACACACACTTTGGATAATGATATGATTTGAGGACATTTATTACATTTAATTGAGGAGATCGACATCTTTGTATGCTTTAATACATGGAAATATACTTGAATTAGTCTTGCTAAATTTGGATCATTTCAGTATCTAGATGTATAATATGGTACCCAATCCTTTTCTAATTATTATACAATATATTATAACTTCAGATCCAAAGTTCATCCCAATTGGATCTTTCTCGATCCCTCTATAAATTCCCATAGTTTGTACTTAAAATCACCTTTTTATGCCTTTTTCAGGTCGATTTCTCCCTTATTGGTACCATCCTGCCTACAAGGTCATCCCCTACCTAGAGTGTAGGTAGCAGTCATTGGGTTGTTAACCATAGACCTTTAGACACATGTATGTTACTCATTTAGCTTTGTTTCTCATGATTTTGAGTCTATTAGCATTTTCTTAAGATTCTTCTCCATTTTGATGTGTTTTGCTCTTTGAATGAATCCTCTTTCACAAATGTTCAGTGCTTCCTCCCATGGCCACTTCCATGGAGCTTTACTCCATATTAGAAGCCTTTAAAACCCTTACCCTAGGTCCTATCTACCTATATAAACCCCTATTTGACTCATCTACACTCCCTTGAGTGCCACCGATCAACATGAATTGCTCCCTCAATCCCTCTTTCTCTCGTATTTACCCCAATTTTGGGGTTAGTAACGCGCTACTATAGTAACAACTATGTCCCTCTCTCTCTGTGAGGTACTCTATCATTCTCTCTCTTTATACAAATTTTCATATATCAAAACATTTGCATATATGCTCCAAAATAGGTGATATTATTGTTCATTTCAATTGGAAGAACGAGGCAAATTCAATGAGACTATCATCAAGTCCTAATTCCCATCTCTGTTATAAAAGTTCCTATATGATAAATCTTTGGTGATGATGTTAAAATTAAAATCAAATATGTATATAAACTTTACCTATTTATTATGAACCTTTATGATCACTTGACTATGTGAATTGATCCAACTTTTATCATTACGGTTCCAAGTTACTAGATCTACCACTTTTATTTACTTTTCATACTTGCAACCTAGATCTAGTAATTATCATATCTTGATTCAATCTTATCACTTTTGACGCTTTTGCTCATGAATATCACATGGAATATAATTATTTTTATCCAAGCATAATCTTGTGAAAATAATGATCAAAACCATATTCATCTAAGATCTTGAATACCATTTGAAATTTTTGGTGGAATCTATTTCTTAATCTTGATCTAGATTTTACCAATTGACCATAGTGATTATGATATAGAGTTAAGTCTTATTTTGAACCAATTTTAGAACTTGATGTTAATATGAAATCTTTATCATAGATGATACCACACCTAAAAGTTCTCTAATAAGACTTAGAAACTTATTTTTGGTCATTGTGACACTAATATATTGAAATTCCTCTTTTTGATGCATTTGTACTTGTTTACATGCCATGACATAATAATATTGACTTGAATTACTCAAGATCTTACTTCAATATTGAAGGTACCTTTTATCCTCATGTTTACCTTGATTATGATATTGCTTGTGTATTATATGTATGATTCCATATGCTTGGCTACTCTACTTGTTCGAGTTGCATCATTTTTATTGAATAGGGTTTTGAATTTCTTATATTTACTTTAACAAAACTTGTAACATAAGATGTCCAATTCACAAACTTTGGTTTACCTTGATGCACTTGCCTGTATCTTGGGGTAAGGGCACAAACCTTGTCTTACCTTGTTGCACCTACCTTCGGGTAAGGGGGAAAGATTTGGTGCACTTGTATGTATTGTTAGGGTAAGGCCATACTTTTGTAGGGCACCTTGGTATTCCTCAAGTAGTCATGACTCTCTTGGACATGTCATGTGGGATGTTGGCCCTCACATTAGCCCTAATGGTGATGTATTCTCGATTATATTAGAATTTGTAAATAAAAGAGGCTTGATTTTGAAGGATTAAAGTTTCTTGACTTTCGTTTCACTCTTATGGCTTATATAAATTTCTACCAAGCATTATATTCTCAAAACCTACAATTTCATTTCAATTCTAAAATCATACTAATGTATTTGCATTGACTGTGTCCCATTTTCTTGATTTTATATTTATGAAAACTAATTTCCCATATCTGCTTATGCTATTATGAAATAACTCAAGAAATCACCTAGGTAGTAGCTCGATGGAGAAGGGTCGGGATCTTCATAGTAGAGACCAGGGTTCCAATCCCCAGTTGTGTGGCCTGAGAAATCCTTGGTCTCGTCATGGTGGTCCCTATTCCCTTATTGTGTGGGTAGTTGGGGGGAAGACATGGGTTTACATTTCCGGGGTGGGGTCGGCGATTTGGCTCCTCCTAGGAGGTGGTTCCCACATAAAAAAAAGAAATAACTCAAGAAACTCTAATCAAAATTCACAAATAAGAACTTCATGGGTTATAGTAAGCTCTTGGGATCTGGTAGTTAGCTTTAGTTTCATTTTATGTACCTTTCATATCATGTTGCCTTCGAGCCCCTTTTGTAAATCTTTTGGTTCAAAATTAATGGAATGATACATTATTTTCTTTTATACATATGATTGTGTGAGAATCATTTGGGCCACTCAGTGATGGGTACTTCAATCTCTATATCGTTGTCTATCTGGCTATGGGATTAGGATTAGGGTAATAAGGGCAATTAGTTCTCTTCTTACTATTTCTAAAAGATGGTGTTTTGTTGATTAATTGTATTCCTAGTTCAAAATTTGGATTAGGATCTGGAAGTCCTATAATGACATCAATATATGGTGTCTAGTTATTTAAATACTAGTATGCACCAAGGTATATTTGATGTCCAAATTTTTATTTTATTATAATGACATTGTACATATGAATGATTTGTGACTTAGGCTTAAATGTGAAAAAGTTTGGTAATTCTGAAAAGACAATGTTCCTCAAAAGCCCTAAAGTGGTATTAGAGCGTAGCTATACATCTTTTTAAGTGGTTTGTGTTTGATCCTCAATCTCCTTATGATTGGATGATAATTATATTTTTGTATCCACTATAATAGTATCCACATATATTTTTATATCCACGTATATTTTATGTATCCATTATTTTTGTATATTACATAAATCAACGTGACACCTTTGTAATTATTTTGTTTGGCTTGGTAATTTAGTGAATGCTTGATAATATTAAACATGTAATTGTGTTTTTTATGCTTTTTCTAAAACTTGTAACATTAACATATATATGGTTCCATGTCCCCCTATCTATAATCTCCATGTAAATTTCATTTATGCAAATAAATTAACATGATGTAATGACATCGCCAGATGACAATGAAGGGGAAGAGGACCCAATCAGAAGCAACATTAGCAATGAGGGTCCTTGAACTGTTCAAGATGAATACAAAGCAATGATGGCATCACAAAACAAATATTTTCTCAAACATGCATCCAACAGAATAATTAGCTCGCCACCCAATTGAGTTAACAACTTGTAAGAGAAACTTAGGCTTACATGGTGATGTGAACATTTTGGTTGTTTATGGAGGAAAATTGCAGAAACATATATAGGCATCAGGAACAAAAATGTAAAGCTCGATTCTCCTAGACAACAAGATCGCGTCAACAACAATGCATCTAGGAAGGAAGGTTTGCAAGGTTATACCTGGTCCCAAAGCAAGTCTAGAAACATTTCCCTTACAGTAGCATCGTGCTTCTTCTTCAGGTAGCAACAATAATTAAATAATGTCTCCACCATCCTACTAGTACAGTACCATGGACAACGATTGACAGTGTCCTCCTAGCGGCAGACAATGGCCTCCTGCCTCTAGAGTAGTCCACGTAGACCATCGGGAACTCCACGTTGTGCTATCGGAGCCAACGGGAAGGAGTTGTCCCTCTCAAACGTCAACCTGCTAGAGTGCATACACTCTCCCATAATTGTCTCTCCCTTGCTATCCCTCCTTTTATCGGGTAAGACTTGGTCGGGCTCTTTGTTGGCTACCACAAATAGAGAGGAAAACAATTGTCAGAACAACTGTTGTGTTCTGTGAAGACCCCAGTACCTCTATTTTTGTAGGAGAGGCCAGGGTCACGGTTCCCAGTCTGTGTGGGAGTTGAAAGGGTTGCATTCATGAATTTTCTAGAACCTATGCTAAGTGAACCAGTTGATTCATGTAGTTTTCTGTTCTAAATCAAATTAGTAATCAATGTATGATTAATACACAACATGCGTCATCACCAATCTCGATCCAATCGAATTGGAAACCGAACCTAGCAGTTCACCCCATGAACCAATCGGTTGGGATATGTGAACTGGTCAGTTCACTATGTGAACTAGTCGTATCAGACCCTAGTTCAGCCATTGATCAATCAATGTTGATTCCCATTAACCTGACACTCCAACTGATCGATTCAACCCTTAAACTGGTCAGTTCAGAGTCCAATCAGTAAATTTTGAACCTCAAATGTTTAATTGAATACCTAAACACCTTTAGTAATCAAATTAAACATCATTCATGAATATACTTCTTTAATCCAAGTGCATCCTATGTGTGTGACCCTATAAGTCCATAATTACATTTCCAATAAATGTTCATAACTAACTTATGACATCACAAGCAAATAGTGGCATCTAGAAACACATCATTGCTACCCAAATTTTTTGGAAAGTTGGAGAACAACTTCAAAATACAATCTATGATTAGTGTTACATTGATTGTATAGTTCCTTTGTCTCTAATATCCAGATTGGACTCGAGGAATGGAATCGTCATCCTCTCAACATTCAATCCATGTCCGTTGAAATAGAGTAGACTGTTTGAGATGGACGTGATCTCACATGTCACATATTGAGTGACATGAGTATGTCCATACTTTTCTCAGTCTCTCTTATCAAGAGGACTTTGATATCAATCTTCTGTAGGAGGGACAAATCCCATCTACATCACTCACACTCTATCCCCATGTATCACAATGCACCCAATCATCACCGTTATGGCAACCCTTATTCAGGATCACGTTGGATGATGTCAAAGTACATGAATGACATGTGATAATGTAGTGACTTCAGGTCTAAGAACCACAATCACCACTATCACTATGAGAGTTGATTGTGACTATCATTCCATGGTCTCGATGTATCACTCTCATGGTGGGTTTGTCTGATACACTATTCCCTAACATGTATATGTGTGCTTGACTTGATATCACATATGATGACTAATGCGATTCTATCATTAGTCAACACATACTCTAGTCTCATGTATTATTGTTGTCTATTTTGCTTCCACAAGAATAACCGACTAGGGACATAACAAGAATGTATGTACTCTTAAGATACATATGATCTCATTGTTCAAGTCCTCAACCTGAAGACATATGTCATCGAGTACCATCATTCTTTAGACATCTACTATGTCTGCGTCATCATCTCATGCTGAAACAAACATAATAGATGGAATTACCTCTATTGTTATCAAATCTAGTATCTAATGTCACACTCCAATCATCATATGATTGGATCTATGGGCATACATACCAACAAACTCCCACTTTCACTTAGAGCTAATCACCCAGGAATCTTATTCTAAATGATCTTAACATGTCCATCATGTTTCTGCTGCGCAAGTGCTTTTATAGCAAGTCAACAACATTTGCTTCAAGTTGGTATTTTTCAAGTTTCACATCTCTTTGTTATAAGACATCTCGTATGAGATGGAAGGGCTGGAGTATGATATCTGAGACTCCTTTTCCTAACCAATATCTCCATTGTTGTCACAATATCTCTATTGTGTCATCAATGGTTGAAACCTCCCACAAGTTCACCCATATGAACTTGTTTTTCCATATAGTATCTTTGTTCTCATAACACATAGATACTCGACTTACTATTGTATATTTAAACAACTGTGATTAGCTCAAAACCCTTTCCAGCTTACAACTCTCATTTAAGGTTAAACATAAATTTAGTTTGCGATCATGAATTTAGTTACCATTTTAGAAGCTTGCATCGGTGTAATCCTTTACACCCAACTCTTACTTATTACCATAACCCAAGAACCAATCCTTTTATTGCTTCACAAGAACCTAGGGATGTTCTTTACGGTAGTCTAGTGACTCTCACTAGCATCTGACATATACCCTCTTGTCATGTCCAATACATACGAGATTGCTCGATATGTATATATATATATATATATATATATATCTTCTTACCATGTCTAATACATATGAGATGACTGGATATCCTCTCATCATGTCCAATGCATACAAGATAACATGATACATAACATTGCATTCAAGATAGATCCAATTGCAAATGCATATGACATCAATCCATGTGTTCTTGTTCTTCACAAGAACTGGGACACTAGGCTCTTGAGAGACTAACTCCATGGAACATGGACACATTTTATCTCATTGAGTTCTTGCATGCTGAACCCATTCAACATCTTGGCAATGTGTGTTCTTTCTTAGGTGGAGAATCTTTCAAGATATATCTCTATAGATCTCAATTCCTATCACATCAGATGCTTCACCTAAACCTTCATAGAAAAGGTACTTTCCTTGTAAGGTTTTAACATTTGTAGGATAAGGACATTATTCCCCATAATTATGTGGGATATAAATATGCTCCCACTAAATCTTTTGTAATCAAACATTTCATCTTCATTCTGACTCCAAGTCAAACTCTTTGACTAACTTGTCAAATAGAAGATTCCAACTCTGAGATGCTTGCTTCAATCCACAAATTGATCTTTGTAGCTTATATACTTTATTTTCATTGATAGATTTACAAAAACTTTAGTCTGTGTCATATACACATCCTCATAATTATTCCAGTTAAGGGATGTTATTTTAACATCCATATGCCAAATCTCATTAGTCATAACAAGTTGCAACAACAAGCATGATCCTGATGGATCTAACCACGGTAACCAGTGAAAGACTTCATCATGTTAAACACCTTGAACTTGCTTGAAAACTCTTTGCAATCAATATACCCTTCCATGTTGGTCTTCTCTCAAAGACCCAAATGGACCTTATGAGTTTTACCCCTTCAGGTGGATCCATCAAGGTACCATCAAGGTCATACCTTGATGGTTTACATGGACTCCATATTGGATCTGATGGCCTCAAGCCATTTCTCATATTTTGGTTCTTCAATAGATTCTAGGTAGGTAGTTGACTCATCATATATGATCAGCCCACTGCCTTTTTAAGATATCATAATCCTTCAAGCTCAAGGCGTGTCCTACTAGATCTATGAGGGTTGTGTGTTACATAAGAAACTTAAGATTCCACAACATCTTGTGATTCTCTATGTTCCTACTATACCTCTTTAGGTTCAATGTTTTCTTGTTTGTCTCAAACATTTCGAGTTCTACTTTTACTCCCACCGATTCCTTTGGAACTAAGTTCCTCTTCAGGAATACAACTATCCAGATTAACAAAAAACTTTGTTGCTGGATTGGGATAAGAATAGTATTTTAACAAAATAACATTTATGTGATTTTGGACAAATCTTTTCAATAAACTATTTTCTTACATAAGATTTCAATCCTAATCATTATAAAAGACATATCAGGACACCTCCCATGCCATATCTTATATGGTGTCTTTTGAACCAATTTAGATGGTACATTGTTTTACAGTAAAGCAGGTGCCCAAAAGAAGATTTAAAGATTAGCTAGATTTTATTGATAATCACACCATGACTAACACGTTGTTATTCCTTGTTTCTAATACACTATCATTGTGTTTCAGGTGGAGTTCATCATGATACATTATCACAATCTCCCTTGAAGGTTCTCAAAACTCTTGGTTAAAATATTTCAACATCGATCATATCAAAGTATGTTAATAATTTTACCAATTTCGTTATGTACTTCATTCACAATCTCCTTGAACACTTTAAGAGATTCATACTTGAATTTCATAAAATACAAATTTCCATATCTACTGATAGCATCAGTAAGTATAATGAGGTACTGGTAACTACCTTTAGAATTTATTCTAAACGGTCTTTATACATAAATATGTATGAGCCCTAATGGAATACTCGATCTCCCACTACATCTAGTGAAGATGCTCTTATCATATTTCCTAATAAAGAATACTTGCATGTCTGTATTGGTTAAATAACCATAAGATTCTAGATAACCAACATATGGATTTTAGAAATGCATTTCTCATATATGCGCTCTAGATGACAATGTTATAGGTATTCATTGTTTAAGTCACCAAGTCATTCAATATATGTGTCATACACATTTGTCTCTACAACTATCAAGTATAGTTCATAAGACATAGGGCATTTCCATATAAGATCTTATCTTTGAAATGAAACATAAATTTATTCTTACCCATATAAGATACATGATGTTTTCATTAATGGCAAGTCCATTATAGTAGTTCAGTAATTCTACTATATGCCCATGAATGATAGATTCCAAATGTAGTGGCAGCAACTGTTGCCCCTTACAATTCTAGCTTATTGCTTATTGAATCATGAAGTAGAGGTCTCTATATCTTTCTTCTTCTTTTGTTCCTTTAAGGGAAAAGGAGGGATTCCTTTTTCACTTACCCTTCTTCTTATCTTGAGTGAAGAAGACTTGGACTTTAGCTTAACCCCGGAACACTTCTTGGCCTTGCCTTTGCCCTTTGACTCACTTCCCCTGATCTCTATCACATGTTTGTCCTTCTTCATTCTTGCTTTAGCATCAACATGCCAAGTAGTTTAGCCAATTTACTCAAGTAGTAACACTTGATAAACTAGTTGTATGATACAACGATTTGTAGATTCATATCTGTGGTCAACTCTTGACCTAAAAGAAATCCCAGTCTATCTAGATGACCAATCATATTGAGCACATGGGGCTCTACTAGATCTCCCTCTGTCAGTTAGCAGTCAAACAATGTTGTGGTGACATTACACCTTACTTGATTTACATGATTCTTAATATGTGTTACCATCTAGAGAATGTCCATGTTTTCATGTTGCTCATGCAACTCATAGTTCATACATCATGGCATAAGGTACTCAAATGTCTTTAGCATCATTTCCATGTTTCTAGTAAACATCCATTTCAGCCCTAGGCACATTTAGAGTGGGTTCCTCTGTCTCTGGTCTTTCAAGGACATAGAGATTTTTTTCATTGATGAGAACATTTCTCAAAGTCCTTAACCAGTTGTGGAACTTTATCCCGTTTGGTTTTCTCCTTCTCAAGGATTGATCGCAATGAGAATGTGTTTGTGATGGGTAATAGATTCTACAAAGAAATATTGCAACTTTTTGAAACATTTTTGATTTGTTTGATTTGATAAGTTAAAGATATTAATTAGGTCTTTAATTAATTATCTCTCTCACTAGTTTATTCAAATTGATAACCCTCGTGTATCAATTTAGAAGATTACAGTGTACAATCTTCTAGTGAGCCAAGATCCAAAATAGTTAAGTCCATACCCAACCGATTATGGCGCTCATGACCAATTAATAAGGTAGGCAACATTTGCCAATTGTATCTCATACAACTCTGGATAGATGGTGTGCACAACTCCTTGTCACAATCCATCTGCATGCTTCTAGGCACTTAATCCTATTAAGGTCACCTAGTTAAATTGGACCCATAAGCCAACATGATTGAATATGAACCCTGCTAAGGCAGACCCACATATCCACCATCACACTTCTATGAGATAGATGGTACACCACGCTAGGGCATGCCCATGCTTGGTCGATCAAGCTTTTCATGTGTGTTGCTTATGGGAAACTTCTTAGACTTAATATTATATTGAGGGATTTTATATTTAAATACATATACATATCCAATCACCACATACTTATAGTACATATCATATACATGCTACAACCACAAACAAGAACATGCAATAATAAAAAAAACACAAGCATGGTTATGGCCATACTATTATAATTCTTTAGAGCCACAAGGAATTACCGTCACCTAGGGTCCACATCATATGAAACCTATTTATGATGAAGATCTATACTTGAACCAACCTCGGTTGATTAGTTCAACTTTTGAACTGGTCAGCTCACCTCTTGGTCGCTCGGTGTGTCTCTTGAAGCGATCGTCTGGTCTCAGGTCCAAGCAACATCTAGACACCTTTAGCCGATCAGTTGGGCCACTGATCAATCGATTCATCCTCCTTTACTTCGGCCTACTTGGTCCTCCCGTCGACCGGGTCGTCTCACAAGACGATCGGTTCATGTAGTGCAGAACATCTTCTCACAATGAAACATAAACTAAAACCCTATTTCTTATTACATTGTATAAGGAAAAATCTTGAGTTACATTTGAGGGGACATATGAAGAAGAGAATTTATTTACATTTGGAAAGAAGAGAGAGGCTTAGTATGCAGACTGAGTAACTACATGAATAAACAATCACAACCATGCACACACAGATCTAGGGTTATTGGCCATAACCATGCTTCACATCCACCATTAAAACCAACTTTTGGGGTGATGCGTGTAAATTGCAATATATCATATATATTAAATTCACACACACACACACACACACACACACACACACACACACACACATATATATATATATATATATATATATATATATATATATATATATATATATATATATATATTGTTTGTGGAATTGTATGCCGAATTAAATCAGATATGTTTTTACTAGTTTAATATTCCCATCATATGCAATAAAATAAATCCAATCATATCGAATTAATACCAGATACATCGTAAATTTACGTGGCTTCGATACCACTATAGGGGAATCGGGGTGACAAATATAGGAAGCGGAAATAAAAATTTAAAGCCCAATTCTCCTGGACAGCAAGATCTTATCAAAAACAATTTATCTAGGAAGGAAAGTTTGTGAGTAGACGAGAGGAATTGGATCACACCTCACTCAACTCATATCAAGAATCGACCGCAGCAAAATGAGATGCTTACCTAGTCCTAGAGCAAGTCCACCGACATCACCCTTGTAGTAGCATCTTGCTTCTTCTTCGCGCAGAAGAACGCTCCTTCAACAACATCACTCAAACAACATCTCCATTGGACTCCTAGTACAACACCATAGACAATGGTTAATGATGTCCTCCTAGCAGCTGATAAGGGCCTCCCTCCTCTAGAGTAGTCCACATGGACCACCAGAAACTCCACGTTGTGCTACTGGAGCCGACGGGAAGGAGTTGTCCCTCTCAAACATCAACCTGCTAGAGTTGATACACTCTCCCACAATTGTCTCTCCTTTTCTATCCCTCCCTTTATTGGCTAGGACTTGCTTGATCTCTCTATTGGTTACCATAACCAGAGAGAACAACAATTTTCGGAGCAACTATTGTTTTTTAAGAAGCCCCCAATACCCCTTTATTTATAGGATAGGCCAGGGTTAGGGTTCCCAGTCAGTGTGGGAGTCAAAAGGGTCGGACTCATGAATTTTCTAGAACCTGTACACAACAAACCAGTCGATCCACTAAGCAAACCGATCAGTTCAATCAATTTCCTATTCTAAATCAAACTGCTAATCAATGTACGATTAATGCACAACATGATGTCATCACCAATCCTTGATCTAATTGAATTGGAAACCAAAGTTGGCAGTTCATCCCATGAACCAATCGATTGGGATACATGAACCGACTGTCTCACTCCTTGGTTTAGCCATTGATATACCAATGTTGATTCCCATTGACCTGACACTCCAACCGATCAGTTCAACCCTTGAACCAGTCAGCTCAGAGTCCAGTAAGTCAATTTTAAACCTCATTTGTTTAATTGAATACTTAGACACCTTTAGTAATCAAATTAAACATCATTCATGAATATACTTCTTTAATCAAAGTGCATCCTATGTGTGTGACCCTATAGGTCCAGATGTATGTTACTAGTGAATGTCCATAACTAACTTATGACATCACAAGAAAAGAGTGGCATCTAGCAACACATCATTACTACCCAAGTAATTCAGAAAGTTGGAGAACAACTTCAACCTACAATTTGTATTAGTGTTACCATGGTCATATAGTTCCTTTGTCTATGATATCCAGATTGAAACATAGGCATGAAATCATCATCCTATCAACATTCAATACATGTTCCTTGAACTAGAGCAGACTATCTGAGATGCACGTGAGCTCACATATCACATATTGAGTCAGAGAATGGCCATACTTCTCTTAGTCTCTCTTATCAAGAGGCCCTGGATATCAATCTCATGTAGGAGGGACAAATCCCATCTACATCACTCACATTCTATCCCCATGTGTCATAGTGCACCTAATCATCACCATTATGGCAGCCCTTGTTCAGGACCACATTGGATGATGTCAAATTACATGAATGACATGCTATGAATGTAGTGACTTCAAGTACAAGAACCACAATCACCACTATCACTATGAGAGCTAATTCTGACTACCATTCCATGGTATCCATGTATCACTCTCATGGTGCATTTGTCCGATACACTACTCTCTAACATGTGTCTGTGTGCTTGACTTGATATCACTTATCATGACTAATGAGATTCTATCATCAGTCAACACACACTCTAGTCTAATGTATTACTATTGTCTATTTTGCTTCCACAGAAGTAATTGACTAGGGACATAACAAGAATGTATGTACTCTTAACATACATATGATCTCATTATTTAGGTCCTCAACCTGAAGACATGTGTCATTGAGTAACATCATTCTTTAGACATATTCTATATCTGCATCATCATCTCATGCTGAGACAAACATAATAGAATGAATTACCTTTATTATTATCAAATAAAGTATCTAATGCCACACTACAATCATCATATGATTGGCTATCTGGGCATACATACCAACAGTTGATTCATGATTCTTATTAGATTAAGTCATTGTTTTATTTCCCATATGATGTTTTATTGCATCTTGTGATTGTTAATAATATATGACACTTACAACTAAATATATAAAATGGTGATTGAATATATATGGATATTATATAACATCCCTCACTATAATATTACATTTAGGATTACTTCCATTGTGAAACACATATTTAAACCCTCAATCAAATATGTGTGGGAACTCAAAAGCATTGTGTATTGTCTATATTGGGGAAGTGTGATAATATGTATGTGGGTTTTCCAAAGCAGGGTGCATAAATTGATGTGTTGGCCTTTATATTGGGCTTAACTAAGTGGTCTAAATACGATTAAGAACTAAGAGGCATAAATATGGCGTGTAATTCATACGATGAAATACGACAAGGAGTTATGCAACCATATCTATCCAATAGTTGCATCTTATTCAACTAATACAAGTTACCTACTGAAAATCATTAGGTTGTGGGAAATCAGCCAAAGTTGACCCCAGACCTCATGAAATATCGATCTTGGCCCTCTATGAAGACTTATCCCTATAATCCTATGAATTAATAGTGAGGGACTTTGGTTTGAATCAAAATGGTGGGGGATATTTCAATTAAATACATAATTTAAAAAACCATAAAACTTACCAAATCAAATTGACTTTCTAGAAATAGTGTTTTATAGATCAAATGGCAACATAAATAATCAGTTCTCATTATGATCAGTCATTGAGTAAAAAAATCAATAGGGAGAATTTTCTTGACTAGTGTAGAACATTGAGAATTTTCTCACTCATTAGGATAAGATTTGTGTCTTTGATAGTCCACTACTAGAATAACCAACTCCAAATTCTCCTAGAATAGAAAGGGAAACCTATTGTAAGCATATTAATGAGATTATTGACATCAATTGCCTCATGCTATGCTCCATGAACCATGAACTACAAAAGAAACATGTGAACATGGTAGTTCTGGAGGTGGAGATAGATATCATGAATATGTTACAATAATAAGAAAGAAAAGAGAGGCCTGATGTCTCAAAGGCATGTTTAACTGCACATGACTAGAGGTGATCTAATTGGGCCCCATGTGCTCAAGTTAAATGGGTATGTGGAAAGCCTAGAGAGACTGTCATTCCTCTTTGACCAAGAGTTAGCCACATATGTAATGTTGCAATTGTAGTTGGAGTCTTACAATTAGCTTATTATGATTTACAACATGCAAAACTTGTAAGTCATTTGTCTAAATTACATAGCATGTCAAGAACAACTAGAATTCAAGTGATGAAAGCCAAACCCAAGTTTGTGTTGATGTTCAATAATGGAAAGGGATAGTCCAAGGATAAAGGCAAATCTAAGAAAGGTTCTAAAGCTGGACAAAAGTCTAAAGCTTTTGCACCCAAAGGAAAAGGAGGGGTAGGAAAGAAAGAAATTATCACCAGTCTAGACATTAGAAAAGCAATTTCCTCTCTACCTAGATGAATAAAATATGGAGGGATAGATATATCCACTATAGTATAGATTTTATAGAGATAAACTTATCTACTTATTCATCATTGGTATTGGATATCGAATGTGGATCTGACATATGTTTTAATATGAAGAATATCAAAATAAGTAAACCCTTAAGGAAGGGAGAGGTTGAGGTATATGCTTCTAATATATCAATATGTGATGCCATAACAGTAGGCACCTATTGTTTATCATTTCCTATAAGTTTTTTAATAGAGTTAGAGAAGTGTTATTATATAAAGGCCATAAATAGAAACACCATTGTAGTATCTTGTTTGGACAAGAATAATTTTAAGTTTCATATAAAGAATGATAAAGTTTCTTTTCCAAAAGATGGATCTATTGTGGTCTTAATTATTATATATTGAGAATACATAAATAACATAAATACTAAGAAGCTAAAACTTAATGACTCAAACAAAACCTATCTTTGACAATGTCGTGTAGGGTACATAAATGAGATTCGCATTTCTAGACTCCATAAAGATGGTCATCTAGACTCATTTGATTTTGAATTAGAAGAGACATGTGAATCATGTTTATTAGACAAGATGACAAAATCACCTTTATTGATAACAATGAAAGCGTGAGTGGCTTTGTAGGACTCAATACTGATGCATGTGGTCCTTTTAGCGTAAGTTCTAGAGATGGAGTATTAATACCCCATCAAATTTTGTGATGATCCAATAGAGTTGGATATGTCTATCTTATGAAAAAACAAGTCAAAATCCATTAAAAAATATAACAAGTTTACAAATGAAGTTGTAAGAAGTGAGGCCCAAGAGGGATCCACTCCTTAATCAATTAAATAAAAGGAAAAATCCAATGCCAAACACAAACATAATTTTTCTACACATGGATATGATCCAAATTATTCAATTTGGTATGTTCAAAAGACAAAATATAGGAAAATAAGAAAACATATTCACAATATTTACAATTTTACAATATTACACGATTGAAAATCACATGGGTTAATACATGAAGGTCAAAACTATGAGCACTAAGAAGAGGGTGATCCTCACTAATTTATGTCTATATCCTACAGATAAATCTTCACTATGCAAGTCCTGGTCAACATGTCATCCTCCCATGTCCTTCACCTAAGGGGTGGGAGGCCTACCCCACAAAAGAAGAAACAATGGAAAATCATCAACAAATGGTGGTATGAGTATAATAGGGAACATGGAAATTACTAATAAAAGGGAAAAACTAACTAATAATTTCTTCCTTATCAAAAGAGTGATATGAAACTGTTCAAAATGGTTACTAAAAGAAAAAAAAATCACTAGAAACTAACTAATCAAAACATGAGGCATTATCTAGAGTTCATAATGAAACTTGTTGATTACTTCCATAACAAATATGAGCAAAACATCGATGTGGTTTTACATGTAATAATATTATAACAATATAAAATATGTAGGTAGGAAATAACACATCTATCATCAATATGGGGTGAGTAGGAAAAAATACACATCTTCTCTCTTATATGGGGTGAGTAGGGAAAATTCACATCTTCTCTGACCAGGATAGGATACACATCCACTCATTTAATTTTTTTTGCAGGATTTATTACCTATGCACAATTATAAGATGTGGGGAATTACAGATGTTTGATCTAGGGCTCTAGAGGGGGGTTGAATAGAGCTTCAAAAATCCTCACAAGATAAGTTAGACCTTCAAATTTTAATCAATCAAAACCAATAGCTTAATAGAAATTTGAAGTCCTAACTAAGCAAGCATAGAAAGGATGAGAGAAATTGAAACATGTACTTGGACAAGGTAGTTTAGAGTGATTCCACTCTCCAAACTAGGAGAGAGTCAATCTACTACCTAGAGAGGTCAACCTCTAGGACTTTGCAATCTGTGTATACTTATATTCATTCATAAGAGATACAAGGAGACCACCATACATCCAAGGACTTACCTATTCAAGACAAGAGTCTTCCACCTACACAAGGACTTACCCACTTGATCAAGATGTCTTCAGCCTTCAACAAGGACTCACCTACACTTGCATCAAGTCTTTGACCTTGAAGGAATTTTCCCACTCCTCTTAAATCTTGGCCTTGCCATTCTCCTTCACCTAGAGAAGATCTTCACCTCTTCTTCAACCTTGAAGAAGAAGAACAACAACTTCACCTTCACTCAGAGTAGCTTGCTTCAACCTTTTCTTCTTTGCGAAAGGGGGTATGGAAGATGGAATGGAATGAGAGATTTACAAGCACATGAAGGTAGCTACTCATAATCACAAAATGCTTTATAAATGAGAGAGAGAAGGGGGCTCAAGGAATTACAACACACTCAACTATAGCAAGGACTTAGAATACCATAAATGAACAAACTTGGAATGAACTCCAAGGGGTCCTATTTATAGCTAGGGGTGTTTTCTTGAATGTGGGATTACTTGAGGGCAAAATATAGCCATTTTCCAAGTTACAACGGATCTATTCTCGCTCAAAACAAATATCCAATGGTTACAATCACTTTTTCTACGTTTTCCGTACAGTACATTTGGTCGAGTTTCAATAAAGATAACTCGACTGATCCGCTAAGTGACAAAACCAATTTTCAAACTATTGGTCGAGTTTGTCCTAGGAAACTTGACCGATGAGTCAAAATCAATTTTGCTTAGTTGATTGATTGGTAGAGTTTTGTGAGTGTGCAACTTGACCGATTGATAATCTTCAGAAAATCCATTAATAGATCTGTTGAGTTTCAAACTCGACCGATAAATAACATGTGACAAATTTTCTAAATTGTCTTTTGAGTGATCAAACTTTGGAATTAAGTGTCCCTGATATTTTCGCATGTTAGTTACAAGTCATATCATCAATACAAGTGATTACAAAAATCATCTAAGGCCATTTGGAGTGATTTCCCAAAATGCGCACTTGCTTTTGACTTGAACTTGAACAGGCTAGGGCTTGTGTAATTTGATCCTTTTCATGTACCTAAAGCCTGAAATCAATCTTGAACAAACATATTAGATACATAGGAATGGAATGGTTAAGTCATTATAAAAATATGGGCAATATATAACTCTCAAGCCAACATTCTTCCCCTTTTTGACAATGACAAACCATTCCTCAATCATATTGAAAAGGATATGCAAAGTTATACTTTTGCCTTGTGAATTGTAGGGAGGTTCATGATTTGAACAGTGTGAATTTCTCCCCCTCAATCTATGCTTAATTACTCTTACATGCATAGTTAGTCTATCTACGCAAAGCAATATGACATATATACTATATGGTCCTTTAGCAAGTCACATGATAAAGCATATAATGAATAAGAAAAGGATCACATAGACAATAAAAGCAACATGGTTGAGCTGCAAAACATTGAACTTCTCTCCCCCTTTTGACATTATCAAAAGGAAGGGGGGGGGGTAGAAGAGCACAGAAATAGGTCTTCTCCAAGTACAACCAAACATGCATTTACAACATAGAATCTCAAAGCATACGCCAAACAGAGACGAGAGAAACAAGCAAGCTAAGTCATAAAAAATATATGGTAAACATGGCACCAACTAATGAGATATAGTATATCAAAGAGTAAGTGTACAAAGGATTAAGATTACAACTCAGAGAGCATGTCTTCAAAAGCAAATACAAGCCAAAACGATGAAAACTTGATGATAAATAGTGCAACTCAGAAAATGTGCCCATATGTTTTTAGTATAAAATAGCCTAGAAAGATATATATGATCAATATCTAGACTAAAAACTAAAAAATATAAACATCTAGGTCATATATGTCCATATCATAAACAACATCATCAACATCAGCAATTGAGGTCTTTGGCTCATAGTTGTCATCTTCGTCTGAAGGTGCAGCATCACCTTCATCACCAGAGTCACCATCAAAGCCATCATCAGAACCTTCATCACCATCATCATCCTCATAAGCCTCCTCATCAGAAACAACAACTTCCTCATCGGCATGATCTGGCATCTCCTCATTGGTAGAGGAACTGAAACCACAACTGGTTCAACACACATTCTGCTCAGCGCAAGACATGCCAAGAGCATGGAGCTCATTGGCCTGAGTGGAAGAGGGAGAAAAACTACTAAGGCCCGCAAGAAAGGTGGCTAAGGGGCTAGCAGGAAGATGCAACACTCCAGGGGTAGGTCCACCAGCAGCAAAGGGTGTAGCAAAGGAAGCAACAAGTGGAGGGGCTGGGTAAAAGTGATCATATGCATAGGATGCATAGTCACCTCCTGGGTAGGGTTGGTAGGCAAGATAAGGGTGTGTACATGATAGGTTCATGTTGGACATGATGGCACAGAGGTCCTGATGCATGTGCTCATGAACCTGAAGGCTATACGCCTGTTGACACATCATGTAGCCCATGAGGGTTTCATTTGATACATGGAACGAGGCGTGGGAAGATCGGGAAGGTTGAGGTGGTGGAGGTACACAAGTGGAAATGGAGGTAGAGGCTCTAGGTGTGGTAGAGGCAGGGATAGACACAGACTTCTGAAGTGTGGTCTCACTGATGCAAACTCCTTTCTGGGCTGGTTTGTTTTGAATATCATGGAAGAGAGATTTACCAGTGACAACTTGAAAAAGACCACAAATCAGGGCAAGGTAAGGTGTATGGGTGCCACGGGTGTTCTTGCCAGAGTCAAAATAGGTCATGTGGTGAAGGACATAACAAGACCATTTGACTCCGATGTTCTTCAAGAGACAAAACATAATCACGGTAGTGTTTTCCACAATTTTTGTCTGATTTTTCTTGGGATGAATATTACAATTAACAATTAGGGCGAGTATGTGGTTCTTGAGGTCTAAATCAGAAGAGGGAAGGGTGCATTTCTTCCTATACAAAAATTGAGGCTTCTTCAAGTATTGATGAATATCAAGAAGAGTAAGATAATAGTGCTTGTAGAAATCCTCAGGGTCAACTAGGTCGAAATACTCAGGGTAATCCTTCCTCCAAGTGTCAGTCACCTGAGTACCCAAAAAGAAGATCTTAAAGGTATCCTTAGAGACTTGGAATTTCTTCCAAGCGATCATGGAAGTGAGGACTACTTGAGCATTCAGCGGGGGTATGAGTGTATCATAATTCCATTGCAAGTTAGCATAGTATTCACGAACAACTATTATTCTTGTGATGGAATTATTATAGCACGCACATTTGACACACAAGGTAGAGAGGTGGTGATCGTATAACAACTCGGCTACTTGATCAATAACCCTTTTTCTACAAGGGGTTGGCTCAAAAAGGGCACAAAATGGAAAATGATTCCTAGGAAGGAGCTCCTTATACCTATTGAGAGCCTCATTGGAGACAAAGAAGGTATCATCAAAGGGTATGAGGCACTAGTTGGAAGAGGAGGATTGTACTCCAGCTGGGGCCACTCTATTTCTCCTATTGGACGCCATGGAGATGAAATGAGAGGATGGAGAGAGAAAAAAAGAGGAAAACACCACCAAAAATCGTCCACATACCTAGGATTGATGGGAGAGAAGTCAAGCAGGGTCAATCTAGGCCAAAATAGGGCTAGAAAGAGGAAATTTGGGGCTAGGGTTGAGAGCTTGAGGGAGCTAGAGGTTGGATCGGTCAATTTTTCTCTAGTTGAGAGGGAGAAAAGTCAGTCGAACCTAACTTATATTTTCTTCAGCCCAACCATTAGTTGAGTTTTGTGACTTGGAAACTCGACCGTTCGACTCTTGAAAAAAGCTCTCGGCCGTTGATCGGTCGAGTTGGGAACTCGATCGCTGGTTCAACTGAACCAACATTAGAAATCTTAATTTCTAGCCATTAGAGTTCTAATTAAATTTATTTTTCAAGTCCGTTTTGCATTTTGAACATACTTAAGTACATATCACTCATCATTGGGTAATATTTTGTGATAAAACAAGTGGTTGTGAAAAATACCCAAAAACAAGAGAAAAACAAGGCAAAAAGAACATAAAAATTTATTTTTAGCATATTAGAAAGAAAGGATGATCAAAACTTAAACAAAGCATATAGGATAGATGACAACTAGCTAGAAGGCATATCAGATTCATTCAAAGTAGTTATGAGCATTTTAGATCTAATAAAGTTAAATTTCTCTTTATCTAGAGATTTAGTGAAAATGTCCATCAACTAATTTTCTGTGTCCACATGTGTGTTCTAGATATCCTTTTTGGCAACATGATCATGAAGGAAATGATGACGAACCTATATATGGTTATCTCTACTATGCAAGATAGGATTATATGACAAGTTAATTTCACTAGTATTATCACAATAGATAGGAGAAGCATCAAAATGAATGTTAAAGTCTTAGATCATTTGCTTCATCCATAGGACCTGGGCACAACAACTCTTGGACGCAATGTACTCAACCTCGGTAGTGGATAATGCAACTATGCTATGTTTCTTAGAAAACCAAGACACCAAGCATGGTCCTAGGAGAAAGCAAGTGCCACTTGTGCACTTTCTATCAATCAAGCATCCAGCGTAATATGCATCACTACAGGCCGTAAGAGTAAAGTCCCTTGACTTGGGATACCATAGACCAAAATTTGGATTTTTGGATAAGTACCATAAAATCCTCTTAACAACTATAAGATGGGATTTCTTGGGATTTGATTGAAAGAGAGCACACAAGCCAACACTAAACATTTTATCTAGTCTAGAGGTAGTAAAATAAAGTAAACTTCCAATCATACCTCTATAGAGATTCTCATCTACCTTCTCACCTTCTTCATCTTTATCAAGTTTGGCGGTGTTTGACATGGGTTTGTCCATTGCCTTGGTGTTCTCCATCCCAAAGCACTTAAGTAGTTCACTTGTGTACTACCTTGGTTGATGAAGTTCCCATCTTTAGTTTGTTTGATTTGAAAGCTGAGGAAGAATGTGATCTCACCCATCATACTCATCTCAAATTCGCTCTTTATAAGATCAGTAAATTCTTTACAAAGATCAAGGTTAGTTCCGCCAAAAATGATATCATCAATATATATTTGAATGACAAGAAATTTTTTAGAAGTGTACTTTCGAAACAAGGTAGAATCTACTTTTCCCATGATATACCCATGATCTAACAAAACTTCTTTAATTTCTCATACCAAGATCTAGGTGCTTGTTTGAGTCCAAAAAGAGCTTATTGCAACAAGTAAACATGGTTAGGTACAATATCATGTTCAAAGCCCAGGGGTTATGCAACATACACTTCATCTTCAATTGTACCATTTAAAAATGCACTTTTAACATCCATTTGATAAAGAAGAAAGTTTTTATAACTAGAAAAAGCAAGTAACTTACGAATGGACTCAAGTCTAGATACAAGTGCATATGTTTCATCAAAATCTATACCTTCCTATTGATTGTAGCCTTCAATCGCTAACCTTGCTTTGTTCCTTACCACTTGGTGCTAATGATCTTTCTATCACTTGGTCTTGGTACTAGGGTCCATACTTTGTTCTTTTCAAATTGCTCCAACTCTTCTTGTATGGCTAGGATCCATTCATCATCACCAAGAGCTTCTTTGACATTCTTTGATTTGAGTTGTGAGATGAAGGCACTGTTGGCTTGTTCTTTGTTGAATGCAACCCGCGTATTCACTCAAATGTATCACCTAAAATGAGCTCTTTTGGATGATTCTTTACAAATCAGGGAGTTGAATCCTTCTTCTCTTCATCTTTCTCTTCTTCTTGAATTATTATCTCTTTCCCCTTTTGGGTGATGTTGAGTTCTTTAAGAAGAGGAATTACCTCACATGCAACATCATCATTTGGAAAAATATCTTTGGGAATAGAGAGGTTAGTCTCAATAAACTTAGCATTTATAGATTCTTCTACTTTAGCAAGATCAACATTAAATACTTTATAAGCCTTGCTAGTAATTCTATAGTCAAGAAAGAAAGCCTTGTAAGATTTCAGATCAAACTTGTTGAGAGAATCTTTTGTATTCAAAATAAAACAAGGACGTCCAAAAACATAGAAATACTTTATGGAAGGCTTCCTACCATGCCATAGCTCATAGGGGGTTTTCTTTAAAGAAGGATGTGTAAAAACCCAATTTTGTACAAAACATGAGGTACTAATGACTTCGGCCCAAAACTTCTTTGGAGTGTCATATTCTAAAAGCATGGTCCTAGCCATCTCCTGTAGTGACCTATTCTTCCTCTCTACAACCCCATTTTGTTGAGGTGTTCGGGGTGAAGAGAAGTTATGTGCATATCTAGATTCCTCATAAAAGCATTCAAAAAGATCATTTTCAAATAATCCCCCATGATCACTTCAGATGGAAATGATTCAGTAAGAAGCTTCATTCTCAAGTCATTTACAAAAACTTGAGAAAACATCAAGCATATCACTCTTGGAATTGAGAAAAAAGGTCCAAGTATATCTAGAGAAATCATTGACAATAACAAGGCAATACTTGGAACCACGAAGCGATCAAGTTCTCATTGGTCTAAATAGATCAATGTGAAGAATTTCAAGAGCTATCTTGGTACTAAGGGCTCCTTTAGATTTGAAGGATGACTTGGTTTTCTTTCCTTGGGTACAAAGTTGGTATTCCTCATCATTTTCAAAATCCAATTTGGGAAGTCCCTTGACCAAGTCATTTTTCTTCAACTTCTTCAACTGATGCATATTTACATGACCAAGCCGATGATGCCAAAGAGAAATATCATTCAAATTGACTACTAGGCATCTACCAAAAATAGGCGTAATAGAGTCAAGCACAATTATATAAAGATTGCCACTTCTAGTTCTCTTATATATGACTTGATAGGTGATTGAATCTAGAATCAAGCATTCAAAAGAAGTAAATAGAACAAGGTAACCATTATCACATAATTGACTTACACTTATTAAATTGTGATGTAGGCCATCCATAAAGACAACATTCTTGATACATAAGGATTCACCTACATCTCCCTCACCTTTAATCTTATCTTTCTTGTTGTCCCCAAAGGTAACTGAACCTTCTTTCTTAGTGAATTGTTGAAATAGCTTATATCACCTGTCATCTACTTAGTGCAACCACTATCAACAATACATCTAACTTTTTCTTGCAAGAAAGGAGAGTGTCGATTCCCAACTCAAACTTTGGGATCTGGAGTTTGCTTGGGGACCCATTTCATCTTTGGGTTGGTCCCCTTAGGCTTGTAAGGATCATAAGTTAAGTAACGATCATCACACTTGCAATGAGAGCAAATCATAGGGTTCTTAGTGCCAAAAGACTCTCCAATGAAAAAGGAGATTTCCTTACTCTTTTTCTTACCTTTGGCTTTGTTCTTGCCCTTAGTGCTCCCCCTACAAATCCCAAACCACTAGTACCATTTTGTTTGGTAGAATGGTCAAGGATTTCATTAAGGGAGTTTTTCCCTTTGAGGAATTTCTATAGAGAGCCTCTAAGTCTATGATTGTCATCATTAAGAGATATGATAGTATAAGACAAACTAGCAACATCATCTCTAGCATGAACAAGGTCGGCCTATAAACAAAGGGCTTTAGTCAAATAAGAATCTTTCTCAATAGAAATAGAAGCAATATCATTACTAGGCAAGATAGGTCTAGAAGATAAATCATTAACTTGACCAAGCAATCTAGCATTTTCAGATTTAAGCACTTGAATTTCCTTAAGATAAACATCCCTCTCATCCCTACGAGAATCAATAAGGAGATTAAATTCAACATTTTTAGTTTTAAGAGTTTCAAGCTCATTTAGGCACGTTTGGTTATCTTCCTTGAGAGTTTCAATGTTCTTAAGGTAAACACCATTCTCTACTTCAACTCCATTATATTGGATTTCAAGATCAAGATATTGGCCTTGCAAGTTATCAATGCTCTCAAGATGAGTTTTCTCATTTATCTTAAAAATTTCAAGTTTAGCATACAAGTCATCAATAATTTTTTCTAACCTTTTTCTTTTAGATTTACATTTAGCAAAAGAAGAGCGGGTAGAAACAAGCATATCAATAAGAGTTTCTTTGGATAACTCATGCAAGCTTACCTCACTTACCTCACCAATTTCTTCACTTGTAGAGGCCATGAGTGAAAGGTGGCACTCTCCATCTTCTTTGGAGCTAGAGCCACTTGAGGATGATTCCTCCCAAGATACATTCTTGTGTATTTTCTCCTTCTTTTCCTTCCTCTTGTACTTTCTCTCCTTCTTGTACTCTTCCTCCTTCTTGGAGCTTCCCTTGTGGTGTGACTTTTTTGATTTGGGACATTCACTCTTGTAGTGTCTATTTTGTCCACACTTGTAGCATCTAGGCGTAGAGGCAGAAGATTGCTTTCCCTTGAAGTGCTTGCCCTTGGTGTAATTGACTTCATGCTCACTAGGGCCATCATCTTCACTAGAGGAGGAGGGAATGCCTGGAAAGCAATTTGTTATTGAAGGACAACATCCTCCCCTTGTGCTTTGAAAGCACAATCTTTGATCTTCTTGGCTTCCTTCTCTTCTTGCTTGGATTCTTCTTCTTGCTTGTCAAGACTTGGTTCATGAGCTTGGAGGTTGCCAATGAGATCTTCGGTTGGGATGTCACCAAGGCTTCTCACTTCTTCAATGGAGGCCACCTTTGACTTCCATCTCTTTGGTAGAGTCCCCAAGATCTTGGAGTTGATTACAACTCTATCCAAAGTGTTTCCCAAAGTAGTTAGGCAATTGATGATCACATTGAGCCTAGAGTACATCTCCGCAATCCCTTCTTTCTTGCCCATCTTGAAATTCTCTATAAGACTATTCAACATATATTTCTTAGCCTCCTTGACTTGCTTTGTGCCCTCATAGGTAATGCACAACTTATCACAAATCTTATAGGCGGTATCCCATAATGAGATTTAGTTGAACTCCGTTGGGGTAAGGGCTGCATAGAGGATGCTTATAGTTTTGGCATTGAGTTGGGATTCTTTTAGTGCAACTTCATTCCTTGTTGTAATAGCTCCGGTCATATCCTTGTATGGTGTGACCATCACCTTCCACATATCAAAATTCATCCCTTGAATTTAGAACTGCATACACCTCTTCCAATAGAGGAAGTTGGTGTCGTCGAAGACCGAAGGACGCATGGAGAAGCCTCCCTCTAGGTTGAGTGAACCAAGTAGGTTGTCACTCATCTTCTCATCTCATGGGAGATTGTTGGAGAAGATCCTTGGCTCTGATACCACTTGTTAGGATCTAGGGCTCTAGAAGGGGGTGAATAGAGCTTCAAAAATACTCACAAGAATGTTAGACCTTCAAATTTATATAAATAAAAACCAATAGCTTAAGGGAAATTTGAAGTCCTAACGAAGAAAGCATATCAAGGATTAGAGAAATTGAAACATGCACTTGGACAAGGTGGTTTAGAGTGGTTCCACTCTCCAAACTAGGAGAGAGTCAATCCACTACCTAGAGAGGTCAACCTCTAGGACTTTGAAATATGTTTATACTTATATTCATTCATAAGAGATACAAGGAGACCACCATACATCCAAGGACTTACCTATTCAAGACAAGATTCTTCCACCTATACAAGGACTTACCTTTTGATCAAGATGTCTTCAGCCTTCAACAAGGACTTACCCACACTTGCATCAAGTCTTTGACCTTAAAGGAATTTTCCCACTCTTCTCTTATCTTGGCCTTGACCTTCTCCTTCACCTGGAGAAGATCTTCACCTCTTCTTCAACCTTGAAGAAGAACATCAACAACTTCACCTTCACTCAGATTAGCTTACTTCAACCTTTTCTTCTTTGAGAAAGGGGGTAGGGAAGATGGAAGGGAATGAGAGCTTTACAAGCACATGAAGGTAACTCTCTTACAACTGGCCTAACTCACTCATAAATGAGAGAGAGAAATGGCTCAAGGAGTTGCAACACACTCAACTATAGCAAGGACTTAGAATAGCATGAATGAGCAAACTTGGAATGAACTCGAAGGGGTCCTATTTATACTTGGGGGTGTTCCCTTGAGTGTGGGATCACTTGAGGGCGAAATATATCCCTTTTCTAAGTTACAACGAATCTATTCTTTCTCAAAACAAATCTTCAATGGTTATAATCACTTTTTCTGTGTTTTTTGTATAGTACATTCGGTCGAGTTTCAATAAAGATAACTCGGCTGATCCACTAAGTGACAAAGACAATTTTCAAACTATCGATCGAGATTGTCTTGGGAAACTCAACCAATGAGTCAAAATTAGTTTTCCTTAGTTGATCGATCGGTCGAGTTCTGTGAGTGTGCAACTCGACCGATTGGTCATCTTCAGATCCATTACTAGATCGGTCGAGTTTCCAACTCGACTGATAAACAACCTGTGACAAATTTTCTAAATTGACTTTTGAGTGATCAAACATTGGAATTAAGTGTCCCTGGTTTTTTCTCATCTTAGTTACAAGTCATATCATCAATACAAGTGATTACAAAAATCATCTAAGGTCATTTGGAGTGATTTTCCCAAAATACGCACTTGCATTGCTTTTGACTTGAACTTGAATAGGCTAGGACTTGTGTAGTTTGATCCTTTTTATGTACCTAAATCCTGAAATCAATCTTGAACAAATATATTAGATACATAGGAATAGAATGGTTAAGTCATTATCAAAATATGGGCAATGTATAACTCTCAAGTCAACATCACATGTTATTTTTGCATTATGACGACTATGAACTTCTATATGGTTGGTAGTATTTAGTTTATTGCTAGGTGGTGTAACCCATTTTTTGGTGGATTGGTCACATGTAAAATTCAAAGTTAGATGATAGTGTGAAACAAAAAACCCATATATACACACACACAGACACACACACACACACACACACACACACACACACATATATATATATATATATATATATATATATATATATATATATATATATATATATATATATATATATATAGAGAGAGAGAGAGAGAGAGAGAGAGAGAGAGAGACAAATGAGAAGCCTATTGCTAGTGAGTTTAATGGTGTGACTTTACCCGTTGCATATTAAAGGAATTCTTTAACATGTTTGTTATTTATTTTTTAAATGCTTTATTGGGTTATTTAGTTAGAGTTTGGTGATGAAAAATCCTTGATTTATCTGAATTAGAGTTTTGAGAGTGATTCTACTGCTAAGATTGGGAATTAACAATATAATGATAAACTAAATGTATTTCAAATTTACCTAAGGCTTACAAATAGATAATTTTTTTTATTAAACCATATAATTAGGATGGAATGAAATAGGTTGGAGTTAGAGTTTGGGCCAATTTTGGAAGTTTGGTTAATGTTGTCTTGGTAGAGGCCAAAGATCGGACGAACATTGCATAAGTCAACTGACCTTTGTGCTAGGTTGACCTATAGATTATCCAACAAATAAAGAGATCGATCAAACTATAAATATTTAGGTATATTTGTGTAGGTCAAACTAACATGTAGGAGTTCAAATGGCTTATCATACTAGAAAATGGAAACAAGTTAGGGTAACACATATCACCCAAAAATTTTAGATAATGTATGTGAAAAAACTACAAACATAAAAATCTAAAACTACCACCATATGAATTTTTTTGGGAGGAAATGTGAATTGTAGGATATTTTTGAGAACTACCACCCATATGAAACTAGATCTGGATTATTGCATCCGAATTGGGGCCGTGCTTGGTAAGTATCATTTCTGACCAATTCATTTCATCATTTTTTTATTCTATCTCTTGGGCAAAATGTATAAAAATATCAGCAAACCCTTAATTTTCTCTCCTTTTGTCCCCCTCTCTCACCCCTTAATTATTCCTTCATTTACATAGGTTGGTTTTATATCTTGATCTTTAAGGTTGAAACAAATTCTAAGGAATGTGGAAGCAAAATTTCAAACAGACCTTGAACTTCATATGATTTCTTAATGTGAGTAATATAGTATTAACTTTAGAGATTTAACCATGTTTTAATCCCATTAAACTAAATTGATGAAAAGGAATCTTGAGTAAGCCAAATTTAGGGTTTGGGGATATTTTGAGAAATTTTGGTGAAATGTAAATTTGATTTTAGAACATCACTGTCATATATCATATTAAAGATAATGGTATTACATTTATATAATTATTTTCTATATATGGTTGTCGGACAAGTTGTGATTGTTTATTGTAAGCTTTGCCCAAATGAGAAATTTTGCTAAAATGTGAATTTTTGGGTATGAAATGATCCCAAGTGTTCTACTATAAATACATTGACATATTGTGATCTTTTATAGATGCAATGGAAACAATATATGAATGTTTATGTATGTTTAACAAGTATTGTAGTTTATTTCTTCAACTAAGGGCTTAAAATAAGTGGAGTAACTCAAATTATAACACTATTGATTTCAATAAAATATGTCATATTTTACTATTTAATGACAATTATTGCTTGATTTACACTTAAATGCATGAATTTACCTTACTAGTTGAGTTATAGCTGAAATTTGGTTTTTATCCAATACAAATTGGTTGTCTATTGTCTAATTATTGTAATGTATATATTGAAAGACAAGTTCTATGAATTGAAAAGTTAGTGAATGCCTAATTCATCTCTAATTTAGGATGCCCTTAGCATTGTTTATCTTCCTTGATGGTCTTTTTTCAAAAAATTATCTTGTAGTGGCCTGGTGGGTCATAACAAGGTCCTCAAAATCCTAAATCCATGCGAAGCAACTATTGGGAGAAATTACTTAAATGGGAAAAAACATGATCGCACTTGGTGGGATGGACACAACATAAATGACAATTATAGTCAAATGTGGTACCTCACATGGTGGAGAGCAACCCATATCTCAATTTTCAACTATTCATCTATTTTTAATTGAGGGAGTTCTACATTATACCTCATTCGCATGTGGAACCATACATCAAAGTGTTTGATGTTTAACATAACATGCTTGTGTTGTTCTTTTCGGGGAGATTAATGTTCAAGGATGAAAATCATTTTCCCTCTACTTAAAGTGGTTGTTTTGAATATAATGTTGAGTGTCAAGGTTATGAGACTAACCACTAAGTATGTCATAGACTGTTGTGTCCATATGCATTGGACATGTCAACCTCATATTGACTGGGTAGAGTTGAGATCATTTTAGTGGTATTAGTAACCCTCAAACCTTATAGTGGTCTACTTGGACTCATCCATTTATCTATATGTTGGTGGGTGAAACCCAAGCTAATAAGATTAATTTAAAAGATATAAATCCATTGAGTGGAATTACATGGATTAGAATAGCTATTGTATATTTTTTTCTTCAACTAAAATGTCTGATGTGTATAAAACTGGAATTGATAACCTTTATGGATAGTTGACTATGATAATGTGTTGCATTTCACCTAGTTACATTATAATTTAATAACAACTTCTTCATATTCATTAACACAAGATGTTGAATCTCTTTACCCATGTTTTATTCACTCATTAGCACTACATGTCTCATAGGAGTTGTTTCCCTAATTTTATATTCTTAACAAAACTCTTCCAAGTCTAGTGATGAGTCACTATAGAGGTGTACCCAATAACATTATAGGACTCCATGTCTTGAGGTGAGTTAGACCGGGGGATATTCTTTTTGATAAGAGTCATTATGGTATTCTTAGGTCTTAAGGGTTGATTTGTTACTTTTGAAAGTTTTAGGTCAATTTGAGTGTTGGATTCACTTTTTGTATGTTTATACTTGCAATGCATGTTGTCTGTGAGCTTTTTTACAAGTTATGTAGAAAATGTTGGTTTTGTTATATTTTGAGTTATTTGCATGTTGAGTATAGATGCCTAAAATGGCAATAATTATTCTAACTAGTGTCTCAATCCATTTAGGGATCTAACAAATAAACACTTTAATAATTTTTTTTAATAATATGTGATTTGTCATTTCATGCTTTAATCAAGTTTGTGACACGTTTCTAGATTATTTGATGTGATTTAGTACTTGAACTTCTATTAGAAATAATCCATCGACCATGTGTCAAATTTGGTGGTATCGGAGTCTATGTTTGGATTCGAGTCTATCTAGACTTATGATGTTGTGTCAGTGGTATGTTTTCTATGTAGTTTGGTTATCGAACTGTTATCATAATGTTGTTGAAGATACAAAAAACCTTACAAAAAACCTTACATGAGTAAATTGAGCAGTGATATGTGCCTCTAGCTGATTATCTACCATGAGTTGAGGAACATGGGAGGCTAGAAATCACCACCACCATTGTAGATTCCTCCTTTTCCTATTGAGATAGTTGTATAGTCCATGCTTAGATGTTAGACTTCCATAAAGGTTTACATGGACCAGATTCTCTTACTGAGACATGATATGCTATTCACAACACCATCATAGCTCATTTAAATTACATGAAAAAATTCAACCATCTATGACGAGTAGGTGCTATAGACTATGCCAAAATCACTTACCCCACTAACAATATATTTGGATGACCAACTTGGAGAAGCAAGTCATGTCTTAGAGACGCCTTACAAATATTATATGATACTATATAACTATTAAAGGATAGTATTGGATCGTGGTTGGCCATGAAGGAGGCTAAGATTCTAGTTGAGCAAATCACATGATATGATTTTAGAGAAGAGTTTGAAAAAAGATACTTTCTACAATCACATATGCAAGAAAGTATGAATCACTTTTAGAGTCTCTTTTAGAGGAACATATGTGTGGGAAAGTATAAATCATAGTTCATGGAACAACTAATTTTCTATTTGTAGATTGTATCAACCAATGATGGAAAGATTTCTTGCTTTAGTTATGAAATCAATGTGGAGATGCAACAACATATAACATTGAGACACATGACAAGTTTTGATCCTTCGTATAGACAACATAATGGTTTAGAGGGCATATACACGAGGAACAAGTTTAATACTCACAATAGATCATCTCTATAGTTTAGTAGACCTAATATAGTTAGAAGAGATTGTACTATACATATTCAGAACATGAGAGCAAGGCATTCTCTAAGATGATGGGACAATTGTTTTACCAATAGATAAGTAGTGTAGGTGGTATTTTTTCACCTATAACAATTAACACTATGCCATCAATAGAAATAGGGCCACCAAGGAAATATTTAATAGATACATGTACTTACTATGTAAGGCACACCAGGGTCACTACTCTAAAGCATGATTTCCATCCAAAAAATTTGGGCATGTGAGGTAGTACCATCCTCAACTTCTTAATAGGATGACACAAAGACTGATAAATATATAGTAGCATCTGTCTTGAAAACACTATTTTCAAAGAGGGATACATCATACATAGGATCATGTTCACCATAATTCTAAGGTCAGGGACAAGGTCATCCACTAGATATGAGGAGATTCTATGCATTTACACCACAACATGGGTTAGTATCATATATAGTCATAACATATATGATAGATTTGTTTGTTTACAATGTTAGTTTTTGAATTGTGTTTGTTATAACTCATCCCCTAAGCATCCACATGTCATATGGTTAGATAATTACTAATATCAAGTTTCAAATTAGTTGAGTATTTTTCACTTTTCTTTCCTGATAAGTGATAAATGTTGACTAAATGATTTTGAGGAAAATCACAGATCCTAGTTGAAGAGAAGTAGATATCAATACCAAATGAGACTATTAAAGATAAGATATTATTGAATTGATATATGTATATGAAGTGATAATTGAACTCAAGTTTAAGATGGGTGAGACATGAATCCTAATGAATGAGAAAGATAATGATAATAGAAATAAACAAAAGATCAATAAAGAATATAAGTCATAGACTATAATTCTTAGAAAAGTGGATTGAATAGTTATAGGGGTAAATTGGTTAAGATTCAATTTTAGTAATTGGTCTAGTTTTACCCAAAATTTCTGGTTTAGTCGATCGATTAATGAGGCTAGTTGACTAATTGACCAGTAGAGGGATGTGACATTCTAACTTTTGAAGAGTATTTTTAGATAGATATTGAGGACTGCTCCTATAGCATAACCTAATCATCTAAATAATAGAAATTTAGACGGATAATCATTAGTGAGGGTGGGTAGTGGACCACACCAGAGAAGTTGATCCTAAAATAGCAAGGAAAAACTAAATACTATCCGGTGTGACTAATTCCCACTACTTGATCAATTACCTATAGGATGATTAGTGATCCATAGTAGACATAGAACACGACCAATTAGGTCGCCACTAGACATTATTAACTGCCTAATGGACTAATTAGATGAAAAATGGGCCTATAATACTAAAATCTTATCCTATGACCGATCATGAAATTATCTTATTAGAATTAGAACTTAACTATAAAAGTCAACATGATAAATCTTTGAACAAATTCCAACATTTTGGAATTGAAATTTTATCTATGAAAATCTTTGGGGACATTTTGAGAGTGATAGAGGAAACAAGGACAAAATGGTAAGAACCATTGGAATCAATATAGCTTGAGGTATATAAGTTCGATTCCTCTTCTCATCTACATCCAATTCATTGATGAAATCACCCCCATACATGATCAAGTTCTATCTTTTCTCCTTCTCCATCACCTCTTCCTATATGAGGTAATCTAAGAATGACGAAAGCAATAACATACCATGCTGGAGGTGTATTTTGGGTTTTTGTACCCAAGAAAGAGTCATATGAGATAGAAATCACATCTATAAAGGATAAGTAGCATCAAGTGAGTGGGTGCCAATCTTTTTATAATTGTATCAATAAGAAAACAAATATGAAATTTAAATTTAAATTTAAACAACGACATTGATGTTCTTGATTAAACCAATGTGGTCCAATAGAATTAATTGACACAAGGTATTTGGTCATAATTTGACTTTTTAAATTCAATACATTAATCCCAAATCTCTAGTGACTATCTACAATATTCGAATTGACATGTAGTATAAGTATTTACAAATTTTAGTACATCTTATATCATCAACTGAGTAAGATAATGAATGATAGATTTTGAGTTTTACTTCCATTCTATGAAAGTGATGACAAATGGAATTGATAATTCACCTAACAAAATGAAGTTACATTTCTTTGGATTTAAACATACAATTTTGATATTCAACTCAAGTACATGTAAGATATTTCATGTATACATTCAATCTTGAGAAAGACAATAATGACACTAGAAAGGATGAAAATGTTATGTGTTCTACATGTGCATAATTGTATGTGAGATGTGAAGAAATGGTAGAAAGGAATTTGTAAGGTAAATAAGGTATCCTGAAAGTTTGATATCTACTTTTTTGAATGATTGAACTTCCTTGTTGGTATGTCTATATGAATAGGCTGCATGGTTGTATTTTAGGTTAGAGTTGTGTAAGAATGCAGAGTAATATCATTATGGCTATTCCCAAATGAGTCAAGTTCATAAAAAAATTTCATTAATACAATGAGTTCATACTTATTATATTAGATAAACAAATGGCTAGAACGACACAATAATAATATGATTTTATGGTCCAGATTGGTACAATTAAAAATAAAATTAAGAAAGATGTAGTAAATTTGTGATATTTTAAACAAAAATAAAGAAATGTCTTTCCAGCTTCAATAATTGTCTTCAGTGTTGTTTCCAATTAGTGGATAGTATAAAGAACAAATAGACTCATTTTGGGAATATAACTAAGTAGAAAGTTTAATACAATTTGAAATGTAGCACCGTTGAACACTATAGAATCCATGTCGAGGTTTGATCATAAAGAAAGAAAAATAACCCACTTCAAGAATCTAGAAGAGGTACTCAGAGTTTGACAAAGGGATGTGAGTGGTTAAGTACACTAAGGATGACTTCTTAGTGTATTAATAGGGGTATCCAACATAATTTGGAGATTGTGGTGATACCTACTGGTACCCAAACAAACTGAAGACCTGATGGTACAAAGTTGTTTTACAATATAGTGATGTACCTCGCAATAATCAGAGCATTATTCGGTACCTATAGTCACTTAGTAAGGTAAGAGTATTAGTGTATCCTTCTCTCAATTTTGCATAATGTGTTGACTCCTTCACGTTCATTAGGTTGGGATAGTTGTAGGAGGCTGCTAGACATATTTTCCCTACTAGTACTAACGTTAAGGGACCAAGGTAATGAGAATAGAGTTGTCTGCCATGTTGTATATCCATAGATTCTAGGCATCGAGAGGACAACTATAAACTTGGGAGCATGAGTGTATACGAATACTTGTATAGTGAGCCTATATGTCAGCTAATAGGATTGCATTTAGATGGTACAATCTAAGTGGGTCCATGTTGTGTATTTATCAAAGAGATTCAAAAGTATATGGTAACCATAATAACCTAAAACTAGAATTTAAGGAGATGATGATTTTATAATACACGTGATTAGTAGATAAGGTTGAGAGGATTTTTATGACCTATGAATGTAATGTGAATCCAACTACTTGTTATGAGAAAATATTATTTGGTCATCAATTTCTGATGCATTAAATGATATAGATTTAGATCCTATTATACTTATTTATTTCTAGTTTACTTATTCTTGATAAAGTACTTGTTCCTCTCCTACCATACATGGTAAGAAACTACAAGGTACGTCAAACGAGCCTTCCTGTTATTAATCAAGTTGAATCTGTCACTCTAAGATTTAGGGACATGTATAATCCAACTCTTATGTATAGCTTCCCTCCAGACAACCTAAGAGAAATAACACTACAGAAAGACATTATGGAGTTCAGACAACTCTTATGTCACTCCAAGATTTGGACTCATCAAGTATGTTCTAACAAAACTTGTGGAGTGTGGAAATCGTAAGTTATATCTTTTTCGTTTAAGGATGCATTAATAAAATAGCCATTCATAATAAAAAGTAATATTGGTATGAATGATTTTTCCAGAGTAAATGTATCCTCTATCCGGTACACTTACCAATGTCTGATCAATTGTTCATTCCCATGATGTGCAGATTAGCCATTTAAAGTTTATCAGTCACAAAAGCGACTCTCATTGTTGCTTCAGTTCTTAAACCTGTACATGTTTTATTATCACATTGAATCATGTCTTAGTGAGGAAAGGGGAATGTGAAAAAGTGGACATGATGGTGGTTTATTAATTTTTTATTTGCAAGGGAACCCCTCCCAGACATGGTAGTTGATGGACCCACCACAGAAGGATAAACCCTCGAGCCTCTAGTATCCCACACATTGAGGACCGAACAAGTTGCGTAGTTGACCAACCTATGTGACGACAAATTTATTTTCGAGCAGCACCTCCTGGGGGATTTGAACCCGGGACACTTCATGAGGGGAACCCATTATGCAACCACCTAAGCTACTGCATGCCGACATGATGGTGGTTTATCAAAATTCATAAACATAAAGAGTTTGTGATCATTGAAAATCGTGGTAATTACTTAACTATGACAAGATCTTTGAAAAAATGTTAATCATCTCTTTTCCTATGCATATTTAGTTTTCTGATTTTAAAGTGGACCATTTTGGGGTTAGGAGCAGAATCCTTGAAAAGGAAAAAATGAAGAGAGTTTTCCTATCTAGGACAAGGATTTGATCAATATGGGTTGATGATTGAGTGTTAAATGAGTTTTAAGATTTAAGGTGACCTTTAGGTCAGTGACTATATCGGTCAATTGTTTGTCCTCCCAAAATAAGATGAGATTGGGTGATCATCTAGTAATAAGGTGGCTTCAGGGGTGTGTTCCTTTACAAGTCCATCATGCACTTTCCTAGATTGTTGAGGAGCAATTATCCCTGAACTTCTAGTATTCATCAGATTTTGGAATGTTTTGAATTCCAACTTTTATTCTAGAGTCATGATTCAAGATCATAAAAAGGTTATGCTGATTAGGTTTAATTTCAAGTCATGATCCCAAATTGTTAGAAGAAGTAAAAGTACAAATTGCTTCAGTTTAGGTCGTGATTTAGAACCAAAAAAAGATATGAAAGTTAAAGCAGGCAATGATCTATTTTTTGGTCATAGTTCAAGAACGTCAAAAGATTTGAATTGGGTAGTGATTTTGATTCAATTTAAGACCATGATCTGGGACCCAAAAGATTGTAAGACGAAGAACATGATTGGTTTAGTTTCATGCCACACTTTAGGACCCTGAAAGGATTAGAAAATATGAAAATGGGATTGGTTCAATTTTGGGTCGTCATCCAAGACCCTAATAAGATTTTGGTAAATAAAAAATATAATTGCTCCAATTTAAGGTTATAGTCCAGGACCCGATTTGAAGATGAATTATGTGATTGATCCGATTTTAGGTCATGGTCTATGACCCTGACAATCATAATTAGATAAAAAAATATTTTTCTTGCTAAATAGAAAAATTTCAACTTTTTAAGACAAGATTGAGAACCTTCAGATTTTTTGGTATTTTATTTGTATAATTATGATTTTTTTCAGTGGTTTCTAGAAGGTTCTTAAAATTCTAATGAAAGCTCAAGGACGTATGCATTTTTTGCAAATGTTTCTGATTTTATAAGGAGGGGACATGATAGGGGGTCAAGAACCCTTCTCATTTCTCCCATTTTGTGAAGTAGGGATGACAACGACCTGGTCGAAGGTGATTGGAGATGACAAGGAGAGAGAATAAGAGAGCTAACAGACTGCACTTATCTGCTAACCTTGTACCGGCAATGTTTTTGTGCGGATTTTAGCTACATTCATCTCTGGGACGGTATAACTTTCATTTTTATACTTTATTTTAGACATTGTGGTCCTCAATGGTGAATTATGGATTTTGTTTCCTAACATTCTTCATAGTCTAGAGGTTGAAGATGACTTGGACTTGCATTTTGATTTTCAATTCAGTTGATTTTGTTGTTTTGATGTTTCTTGGCTGTCTGTCGTCTGATTGGGCTGATTTTAGTTTATGTAGAAATATTATGTCATTGTAGTTATGATGTTGTAGATAGAATCTCATGACTAGCTCAAGGAGGACTCCATTTTGGATGAGCAAGATGTGGGTGAAGAATTGGGGATCGAGGTGTATCCACAATAAACAACATAGCTTCTTATGTTGAATTCATATTTGATTTCTGAGATTTCTAGTTCATGTATGCTCAGGAAGGTGTCATAGAGGTGTGAGTAGGATTGTGGGGGAGCTTCTCATTGACAAGCCATTTGTGCTTTGTCGTGACATATTGTGGATGAACATGCATCATCGAGGTCATCAAGTGTGCGATGAGGTATAACCTAGAAACTTTGCTCCATGTCTTTTTCTTTGTGCTTTTCTAAGATTGAATCGATCATTCCCTCTATGGCAACAAGTTATTAACTTTGTCTTCCACCTTTTCTCTTTAGGGTCTTGAATTGTAAAATGTATATCTATAGAACCATTTGACTGGGTTAGGGGAATGGTATGACATTTTAGTTACTAATGAGTTGGATCTCCTTGAGGGGATTGGCCTTGGTGGTATTTTGTGTGTGGAATAGTTGATAGATCTTACCTCGTTCCTTTTAATGAGAATTTACATCCTGAGACTAGCACATTCCACTTTGGTTTCACTGAGTTGGCCATAACCGCTAGTGAGTTTGTTGGGATCACCAAGTTAGTGTTTGGTGGGATTCCCATCTATTCTTGGTTTGATAGACAAGATTGGGAGTGTCACTATCTGGCTGGGATTTTAGGGGTGAACCCTGATATGTCAAATTTGCTTAGTCATGGACAACTTCTTCTATGAGGGTGAGAGGCAAGGTCCCAATGATCCTTTCTATGCAGCTTGTGGATCAGGGTGTTTTTGTTCGTATTGATCACTGATTGCCTATTTAGTAATAGCATGGAGAACAAGGGGAAAATTGGTTGATTCTCCTTCCTTCTTGATATATGTTGGGTCCCTTCCTTTGATTGTGGTGGAGGCATGTATGCTCGCCTGCTAACAAACTTGAGGAGGTGTCTTGTGGGCGACTTCTCCACAGAGGAAATGGTTTGGGCTATGAAGGGTTGTAGTGGGTTTGTAGGTTTGATTGTGGTAGATCTTTACTTGTTTCTTTGTATTTGAACTTTAAATATCTGTTGACTTTGTGGATCTTTCCTTGTAGTTGAGGGGTTGTGAGCACTTCCGAGTTCATATCCCTATTACTCTAAGTAGTCTAGATGGCTATATGCATGCCTCCCTCCCTACCTATCTATATTGGTCCAATAGTAGTAGTAGGGTGTAGTACATGCAATGAATGGGTGAAATGGAGTAGGATGACCATAGTTGTGGTATGTGTAGTACTTAAACATTGTATTATCTTGTGTGTACTTTAGCTGCTCTAATTCATTGTTGTTTCCCAGGTCCGATTCAAGATATTCTCTCGATTTTAGTGTGGCAAGGCAGCCACATCCCGTGCTTCCTCCTTTGAGGTGTTGTATCTGGATGCTTGTTAGATTCAGTTTGAGTCACCTTTCGGAAGTAATCTATACATGGGAGAGTGTGTTGCTCATCTACGGGCTGGTGGCTAGCACATTCCCTTTAACTCTTTGCTTGGGTTGATCCCTCTTGGTGTCAGGATCCGTCGAGATTCTCAAAATTTGATGTGGGGTCAAGTGATGCATGAAAATTCCCTTAAGTGGTACTATGACCATGGCCATAGGATACTCTTGTCCTAGGAGGCATTCTATCACATTCAACGTCCCCTGATGGTGAGTGTTTCATTCTAATTTATCTTCATCTGCTTGGCCTTTATCTTGACATATGTCTTTTACAGGTGATTGATTATGATTCTGTTGAGGAGAAAGATAATTAGAAGTATGGGTTTTGTAACTACTCCTAAGGTGGTTCCTCCTTTGGACTCTCTGCCTTCTCTACATGTTGGTTCTCAGGCATTTGACAATCTAGGTTGAGGTCACACCGTTACTTTGGTGTTGGAGGGTCATGTCACTTCTCGGGAAATTTTGGTTGGAATTCATCCTTCTAGGAAGAGGATGTATATGTGAGTGCATAGAGTGGACACTTTGGCTTGAGCATCCCATCTGGATACAACTATAATTATTGCTTCAAGTGGTCTACTGGTGTGGTGACTTCTCTTCACAGGTCTCAATTCAAAATGCAGATCTGTTGTCAGCTAACATTAGAGCATGTTCCTCTCATTGTAGGGATGCTGCTTTTGGTTGTGGATATGCCTTCTAGTAGTTCCTATTTGGGTCACTAGCGCTCCACTTTTGCTTTTCATTCTGAGGCAAGAGGTTGGAATCAGTCCTCCGGATGTTGTTCCACTGATCATCAACCTTTCGCCAAGCATTTGACGAGATGGAAGAAGAAGAAGCTGAAGAAGTAGAAGTTGTTTTAGCACATCTATCCCTTGATGTATTTTCATTTTACGCAAGAAAAAAATATGTATTAGCCATGTTTGTATTTGTAAGACTATTTTTTAATTTTAAAATAAAATTCTCCCAGTTAAATCAGATGGAGATGTTTTTTTCTCTATATTTGATTTGGAATCATATTCCAGAAGTTTTATATTTGAAAGTTCTCTAGTAGATTTCAACAATTTACCTCAATCCATGCTCCAACTTTGGATGAAAAATTGTTGTAATCCTCTGTTACGTGGTATAGAGAGTCCTTCTATCTTAGGATGCATGACCACATTGACCGTAGATATAGCTGTATGTGGCGAATTGGACCATTCTGATGGGGAAACATACAAGGGTCCTTTTGTCTCTATAAGGTGAATTTGTCATGTTTGGAGCCTACATATAAGGTGATATGATTTCTTATTTTCTACACATCCTATTTTTTTTTGTTTGGATCCATGGGAGAAAGGATGATAAGCAAAATCCTACTTTTACGATATCCTCCCTTGAACCTATATGTGGTGCATTGTTGGTGTTACTAATCTCCCCCTTCTGGGATCCTCTAAGTCACTTCTGTACTTTGGTGATGTCATTCTAACTCCTAGCCAGGAAGAGATGGAGAAGATTACTTGGCTTCCTATTGATGAATATTGGCATGTTATGCCACATAAGTCGAGTTGGATTGTTGAGATGGCAATCCTTCTATGCGTGAATAGGTCCCAATATGCTTGATGGTGGCTTTATTCACATGCCCCCTATGGGAGTCATTTAAGAGTGATTCATGACGTGGTTTTGGTTCAGTCAACATGCCCCATCTACGAGCATACACATTGATCATCATGGAAGAGTTGTTCTTTGGGGAGACCATCGTTGGAGTGATGACTACTAACTCTACAGTTGTTGTTTTTGCCTGGAGGAAGGACAATATTGTCCCTTTGATACTAGACAAGTTATATGAGTTCTTGGATGATGCACAAATCACAAGGAAGATGAGGGGACCCTTCAAGGCTCTATAAATTTATCTTGGATTGCGCATCAAGAATGCCAGATTGGTTAAGTCTTATAGCCCTCATTATAGTGTGGCTAAGGAGTTTTGTAGAAGCACATTAAGGTTGTTGAGACCCTTCAGCTATGGGTGACCTAGCTTGGTGACTTGTGGTTTTGTAATCCCCAAATGTGTTTTGGGGATGGATGGATTTATGTCTTGGCAACTTGAACTAGAGTCTCCATGTTGGGCTTTTGGTGGTTGATCATGTTTCTAGGTATAGAGAGTTGCGTTTAATACTACTGTATGTCGATGTTGAGGCAGTTTAATCATTTCCATTGCCTATGATTTCTTCCATGTATGCCAGTATTTCTCTCCCACATACATGGAGTGTCTTGCATCAACGCCTCTACAGGAAGTAACTTGTGATTCTATTGGAGAACCAAAATGATATCTTTTTTCTTTCTTTTTTAATGTCTTCTTTGTTGTTTTATTTTGCTAGCAGAAGACAAATTCTATAATAGATTTGAAATAGAGATTTTTGATTCATGATATGTGGCACCATAATATGGGTAATCCCTCCATGATGTTTGAATGTGTACTTTCATGTAGGTTCTTATTGATCTTTTGGAGGCGCATATTGTTATGAGCTCCCTTATGAAGAATCAGGCAATCATGATACATATAAGCCTCTTTCTTATGCATTCAACTCATCAAGGATGGCTATAGGTTTGTATAACATCTACTAAGATCAATGCCTTCTCATCCACTTCCCTTAATGAAGTCAAAAGGTTGAAACCCTAAGCAATTTAAGCTACCTCTGACCTCAATCTCCTAGTAGGTATTTACCCTCTGAACATTTGTGACCCATTCATCCATGAGTGGGACCTTTATTCTAGGGGATGAGATTGATCAAAGATCTACTAGACCTGGGTGTCATGGTAAGTGCTAAAATCATGTAGCAGGTGTATCAATGGAAACTACCTACCCAATTGGGCTAAGATGCCAGGTGTCATAGACACCCCAGTAGGCTTCACTCTCGACATACTTTAGTATAGTGATCTACCACAAGCATATGTTTTCCTAATAAATGGGATTTTGGGGTCATTTCTTGTGATATGTTCACTTGTTGTGGATCTTTTTATTGAAGCTTTTGATGGAACATTAATGCTCAAGGCCTTAGCATGAGATTCTAGGAGTCTGTGGGAATGAATAGCATGATATTCTAGGAGTCTGTGGGAATGAACAAGGTTTGGCTAGAAAAGGTTTCCCACCTCACTTCTCTTGAGTCAGTCCATTCAGAGTTTGGTCTCACCTCCTTCCAAGAGTTGAAGTGAGGATAGCTGCAAGGAGTTTTAACTTCTTCTTTATCCCCACAATACTTCCCTTTCATGTTGACCCCTTAAAGATGTTAGCACTATGGTATCTTCCTGGGTATAGGCGTCGTGATGATGATTGTGAGGATCAGATCTAACTTGCCTCTAGGGTCTCATAGTTCTTCCATCCTCCTATGACATTGATCACAGGGATTCACCTCACCTTTGTCGTTGTCATGAACATTTTTGGTGTAATTTAATAAAGTTGGCCTATTTTAAGGATTTATTTTTAGGTTGGAAAACCATTGGGGCCTCAGTATAATGGTTGTGCTACTTCTATACTAGATCCTAGGTTCTACTTTGAACTTTTCTCTTCAATGTGCATGAGGGGACATGGTTGGGTACTTAAGTAGATTTTAGGTTTTTTTCATAGAGGGGCGGGAGATTTTGGCTCCCTTACAAGGCTCCTAATCGAAAGATTGTTTATCGTTTTAGCTTGACCATTAGTGGTAGTACCACTTGATGAGGCTAGTGTTTGTGTGATGAAGATGAATGTATCCATCCATGTTGTTTAGGTGCAGGGCACCTCATTTGTAAATGTTGTTGAGAATGTAGGGTCCTTCCCATTTAGGGTTGGACTTGCCCCATGGGTCAGCATTTTGGATGACGCATAGTACAAGGTGGCCTTTCTAGAAATTACAAGGTCAAACTTAATTTTTGAATGTTTGAGCGGTTCTTGGTTGGTACTGTGTGATGCATAGCTCTTGTTCGTCATTCTTTAAGGATGTTGAGGAAGAAGATTTGATCTTGAAGCACTTTGCCTCCAGAATGTTTGCTTCTCATAGTATGTAAAGTGAAATGTTTGAAAATCAACTGGAAAAAGTGTCTCCATCCCGCACACTAGAGAATATGGTGTAGCTCCCATTTAAGTTCTGATAGAAGTGTGATAGGCCCAAAGATCCATAGGAAGCTATTCATACTAACTGGCATGAGAGTTGATTGTATTCTTTAGAATCTTTATTAGATTCTTGATGGAAGCTTCTACGACTCCATTAATCTGGAGCTAGTAAGGCGATGTTCGGTGGTGTTTTCTCCACACAGAGATTAGATACTCTTTGTCAATTTTGGCAATAAAGTTTGTATTACGGTAAGAGATGATCTCATGTGGTATCATGTACTAGCTTATGATGTTGGCAGCTTCTACAACTCCATTCATCTGGAGCCAGTAAGGCAATTTTCGGTGTTGTTTTCTCCACACAGAGATCAGATACTCTTTGACAATTTTGGCAATAAAGTTTGTATTGTTGTAAGAGATGATATCATGTGGTATCATGTACTAGCTTATGATGTTGTTCTTAAGGAACTTGATTACTTATCAAGCCGACATGTTGGTGACAGATATTGCTTCCTCCCACTTTGTGAAGTAGTCGATTGCAAGCAGGATGAAGCAATTCCCAATTGACGCCTTAAGATTGATTAACCCAATCATGTTGATTCCCCAATCTGAGAATGTCCAAGGCATGGCCATGTTATGTAATTGATTGGAAAGTGCATGAATCTATTCACCATGGATCTAACATGCTCGACATTTGTGAATGTACTAGAAATAGTTTGTCTCCATGGTGTTCCATAATACCCCAAAAGTCATATTTTCTTGTCTAGCATGGATGCACTCATACGTGTACCACATGACCATACATGGACCTCCTTCATTTAGGTTTCTAATTTTGTCTTCTCAAAACATCAAAGGAGATTTTGATTGTAAGATCCATGGTATAGATGATCTAATCCTAAGACATTCTATGTAGCTTGTCCGTTGAGTGCATGCTTCTTTCTCCAAGAGAGGCTTTGGGGAATGGCTTGGTTTTCTAGATATGCCTTGATGTCATGAAAAACAAGTCTTTTCTTTGTCATTAGGTGAGTTGTAGATTACCATTCAATATGTAGGCTGCGAGAGTGGTTGTGCCTCAAAAGAGAAGGTCTAGTCCCCTTAGGTGTCAATCCAAGAACCAACGGGTGGCTAGAGCATCAAAAAATATGTTGGGTTCTCTTATGATAAAGTGAAAAGAGATGTTCCTGAAGTCTCAAGCCAAAGAGTGCATATGTTCCTGATATGGAACTGAGTTCTGATGGGATGTCTTCTAGTTGTATAGTACTTGAGATATCACAAGAAGGGAGTCCATGTAGACATGTTGTTGATGTTCCCCTTGCAACTTGGTGAGATGGATCCATGATATGCAATATTCATACTCGGCCACATTGTTAGTGGAGTTGTACTCCAACTATCTTGCTATTAGTAGTTGTTCTCTCTGGGGGTTTTGAAGGACCACTCCTTAGCTAGTTTCTTTATGATTGACAGATTCATTGAAGAAGACTGCTACACACATAACACTGGAAGAATAACCATGTTTGGTGGGATGATCATCCCTATGTCTTGATATGAGAATTCATACTCATGTGTCATTTCTTATGGGAACATGGAAATGTCTAATTGATAGGCCAGAGCTTGTGCTTTGAATGACATCATTAGTATATTTGTATGCCAAACTATGCCTGCATTACTTTCCATTTGGCATAAGAGTAGGTCGATGACACAAATAGGAGAGGGGATCATTCTTGGCAATCAACTATAATGGATACGCCATCAAGTAGCAACATAGCTTCATTGTTTCATGTATCAAGGATAGATAATACTTGTCAATTGTAGTTTGGCTGACTTCAATATCATTGAACTTCTTAGATAGATAGTAGATGACGCGCTCACCATTTTTGACTCATGACTCCTCCCATAGATTTTTTCTGGACTGATAAGCGAACGGTTAGAGGGTACCCTGGGAATTCCGATCTCAACATTGGTGGATCGACGAGGTAGTATTTGAGTTTTTGGAGCACCTATTCACATTTCTCTTTCCCTCCCAAGTCTAAGTTCTTCTTTAGTATCTTTAATATAGACTCACATATAGGTGTAAGCTTGAAGATGAAGCAGATGATGGATTGTAGATAACCAAGAAGACCTCGTATCTTCTTCTTTGTTCTGGGTGAGGGCATCTCCCAAATAGCTTGAGATTTTCTTTGGTTGACTTCCATTTCTCTCTAATTGATAATGTACCCTAGTAAGTTACCAGTTCTAACCCGAAATGTGCAGTTATCTGGATTCAGGTGTAGGGACAATCTTTACAGTCATTGAAATAGCTTCTCGAGATTGGTGATATGATCTTATGAACATTTACATATGGAAGTTATATTGTACATGTAACAACCACCTCCTTCTGCATCATAGCGTGAAAGAGAGCGACCATCACACTTTGATATGTAGTCCCAAAATTCTTGAGACCATACAACAAGAATCGATAGCAAGATACTCCTCATCTTATCATGAAGTTTGTCTTTTATTTATCTTCCTTGGCCATCTTAATCTGGTTATAGCCAGGGTTACTGTCCATGAAACTGACTAGTGCATGGTTGGCTATGTTGTCAATGAGTACGTATATGTGTGAAAATGGGAAGTCATGTTTTAGAGTTTCCTTGTTGACATCGCTATAGTCCACACACATTCGTACATTGTTGTCCTTATTTGGTTGTTCTATAATGTTCGAGAGCCATGAAAGATAGTTGATCAACTCTAAAAAACTAGTATTCTACTACTTTTTAAGTTCTTCCATGATCTCAAGGCTTCATTCTGGCTATCGCTTCCTATCCTTTTGCTTGATAGGGAAAATGCTGGGGATGATAGCCATTCAATGAATTGTGATTGCCTCATCCAACCCAGACATGTCGGCGTAGCTCCATGTGAACACATCTATGTAGTGGTGTAGAATCTTCATCAAGTGGTGTGTTATTCCTCGTGGTAGACACACCCCTATTTTGACTTTATGTTGTTTTGGACCTGAGCTGATATTCACCATATATGTCTCGTCTTTGATATAGAGATGTAGATGCTTCTTTTTCATATACTCTGGGATGGGGACGTCTTCAGACTTGGCATCTTATTTGTTGTAGATTTTTTCTATTCTAGTGAAATATCTAGTGAATTCCTAGAGAGCCTGCTCATCTTCATATATTTTTTGCATTTTCTGAGTTATGTAACCTTTTGGGATCTAGTGATTTTTGCATTTTTTATATTTTGTGGGGGTGAGAGGGGATGTAGAAGAGAATGACTGAACAACCACTCTGGGATCCCTACCACATTAGGGATTGATTCCTCTAATGACTTCTTTGGGTTCATGAGAAGACTTGGTCCTCAGAACATTGTGGTTGTCTATACACCAAATTCTAGGCTTCTTTAGTATCATGGATGGGGAAGATGGGGGATGTCTTCCCCAGATTTTTTTGTCAAGTATCATGTCAACTCCCCACCCTTCAATCATGTGATAGGCATCATCATAGTCATCCTATGAAACACCATGACATTCTTTTGTGACGTTGGCATCCATGCTCTTGCAATCGTCTTGGCTTGGACAACTAGGGAAGATCTAGAGAGGATCTCAACCTGCTTAACAATATGGAATCTTTATTTCTTTATGGATTTGATTAGTGATTTTCACCTTGCCCACATGATCATCATTGTGTTATTCATCCTTTTCTATGTCAGGGTGCTCTGGGCATGGTTGTTTGGCAATGAGGGCAGGCATGAGCTTGATAGCTTCCTCGTTTGGATGGATGACCTTATCTTTGGACTATTGATTGTTCTAGGGGGTCTGGACGCCCTATCTTTCTTCACTAATGAGGGAGATTTCCCTAAAATTGGCTGAAATTTTGGGGTACTTGTCCTACTCATCTCCTTTGACCTCCTACATAAGGGATGGTATCGTCATGGGGACAATGGCCTTAAAGATGCTTGCATTTTTTTTCAATTATAGCTATCACACATGTAAGTATGGATGGGGACCTTTACGCTCAGGGCTGAGGTCCCATCGATAAAATACTTATAGTCGATGTTATTCATCTAGACAAATGTGTCTGTCTTAATGGCTCTCGAGTCAATGATAGATAATTGAGATAACCTCTTTGTATCAAGTGTATTGTGGGCTTTCAATATGACGTCTACCTAGTGATCTGCAGTCATTCATAGGATGGAACATAGAATCCTAGGCCCAAACCCATTTTATCTTAGAGGAATTTGAATGATATTTGTACATCCTTAGCGTCTGGATCCCATACCTCAACTTGGGCCGATTTGCATCTCCTATAACCATTGGGAAAACAATATGGGGTTGGACAAGGGATGGAGAGCCCTTCTTTTTGGTTGAACAAAACTGATGTTAGCGATGTGCATCATCTAAAATAAAAATTGGAGGCCGTTTCTTCTGATGAAGGATATGTATCGGGGTTATTGGTTTGGACAGTAACAATGGTGTGCCCAAATTAATATTTTAATCTTTGATGTAGTTACAAGGGACACACTCTTTTGTGGTGAATGCATGGTCTTCCCAAAAGCAAGTTAAAGGAGGTACTCAACTCTATGACCACAAAAAATACCACAAAAGTTTGTGGTCTAATCTATAGTTTTACAATGATCTCCCCCAAGGCATCTTTGATTACCTCATCGAATGAGTTCACCTTATTTGTTGTAGGTTGCAGGTCAAAGGGATCCGTTCCAAAGTTGATGAGTGTCTTCAAAGGGAACACATTGTGGCATGCACTGTTGTTATGAAGTAAGAATGGATTTTGAGGCCCTTGTATATGACAATGATTAGCAAGGGCTTGTGGTGACTACCTTCAATGGGTATCTCATCTTCACAAAATGAGATTAGGTGGGGGTTGTGAGTAACATGATGGTGACGACAAGAGCTTCTGGCCTTATATCTTTTGAGACATAAGACATTTTGAATGTTTTCATGAATGCTTCATGATTTGTAGTGGAAATTTGCACCAGTTCATCTGGTACCTCCCATTTAGGTTCCTCTAGAAAATGGATTATGTATGAGCCTTTTGGATTAGTTTCTCTACAAAGATCAGACGTTGGTGGTGCTTGCTTGGATTTGACTACTAGAATGGAGATCTTTGTTGTCTCTTCTTTTGGCATGCTAGTAGGAAATCCAACATATGTAGTTGTCTTCTTATTACCTTTGTTTAGGGACAAAGGTACATCTGATGAGATGGGGTGCTAGTCCATCGATGGTGTGGCTGATTTGGATATGGTCACTTGTACCACCACCACAGGATGAGAATCATTGTCTGTTGAACTTTCCCTAGGAATGGTATCTTAGGAACCTATATCTTCTATACTTTCTGCCCATTGCAAGCTCTTGGTATATTGACCTACTTCCTAGTCCTTGTTGGGACCACCAATTTCTTCTTATAGATAGAAGCAATGATCTGTATACTCTGAGACTAGTTTTTGATGGCTTGTTCCAATGGGAGGATAAGACCATGCACCAGATCCTCTAGTAATGAGATGGCAACTACAATGTTGCAAGATGAAGGTATCTCCTCTGCTGCGATTATGTTGACCTCACCACACTCTACCAAGTTTTGCAAAGTGTTCCTCAGAACAAGGCATGAATCTATCTTATGCCCTTTGGTCCAGTGGAAATTGTACAAGGCTTTGGTGCTGTTTCTTTTAGACAAGGGATTTGGCGGCTCCCTTATAGATGAGATTTTCAGTAGGTGCTTGATGTCTGGAAACATTGTGATAATATAAGCTCCCAATGGAGTTAACCTACTTTTTGGATGTACTGTTCTTTTAATGTTAGGGTCATGGTTGTTGGATCTGCTTGAGGTGTTGGATTACTTGGAGCTAGAGGAGTGTGTACTACTGCTTGCTACATAGGTGGTTGAAGTGGTTGTGATAGTAGTTGTTTGTTGGCTAGGAATACTACAGAGGCATGTATTGAGGCTAGGAGTTGGTGGTGCCATCTGATACTACTGTTGTTGGGGCACCAAGACATAGTGTGTGAGATGCTGGTGTTTGAACCGATAGGATTTGGATCATACAATGTTGTCTCTTGTTGTTTTTGGATGGGATGAGCACCACTCCCACTGTTGCATCTGTTGCTTTTTCCTTGGTCTATTTGGAATTATGATTGGTAGTTGTAAAGGTAGATTGTGGCTGAAAAGTGAGGCCTATGTTTTGATAACCCCCTCTTTTGATAGAATTCTCAATTTGAACTCCTGCTAGTATGAGTGTTTGGAAGATATTATACTTTTATAGGGATATCAAGGCTGTGAGAGCTAGTGTGGCTGCTCTGATTACCATGTTTTGGGCCTCCTTATCTGTGGACTTGAACTCTAATTGAGCTTCTACTCCCTCCATCATACTATGAACTCAAAGAAGCTTTTATCCACCTTTTATTGTATTGCCTCTAGGTCCTCCTTGATGGGCACTTGATCTACGTTCCAAGCGTACTGATCAATGAACTTTTTTACCATCTTGGCCCAACTGGCGATGGTTGACATGCCTTGTTTTTTGTACCATGTTAAAGAAAGATCTATCAAGGTCCATATGAAGCTTCAGATTAAAACTTTATTGTCATCTTAAACCTCTACCATTTTCGAGCAGTATTCCTTGAGGTAGGCCATCGGGTCCCCCTTCCTGAAGTACTCATAGAACTTGGGCATATTGAAGTTGTCATATAGTTTTGCATATGGAAAGTGGATTTTTTTTAATGTCTTTTATCTATCCTTCTTCCCTTCTGACTATTTGATTTTGTACAAGATCTTGAGCAGGAGGGGATCTACAGTGGGGGGTTCTGGAGTAGCATCTTTGTGGTGGGACTCTACCACTGAAGCACTGCTTGTCTAATTTCCATTGGCAACTCTGTGTATACTGGGAGTGAGAAGACATACCCTCCTCTTGAGTAAAAATTGTACTAGGAGTGCAGTAATGAATAAAAGGTATGTATGATGGGTATGTCTCTTTAAACATTCAGGTGTTGTGCTTGAACTTTTACTATGATGCTAACTTTCTCAACCTCCCTAGGACCTTCTTTTGTTGGTGCAGCCTCTTCATCCTTCATTTTCGCTTTAGTCTCTCCTTCAGGATTCAAGGTGGATGTTGGTGCTTTTGAGGTTATTAGGACTTTTTTTAGTGTTCACGAATGGTGGAACCTCATAGGGCCCTAGCTAGAATAGTTATGACAGAGACTGGTGGGAACCCCATATGATGCACGGGAAGAATGGTGTTGGAAAACCGGCTTATGTAGATCCTTTTTTAGTGAACCAAGGATAATGACACCCTCTCGCGTGTCCTGATCTTGGTTAAGGTGTGAAGGTTATATTAGGTAGTTGCTCTAGTTTGTACTATGGAGGAACTTCTTGAGAGGCAGAGGCCTCTAGTGTCATTGTGGCTTCTTTGTGCTTATCCCCTCTAGTGGGCTTATACAACTTGTTGTTTTTGACATATCCCTTGGTGCCACTATCTGATTGTTGGTCTGCATTGCATCCATTTGGGTTTATTATCAGTGAGATAGGGTGAAGTATGAGCCCCTTGATATTCCCTTTACGTCTTGAATTTCACATTAGAGAGATTTAAAAGTAGTGTAACATTGTATGAGAGGAAATTTTGTATTTAGGGACAAATTCCTCGACACACATATATCAGACAAGAAGTTAAAAAAATACTAACTCCTTTTTCTAGAAAGTTTAGAAAAGAGTGTTCTAGGGTTAAATTTATTAATAATATAGGACCACAGACATAGAAATGGATAGCGTGGGATGGTCTAATTTAAGGTCATAGTATGTGCCCATGAATGTGAACATGAAAGGAGCTAGGTGATCCATCTTTAGGTTATATTTGAAGACCCTGGCGGTGGACAGACCCATCATTGACAAGTGACATATCACTCACTTTGAAGGACTATCTTGCTCAAAGGGGTTTAGAAGATAGGGCACCTTTTTCAAAGAAAAACATTTACTCTTTTAGATATTACTTAGCAAGTTTTTTTGAAAAAACTCAATTTTTGAAAAAGTTATCCATCTTTAATGATTGTTGAAATTGAAAAGTTGATTGATCTTTAAAAAGATTTTTTTAAAAGAAATTAATCTTTGAAAAGATTGTTGATATTTAAATAGTTTGTTTGGATTAAAAAAATGTTAATCATTAAAAGATGATTTGTATTTGAAAATATTGTTAATCGTTAAATGATTGTTTGGATTCTAAAAGATTGTTAATCTCTAAAAATATTGTTTGGACTTGAAAAGATTGCTAATGTTTAAAAAGATTGTTTGATATGAACACCAAAGATGCTAGTAGTAATATAAAACTTCTCAGCAAACAAAGTAAGATTTAGGACTATGAAGTAAATGATCCTCCCCTTTTATCCCATGAGTTTAGATCTAGATTATGACCTCACTCAAACATGACCTAGATAGATGGGGTTGTCCTTATCTTCTCTATGGATAGATGGCACTTGTCTAGGGGGTAACTTGGGTTCAATGGATGGAGGTATTATACCCAATACACCTCATGACAGTGGCGACCGTAATTAGTCATGAGTATTAGGAAAGTGAGGTGTTTTCAAGGCCTTTGTATGTCCATCTAAACGTTGTATTGATACCTTTACTAACACCCTGCATCACTTCTGGGGATCCAACATGAGGTTGGCACCTATTCTATGATGTATAGATTTGTAGGAGTATATAGCACAAGTGTAGAATTTTGGTGTTTTCTTAGAAGCAATCCCATAAAGCATGAAAGAAATTCATATGCATATACAGAAATAATAATTCTAAAGAAAGACCAAATCTCATTTCCAACCTAAATCATCTATTCATCCTTTCCATATTTTCATTTTATTATTACTACTATTATTTATTTATTAAAATGAAGCAAGGAAAAGCGAACCTGAAATCCTAAAAGGGTAATTGTGTCTATAGCCCTAACACAATAGGAAAAGGAAGAAAAAAAAGAAAGTCCTCGAAAATAGCAAAAAGGAAGGAAAATTGTTCAAACTACCTAAGGGAAGTAGGACAGTGGGACTAACGGATCACCTTGAGCCAGGAGCCAGAGCCCAATAGATCAGGGTGATGTGTGATCCTATCCCAAAAAAGCAAAACAAAATAAGAAAAAGGTGAATAGAGGTAGAATTTGAAAGAAAAAACCAAAAAAATCTTGAAAATGCTTAATCTTCTTGAAAGGAAGTAAGAATTTGGTTCATGTTGTCTTGTATTCCTAATGTAGTCATCAATCTTTCACATCCTATCCAAAAAAGATTTGGTGTGCTTCCTATCCTTTTGATAGTGAAATTAGTTTGATAGTTTCATGCAAAATAAAAATAGGTGGTTGGATCCGTCACCACATTTTATATGGAAAATGAGAAAAAATATACTCAAGCACTGAAGACATGATAGAAGTCTGACTCATCATCCGAGTCGAATAAATAATAAAGTAAAAAACCCAAAGAAATTAGGTTCGACGATCTTGTTATGAATGCATACGGATTAGCACCCCGTTCTTGTTTGGTAAACCTATATTATTCTATTTTTATGCAATTATAAAGAAGGAGCAAGTTTAGGCTGATGATAAAAGGAGAAAAAGGTGATCGTATAAAACATGTTTTTATGTGCAAGATTTTTAGGTCAGACATGTCCACGTACCCCATATTGCCCTAAAAATCCTAAACCTTAGGTAGATTGAGGGTCCTAATCACCCATGACCTCTCAAGGAAGAGATCCTCCACAGGTGATTAGGACTTATGAGTAGGATTAAAGGATGATTAGAAAGTGTGGAATAATAACAAGATTCAATATTTAATGAATATAAATAGAATAACAAAGTAATTATGGTATAATAATAGAAAAATTACTATTTTAACGACCTACTAATGCTACACAAGACCGGTGGTATCAGAGGAAGGACCCTCTGATCACAAGTATTACAAAAAGTAAACAGAGAGGCATTTCCTTCCTCTAGATTCATGAGGTTTGAAAGAGGCACAAAATATGGTGGATATGGGGGTATTTGTAAGTAGATATTAGGATTCGGGGTTCTGGATAGAACTTCTTAGAAATTGCAATGGATCACCCTAATGCACCATGTCCATGGGGCGCATGGCTGGAGGTGATCCACCCCATGGCACGTGGAGGATGGCTCAGATCTGTCTGATGTCCCTATTCTTGAATAAAACACGTCTTAGCTTATCCAGTATTTCAAGAAATTTTGAAGAAAATCAAAGAAAATTACAGACAAAGATAATTTAGTATTATCCCTCATATTTATTAAGGAAAAATCAATTGAATATTGTTGAAAAAGGAATATTTTATTCAAGATGATTCAATTGGGAAATTTATGCAAAAGAGTTTGTGAAAGAAGAGAGAAAATTGCATTTTGGGTCTGAAAAGAAGGTTTATTTACATAAAGAGACAAACTAGGTAAAAGTGGTCTAAAATGGATGGATAAAATATGCATAAAAATAATGAAAAAAAGTGAGAAAAATAGTAAACTTGGAAAATATGCAACATGTGGAATGGACTCCATCACTAGCAAGAGAATTAACATTGATCATGAATTTTTGCTGACTGAGAAAAAATGAAATGTCAATAGGTGGTCTACCTAGAGTACATATCTTCATTAAGTGAACCAAGATTGAACCCCTCTGTGGAGCAATTTATTTTTTCTCATGATGTTTACAGAGTTAGAAACATTTCAGATTGTTCTTCCTCTAAAGGTTTCTAGTAAAGTTGGTTGGTGTAGGATTTGTTATTCTTGGTCTCTTTATACTATACATCCTCCAAAGACGGGAAAATAAATGTGTAACAATTGAGTTTTAATTCCATTTAGTTTCTATTCTTGTATCATAGTTTTCAATACAATGGTTCAATTTTTAGAACGTATGTATGTATCCAGTGATGAAATACAATATTCTGAATAGATTGGTGTAAGCATTGGGAATGTATGAGACTTCATCTTTTACCCAATTTTGTAAATTTTAACAATACACAATTCAAGTGTTTTTGGTTTGGTTAGCTTGATCTCTCTCTCATATCCAAATCATACAGTTTATGATGGTTTATGGGTTTGGGGTCCGAATATTTAGTATCAAATCTTAGGTTAGTTTACAAAGACCTATAGGATATAAAGTTGAGTCTTAAATGTGGAATTTTTGAGGTGATGTTGTGTTATATCAGGGAAACTTGAGCATTCAGTTACCCTATCCTGGTATCAAAATACTTAGATCAATTGATTTTAAGTCACTTTATATACTCATCCTTGAATAACTAACCACATATGCAACGGAAGGATGGACAATATAGCTGCCTTACATACATTAATGATATAATAATAATAAGAAATAAATAAGATAAGAGGGAGGCCATAGATAATAAGGATAGAATACTTATACAAACTAAATAAGATAAGAAGAACATTTGATGATAGAATATTCATATGAAATAAATAAGATAAGAGGGAGGCCATAAATACATTAAGGATAGAATACTAATACAAATAAATGAGATAAGAAGAACATTTGAAAGACTAGGATACGGTTCTTGATGTATGCCCTTTATTTGTTAAAAGAGTACAAAAAATACATCACTTGCCTAGCTTTCCAAATACTATCTTGATAATATATGAAGTGTTGTTGAAGTAGTTGTCAAGATATTGGTTGTATATGTTTGCAACCCTTGGTATAAAAGAGAAAATGATGTTATGTCCAGACTCAATTAACATGATTCTGTTATATCCTTATTATCTACTAAAATTGATTATAAAAGTTTGTTCAAATGATGTTTTTCTAAAGGATTACATGTATGTCCCAGTCTAACTAGAAAAATGTTGCATTTGAAACTAACAAGTCTTGTCAAATTTAAAATAAAATAGAATGACCAATAATAGATTTCTTGATTTTAAAACCAATTTCATCTTGTAAATATCATAATATACTTAATACCAACCATTCTTTAAAAAATCTAAACTAAATCCAAAAAGTAACAATGATGGAGAGATTTTGAAAAGGAAACAATCAAGGAATATAAAGGAAACTTGAGATATAATCTGGGACTATAAAGAATTAGAAGTGAAGTTTCAAAGGCATAGGGTCAATAGATGTAAGAAGATATCAAGAAAAAAATCCATATAAATAAAATGATTATGTATAAGTAAAAGAAAATACAACAAGTTCAAAAGATCATGATTTTATTTGATTTTAGAAATTATATCAGTAGGAAAGTTGGTCAAAAAATGTAAGATCATAAAGATACATAATAATTTATTTTAAAACACATTTAAAGGTTGTAGATAGTTAGCCTAATAGAAACTATTAAATAGAATTGAGTGAGAAGAAATAAGTGTGCATATGGGGAAAATCAACAAATACTTATATATTTGTATTGTATGGTGGAAAGAATATGTGAGGTTTAGTGAAATTTAATACATGTATGTGAAAAAGAAATTTGTAAAAAGGAACATAAAACAACTCAAACTAAATCTTCAAATAAATGGTTATTTAGTATGATGGTAATGGGTTACTATTAACCCAAGAAAGTAGCCAAAGTCTGCCACAATCTTTAAAGAGGGTGTAGCAAGTGATGTTGGTCTCTAGTATGTGGAGTTGTTAGGGGAGGCCTGGTTGTGGTCATTAGTAACCAAAGATAGTCACTAAAATTCTATCCACAATCACTAATGAGGATGTAGCAAGTGTTGTTGGTCACCAATATGTGGAAAGAAAAGTTATTTGTTGCACTTTTAAGTTTGTATAGATAAATTCAAGAAATATTTTAGAAGAGTTAGGAAAATGATGAACAAATAAATGAGTTTAATGTGTATGAAAACATCAATCCTCATAAAGGTTGATTCTCAAAGCCAAAATAATTGGCTCTTATGTGAGCAATTAGGTTTGAGAAGGGAGAATATGTATATAAGATAAATATAAAGGAAAAAAATGAATAAAATAAAGAATTAAGGACAACTAAAGAATCATAAAATACATGTTGTAAAGACTAGAACATTTAACATAGGACTAGAGATGTTAAGATATAAAAAATTAAAATAAATGATATCAAAAGGAACAAGTGGAAAGTAACAAGAAAGCTATCAAGAATCCCTAGTTAGAAAACTTAAAGATCAATATGTCAAGAAAAAGAGAGGTACTAGTGAACTTAAAGGGGGGATTTACATTCTAACTTCTTTGAGTTCTCCCTATGTAAATATTCTTAAATAAATAAAAATAAAGAGAAAACCTAGGATGAAAATAAATAGATCAAAAGTGTATATGTTAAACGAGGATGAAAAAAGGACAAGTAGAAAATTGGAAGGTGAGAACCCTTGAATTAATCTGGTTAAATAAAGGAGTGTGGGAAATAGAGGATAACAAAGATAATAAACCATGGTAACAAGATGATGCAATAAGTATACAATATCCTTAGATGTAATTAAACATATCATAAATGAAAACAAGTGGTAACCAAACTCTTGATTGACGAAACTCCTAATTCTATCCGTCTTCTTTCATTCTGTCTCTCTTTCATGAAAATTATGATGAAAATAACCCATATTTATATTAAATATTTAGACATAAAGTAAGAGCTATAAGATAGAAATGTGTTATGTAAAACAACATCAGGTTTTATGTGGACAACAATATAAAGAAAAGTACATAAGAAGACATGATATTTTAAAATGTATAGAGAGATACCATCTACATGATAACCCTCAACATGTATGTTTCTATAAAATCTTTCTTTAAGGGAATGAGTTTGTTAAACCATATCCCCTAATTGTTTTCTAATCCTTGGGTTATAAAAAACCCTAATCTCACACTTCAAATCACTTTAGGATTTTTCACAGTTGCTTATATATATATATATATATATATCAATTAAATGCAACTTGATGGAAACAAATATCATATTTGATGAGAAGTAAATGTCATTAACTAAGTGATATTAGAATAGTTGACCTTATTCAAGTGAAGGTTTGATTGAATTGATATGTGTATTCAAAGTTATTTGTAAATTCAAGTGTAAAATGGTAAATTAGGAATTCTAATTCTAAATAAGAATGAGAATGATAATAGAAGTATTCAAGATCAATAAAGAATATAAAATACACAATTGTTCTTAAACAATAGTTTGGAACACATAGAGGGTCTCAAATTGGTTTAACATTCAATTTGAGTACTTAACTAGCTTTTACCCATGCTGGCTAGCTGAGTTGGCCAACTAATGACGTTAGTCGACCCAAAAACTAATAGTGGAAGATGGCACTTAGTCACTTTTAAAGAGTATCACTTGTTGATAATAAGGGTTACTTTTTAAGGTAACCCTATTCAGTGGAATACAAGAAACTCAGGTCGATTAATGAATAGCAAGGATGATTATACACAATAGTACAAAATCGGGTGGAAAATAACAAGGCACATTATCTGGATGATGAATCTAGCTAGGTTCACTAATTCCTACAAGTCCACTAACTACTGGGACATGACTAGCGCTAAGTAGGAGTGACACGATTATCTTGATCTCTCTTGCAACCACTAGTTGATCAACTAATGGACTAGTCACCTGACTAGTTGGCGCATGAAAATTTATTTAACTATAAAAGTTAGCACGTGAGCTTGCTAAACATATGTTTACATTTTTCAAACCTATTATCTTTGGTGATATTGCAGAGATCGTGAGATCAAAGATGAAATAGAAGAAGACTCGAGAAGAACATGTGTAATCAAGATAACTCAACTTAGGGCAAGTTTATAAGTTTTCCCCTCTTTTAAGTTTGTAAGTTTTATCTTCTTCTGGTTATCCTTCTTGTTCATGGACAAAGTCGCTTCCAATAGCCTGATTGAGGTCTTTTTGCTTTCCTTCTCCACCACCTCTTCCTATAAGGGGTAACCTAAGAATGATAAAAGCATGCACACACCTTATTAGGGATGGAAATTAAGATTTTGTCCTAGGATATGACACTGATGAGATATAGTTTGCATGCATAAAGCATCATCGACATATGGTGAGTGGGTTTCCTTCTCTTTATCAATTGGCCATAAAAGTAAGAAAATGATCAAGTCAAATATTTAACTATTAAATTTGTGTCCTTGCTTAGATTGAGTTGGTTTAGTAGAATTTATTGACACAAGATTATTGCTTACAATTGATAACTTTTGGATCCATTATTTTGGTATAAGTTTCAAATAATAACTTATTATCTTGAAATCAGCATGTAGCCTAAATATTATTTAAGCTTAACTTACATTGCACGTAGAGTGAGATGATGAATTATAGACTTTATCTTTTTTCCAAGTTATGAAAATGTGTAGAAACCAGATTGATAACCTATGTGCCTTAATGGGGTTAGTTTTATACGGATTTAAATAAGTAGTTTTTGTAGTAAGCAAGAAATAGGAAATAATAGCAAGAGATGTAATATTTCAAGTTAACAAATTATAAAGATAATTAATATAGAGAGGAGGAAAATTTTATTTGTTGTATATGTGCATAATTGTATGTGATATCTGAAGAAAGTAGTTGAAAGGAATTAGTAAAGTAAATATATTGACATGAAAGTTTGATATTTTCTTATGTGAAACATTTTTTAATGATATAGATGCATGAATTGGTTCTACGATTGTGTTTTGAGTTAATTGTTTCTTAAGAATGGGGAGTAGTCCCATCAAGGTTATTGTAAATCAAGTTAAGACCATAATAGAGAATGTAGCAAAGAGAATTATTATTGTCTCACTAAATGACCACAATAATAATGAGTTTATGTGATAAAAAGGATACGAAAAATTAAATGAAGACATGCAATGAAATATTGATATTTCCCACAACAACCTAGAATGTCTTTTATGTTTTAATATTTATCTTTGTTATTGTTGTTATAATAAGTAAGTGGTAAAAGAGTTTGTATAGTGTGACAACCCACCACAAAAGGCTACATAAAGTGAGAAAATATGAATACAAAATGTTGAACCAATACTATTTAATATCATAAACCAAGAAGGCAATGAACTAAATGAATGGAGTCTCCAATGTAAACCACAAATAATATCACAAAAGAGCACATGATGTTCACTGATATGCAATTAATTTTAAAACATTTCACATAACTGAGAAAAGTAACCATTTGTTATACAAACAACATTCGTATATATGGGGAAGGTGCTTTATTCCGAAATGGAGTACCCTTACTTATAGAGCTATCCTTGAGAAGCTACCCACCAGAGATAGGATGACTCGATGGGGGCTGAATACTGAGACCCTCTGCCCGTTATGTAGTGAGGAGGAGGAGTCTCACAACCATCTTTTTCTGGAGTGCAAAGTGGCTCGTTACCTCTGGAGTCGCATATGCCTGAAGAACGGATGGGGACACTCTCCACCATTCCAAAAAGAGGAAGTTATCATGTGGACTAAGGACAGAACCCCTGCACAGTTTGCAGGCATCTGCCTCACCGGTCTATTCTACTTAATTTGGAGCGAAAGGAACAAAAGGATCCATGGGCTCCAACACATGGATGAGTTACAACTTTTGATAGTTTACGCATGGAGATTGGTCTCATTGTAAGAACCAAGACTCCCATAGCGACTAGTCTGACCTCACATATTAAGTGTTGTTGGGATTTTGTAGACTAACCCACTGAATAGGGTCAGTATGATACCTTGACACTCCTCTTAAGGAGTTCACTTCTTGTAATTACTTTTGGGGATAATATATTACCATATTCCAAAAAAAACATTCATATATATGTACAACACATGCAACATATACAGGAATACAAGTCAAAAACTGACTCGTAGATACAAATATTATAAAACATCATGCCTATATCTGAGTGCACATGAATGAATCTTGGTCACCACAAAAAGTCTAACTCCCTTGGGGTAGGTGTTGAGAACCTAAAAAGGATGTAGAACCTTGAGAGTGAATCTGATATCCCTGTAAGAGTTAGAGAATCTATAGAGTATTCTATGTATTCAAGTCTATAAAACATCTCTTAACATAAGAGACAATAGAAAGTGAATGCATCATCATGTACTAGGCACAAATTGGTAGTAAAAGCAATACACCATGAAATATTAAAATACTATATAGGTAAATTTACACTTTTTTTAGATGTATTATTATAAAACTCTTGGTAGTTGTGATGTACCGCCCAAAAAACTAGGTAGTGGCTCTAAATTCCTCCATCCCATCATATAAGATCATAGGATTATCTAGTCTCCTTGAGATCCCACCATGCCTCATTCATTGTGAATATGACAAGTGAAGGCTCACTCCATCTATGACCTACATATGCACATTAGGTGTGTTTTGGATACTCAGATCAAGACACCTATCGTATCGTAATACAATACTACTATATGATCCAAGTGTGTGGTCAAATAATATAGAGGCTTTTGAGTCTTGAGTTATCACACCATAGAGAGTTGGGACACTAGAGGTTTCTAGATTACCACTATTCTGTCAGGTTGATGCCAAGTTTGAATTTTATTAACTAAAGTAAGAAATTTAACTCAAACAATAAACTAATGATTTTGAATTTTGTATTTTAGGATCTTTAGTATGTCAAACTCATGGCGGTAAATAACTATTTCTAAATCACTCAATTCATTTACATATCAACATTGATATTTGGATAAGCACTACACATTAGCGAGAAGTCCTTCCCAATCTTATATGCATAGATGATAAAAAACCTACTCATATGGTGTTCTAAACTTATCTAAACCAATTATTTTCAGTCTACAACAATAAAACTTTGCAAGCACGGGCCTACTTCGTCTTTTTTTGTGTGGAAAAGGTAAATATGTTCCAAAGAGAAAAGTAGCACATGCTACTATTATAAACATTGAGGCCAACACCAAGAAGAGACTGGGGTATACAAAAACCCATCTCAAGCCTTATATTGTACATTAGGGAGAAAGGGAATATACAGTAACCCCCACCAGTAAGGTGTATACAGGTTGGTTACAAAAAAACCCAGTAAACCTTTGAAAGGTTAGATATACCCTTAACTAGACCTTTCTTTATAAGTGATTGATATGAGATTTGCTTAGTAATCTTTTTGATGATATCCGTCTCAGCCCTTGGAGGCCCACCATGGGCCCTGGAGTTCCTTTCCTCCCAGGTAAAATAGCAAAAGGTTGCGAGGAAGAGTCCACCAAAATCTCTGTTCCTCTTGCTCTTTAGGTTCGAGTTCATCCACAAGGTGATGTCATCCAAACTGTTGTTATGATTTGGACCCCAACAATTCTTGAGACATATAGTGGATCATATCAGCCTGGTGTAGTAGCACTCCAAGAAGAGATGTGTATGGCTTTCTTTTTCTCTCTTACACAGTAAGCACTCATCATTCACATTGATGCCCCAAGCAATGAGTCGATCTTTGGTTGGGAGCCTGCATAGGATTGCTCTATAAGCAGCTGTATTCCACTTGGGAACATGTTGAGAGCCCCAAATAATTTTTGCCCAAGAAGCATCTGCCCTTGTATCACTATTGATCCATGGTGTGGCTTGCTAATTGACGAGGCAGGACATATCATGGGCATCAACAGTATACATGTGGTTGACCTCACACCATGTTTTGCACATGTTTCTCCAAACTCTAGAAGAGTGCTGATCTGAGCTGCGTGGGATCCTGCCATAACAGGAAACCATCCACCTAGTCTAGACATTATCTCTGTCCCTGAGAAACCTATCCAATCTTTTTTGCTGTCCAATGTGAATGATATTAGCAGGCTGCTCAATATTCAGTCCACCCTTTGAATATGGCCGAGCCATTAACTCCCACATAATGCTATTCCCTTTTCCACCCCACAAGAAACTAGCAGTGATCCTCTGCATAGAGTCAACTATAGGCTTGGGAATGTCATATACCTCCCCCAGAACCTGACTAGACTCTGAAGGACAGTTCTAATAAGGACTAACTTGCCCGCAAAAGAGATCTTGCAACCACTCCAATTATCAATCTTCTCTCTCATTTTGTCAATACAATAGTTGTATTCAGTGGTCATGCCCCTCCCACCAGCTATGGGGGCACCTAAATATCCAGTAGGAAGCCTCCCATGCTTGAGTCCAATCACAATCTTGAGTCTTCCTCTTCTACTATCACAAGATTTTGAAAGGTAGATCTTTGACTTGATGGAGCTAATATAGAGACCAGTGAGTTTGCCAAACTGACCAAGCACCTTCTTGAATTCCCTCAGCCTCCTGGCATTACCAACTAAGAAGATCATGATGCCATCTATAAAGATGAGAAGAGCCTTCACCTTAACTCCTCTAATGGTGTAAGGCTTCACCTTGCCCTTATTTTCAGCATCTTTAACCATATTTGTGAGTCCCTCCATGAGAATCGAGAACAACAACGGGGATAAGAGATCCCCCTTCCAAAGCCCATTGCTCGCTTTGATTAGTCCCACCGGTCCACCATTAATAAGAACAGAGAAGGAGGGGGTATAGACACATTGTTTCAAGATGCGAACAAAAGCCTGGTTGAAGCCCATGCCATCCATAACTTCCCACAAGGAGTCCCATCTGACATAGTCATAGGCCTTTACAAGGTCTATCTTGATGCACGCCTTGGAGTTGGCTTTACTTTGATTGAACCCGATGAGGAATTTAGTAGCAAGCAGCGTACTGTCCGCCATCTTGTGCCCTTTGATGAAGGTGCTTTGTTCTTCAGATATGATCTTGGGCAACACTAGTCTGATCCTACCTACAATAAGTTTAGAGATGCACTTATATAGAACACTAAAACAAGCTATAGGTCTATAGTCAGTGATATAGTTTGCATTTTTACTTTTGGGGATGAGTTTAATGAAGGTGTGGTTCACAGATCGAACCATGCCCCCACATTCATAACCCACCTAATAGCATCATTCATGTCATGCCGAATGTGGTACCACATAAACTAAAAAAACCTCCCATTAAACCTATCTGGCCCATGGGTCTTAGACAGGTTAATAGAGAAGACGGCTGCTTTGATTTCTTCATCGGTTGTAGGTTTATTAAGCTCTTCATTCATGTTTCCATCTACTCTCATCTCAGGGATCAGGTTCCCAAAGGTACTCACATCTTTACTAGGTTGATTGTACAACCCTTGAAAGTAGCTCTCCGCACATTGAGCTAACTCCTCTCTACTTTCAACAACCTGCCCATGCTCATTAATGATCTCATGTATGGTTTCTCTCATCTCCTTTTTCTTCACCGCAGAATGGTACACCCTGGTATTATGGTCATCGTCCGCTATCCACTTCATATGACTGCATTGCCATAAATACCTTTTCCTCTACTTTTTTGAGCTTTCTAAGTCTATCTTCAGCCTTTAATTCTTCATTTATGGCATGTTCATCATCAGGCGTCATCCACACTTTACTAGTAGCCTCCTCATAGCATTGGGTGGCTTCACTGAGTAGGTTTCTAAGATTCACATTTTCTCTACTCCACTCTTTAAGAGCTCTCTTATTATTTTGCAACTTTTATAGGACTATGTATAAGGGGTTGCCTTGCACCTCGATACTCCATCTTACCTCAACCACCTCCTTAAATCCTATCCAATCGCACCAGAGATTCAAGAAGCGGAAGGGTCTTTTGACATCTTGTTTGGTATTAAACTCCATCTTCATCCATGAGTGGTCACTCATGATGTTATCTCCTGTTATGATTACTGCTTGTGGCCATTTATCCAACCATGCCTTATTTACCAAGGCTCTGTCAATAGAACTTGCAACCCTCCTGCTTGGTTTTTGCTTGTTAGACCAAGTAATGGACCCACCAATAAGGTTCCTCTCGATCAGTCCAGAAGCTTCAATCGTGTCATTGAAGGCATCCATTACTTTCTTCGGCACCTTGAGTCCTCCATGCTTTTCTTTAGATTTACTTACATTGTTGAAATCCCCTAGCACTAGCCAAGGAACCAACTATTGAGTAGTATCTTTGATCATCGCCCAAAGGTGTTCCCTGTCCTTCTCCAAGTTCTCACCATACACACCAGAGACAATGCAAGATAGACCCCCTCAGTTGCAGCATGTCACAATAATGACTTGGTCATTCATGCTTATGGGATCAACATCCCAGACATCCAGATTCCACTCAATAGCAATTCTACATCCATCTCTATGGTCAATGTTAGACATACAGTGTCATCCTACAAGAAATAAGGTACTGATCCCGTCCTTCACCTTTCTCTTTATCCTTATTTCCAAAACAAAAATAAGACTGACTCCTGTGTTGCTAATCACCTTCTTAAGCTCCCTTTATCTATCACCAAGGGAATCTCCTCGCACATTCCATGCAAGTAGAGACATTACTAATTATTGTGTGTCCTGCTCCCTTCCACAGAGCAGGCATTTTTCTTCTTTGCATTCTTTTTCTATCCTTTGGCAGAGATCCTGGTGAGTTTAGGTCTTCTGCTTCTTATAGGGCCAGTGTCAACCACCTACTCATCCACCCCTTGGTCAAGAATAGAGAAGGGATTGTTGGGGTCGCTACCCGCTTCAACCTCTGGAGAAGCAACAGTAGTAACAGCCCCACCTTCCTCCAATCCATCCGAAGTGTCGCCACCCAAAACTGGAGTACGCTCAGCCCCTGATGTACCGACACCACTAGCTAAAGCCCCATTTGTCCATTGTTGTCCCTGTGCTGGCCTGGTCCATGGTGCCGACCTGATCGTTGAGGGTGGGTGGAGTAGGGTTCCCTACAACCACCAACCTCTTACCCTTGTCTCTCCTTGGTTGAGCAGAACGAGCTCTACCTTGTGGTGGTTTAGATAACGGTCTATCTTGCACTTGACATGCTCGAAGGAAATCCGAAGCCACTATTGGAGGCATGAGGTGAATAGAATCACTCCTCTCGCTTGGACACTCTCCCGTGCAGTGCCCAAATACCAAGCGGGTATCACATCGATCAGGCATTGCTTCATAATTCACTTTGACCTCCCACTCTCCTCCATGAGGCAGTTCGACCATGATCAGTGGCGGCGGTGCCTTCTCAGCAGAAATCTCGACGCACATCCTGACACAACTGAGCATGGACCCATCTGGTCTCCTATCAATAGCTCTCAACACACCTATAGCGTGGACAATAACATTGATGGCTCTGGCAGACCAATGCTTACCTACATCTAGTAAAGACACCCAAACTAGCGTTTTTTTAAGAGCTACTCTTATTATGTTAGCTTCAGGTGTCCATCTTCTGACAAGGATGAGTTGGTCATCGAAGAACCAAGGCCCTCCCTTGAGTGCCTTTCCAATGTCCATCTCGTTGGAGAACCTCACAAGGATCAGACTGTTGACAAGGCTGAAGACCTCCAAATCGCCTCTAGGCCTCCAAGTGTGAATCATCCACCCTCTGAACTGTGGAATATTTGCATTGGTTCCTAGCACCTGAACGATGGCCGAACACCATTAGTAGTCATCCATCTCTTCCATCATTGGCTCGCTGAATTTGGTCCATGTCCTCTCAACGTTCTCCTTAAAGAACGGCTCCTTGGGATCAACAGCCACTGCGCCCCTAATCCTGCTGGGGTGCCCTTCGACCATCTTCTCCCAATAGCGAGCCACTGTGACATCCACCCCCAGAGTGCTCTAGACAGACGGCACAGCCGGCGGGTTCTTCACAGCCTGCCCTCCGGTAGGGGGTTCGCCCATCGCCACCTCCTATCCCAAGCTCGAGCGATGCGCACTAACCACTTTCATCGGCCCACCGAGGAATGTGGTGAGCCGTCCCACCACCGAGGTAGGTGGCCCCAACCACCATGGAGCCAGCAACTGGGGGGAGGAGGGGGTGGTTCCTCTCCCACGAAGGGGAGAATCGGGGGTGGGAAACCTAGAGAGAAGGCAGAGCCTCCGTCCTAGAGAGCTAGAGTTTAGGTTTTTTCCCTCCTACTTCATCTCCCTTGTTGACTTGTGTTCTTAAATAAAATATGACAAACCCTACATTTTCAAACATAATACTTATCTAACAAGCCAATTATGATGGTGAATCACAATCGACATAATTAATTCATCCACATGAAATCCAAACAAATGGTTCACATATCCATTAAAATTACTTACTCAACAATAATATCATGTCAAGCTAATCTTGGATCCTTTATGATTCATTCCTGACCTTCAAATTTTGTTCCACACAATAGAGAACGAGAACAAACTAAACATGATACTATAAGAAAAGAGTAGAAACTTTGTGGTATACACCAAGTAATAGGACCTAGGCAATTTTGAGCAACCTTTTTAGTACATTCTGCATCTAGATGCATGTAGGAGTCAAAGAAGCTTTCTCTATATCTCATCCTTTCTCTCTATCTGTCAAAAAAAAATCCAGATTTGATAGATTACTTAGAACCCATTGTTAGATCTTAAGTGGGACATTTTTCCACTTTATATCACATCTCTCAGATGTAGCTAAATCTTCTCTACACTTAATGCCCAAGATTGATGTTATTGATATGTAGGTTGATACATCAACCTACATAGTTGGTAACTTCTCAGTACTAGGTCAGGCATTGCCTATGTAGGTCAAAGCATCAACTAGGGTTGTCATGGACTGATCCTTGTATGTTGAGAGAGAAATTGGGGTCTATTCTATCGATTGAGTGTCCATTGCATCAACCACTTTGAATTTTTTATCCCAAAAAAGAGGCAAGAAAGTTCGTGCCATAAAATATAGAATTGGTGCATCACATTTTAACAATTAACTTTAAATTCCCTATAATCAAACATACAATGAATAACATTATGGATACATATTGATAAAATGGATGTGGTAGTACTTCAAAAACATTATAGATGACGCACAAGAATGAATTATCTACTTAGTAAATTGCAAATGAATATGTCCATAAAGATGATAAATTTGGAAACAAAATCATAGTAAGCTAACAAACAATAATAAGATAATTGTGTCTGCATCAACTTCCCTCTGTAGTCATAGTATCACATTGAAAAAACTTTCATTCATGATAGGAGACACAACTTTGACTGCATTCATTAAATGAGAATATAATGGATCCTAGGGGACCATACCTTACATGTATTATCCATAACTTGCCGTATGACTTTGATTACTTTCTCACAATCTTGAGTTTGGTACAAGCATACTCATTTTTCTATCTTATATTCTAAACAGTAGGATGTGTATATTGTCACATGGCACTAAATGAATTAGGGTTTCATTGAATATTTAATCTAGTTATTAATATTAAATAAAAAAACAAGTTTATAATTCATATTGGAGCAAAAATTATGAAAACCAAGTTGCTAAAATAATATTTACACATTCATAGTCAAAATTCACATATATAGGCATAAATTCCACCATTTCATCTTTAAAAATGTCATATCACAACAAGGGATCAAAATACACATTTAATTAATGGAATCTCTTCTTATAAAGAAATGAATCACTATATAAAATTTGCTTAAAATTTCCTTCATTTAAGCATACAATATGGCAAAACTAGCGAAAATACCGAATTTAGCCTTTTTAGGGAAATAGATATTTAGAGTTCATAATGTTCAAGAAGGTATAAATAAATGTCACTTTAATAATTTGAAACAAAAATAAGGGTGATTAACCTAAACTTCCCTAAATTATAGCCAAAACCCCATATATGCTATGTCTGTTAACATGTATATAGTGAGATTTCATGGTTTCATGTAGGATTTGCATATCAAAGAAAACTACACATAGTTTAAACGCTCATTTTTCGTAAATAGAATGACCTCCAATAATAAAGTACAAAACCATAGATTTAAGCTTCATCAAACAGCCCGAAAACATCTACTCTTGCTAGGTCTAGATTCAAGCTAGGCCAACGAAGCTGAGAAGAAAAGTTTTAGGAGAAAAGAACCTATACCCATAATAGGTAGACATGAAATTTATCCAACCAGGTGAATGAGAGTGTAAAAGACAAGAAAATATGAGAACAAATTAATTAACTTACATATATTTGAAGTTCTTCTTTGGACAACTACCTTTTTATGAAGTTTGGGGGTTTCTGCAATGTTGATTTGCTTGCTATCTTGAAGTGGCTGCATGTCATTTTTGGCCTTGACCGGATCCTGGCTGCACTTAGATTGAAGATTCTGATTTGGTTTTGTATGCTAATGCTCTTAATTGCTATCTCCTTATTGGTGGAAGTCTGAAGTTGCTTAAGCCAGAACTCTGGGTTGTTTTGGATGGTTCATTTTCCTTTCTGGGTTGTGGCAGTTTCTCCTTTGTCTCTTTGTTGGTCTGCTGGTTGCCTGCTCCTTTCTGATCCTTTTGATGGAAGTCTGAAGATCTGGCTTAACCTTTAGTTTCATTCTGGCATGGCCTGCTGTGTCTTGATTTTGGGAATTTTTGGTTTCTGTGTTTATGGCTCTCGTTGAAGATATCTTATGCTGCCTACTATTTTTCTGGTTTGGCATGTTTTGTTAGTTAGATTCTGATGTATAGATAGATACTTCCTCACCTTTGGATACTGAATGTATAGATTCTTTTCCTCTCAGTTGGTTATTCTAAAAACCAACAAGTTTTGTACTCCAAGAACACCAAAAATTATAAAAAGCAACATGAGTTTTTGACCAACAAAAAAAAAGACTTACATATATTTGTTCTAAACAAGGTTGGGAAGATGATTCTAGGATTTGATCCTCCAGAACACAAGCTAGATCACCCACATGCATCATCATGCAATAGATCAAGCTCTAGGATTGCCTTCCTATAGTTCTATCAATGTTTGATGGTTAAAAACAATCTAAATAAGCCCTTAATGTGAAGAGATAGCACATTTATAGGATTAAATTGAGGAAAATATCATTTTATCATAAGCATCTCATTTCTAGATCCCACATCAGTAGATGCATCCAAAAGTGCGGTCTAAAAACCTACTTTGGATTCTCAAAAGCACTTCATTCTCATGTATACATGCACCAAACATCTCATGGATATAAGAAATCACATCAGCTCTCATGAGAATGAAGTGCTTTTGAGAAGCTCTCAAGCAACACATAATGAGAGACCATCCTAGCCTGATGCAACCACTTTGCCTTGAACCCTGGCACATATTAAGCAGCCTACATAGTTTGATGCAATCCCATGCTTCAGGAACCCAGTCCAAAGGGGCCTTCCAAAGGCTCAAGTGTATCACACAGATTGATCTACTTTCATGAATGCATCTATTAGACAATGAAAGTACATGGATGCAGAACTCTACAACTTTGAAATGGTTACATCATAATAACCTAAGAATATATTTTCCCATTGTTTAATATATGTACACAAAGTACTAAGGAATGCTTTTTATTATTTACTAACTCCAAATAGATCTATTATAAATCCAAATAAATGGCATAAATCATGAAATCAAGGCTAAGAAAGATCTATTAATGAAAATATAGGTTCATGGTCATACATATAGACTCATTTAAGGAATAGATCTAAGCTGCAAATTTTAATATATGTTAAAAGGTAATACAATTTAAACAACATGGTATTTGTGCCGAGGTATGTACCATAATGCATGGGATGGTTTACCCATTGATAAAGTCTAGAAGAGGTATCTATAGCGTACTAGAAGGGCGTGAATGGTTAAGCCTAGTGAGGATGACCTCTTCAAGTACAACATGGGTATCCAAGGTAATTCAAAGATTCCAACAATATCCAATGGTGCCCAACATTAAACATAGAATTAGGTGGTATGGAGTTTCAATAGAATGATAATGAGGTACCCAACATTAACAGGAGATTGTAGTGGCACCTAGATTCATTTAGTAATGTGATAGGATCATTGTATCATACTCTCAATGTCACATAAGTGTTGTCTCATTTTGGATCATTGTGTTGGGGAAGTATTCAAGAGGCCATTGAGACAATTGTCCCTACATAATACTAAAGCTAAGGGACTAAAGTTTTTAAGCCATAATTTATAGCCTTCGATGCTAGGTGAGGCAAACCACATTGCAATATGGGGAGCTAGTTTAGTAGTCTTAAGATACCTGGTCCAACCAAGGACTTGTATGGTGAGTCCTCATTCCATCTAAGAGGTTTTCACTTAGATGGTATGATCTAAGTTGGTTAATGCTATGTATAAAACTATATATGTATGTGATATCAGAATAATGTAGAATTAGAACATCAAGATATGATGTTTGTATAAGATAAGTTATTGGTAGATAATGTTGAGTGAGTTTAATGAAGTGAGGAATTAAATTTGTATCAAACTATTTGGTATGAAAATATAGCCACTTGCCATTACTTGTTCATGGATCCAACCAATACATTTGTACTCCTTTAAATATATCATTATTTCCAGTTTACAATTATTCTAATGTTAGTGCACTTTATTTTCTAAAAGTCAATCATTAATCTAAAAGAAACCAAAGTGTATAGATAGAGTGGTTGTTTTCATATAACAAAGATTCACACATACTGGGCTAGTAGCTCACCACTCTACTGATCAAAATTTTAGGTCACCTTTTTATTGATAATGTTAGCAACATTTTGGATGAGTTTTTCCTCTGAAGGTTTCAAATGAAGTTTTTTTTTGCATAATATTGTTATTCTATGTCCCTATATACTCTACATCCCTCGTGGTTGGAAAATAAAATGGTAAGATTTATTTTTTTACCATATATGAATTATTTTCTTGTATCATAGTTTGTAATTTAAGGCTTCTTGTGTCTAAATATGTATATATATATCCAGTGATAACATAAAGTAAGTTCTTATCATTTGAACAAGTGTGTAGAATGTATGCAACTTAAAATTTTACCAAAATTGCAATGGAAATATTTAAAATTAAGACATACTTGGGTTGGTTAGCTTGATCTCACCCTAAGATCCTAGTCTCATGGTCAAAGCATAGATTATGGGATCAGGGTTTATCACTAATATGTGTCCCAAATGTAACACACTTGCATACTACATGAGGGATGGAGCCAAAAGTTTAGTTGATAATGAGGGATATGCAATGAGATCTAGTTATTGAGACACCAATATTTGTCTTAGTAGTGTTAGTGGAGGTTTTTGATCTTGTATTTTTTGATTTTTTGGACATTGTATCCTAGTGAACCTCTTCCCACTTGAGATGCATGGATTCAAGGTAATTATGGGGATGGATTTATCAAATAAATATATTATGAATATGGATTGTTGGTTAATGGAGGCAAAGTTCTTTGATGTTGATCTTGTTAGCACGTATGCCCAGAGATCCAATCATATGATGATTGTAATGGCATAACTTGTAAATTATTTGATTAATAATAAAGGCAATCTTTCAATTTATTATGTTTTATTCAGTTTTGAGATAACATAATAAATGTATAAAGAATTATATTACTCAATGACATATGTCTCAGCTTGAGGACTTGAACAATGATATCATACAAATGTCAAGAGTATATACATTCTTGTTGTGCCCCTAGTTGGATGTTATTGTTGAATTAAGATAGATAGCAATAACACATAATACTAGAGTGTGTGTTGGTTGATGACAATATCTCATCAGTCATGAAATGTGATATCAAACCAAACACATAGATACTTATTAGAGAACAAAGTATCATACAGACCCACCATAAGAGTGATACATGGAAACTATAATTGGTGGTTAGAATCATCTCTTATAGCGATGGTGGTGATTGTGGTTCTTAGACCTGAAGTCACTACACTCATCGAGAATAAGGGTTACCATAAAGGTGATGCTCGGGTGCAATATAACACATGGGAATGATTATGAATGATGTATATGGGTTTTGTCCCTCCTATAGGAGTATGATATCATGCCCACTTGATAAATGAGACTGAGAAATACATGTCCATGCTCATGTGAGTCAATATGTGATATTGAGCTGACATATATCTCAGACAATCTGATATGGTTCAAGGAACATAGACTGAATATTGAAGAGGATGACTATTCCATGCCTCGAGTTCAGTCTGGATATCAGTGATAAAGGAACTATACAAACACTATAACACCAGTCACAAATTGTAGGTTGAAGTTGTTCTCCAACTTTCCATTTAATTAGGTAGCAATGATGAGTTGCTAGATACCGCTCTTTGCTTGTGATGTCATAAACTGGTTATGGACATTCACTACCAATGTAAATTGGAACATATAGAGTCACAAACATAGGATACACCTAGAATAGGATTTTGTTCATGAATGGTATTTAAGTTGATTACTGAAGTGTTTAGGCATTCAATTTAAGCAACAAATTGACTGACTTGACTCTGAACATACTGTTTCAAGTGTTGAACTGACCGGTTGGAGTATCAGGTTGATTAGAAATTACATTGGATGAATTCTAGATGAGCCAGGGCACAAACTGCCAGTTCACTGAGTGAACCAATCAACTCAAGCTCGTAAAATGACCATCTCATGGGATGAGATGCCCGATTCATGGAGCAATTCGATTGCATCAAGGATTAGTGCTGACGTCGTGTTGTGAATTAATTGGGTTAGAATTTTCAATACAATTGTAATTGGGAAACATGAAAAATTGATCGGTTCAAGGGTTTATCCGATCAGATCACATGCGAATCAATCATTTCATCATTCACATGTTGTGAAAATTCATGAAATTCTGATCCCTTCCACTTCCACACAGACTGGGAACCCTGCCCTAACCCTCCTATACATAGAGGGGTACTGGGGGATTCCTAGAGACACAACTCACTTGCTTCTGACAATTGTTGTCTTCTTTAGTTGTGGTAACAGAGAGAACCAGAGCAAATCCTATCTGATAAAGGGAGGAATAGCAAGGGAGAACAATTGTGGGAGAGCAAGTTGGTGCTAGTACACCAACATGGAGGGACAAATCCTTCCTATATGTTCTTCTAGAATGACATGAGGTGGTCTATATGGACTACTCTAGAGGAGAGGAGCTTTTTTTTCTAGGAGGACAACATTAGGTTGTTGTCCGTGATGATCAACCAGGAGCTACTACAGACGTTGTTCAAGTGCAAATTGAAGAAAGGCGCGCAAGACGATGAGGAGATTATCATTGGATTTTCTCTTGGACCAGTTATATCTTCGAAACCATCCTTTCCATTATATAGTTGTTTACACGATCTACTATAATAAGGGGAATATGGTAGTAAAACTTTTATTTCTGCTACCTATTATGTAGTCATATTTCCTTACAAATCCCATTTGAGCTTTCCATGGGATAGGAAGACTCACCCTCCCTATCTTATCTTCATTGTGGTAAAATATACAATGATATGGAAATGTCATATGACTTAGAACCTATATGTTATTTTTGAGGAACTTTTAGGTGTTTTACCAACAAAAGAGATTGATTTCAAAACTAATATGGAACCAAATAGAAAGCTTGTAGTAAAATATCCATACAACATGTCTTGAAGAAGCAACTTTAGGGTATGCTGTATAAGGGTTTAAACTAGATGAGAACTTCATCTCAGGATTATCTATTTTTTTGTAAATAAAAAAGAAAATGGATGTGATTGTGCATGAACTATATGAAGTCACAATAAAACAACAAGTGTATGTTGTCAAGGATTGATAACAAATTTGATCACTTCAGAGGTGTCACTATGTTTTAAGAGAGATCTCATTCATTTGATGAATATAAACTTGTAAGGTGAGCCAAGATAGCATTCAAGATGTGGTATGGGCACTATGATTATGTAGTTATGTTATTTGGGATGAATGCAATTAAAACTTTTGTGGACTTTTATGAATAAGGTCTTTAAACACTTTTTAGAAAAGGTCTTCATTGTTTCATAAATGTGTCATGATTTATTCGATTTATATAGAGAGTCCTAGGCTGCATCTCAGATTGACTCTACCCAAATTGAGACAATACTTTTTGTACATAAAATTCAACAATTGTAGATTTTGGGTATCTAAGGTGGTATTTTCGGGCCACACAATTTTAGGTAGTGTATTTGGTAGAGACAATCATTCTGTGGAAGCATCTAAAGTATCTACTGAAGTGTGTTATGTATTTTCTCTTGGAGTTTACTGTTTACATTATATATAGGGATAAAGTTCTCTAGTGACAAAAGGAATAGATCGACCAAGAAGGAGGCATTATTTATATGGTATGAGTAGTCTTAGAGTAGTGTACAAGTTCCATTGAATAATCTCACTTTTTTCCTTTTATAACACAACTAGATGTCATGTATTTTTCTATGATGCCTTGAGAAGAGGAGTAGATTGTGTTACAATGATTGAAAAGAAGGTAGTTTCTTATTCATATGGCAGCCCAATAAGCACGAGGAGAATGAGTAAATACATGATTGTGAGTTAGACAATGTTGTTTTATCCATGAAGGAAAGGCTGCACTATATGTAGGGAGATAAGTGTAACATTTTTATATCATAAAACCTGAAAGTTATCATTACAAGAAGGAATAGAATATGAGATAAAGATGTTTCTGTGAGTTCATTAAGGTCTATTATTTTACTATAGATTATAATCCATGAAGTGTGAATGTTCATTTTATTCCTAAAGCTAAAATACTTCCTTTCCTTTTTAGATGCAACACAATTGTAGTCCTTATCCTTCATTATGAGGGAATTGTTGTTGTCTCTCATGAATATGCACATCCATGTGAGTGTATATCAATTGGCCATATGGATTGCTTGCTTATAGATCAATGTAGTTTTAAGATAGCATATCCAAGATTTATAGAGGAGAAATAGAAGATATCAAGGGTAGGCATAATTTTGCTAGAATAGATGAATATAATGGTGAGTTCCAATATGGTAATTTGAGTTGGATAATTTGGTTAGTTTGATCAATTCAGTTAATTTAATTCATGTTATTCAGTTTAAATTTTTATTTGTCAATTGAAAATATTTTCTATCTAACTATACAAATATCCATATTTTAATAAGACAAACTCATCCTACACATGCACATAACAACACAGTTGAACTTTGTTTTCATTTAATTTTTCCACTTATATATTAACCAAGTTTTCATGAACTTTATAGTGTTTATATTCATATGCATATACAATAATTGATAATAATTGTATGAATGCTTCGATCAATATTATTATAAAAGTGTTGTTTAGTTAACCAAACAAATCAATCATGTTATCATTAACCAATTAGCAATAATGAAACTATATGATTATTATTTGGTTAAGTTAATAGCTAAAATCTAGAATCACAAATTCACCAATTCATTGGACCGTATCACCATTAATAAAAAAAGTAACAAATTGCTCAACCCTAGATGATACAAGCCATTCTGAGATAGCTAACAAAAGGGAAGTGAAATGTCATTTTGTATATTATAATGCAATTTGTTTATGTGGTAGATTACGTATACATGAGTAGGATAAGGAATGCATTATGTTCTTGAGGAAGACCATTCTTCCTTATATACCATGGATCCAAGATGAACCAAGTGGTAAAAGATTTGAAGAAACTTCATTGGTGGTTAAGGATAAAGAGAGACATCGTTCAACATGTTTCCAGATTTGGCATTTTCAAGTGGGTAAAGGAGAAATATGAAAAATAAACATAATTATAATAGACTTTACCTATAAATGAGTATAAATGGGAATACATATTTATGAATTATGTAGTTGGATTTCTAAGGATAATCAAGCGATATGATTTCATTTGGTTAGTGATTGATGAACTAACAAAGATAACATAATGTATAGTAGTAAAGATTACCTTTTCCTTAGACATATTGACACAACTATATGTAGATGAGATATTATCTCTACATGGGATTAATGTTCATATAATTTCTAATAGAGATTGTATTTAAGTTGCAGACTCTAATAAAAGTTACAAGAGGCATGGGTACATCGTTGGACTTTATCATAACTTTTCCTTTGTAGACATATCATCTAGTCTAATTGGATAGCTCAGATAGTTGTATTGTGATATGATCATATGTTGTATATTTTCTAGGTAGATGGGACTTGATCTTGATTATGTTTTAATATAATAAAATCTACTAGTTAGTAGTTTATGTAGGGAACCAATTGTGGCTTTACATTGTAGGCATGACAAATCTCATTTGTGTTGGTACGAGAAATTGAGAAGTAGGTTTTTGAGATTGTTCAATTGACTATAGATAAGATTAATATCATAAGGTAACAATCGAAGGTAGAAGAAATTACATAGAAGTATTATTTGTAAGAGTATGATTAATTGGAGTTCAAGGTAGGAAACTTAGTCTATCTAAAATTCTTTTGCTGGAAATGTTTTTTGATTTTGAGAAGAGAAGTAAGTTCACTCTAGCGATATGGGACCTTACCGTGTGATATAGATTGTTTAGAAGGTGGACCTTACCATGTGATATAGATTGTTTAGAAGGTGGAGTACCGTCTACAGTGTCCTCCTAACATAGAGGTTTTTTTTGAAGGAAAGCTGATTTCATTAACTAACTAAATCTACCACTGCACAGTTCATTACCGACATAGGGATAGAAGAGCTATCGCTAAAATAGAAATTAATGGAGATCTCTAGCCTAGCTAAGTGATGAGCTAGTGAATTAGCCTGCCTCTTACATGAATAGAAAGAAATACTAGGGAAAAAAGAAATTAGTTGGTAAATGTCATCTAGGATGGTACCCAAAAGGTCCTTCCTCCGAGATTTGGCGTTGATAAGGTTGATCACCTTCTCCACATCAGACTCTACTATAAGGTTGATGATGGTCATCTGTCTTGATTGTTGGAGTCCCTCACACACTTCCCATGCTTCAGCGCACTACACATCAAGTAGTGTTGGTCGCTTCTACCGTGCAACCCTCATGACTTTACCCTCATGGTTTCTCCATGCCATGCCAGCGTCGTCCCACTCCTGGACTCCTACTGCGGCATCGTAGTTCAATTTGATTGTCTTCTGGTGAGGTGGCTGCCATCTCACCACCGTTGTTGTCCTTGGATGTAGAGACCTGCTACTGTTGGCTTCATGGTGGCCTCGAATCAACTCCAGTAGTGGTCGATGCACAAGAGCTGGTGATCGCAGCTTGTTACCGAATATAATATCATTCCTTCTCATCCAAATCACCCAGAGCACTGTAATGGTTTCTTGATCCACCTCCTCCTTGCCAGTCCATGCGAGCTCCAGCAGGGCTGCGTCAATCCGCCAGTGCGCCACCTTCCTGACTCGAGCTTGCAGCTCACGGGTGCAGTCACGCCAGAGGTCCCAAGCTTGAGGACACCTGGATAACATATGGATAACATCCTCTTTCTCATTCAAACAGATACTGCAAGTCCCATTGGGGTGGCAATGGCGGTCATAGAGGCGTCCCAGCATAGCAATCACCCCCTTTTTGCAGCTCCATAAGAAATGTACCGCCTTCGGGATGAGCCCCCACTTCCAAATAAACCTCCAAAGTCTGTCACCTTCATTGCTGGGCATGTTACCAGTGCTAATCGTCATCCATGAAGCCATCTAGTACATAGACCACACCATGTAGTCCCCACTCTACTCTAATTCTAAAAGACCAGGTCCTCCTTCCTTGTCATGCCCAAAGGGATTGCCAACACTTTTTGAGCTATCTCCTCCGTGAACAGGCTCCTCACACACTTGATGTCCCTGCACCTTCTCTCAGTATCAACAAGCTAATGAACAAATTGGATCATTAGGCTAGAGACCCCAATAGTGGTTTCTAGACTACCTTGTGTATTTGGAATCCAATAGTCCGCCCAAATGTCAATGCTTGCCCCATCCACCATTCTCCACTGATTTCCTTCAAGGATAATACTCTTTGAGTTCCAAATACTGCACCAAGTGAAGCTTGGGTTGTGTCCTCTCATTGCTTTCAATACTGTCTGACAGAAAATATCTGGCTTTGAGTACCCGGTACACCAGTGTATCTCATCTGTGGAATAGCCGCCAAACTTGTTTTGCTAGCAGAGCTTGGTTAAATATATGGGTGTTGCAAAACCCCATGCCTCCTTGATTTTTTGGTTTGCATAGATCCACCCAGCTGACCCATGTAATTTTCCTCTTCGTTCCTTGTGCTCCACACCAAAATCTTAAAATAGTTCTTTTAATTGCATCCAGTAAGGAAGACAATAATTGGAAGATACTCATTATGTACAAGGGAATAGCTTGGACCACTGCTTTGATGAGAACCTCCTTTCCCACTTTAGATAGTAATTTTTCCTTCCACCCTTGAATCTCTTTCCATATGTGATCATGTACATAAGCAAAGACTTGTTTCTTGGATCTACCCATTGCCATGGGAAGACCCAAATACTTGCTATGTCTGTCCACCTCCTTAACCTATAAAAGATTCAACAGCTCCTCCTTTCTTTCCCTGTTGACCCCTTTGCTAAAGGCCACTTCAGTCTTGGATAAGTTAATCTTCTATCTGGATGCTCGTTCATATTGGCTGATGATAGCAACTAATTTCAGGCATTCATCTTTGGTTGCCCTTACAAAAAGGATCGAGTCATGTGCAAAGAAAAGGTGAGAAATGAGGGGCCATGACGGCTTGCCCATACTCCATGAATATGATTTTGTTGAGTTGCTAGAAGTAGGGAAGTGGAAAAAGCTTCAGCACATAATATAATAAGATAAGGGGATAGAGGGTCTCCCTGTCACAATCCTCTGGATGGTTGAGTCTTCCTGGTACGTTCTCCGTTGATGGCAAAAGAATGTGTTATGGTTGACATGCAGTCCATGATTTTCCTTCTCCATCTTTTTTTTTGATAAAGGACGGGAAACCCTATGATGGGGGTTCCCCGAATACTATTAGTTTGCTAAAACAAGGTTTACAAGGTTCAAACTACATGAAGGAAAAGGTTGCAATAAAAGAAACCTATCTACTTGTCCTCGACGGACATTGTTGGCAACTATATGTGCTGCCCTATTACCTATACGATTAATGTAGCTAAAACTACAAAAAGAAAACAAACGTTTCAACGAGAGAATGTCTTCCATGATAGTGCCAAGATAGTCCCTCTGCAACATTGTGGTATTGCACGCTTGGACAATCATCATGGAGTCGGATTCCACTTCCACCTGAGTAACACCTTCTTTATTTGCCCATACCAGCACCGCCCGCACAACCAAAGCCTCGGTCATGGCTACCTCCTTTCCTGTAGTAACCTTCTCCCCTGCCATCCCCACAAGTTTCCCCGCTGCGTCTGTCATCACTACGCCTATGCTCGAGACTCCATCTTCCCTGCATGACCCATCCACATTTAACTTCATGTGGCCTGCAGTAGGCGCACACCACCCCGATTTCTCCTTGTTGTGTCCATCTCGTGCCCCATGCATGGGATGGCTTGATTGATCGTCAACTTCCCTTACCGTCGGCAACGCACAGTGGTAGAGGAAGCTGCTGTTTTCATCTCCATTATTAAATACACGGGTGCATCTCCCTCTCCACACCGCCCACATGGCGGCCACAATTGACGTAGCTTCACATCTCGTCAGCCTCGCCAGCGCTTCCTTCATGGTTGCAGCCACCTCCCCATCTTTGACTTCTTCGACCCAGTTCTGTACCTCCATAGGTAGGAGTTCCCACACCTCTGTGGCATTTGGACACCGAAAAAGCATGTGAGATATTGTCTCCTTTTCCGCCATGCATAGCATGCATGTACCGTTCGGTATGCAGTGTCTATCAAAAAGCCTTCCCCTGGTGGCCAAACCTCCCGTACAGATCCTCCATAGGAAGTGGGCTGTCTTTGGGCTCCATCCGGCATGCCAAATCTTTTTCCACAAGTCGTCACCTTGTGTCGCTTTATATCGTCTGGCTTCTGCTTTCCCCATCAAACCCAACCAATAAGCTGAACGGACTGTGAATTCCCCATTTTTTGAGGGCCACCACATCAACGAATCAGTGGGTCTTCGGGTGCTAAGCTGGATAGCACAAATATTCCTAGCATAGTTCCCTGGGAAGCAATCTCTCACTCTTATCATCTCCCATCTGGTGCCATCATCTGTCATGAGGTCTCTGACTCAGCTGTATTCGGTGTTCCTTTCATTTTTGAGACGTGCAAGTTTATCCTCCTCCATGGGTAGCCAGTAATCCTCCCAAATATTAATGTCAGCCCCATTCCCCACTCTCCACTGTGTTCCTTCTGTCAGCAGCGCTTTGCCCCCCACAGGCTCCTCCACGTATAGCTTGGATCATGTCCCCGTCTTGCCTCCCATATTCATGTCCTGGGCAAGTATCTGGCTTTGAGAACTTTAGTCACCAACGCCTCCGGGTGGTTTTCTATCCACCATAATTGTCGTGCTAAGAGGGCTTTATTGAACATGTGGAAATCTCTAAATCCCATCCCTCCTTGTCGTTTTGGCCTGCACAAATTATTCCAACTCACCCACGACAGTTTCCTCTCCTTATCCTTTGCGCCCCACCAGAATATAGCTATGATTCTTTGGATCTCATCAATGGTACCCACTGGTAACTGGAAAATTCTCATTATATATGTTGGAATAGCCTGTGCCACTGCTTTAATAAGCACCTCCCTCCCTGGTTTAGATAGTAGTTTTTCCGAACACCCTTGAAATTTCCTCCATATCCTATCTTTTATAAAGTTGAACACATATTTTTTGGATCTCCCTATGGCTGTCGGTAAACCAAGATATTTGGCATGGCGATCCACCTCCCTTACTCCCAACGTGTTCTTCAAACACCACCGCTTTCCTCTCTGTACTCCCTTGCTGAAAACCACCTCTGTCTTCAAGAAATTGATCTTTTGTCCGGATGCCTGTTCATATTGACTGATTATTTCAGCTAACTTTAGGCACTCTGCAGTGGTAGCTCTAGCAAAAATAAGATTGTCATATGCGAAAAAAAGATGTGAGATGTGGGGTGCTCCCCTACACGGTTGAATTCCGTGCAAGAGATTGTCTTGTGCAGCAGAAATAAGCAAAGTAGAAAAAGCTTCCGCGCATAAGAGAAAAAGATAAGGGGAAAGAGGGTCTCCCTGGCGAAGTCCTCATGCTGGGGCTGTGGTTTGGGTTCGGTCTCCATTGATGGCGAAAGCGTGTTGGATAGTAGTAATGCAATCTCTAATTTTGTTTATCCACTCCGTGCCAAAACCCATCCTTTCCATCACAAAGATCCAAAAATCCCACTCCACCTTGTCATAAGCCTTTGACATATCTAGTTTCACTGCAAGGCTGTCCTTCTTCCTTCCTTTATCCCTCTTCATAGCATGAAAAATCTCATAAGCAATCAGTGCATTATCCATAATCAACCTTCCCGGGACAAAGGCACTTTGGTTTTCTGATATCACACTATTCGTGAGTGGCTTCAACCTGTTAGTCATCACTTTGGAGGCAATCTTATAAATCATATTGCACAGGCTGATAGGTCGAAACTCCCCAACCGACTTTGGCTTCTCTACTTTTGGTATGAGTACCACTAATGTGTCATTTATAGATCTTATGCTATGCTCTCCTTTCCACCAGCCTTTGATATAATTTGCCACATCCTGTCCGACAGTGTCCTAATATTTTTGGTAGAACAACGCCTTCATCCCATATGGCCCAGGCGCTTTGTTTGGGTGCATATGTTTTATAGCTGTCCGGATTTCCTCATCCGTAATATCACTGTCCAAATTCCTCCTTTGTTCCCCTGTCACCACCTCCCTAATGCCTTTTGTTGCCTGCTCAAAACCCGATGTGTTGCTAGATTGGAAAAGGTTTGAGAAGTGACTCAGAAAGATTTGCATGATCTCGTTCTCCTGTGTTCTAAGGATGCCGTTATCATCTTCTATACCATCAATCCAGTTTCTTCGTCTTCTGTTGGAAGCCTTTTGGTAGAAATATACCATGTTCCGGTCTCCCTCTCTTAACTCTTTCACACGTGCCCGGGCAGCCCAGTATTCCTCATTCTTTTGCAACCAATATTGTAGCTCTTTGGATGTTTCTTCCACCATGTTAAGATTAGCATGATCCGGGGGGAGACCCTGAAGTCTTTTCAGCTCATGTTCAAGCTCTTTAACCTTTCTACTCCTCTCGCCAAATTTTTCCGTCGCCCACTCTCTCAACATATTTTTACATCTCATAAGTTTATTGCTAAGAACACCCCCTTCTTCGCTTTCCCACGCCTCTTTAATAATTTTCCCACATTCCTCCTCGCCTGCCCACATTGGTTCAAAAGCAAAATAGCTCCTTCTCTTCTTCTTTCCACTGGTCCTATTATCTGCCTTTAGCATGATGGGTGCGTGATCTGACTCGTAGATAGGAAGATGGAACACTTTGCAATTTTTGAAAAGATTTCTCCATTCAAGTTCAGGTAGGAATCTATCGAGTCTCTCCATAACCAGCGTTCTTTCGATCACACCCCTTTTCTAGGTGAAAATATTTCCTTCAAAACCCACATCAATCAGCCTGCAATCATCTATGACATCCCGGAAATTCTGCATGAATTTTTCATCCTTTGGCGGTCCCCCTTGCTTTTCAGTGTTAGACACGATCTCATTGAAGTCTCCAAAGAAAATGACAGGTTCCTCTGCCTCATCCTTCAGTTTCCTCATCAACTCCCAAGTCTTCACTTTTCTTGTCTGGTCCACCCATCCGTAAACCCCAATCGCTCTCCATTTCTTTCCATTGTCTTCTTTTATCAAACCTACCACATGTCTTTTAGAGTAATTGAGTATTTCCACATAACTCTCTTTCCACCAGAAACTGATGCCGCCAAACCTTCCCCTACTCGAGATACATAGCCCGTTAGTAAAGCCACAACTTCTTTTGACCTCCTCCAACTTTGTTTCAGCAATCATAGTTTCCGCCACGAAAACTATGTTTGGGGGCTCTCTCCAAACCCATGCCCGGAGAGCTTTACACGTGTCAGGGTCGCCCAACCCCTGACAGTTCCAGCTAAAGATTTTCATTGTCCTTCGCGGGATTGGTCACCGCCAATCATCGCTACTTGAGTTGTGACGACCCCATCTCTTCCTATTGTGTTCGCACCATCTCTTTTAGACCTTTTTTCCCCTGGTTCTTGTACATGATGTTCATCAACATCCATGTCGCAGAAGTCCACACCTCTATTTATTTTGCCAGTTGTTTGGTCCCACACAACTTCATCCTCAGGAATGCCTAAGCGTGCCCCCTGCTCATCTTATAGACCCATGGATGGTGTTTCTTCTTCCCTCGGCTTTGTTTGTGCCCTTATTTTAGCTTTGACCCTATTTCCTTTTTCCGCTGTGCCCAGGTAATAGCTCTCCTCTCACAATTTTTTTTCCACATTTACCTCTATTTTCTGGTGGCTACTTCCCTGTTCTTCCATGACGCAGGCGATATGGCCCTCTTTTGGGATTCCTTTCTTCTTGCTATTGTTTTGCTCACTGTGCTTTTCCTGTACCCCATTTCCGGCATGTCCTCGACGTTGGGTCTCCTGCTGCACTTTGTATACCTTTGTCCATGACTTGCTCGTAGGCCATTGGTGACGGTCTTCCGATCCCTCCTCGACAACCGCTTCTGGTGCTTGCTCGTCTACACGATGGTGCCCTCAGATTGTCTGCAACTCTACTATTGAATACTTCATGGTCCTCCTCTCCCCCAGTTCCTTCTCGCCCTGGGTATCTTGCTCCCCTTGCACCACCTTCCCCGACCCTTTCCCCTCCTTTACCCCTCTCTTTCCGTCATCCCCTTCAGCACCCCATTCAGCTGTGTCCCTGCGGCCCCTCGCCCCCATGCTGTCGAGGCCCTCTCGCGCCTCCTCTGTAGATTCGTCCATGCTATTTCCCTGACCCTCGTTCCCCTCCCCAGCTCGTTCCCCCTCCACAAATGATCCATTTCCCACCGTGCTGCCACTTTCTTCCTCACCTCCCTTCTTCTGCGACGCTCCCCCTCCGTCTTGATGTTGATAGATTAGTTTCCTCCTCGCTGCCCCTAACCCTCCTTCCTTCTTATCCGCCGCCCACTGTTGCTTCCATGGAGACACCCGCATCCAATTCCCCCATCTCTTCTGGTGATCCCCCCCCCCCCGTCGTCTACGATCACACAGTCACGGTCAACATGACCTAGCCTGCCGCAAGAGAAGCAGAAACTTGCAAGTCTTTCATACTTCACTTCTACGTCCACCGTAGCGCCCCCTTCACCCGGATTTTCTGAATGCATTTTAAGGGTTTGGAGACGTCCAGAATAACTCGGACTCAGATGGACGAGTCCCATCCAAGTTCGTTGGTGTATGTTCCGACCACCTCCTCGATCCTACCTGCAATCTCGCAGATAGTTGCTTCCGTTCTGTACCCCAGAGGAATGCCGTAGAGGCGAACCCAGAAAGGACATTTGCTGATGACAATGTTTCCCGGTTGCTCCTCTTTACAGACCTCCTTAAAAAGCAGTAGCCTTCCATCAAAGTTCCATGGAGCTCTGTCTATTACTCTCTTCTTATCCCTCCATTGGGCGAATTGGATGATGAAAACTTCACCCTCGAGTTGCTTGAAATCGGCCTTCTTCTTCAGACTCCAAGCTTGGGACAATGTTCTCTCCAACGCTCTAAAATTATAGGTCCGGTTTGTGAGTAGTCGTCCGACCAGCGCGAGTTCTGTATGATCATCTGTTTCATCGCCGCTTCCTACCAGTTGAACGTCGATGGGTTCTTCTTCTTCTTCTTCAGATAGTTTTAGCCCTGCATATCTTTCCACTAGATCCGCTGCCATCTTGAGACCAGAACCCCAAGCACGACTGCGCACTTGAACCTACAAGAGAGATAACCCTAGGTAAGGGTGGAGAGTCATCCACTTCCTCGTGTTCTAATCGCTAGAGCGACAAGAGACGGGGGGAACGAGCTTATTTTCCTTCTCCATCTCTCTCCAAATCCCAGCTTTCCCTGAATATAGTCCATAAAACTCCACTCTACCCTATCATATGTGTTAGACATATCTAGCTTCAAAGCAATATGAACTTTCTTTCTCCCCTTGTTTCCCTTCATAGTGTGAAAGAGTTCGTACGCAATAAGAGCATTATCGGTAATGAGCCTACCTAGGATGAAGACACTCTGCTGCTCGGACACAATCTTGTCCATAATCGGTCTCAGTCTATTCACCACCACTTTTGAAGCAATTTTATATACAACATTGCACAAGCTGATGGGTCAAAATTCTCCAATTTCTGTTGGTTTTTGCACTTTAGGAATCATCACCACTAGGGTAGAGTTTAATTCAGAAATACTTCTGTCAGACTTCCACCATCCTTTGATGTAGTTGGCCACATCCTCCCCTACAATTTGCCAGAACTTTTGGAAGAAAAGGGACTTCATACCATCCGGACATGGAGCTTTGTTGGGATGCATATTTTTTAGGACTATTTTGATTTCCTCCATAGTGATCTCTCTCTCCAAGAAATCCCTTTCCTCCTCCCCAATCTTGGTCGTCAATCCCTACGTAGCCTCCTCCCATCCCATCAGGTTGGATGATTGGAAAAGGTTTTGAAAAAAACTTATGATGATCCTTTCAATCTCTTATTCATTTGTCAACCACCGTCCCTCTGCATTGTATAAGCCTTCAATATTGTTTCTTTTCATCCTTTGAGATGCTTTGTGATGGAAATAGGTTGTGTTCTTGTCACCCGCTTTCATCTCATTGACTTGGGCCCTAGCATGCCAAAAAGCCTCATCCCGTCTGTGCCACCTTTGCAACTCTGTAGCTATGTTTGTACATCTTTCCATATTTCCTCTGTCTGGTGGTAGTAGTTGAGCCTCCCCCAGTTGTCCTTCTAGTTCTTTAATTTTTCTTTTCATATTTCCAAAATTTTAATTTGCCCACTTCTTTAGTATACTACCACAATGTTCCATTTTGGCTTCTAAATAAGAAGATCGACTTTCATCCCACACTTCCTTGATAATCTACTCACATCACTCCTCTTCCACCCACATGGGCTCAAAGAAGAAATAATGTTGTCTTCTTTTCTTCACCCTCTTCCTTTGCTCTGTGTTGATGACAATAGGCACATGATCCGATTCATATTTGGGAAGATGTATAACTCTGTCTTGGTATAATTTAGAAGTCCAGTTTGGGCATGCCAAAGCTCTGTCTAGCCTCTCCTGAATGAAAGTTTCAGGTGTAAAACCTCTCTTCCAAGTGAAGATGCTGCCACTATACCCCAGGTCCATGAGATCACAACCATCAATCATATCTCTAAAGTCCTAGATGTATCTCAAAGGTTTTGGTGGTCCTCCCTGCTTCTCATAGTTTGACGTGATCTCGTTAAAGTCACCAAAAAATATTGTTGGAAGATCAGATCCTGATCTCAGTTCTCTTATCAGATTCCACATCTTATGTTTCTATTGTTGATCCGCCCATCTGTATATACCAACCACCCTCCAGGTTTAAACTACCGCTGCTTCTGACACCTCGCCACTACAGTGGTGTTGTGAATATGAGATAATTTTTAGATCCATGTCTCTCCACCATAAGCCGACTCCACCCGCTCTCCCCTTATTGCCTATGTAGATGCCTTGTGTAAAGCCACACTTTCTCTTAAAAACTTCTAAATCAGCACTAGAAATCATAGTCTCCATGAGGAAAACTATGCTCGGGCCCTCCCTCCAACACCAAGACCGAAGGGCATTCACCATGTTAGGGAGGGCTAGCCCCTAACATCTCTAGCTCATGATTTTCATATCTCTTCACGGGGCTAGATCATCCCAGCCTATGATACTTTGACTGTAGCAGCCCCATCTTTGAGAAAACCTTCCTCTGTGCTTCTTGCCTTTTTCCCCACTGCCTCAGATATACCGATCTCATCAAGCTCCATGTCACATAGTTCTGACTGTCTGCATCTTTTCCCTGTGGTTGCGTCCCATATTACCTCTAACTATGGTATTCCCAGTCGTTGGGCTCTGCTCATCTTGTAAACCCATGGTGGCTCTTTCTTTTTCTTTGGATCTCTCTTCCCTCTCTTCGTGTCTTTCTTCCTTAATTCTTTTTCTCTTTGTGCCCTAGTTCTGACCATGTACGATTCTGCTCTCCTCCCTTCAACACAGGTATTGGTGTTATGGCCATCGTGTTGCCCTCCACTGCCGTCGTGCAGAGATTCCTCTACTACTATTGTGCCTCCTTCAGTCTCTCCTCTGTGTACCTTGTGCCTTCGCCCCCCATGCCAGCATGTCTACCATGGTGTGATTTATTCCCCCCCTCATGTTGTTGTCGATGGTTCCTGGCCTTCGACTCTTGGGTCCCCCTTCTTCGTGTGCAGCTGTCTTCCCTTGCCTTTGCTTCCCCTTTCCTCCCCTAGCTCGGCCTTTTTGTTTTGCTTCTCTGGGAACATTTCCTCTAGGTTGAAGACTACTTCATCACTACCTTCATGGGTGTTAGGGTTGTTCTGCTGTTGTCTCTGGTCTTTTGCTTTCTGCCCTTCAGATTCTTCACAACCTTTGTTCGCTTTGTGGGTGGTCGAGGTTCTACTGGACGACGACAATCTGCTCTTTGACAGGTCTGTCATCGGTCTGTTATTGAAGTGGATACTCCTTTTTGTTCTGGTATTTCCATGGACCTCCTCATGTAGTGAGACCCTCGATTTTCTAGGTGACACCTTCAACCACGCTCCCCACTATGATCCATGTTCATCTTCTTCTTCCCGCTCTGCACAGTCCTTTTCCACGTGACCTAGCCGCCCACAGTGGTGACAGAAGTTTGCTAACCTTTCATACTTGACTTCCAGTGTCATGATATTATTGTGATTCCCCTTGATCCGAAGCACCCGTTTTAGAGGCTTGGCAATGTCAAGCATGACGCGGACTCGTGCCGATGAGTCCCAACCCAACTCGTCTGTTTCCAAGTCGATCACCGCTCCCACACGGCTTGCGACTTTCTCGATCGCGTGTTTTGACCAAAACCCTTGCGGAAATCCATAGATCCGCACCCAAAAAGGGTTGTGCGTGATGACGATGGCTCCTGGATGCTCCTCATCTTCAATCTCTTCGAACAGAAGGAGCTTATTATCAAAGTTCCATGGTGCCCCGTCGACAACCTTCTGCTTGTCTCGCCAGTCCAAGAACTTAATCACAAAGATGTCACCATCTAGTTATTTGAAGATCACCTTCTGTGCTAGACCCCAGGCTTGGGTGAGGGTTCGCTTCATAGACTAGAAGTTGATATATCTATCCGAGAGGATCCGTGCCACCAATTCCAATTTTAGATGTTCTGACCCTTCTTCAACCGGCTTCTATTGTATCTCAATGGGCTCCTCCTCTTCTGCTATCAACTACATCCTTGCGTACCGATCCGCAAGGTCTTCTGCCATCATAGAGAGAATACCAGAAAGCTCATCCTGTCCTTGGACCTATAAGAGAAGAGACCAAAGTGGTAGAGAAGATGACCCACTCGTGGGAACCCTAATCGTCGGAGCGTAGGGAGAGACCACCGGGGTGAGCGTTTATTTACACAATTCATGGAATTAGTTACAAATAGGGGTTGTATAATATTTTTCATGTTTTTATTTTGAAGAAATTGATATACTTAGAATAAGGAGACTATTCAAATAACATATTATAAACTTTTGAAGGACACCTTCTATGAGGAGGGACCTATGAATATTTTAGATAGGAGGATCAAAAAAATTAGGATGGAGATACCACCAGTGAAGGTGATGTGGTATCATTGTAAAGTAAATGAGGCTACATTGGATCTTTCAAAGGAATATGTCATGAGAATCCCACTCTTTTATATGATTTCATGGTGAAATCTTAAAGGTATGAGTGATTTTGTAGATCCTAAACCCATTTTGTATGTAAGTTCTCTTTGACACTTAATAGTGTCATTTTACCTACTTAAGCTCCAATTATTCCTTAGTTCCTTTTTAATATCATATAGGATCATCCGCCTCCACACAAGTGATCGTTGATACCATCACAGTATACAAATCAACCACCAAACAACAGGTTAATACATCCAAGTCAGTTTGCCTTATAGGATCACTAGAGTTACAAGTCACGGCACCAATTGCTAATACCTTGGGTATACGACAAGTAGAGTGATCTATTCAGTATGTGGGAATCCTAATTAGCATCAGATCAACTCGAATCACCAACTACAACTTCTTATTGGAGAATATGAAATACAAGATGGCATCGTGGAGGGCTAGACTTCTCTCAGGTAGAAGAACTCTCATTGAGCACACACTTACCTCCACTACCATCCGTTTGATAGCAGCAATAGGAATCCTTGAAGGTATCATAAAATGTCTCGAGTCCATGATTTCACATTTCCTATGGGAAGATCATTCTAATAACAAGAGACGAGTATGGGTTGCATGGAGTCATCTCACTCGTACCATGTAGGAGGGAGGACTAGGATTCACATCTTTGAGAACATTAGAGAGATCCTACGTCCACAAAGCATGTTGGGAGATCTCCATGGTTACATCTCTTTGGGCAACATTCTACAGAGATAAATAAAAATTTGATTTTAAAAACCATTTATGATGCCTTTTCCCATACCTAAAGATGGGATCCAATTATACACCCTACTAGAAGAAGTTTTGACACAACTTCCCTTATTTCGTGCCGAAAATGTAGATGGATCATTGGGCAAGGTGATATATCATTCTGGGATAGTCGACGGTGTGAAATACCTCTTTGAGACTTTGTTATTAGCAACATAGGCCGTAATAGAGACTTCAAGGTAAGTGATTTCTAGATCAACTCAATTCGATGGTATTGGAATGCGATCAACCAAATTTTAGATGAAGGAGCCCCATCTCATCACTCGTTCACAAGCGGTAATAGCAGATCATCTAGATAGGATTGCCTGGACCACCAATAGCAATGGAGAGTTCACTATAAAATCAACCAAGAAGATGATCACCCATACCTCAATAGTTGCCAACAACACATAGTTGAATGGATCTAGAACTTCTCCCCACCTTGTGCATGTGTTGTGATATGGAGATCACCCATAGAGTGTTGCCTACTGATGACAACATAGTCAAGTGCAACATACCAATAGTGTCCATATGCTCGTGCTACCAGAACCACACCTCAGAGACAATAGACCACCTCTTCTTCCATTGTGAAATGGCGGTACAACTCTAGAACTTGACTGCCAATTTACTCAAGTTGTCAGAGATCAAGCCGCAATTGGCCCACAACCTTCTACTAATCAGTGCATCACAACATCAGAGTTCACTTAGAGGTTGGCTTATCACAGAACTCTTGTCACTAGTTTGCTAGTCAATCTAGAGATCACATTATGTCGCTATATTCACCAACAAGATGATCAACAAGGAAGCCTTATGGAACATGATTCTGATCATCATAAACAGAGGTATTCATATGAGATGCTTCAACAGGATCGAGCCTCCAGAATTTTACCTCCATTTACAGCAACTAGCCCTGGAGGAATTAAGAATGAGACTTAAAAATCATTTTTGATCAAATGGATTCCCCCTGATGTAGCCAATCTCAAACTCAAACTCATCGTCAGAAGAGAAAAGGGCCCACAAGGAGAAAGTAGAAGATGAGTCTAGTATATCCATGACTGTTACATATGATTCCTGCTACTCATCTTTGATCTCTTTGAATAGAAGGAGCTTATTATCAAAGTTCCACGGTGCCCCGTCAACAATCTTCTGCTTGTCTCACTAGTCCAAGAACTGAATCACAAAGATGTCACCGTCTAGTTGTTTGAAGATCACCTTCTGCGCTAGACACCAGGCTTGGGTGAGGGTTCACTTCATAGCCTAAAAGTTGATAGATCTGTCTGAGAGGATCCGTGCCACCAATGTCAATTTTAGGTGTTCTGACCCTTCTTCAACCGGCTTCCGCTGTATCTCAATGGGCTCCTCCTCTTCTATTATCAGCTGCATCCTTGCGTACTGATCCACAAGGTCTTCCACCATCATGGAGAGAATATCAAAATGCTCGTCCTGTCCTTGGACCTGCAAGAGAAGAGACCAAAGTGGTAGAGAAGATGACCCACTTGTGGGAACCCTAATCGCCAGAGTGTAGGGTGAGACAACGAGGGTGAGTGTTTATTTACTCAATTCAAGGAATTAGTTACATAGAGGGGTTGTATAATATTTTTCATGTTTTTATTTTGAAGAAATCGATATACGAAGAATGAGGAGACTATTCAAATAACATATGATAAACTTTTGAAGGACGCCTTCTATGAGGAGGGACCTATGAATATTCTAGATAGGAGGATCAAAAAATTTAGGAGGGAGATACCACCAGTGAAGGTGATGTGGTATCATTGTAAAGTAAATGAGGCTACATTGGATCTTTCAAAGGAATATGTCATGAGAATCCCACTCTTTTATATGATTTCATGGTGAAATCTTAAAGGTATGAGTGATTTTGTAGATCCTAAACCCATTTTATATGTAAGTTCTCTTTGACACTTAATAGTGTCATTTTACCTACTTAAACTCCAGTTATTCCTTAGTTCCTTTTTAATATCATATAGGATCATCCGCCTCCACACAAGTGATCGTTGATACCATCACAGTATACGAATCAGCCACCGAACAATAGGTTAATAAATCCAAGTCAGTTTGCCTTATAGGATCACCAGAGTTACAAGTCACCGCACCAATTGCTAATACCTTGGGTATATGGCAAGTAGAGTGATCTATTGAGTATGTGTGAATCCTAATTAGCATCAGATCTACTCAAATCACCAACTACATCTTCTTATTGGAGAAGATGAAATCCAAGATGGCATCGTGGAGGGCTAGACTTCTCTCAGGTAGAAGAACTCTCTTTGAGCATGCGCTTACCTCCACTACCATCTGTTTGATAGAAACAATAGGAATCCTTGAAGGTATCATAAAATGTCTCGAGTCCATGATTTCCCGTTTCCTATGGGAAGATCATTCTAATAACAAGAGACGAGCATGGGTTGCATGGAGTCATCTCACTCGTCCCATGTAGGAGGGAGGACTAGGATTCACATCTTTGAGAACATTATAGAGATCCTACATCCACAAAGCGTGTTGGGAGATCTCCATGATTACATCTCTTTGGGCAACATTCTACAGAGATAAATACAAATTTGATTTTAAAAACCATTTATGATGCCTTTTCCCATACCTAAAGATGGGATCCAATTATACACCCTACTAGAAGAAGTTTTAACACAACTTCCCTTATTTCATGCCGAAAATGCAGATGGATCATTAGGCGAGGTGATATATCATTCTGGGACAGTCGACGGTGTGAACTACCTCTTTGAGACTTTATTATTACCAACATAGGCCGTAATAGAGACTTCAAGGTAAGTGATTTCTAGATCAACTCAATTTGATGGTATTGGAATGCGATCAACCAAATTTTAGATGAAGGAGCCCCATCTCATCACTCATTCACAAGCGGCAATAACAGATCATCCAGATATGATTTCCTAGACCACCAATAGAAACAGAGAGTTCACTATAAAATCAACCAAGCAGATGATTACCCATACCTCAATAGTTGCCAACAACACATAGTTGAATGGATCTAGAACTTCTACCCGCCCCGTGCATGTGCTATGATATGGAGATCACCCACTGAGCGTTGCCTACTAATGACAACATAGTCAAGTGCAACATACCAATAGTGTCCATATGCTCGTGCTATCAGAACCATGCCTCAGAGACAATAGACCACCTCTTCTTCCGTTGTGAGATGGCAATACAACTCTGGAACTTGACTGCCAATTTACTCAATTTGTGAGAGATCAAGCCGCAATTGGCCCACAACCTTCTACTAATCGGTGCATCACAACATCAGAGTTCACTTAGAGGTTGGCTTATCACTAAACTCTTATCACCAGTTTGCTAGTCAATCTGGAGATCACGTTGTGCCGCTATATTTGCCAACAAGCTGATCAACAAGGAAGCCTTATGGAACATGATTCTGATCATCATCAACAGAGGTATTCATATGAGATGCTTCAACATGATTGAGCCTCTAGAATTTTACCTCCATTTGCAGCAACTAGGCCTGGAGGAATCAAGAATGAGACTTAAAAATCATTTTTGATAAAATGGATTCCCCATAATGTAGCCAATCTCAAACTCAAACTCATCGTCAGAAGAGCAAAGGACCCACAAGGAAAAAGGAGAAGATGAATAGCATGAATCATATGTAATAGTCACGGATATACTAGACTCATCTTCATGTTTTGGTTGAATGCAGACGAACACACTTCAGCCTACATACAATGAGTTCTCATGGCTCTGAATACGATGGATGATAAGAATCTCAACATTTCCATCATTGAGGTAGATGGCCCCAATATATATCTGATACTTTGGGAGCAAGCTTAGAGCCCCTGGAGAGAGGCAACATTCATCAGAGAAATCAGATCCGTCTTATAGAGCAAAGTGATCATTGGACACGTAGTACCCAAAGTTGTAAACTTGACACCAAGGGAACTTGGAAATTAGGGATGTTCTTCAAAATCAGAGATAATCATCTCCGAGCCATCATTACTTCCTATTAGGATTTTGTCTCTTATCCTAATTGGATAAGAAATAATATCTAACAATATTAGGAAAGGGCAATTAATGTTAGATTTGGAGTCCAAGACATTATTTCCTTATCTTTTTGTATTGTCATTTCCTAATCCCTATAGAATTGTCGTATCCTATCGTATTGTCTAACTGAGAGTCCCTATCTATAAATAGGGATAGGCACCGATGGATATTGTGTGCCAAGGTGCACTAATATGTGAGGTTCCAACGTGTGGTAACTTCGTGTGTGCCAACGTAGGACAACATCATGTGTCAAAACGGGAAGCCACAAAGGATAGCCAAAGAGGAAGAGAACGAGAGTGGGTTACGAGATTCTATTGTGGGCACAGGATTGTGAGGGAGTGACAATCCTTGTAATCTTTTTAAGGTTGCTTAATAGAATTTTGCGGTCTTCTTCGCCAATCATGTTCTCTACTTGGTTATTTATTTGGTGATTATTGGCTTTGTCGATGTGGGTGGTCGTGACTTTTATTGTGTATGCTTGGGTTGTATCTCGTGTGGCATTTTTCCTGGGCTTGAAGCTTCCACATATCTCTTCAAGTGGTATAAAAGCATGATTCATGCGAGATGATCAGAAAGCATTGGAAGCACTGAAAACATGATGACGTCGACAACTACCGTTGGAGGTCATCCGATAGTAAATTTTCATGGCAACATCGTTATGCAACCAGGCAAGAGCGAATCCACGTGTTGTGAAATATCAATGCGAGGTGGAGTCAAGCAATTCACTTTCAAGGGGCAAGCAAAAACAGAGGCTACCTGGTTCTATCGACTGGTTGGATTTTTTCTAACCAAAAGAGGAGCGACTGATGAGAGGTCTACCGACTCGGAAGGTGTAGATGAAGCAATAGTATGGGTGGCGGGTGTCATGAACCCAAAGATTTCTATATGTATTCAACTCTCACGGGCATTCTGGTGTGAGATTGAAAACTCGACTGCAAATTTCAACAGATGTAGAGGCGAAGTTGTCAACTTTTGGAAAGAGGAAGTCATGGTTGGACTAACAACACAGTGTCTTCAAGTGGGTGTGACTAAAAGAAGACACAACACTATGGCATGGGGGCCAAAGGTGCGAAGGATGTGGTTCTTCCAACCGCAGGTGGAGGCGGTACAGTTTCTCAAACTGTACAATATAAAGAGTTCTCACATGAAGGGTCTCAACAGTCATGTCTGGACACACACTCCATGCAGGCGTGCACGGTGATACGCTTTTGGAAATAGGAGCAACTTCTGAGGGCGGAAGCACAGAAGAAGAACGGGAGAAGACTTCTTGGAAGAGCAACTTCAGCGGATAAGATTCAAGGTGGAGATTGTTTGGATTTTGTCTCTTATCCTAATTGGATAAGAAATAATATCTAACAATATTAGGAAAGTGCAATTAATGTTAGACTTGGAGTCCAAGACATTATTTCCTTATCTTTTTGTATTATTGTTTCCTAATCCCTATAGAATTGTCGTATCCTCTCGTATTGTCTAACTGTGAGTCCCTATCTATAAATAGGGATAGATATTGATGGATATTGTGTGCCAAGGTGCACCGATATGTGGGGTTCCAACGTGTGGTAACTTCGGGTGTGCCAACGTAGGGCCACATCGTGTGTCAAAACAGGAAGCCACAAAGGATAGCCAAAGAGGGAGAGAACGAGAGTGGGTTATGAGATTCTATTGTGGGCACGGGATTGTGAGGGAGTGGAAATCCTTATAATCTTTTTGAGGTTGCTTAATAGAATTTTATGGTCTTCTTCACCAATCATGTTCTCTACTTGGTTATTTATCTAGTGGTTATTGGCTTTGTCGACGTGGGCGGTCATGACTTATATTGTGCATGCTTGAGCGTATCTCGTGTGGCATTTTTCTTGGGCTTGAAGCTTTTGCATATGTCTTCAACTGATGCAGATTAGGGGGATGGTGCTTTTGGACAGGAGAGAGACTCCATATATAGATGTCACCTGGACAAAAGTATAGGTTTTTAGTCAGAGGTTAAATGCTTCATGCATTTCATTAGAAGAGTTTGAAGTATAAATACTTGCCCTATGATCACATTGATGCACTGATGTAATGAGGGTGTTGTCCTACAGATGGAGGGTAGGATGAATATAATGACCTCCTATTTATGTATAAAAATATCATATTTGATACATGTTTAGGCTAGAATTTGGTAACGTCAAACCCATTTTTTTCTTTGTTGGGTTTTAAAAATGTTAAAAGGTGTAATAATGACAAAATATTTATGTTTAATACTATCACGGCATTCCAGGATAGACTGAGGTTAGTTTACATTGTATAATGAAGTTGAAGATCCAATAGGGTTATTTATGCTTTACTCAAGTTTTTGGTTTTTCTCTTTCATGCTTTAGTGTCAACTCGGTGCTTTGATTGTGGTTAACCACAATACAGTAAGTGTGTATCATACTCTGTATTAGACAATTATAAACTATGAGGGTTAATGATCTTATAAAAAGTTAATCAACATATACAACACATAATTATATAGTTCAAGAATCGTGAATCGTCGAGATTTTTCTATTATGATGGAATGATAATACGTATTTATATATCATGTATATTATCTCACTTGGTCTTTATGATGTATAACTTGATATGTTGGATGGATCTCACATACACACCCTAGATAATTATATGATGTACCATTGTGAATATATAATATACAGATCAATCATGGAAATTGATCATAAAAACACGTTGATAAATCTAACCCTAACGATAATGATGGAAATAAAGGATAACCATAAATAGGTCCATATTGGGCCCAAAATGGTGGACAATGGTATAGTAGACATATGTCATTCAAAAAATAGTTATTCTATAAAATAGTTTATAAATCCCTCAATAACATCAAGATAGATAAACCCCATGTTTGAGACAACATTCATATTAAGATCCATTGGATGCGTATGTGGTTGTAATAATTAATTGATTAGTAATTAGTATAAATATTGTTAATTTTCTTTTGTTGTTTTCCATAAATCCAATGTATGTATGGAAAATTATTATTATTATTAATTCCTCATGGAAACAAACCCTTTACTCATACTATATTTATCTATAACTCTACCATAGTATTATTATTAATTCCTCATGAAAACAAACCCTTTACTCATACTATATTTATCTATAACTCTACCAATGACTATGTGGTAGGTCATAAATAGTTTCTACATGTAAATGGTCCACTCAAGCATTAGATTAAAGTGAGGGAAGTTAATGGAGCCTAATATTTACAAGGAACTATAAAGGGTAAGTGTGGGGATTGTATTCCATTTGTATTTTAATGATAAGGTTAGGGATAAGATGATATTAGATTCTAAGATTAGTAGCACCTATATAAACCAGATTCAACTTCTTTTTAGAATTCGATCACCATAAACTATGAAGTTACTTTTCCTTGTATTTAACAAAATTATAGGATGAATGACCTACCAAAAAATGTTTACTAGGGTGCATGCAAGTACATAACAAAGAAAAGAGGCTCGAGTGGGTCTTTTTAACAAACTATGAAATATGGAAACCTTTTAATATATTGTGCTTGGTGTTAGGAGGTACATATTGACGAGGCATATAGAATACAAAAAACATAATAATGAATATCTCCAAAATAAGATATAATTTGGTGTGGAGGATAAAACATCAATAAAACATGATTTACACAATGGTTCTGGTTCTTGAATCATAGCAAGTGTGCAAAAGAAACATAAGCATGGACATGGTCTTCATGACCTAGTTTTGGGTCAAAGTTATTATGTAAAGTTGGTCATAGTAGTTTGGACTTTCTTAGAAGAACCCCAAACCAATGATCAAAATAAACCAGACCAATATAAAATTTTATTTTTGAACATTGTTTGGTTCTCTATATTTTCTATTATCAATTGGAGGGAGGTTCCCATGTTCCAATATCAGTAGTTAATAGTGCACTTTATCTGATTGGCAAAACTTTACCCCTATAACATTAATATAAACAAGGATATCAAGTGAAATAGTTGTTCCTAGAGTTTGCATATAATTCTTCTTGGTTTTAAAGTAGAAAATATTAGAAGAGTAAATGTAACATAAGAAATCATTATGTGGAGGAAAGAGAGATAAATAATCATAAGATTAATACCTTTGGGTTACTAATTCTAGAAACTAGTTTAAGATCATTGTCTAAGCATCATTATCTCTAGAGAAGTGTGAGATGATTGGCGTGAAAAAACATTATGTCTCCATTTCTATTATCATGGATGGAAAATCAGATTGATTACATTTATCCAATTTCAACTAATGAAGTATTTCCTTTTCTACTTATTTGTCACCATATATGAATAATGGATCTTTGATTATAGAAAAGAGCCTTCACATAATTGATTATATTCTTTAATTAATGTATGGATGTATGCATGTACTTGGAGTTGGATAGTAGACAGTACCATTTCTAGTTAGTTATATTTATTAAGTTATGCCTTGTGTTTTCTTACGTTTAACTTTGAAATATATCCAACTTACCACATAATCAAACTACTATATAAATATAAAAATTATTATTATATATTTCAAGTATGTTACTATATCTTCATCCCTTTATATATACATACATATAGAGAGATAGAGAGAGTTAGATATGGATTCAATGATATAAACACTGATTGGTATGGTACAATATATTAAATTCATATATATTAAGATCAAACTGGTAGGACCCTTTTGGATACATTGAAATGAATTATACCATTATATTCCCCACATACTAAATAGATAGAATTTTAGTTATTTTATTTACCAAGCAACCCCTTCGTAGGAATATAAGACTGTGAAAGTGTACTAGGAAAATTTCAATGTTGTTGATGATTTTGAATTATTTTAATATTAAGTGGATGAGACTTCTTAGAAATGGATCATGGTTCCATACAAAAATGTCATCTACTTCATTAAGGTTATATTTTCTAGCTAGTGCATCTTAAAACTTTTGAGGGTTTACTAGCCCCTTGACCTTGCCTTCCAACTACTCCATTTCACATGTTTGTTTCTACATTGTTATGAATAATAGGATTCTCATTAACATGTTCTTTTATTTGTGAACTACATCAACTAAAGAGACCACATATTATCTTTTCAGTTCATTTTTTTCCTAGTAGTCGTTACCTTTGTCTGTATTCCAAATAAAATTTTATAGTATTCCTCAGGTCCTTGTATCTTCACTATTACCTATGAATTGATCATCATAGTTTTTTTAGGTTCATTAGGTTCCTTTCTCTCTCTATTAAAAAAACTATCTTTTCTATAGGAATATGTGTGAGTTCATGATGGTTTTTGTAACATTGGACTCACATTATTTGATTATCCCTTTCCTACTAAATATTTTCGAAAGAGGGTGCACCTTAGCTTTTAGACATCTTCTTTTGGTTCCTCCCACTCTCAACCACTAATTTTTTATTCATAAAATATCTTTTGGTCTTATTTTCAACCCTTGTATATTTATATTTAGAGATATGTTTTAATAGGAAATCTATGATCCATGTAATGAGTGTTTACCATGTGGTTTTCTCTCTTATAAATGTGTTATTACCCTTTCAATAATATTTACCAAATAGGTTGTGTATTGATTTACTAGCACATTACTATGATTCATCATACAAATATATTTTTGGTTATTAGTGATAAAATCATCATCCTTGTGAGCATTTTGTTTGTAAATAATATGACTCATTAACAATTTTCTTTGTTTGGCTTGCATTCGAAGAGGAAATTTGCCTTTCATCGTAGCAATTTTTGTATATATGATTTTATTTATCTCCTTGTTGGAATGTGTATATTTCATGTCATATATAAACTCTAAATTATGTAGGATTAGCCATTCCACCTTATATGTGACTATTGATATAAGTATTTGTGTACTCGAATGTATTTTATCTATCAATTTAGGCCCCTTTACTAGTATAAATCAATGAAGTTAGGAGAATTATCCCTCATTCTATTAATTTCCATTTTGGTATTGATTGTTTGCTTATTATTCGATATCAGTTTCCCTTGGTTTCCTTCAAAATTTTGATAATCTCTATTAGGATATTACATCAAGTAAACTCAAGGCTACTGAAGGACACAAGTTGTACTTAAGTTCCTCCTTTGATCTTTAGATGCAATCTTCATGACCTTTTCAAAGCCAAGACTTAAAGAGGAATTTACTACCTATGAATACAATTTTTGGAACCCAACTTTAGTGTTAACTAACCACATACACTAAGTTTGTATTACACTAGCATGGACAGAATGACCAAACCTAACAAAAAACCCTCACAATAGACTAATTTTAACCCACCAAACTTAGAGAAAAACCAAGATATGATCTCTTTACTTGACAAATAACTTGTCTAGCAGGACGTACATGTAGTCTTGAGGCACTAAGGTCACAGTAGAGGGAAAAAATAAGAAAATGTAGAAGAAATGTCAAACAAATTACAACAATTAACATCTTTCATTATATTCAACTAAAATGTATACAAGTAACTATCCATATTTTAAATAAAAGAGATATCGAGTTGTTTTTTCATATTTCCTTGAAGTTGTATTTGACAACATACTACAACATGCTACATGATGTTGATATGCAAAAACTATAACAAACATGTACCACATCTATTAAACAAAGAACTACATTCAAAAGAACTAGGAAGCTCAAACCCTTCCCAAAACCTGAAGGTTCAACAAGTGACACTAGAATAGATACATATCTACAACTACCTTATACTATAAAAAGTTGAGTACATAAAAATAATCAGTATATTATATGAATTATTGGGTTAGGTAGTGATTACTTCGTTTTAGAAAATTAACATGAATATAAGGCGGTAGATATTGTTATATGATCACTAATAGACAAATTTAAGTTAAGATAATTAATCCTAAATAGATATTTCTAGACTTTTGTTAGTTCATACAAGAATATTAGGGTTAATAAGTAAAGTCTAAACATTTAAATAAGTAAAAGACTCAAGGAAAATATCATATTAATTTAAGTATCGTAGTAATCTTTCATCTTTATCTCTCACCAAGTATCATATTTCCTTGTAATCAAATAGATCTAGGGAAAGTGTGATGACTAGGCCAAGCTCCTCTTCCCTACAACAAACACGAAATTAGAGTTGTGAGCAAGGGCTAGTACCTTTAGGAACAAGATTGTATCTACGACCCATCACCCCTTTCCAACACTAAATAGGGAGTATAGACAGGGACCATTACATCCTATCTATATAGGGTTGTCGCTAAGTCTATCCTCTATTATAAATGTGGGTAAGAGATATGGAATAAGGTCTTTCCTCACTTATAAAATACTACGAATGTGGCTAAGACCAATCCCCTCTTAGTGGGAAAGCATAAACTCGTGGTTGTGAATAATGGCTAAGCCTGACTCCTTACACCCCACGTGTAAAATAAACAACAAGATAACCACAAAGAGACATCGTGTGCCATGTTTTAGGGTTTAGTTATAGGTTTTACTTATATTTAGATTTTGCTTGATGAGGGGGTGTTATTTAGTTTAAATATGTTTTGTTTATCATATATAATATCTTATTGCCAATTGAAGTATATAGGAAACTGCATGTCAACTCTTCATCTTATCACATATCATCATGTATATAACTTGAATGTCATCATAATATAGAATTTCCACTTTTTGTCTTATAACATATTTATAGTATCATAACTTCTCACATTATCATAATTTAGGTAATTAATATCATAATTAGGATTATTAGGAGAGCATTCACAATATGAGTATCATTTGTATATTAGGGTTTTCCATGCAATTAAGGGTCAATCCAAGAAAATCCACCACAAAGGCATCATATTAATAAATAAAACCATATCTAGTTATTTATTATTCAATTAGAATAATTAGTGGAAAATATCCACTATAATAAGCTATGCATAGAATTACATCTAAGATGTGAAGCACATCAATAGAGACATACTAGGCAATTTAAGGGGAAATTAGAACAATGAAGGAAAATGATGATTAATTGTAATCCATTCAAGTCCAAAAAAAAAAAGAAATAGTACTTTACTAATTATATAATTATCCTACAACCATAATAAATAAATTAATCCACTAATAGATAACCAAATTAGTGTCATCTAAATTTAACTTATGTAACCCAAATTTAGAAACTTTGGCATAATTGTATCCTAAACTTCCATAAAACTAAAAATTTGATATTGTCCACTCACTGTAGAAAGGGAAAACCCCCTTGATCAAAATCAATTTTCCTAACATTAGAAAACAAGAAATCCACCAACAAAACCTCAGCCCAATTGCATTCTAAACTAGTAAGAGAAAAAGAAAATAAGAAAGAAAGGAAAGAAATTACGGCTCATTGATCTAGATGTAGAAAAATCCTTACATAAAACATCTAATAAGAAAAATAGAAATAGGGTCCCAAAGAAGTATAGAATTCACTTGAAATATATCAATCAACCAAGAAGAGAACATTTTCTAGATCCAAGAAGAGGGAGACACCTTCAACCCTTAGTTCTTAACTTTCTCCTATAAACAACAAACTATGGGAGTTATTAAGAACTATGAGAGGTTCAAGAGTGTTATATTATCAGTTTAATTAATATGTGTGCTTGTAATACTTGCAAAAAAGTCCAAAATCCATTATTCTTTATATTTTCAACGACATAGGTTATTTAAATATTTTATTTAGATCTTCACCCAGCCATGTAATTCGATCAGCTAAACCAATGAGGTAGGATAAAGATTATTCTTTAAGATTCATACTAAGACAAGGTATATCCATATATATTGTTGTATTAATACCTTAGAAACATCTTCAGCAGACAAGATTTTGTTTGGGGTCAATTTGATCAATTAAGTATTTTTGAAACAACTAAGAACCTAGAAACCTTTAGGTATTGTCTTTAATCTTTTAATAGGTTAACATGTGATTCAAACTCATATAATTTGTATATATTAATGTTCATTTATCACTCATTCATCAAACATACCAAGACACTCAAAATAGCACCCCAAATCCCTAAATTTCTATAGAGACATATGGTTTACAACATGAACCATCTCTAACCATCATATCAACATATCACAATCATATCTATAAAAAATTCAACAATGGAATAGGTTAAAATATATACAATAAACAAAATTATAAAAGCATACAAAAAATTAGCATTTTAATATATTTTTAGCAAAATATGCAAAAATCATGGTTTATATGTTATCATTAGGGTATCTAGTTTTAGGGTTTCTCTTTGAACCCTAATAATTTGATATTTAACTTGAAAGTTTTATCTAAATTTCATAAAAATAAGAAAGTATATGAAAAAGGTGAATAAACACCAGTAAAGCATGATTTAACATCATAATAGTTCATTAAATATTTGTGTCCCAAGGAAGTCATGTCACACCCACTTCAGTTCCCAATTAGGAAAACTCCTATATGATTACACTTAAGGGGGCCTCATCTTGACCTCCTTTAAAAGTTTGATGCATCACCAAACTACCCTCATCCACATGTTTACATGTTCCATATCAGGGTAGATACTAATATTTTTTGGTCTTGCAAATCTATATACCATATCTAATAATATGTTTTTCTATATTCTAACTCTTATCCTTCTACAAAAAACACCCATGTTCACTCATTCACGTTTCAAAACTACTATTTGTATACCTACTATCATCATCCCATGCACGACTCCTCCCTTTATTCTCATAGTCATCTTAATAAATTAAAATAGTTTGTACCAAAATTCTTATATGTTTGAAGACTTTGTTTGTTTTATTTATGATCAATTTGTTTTCTTTATTATCTTTGTTTGTCATTTTTTCCTTTTGTGATTTTCTTGGTAAATAAATATAAACATAGTGGGGACTCAACTTGCCTTTAACTTTAGATCTAGCAATATAAGCCTCCAAGCATTGGTACCTCAAGCTTTTATGGCCGGAGAAAACTTCAAACTTCACACCATAGAGATAGTGACGCCAGATTTTTAGAGCATGAACGATGGCAGCAAGCTCTAAATCATGTGTAGGCTAATTAGCTTCATTCAGTTTTAATTGGTGGGAAGCATAATTGATCACCTTTCCGTCTTGCATCAAAACATACCCTAAGCCTTGTTTAGAAGCATCAATGTACATAGGGTATGCCTTCAACAGGAAAGGCAAGAACGGGAGAAGAAGTCAAATACTTCTTCAGCTTTTAGAAACTGTTCTCACGATCTGGTGTCCAAGAGAACTTGACCTCCTTTCACATCAACTTGGTTAAAGGAAAGGCCAACTCAGAGAAGCTCTTGATAAACCTTCAATAGTAACCTGCTAAGCTGAGGAAACTATAGATCTCTAAAGGATTCTTTGGAGCTTTCCACTTGGTCACAGTTTCTACCTTTGTAGGATCAATAGCTTTATGTCCGACAGAAATCACATGACCCAAAAACATCACTTCCTTTATCTATAACTCACACTTTGAGAATTTTTCATAGAGTTGATTTTCTCACAGTGTGTTGAGTATAATCCGCATATGCTCCCAATGTTGTTCTAACATCTCAGAATAAACCAAAACGTCATCAATAAATACCACCATGAACTTATCAAGGTATGGGCGGAACACTCGATTCATCAAGTCCATGAAGGCAGTAGCGGCATTTATCAAGCTGAAAGGCATGACCATGAATTCATAATGCCCATAGAAATTTTTGAATGCCATCTTCGAGACATCATCATCCTTCATGTGCATCTAGTAGTATCCACTTCGCAGATCTATCTTGGAGAACACAATGGCTGACTTCAGCTGGTCGAATAAGTCGTCGATGCGAGGTAAAAGATTATGACTCTTCATCGTCACTTGGTTAAGCATGCAGTAGTCCATACACATCTGCATCGATCCATCCTTCTTCTTCACGAATAGGACATGGGCTCCCCAAGGTGAAACACTGGGGTGGATGAATCCCATGTCGAGAACCTCTTCTAGCTACTTTTTCAGTTCGATAAGATCAACAGGGGTCAAGCAGTAAGGTAACTTCAATATTGGTGAAGTTTCGGGTACAAGCTCGATGGAGAACTCCACCTCCCGAGTTGGTGGAAAACTGGGTAACTCCTTGGGAAAGACGTCTGAGAAGTCCTTCACCACATCTATGTGGCCGAGAGAAGGAGGTCTAGCCTTGAGGACTATAGAGGCTAAGAAAGCTCTACACCCTTGCGAGACTAGCTTTTCAGCTTTGATGGTCGATAAAAAATTGCCGATCCTCTCGCTTCCTACCCTTGACACACAATCTTCCCTCAATAGGATGTGACAAGCTGACCTTTGATTCTTCACAAAACAAAATAGCTTTGTACCTCTTCAACCAATCCATTCCCAGAATGACATCAAAGGCGGTCATGTCGAGCAAGATGAAATCTAAGGGAAACATTATACTAGATATACAAAGGTCCATGGTTAGAGTTTAGAGATACAAAGAGCAGATCTCACCACTAGGGGTTTTTACATCTAATATATGATCCATATACTCAGATTCTATTTCTAACATAGAATCAAGCTGACAGGATATGAAGGTATTGGATGAGCCAGAATCAAATAGTGCCTTTATAGGATGCATATTAAGATGTAAGGTACCTTTACTAACTTCATTATCTTCTCTTTCTTCCTCAGCATTGAGAGAAAACACTCTCCCATTCTTCCTCTCCACTGACGGTCGCCTCGGGTTCTGGTTGTAGTTGTTGTTATTATTCCACGAAGGCAGATTCTGCCTTGGCTGCTGTGGCTGCTGGGCATTATTTTGTCCCTAATGGAAATGGGGGCAGAGTGGTTGGATATGCCCAACTTGGCCACACTCGTGGTAGGTCAGAGGAGGTCAGTTGTCTCTATGAGCAGGTGCATTGTTGGTAGGACATCTCCCTGGAGGATGGTGGTGAGAGCACCTATTGCACCGATCACGTCCACAATTCTCATTCTGGGTAGGGTTCTTCCTCTTTTTATTGTTGTAGCCATTACTATGTCCATAGGATTGGAATCATGGGTAGGACTCGATGAACAGGGCCTTATCCACCATCTACTGGAAGGTGAGTGGAAGTTGCAGAATAAGACTTTGACCCACCTGGTAGTTCAGGCCCTCCAAGAACAACGTTGCCCTTCCCTCAGCTCCAAGGTTGGTGGTGTAGCGTTCCAGAATTAGGAACCGTTGGATGTAGTTTGCCACACACATGCCTCCCTACTTGAGGTTGTAGAACTTGGCTTCCTTTTTCCTCAGGAAGGCGAGACAGATGTACTTCTCCCTGAAGAGCTTCATGAACTGGTCCCACTCCATGGTAGATGTGTCTCGAGTGCGGGTGACACCATTCTACCAGATACATGTCGGTCTGTCCAGTATATACATCACAAATTGAACCTTATGGTGAGGAGGGCATGCCATGTCCTCGAAGGTTCGATCCAAAGCCAACACAAAGTCATCGACTTTATCCACCATGTTGTGTTCACTTTCACCATTGAAGTAGGGTGGTTGCATCTTTATGAAGTTAGTGAGGATGAACTCCCTTGGCTTGTTGGCATTGGCAGCCACCGTGAGAAGTTGCCCTATCATGGTGGAGAGCAACTGGCACAGCATTGCCAGCTCATGCTCCGGTGTGAAGGCGAGGGTGCCCGGATTAGTAGGGTTGACCACATTATAGCTGAAAGGAGTCACAGGAGAGTTTCCCACATTGGAGTCGTCAGGATTCGACTCCTTTCCCTTGTTCCTACTATCGAATAAGTCACCTATCCTAAAAGGTAGGGTTAACATATTAAGTTTCCAGGAGTATTTGAATCATATATGAGAATAATAGAAGCATAGACGAGAAAAGAATATATAGAATGATATTTCCTAAAATAATACTATTTTGGTGTATCAGCTCAGGCCAGGACAGTATCATATCGGCATATGAGTCCTCATAAACCAAGCTAGCGGTGCGGAGGAAAATATTGCCAAGCCTCGAAACCCTGATCCATTCTAGACACCTTTGCTTCAACTTCATGTCCTAATAGTTGCCTAAAGGCTCTGATACCATGTTGTAAATAGGAGAGATCACCTCCTTACTAAAATTTAAAGGAAGTACAAAACATCCAATTTTTTAGAAAGATAAAAGATATTGAGGGATGCAAGTATAATATTCCAAGTAAATAAGCATGCACCAGATACATTATAAAATGTCAATAGAAGCGGAAATAAAAGTACTAAGCCTATTACATGGCTTTCATGGTTCGTTACATGATTGATCCCAAAAGAAAAAGATAAAAGTAAAGGATCTAGCTATAGCAACCTAGACATCCTTTCAGATAGCTTGAGATCTACTCCTGAGATGACTTCCTTCAAACTTGTACTTCTCCTTGCTCAACACCAGCACCTTGGTGGTTGGAAAAGCACCCAGCAAAAGGGGAAAGAAAACAAGGTATGTGTCGCAAAACTAGTCTAGGATAACAAGATAAGTAAAGCAAATAATAACAGGCTAGTGTTCATCATAAGATGAAGATAACAAGAGTATGAGGCTATATTCAAAAGAAACTTGCAATTAACAATTATATTAAAAAGGATTTGCAAGATAAGTATGCCTACCTAACTAAGTAGGGTTGAGGCACCTATCGGACCTCTAACCTATAGGTGAGGGGATAATAAGACATTCCCAGCCACCTACACAATTATATAGGGGAGAATAAAAACATTCCCCAGGGCAATTAAATACATGTCCTCTGTGGGTGGTTGTACATAAGTATCGCTACTTTAAATTAAACAGAACATAAATCTACATGCTAGAAAAGTAGTCATGGCAAGAGTAGTCATAATATTCAATAAGCATGGTAGTGGGGTATAAGACCTAAACAAGAAGAAATTATAATTTGATTTGAGGCATGGACAACATTATGATTCAAGAATAGAAGATTTAGGGTTCATTTAAGCCTCATTAGGGAAATATAGGATTTGGCTACAATTATCCCAACATAGGGTGTAAGGAATGTACATACCTCTCTTACTGATATCAATTACTAACTTTCACCACTTTAATTGAGTCCAAGTTCCACTTTGTCTATTTTCAATGTATTAACATGTATTAGAGTACATAATGCACATTAATGTATAGAAATCCTAATTTTAGAACTCAGATTTAGATTTTCAAAATATCACCAGTGAACTTATTAGGTTCTCCTGATGAAGAAAACATATTTTTATGTTAATTTTGAAGTTATGACGATTAAGATGTAATTTTTATGGATTTTATGCATCAAATTCATTTTACAAAAATCGCCCTTCGTTAAACCATGAAATAAGACCTTGAAAATATTTTTATTGATTAAAGATTAATTTTCCAATTCCAAAACATATTTATTTTTCAAATTTGGATAAGAGGATTAGAAGATATGAATTTTTTAATACTGACCAATAGGAAATTGCCACATCATCAAACTGATCGAGATAATTGAAGAGAGAGGGAGAAAACATCATTTGACCCAAGATCAGGTTTGAAGTTGCATAGGTAACCAAACTAGAACTTCTAGAGAAGGTAAAACAGTAAGAAACCAAAACCCTAGAAGAACATGGTAAAAAGAGATGGAAATCATCGATTTTTAAACATAGAAGCATGAGTTTTAAGCATGTAGTAAGCAATATATGAGAAGGGGGTTAACAAAACTCACCTCTAGGAAGGTAAGAAGGTCAAAACAGCAAATATCCCCAGATTATAAGGTCTGGTTGCTCCAAGCCAAGCTCCTTTCTTGAGCAAAGAGCACCTTCTCTACTTTAGAGGTGCAAACCCTAGCAAAAGAGCATGGAGATGAGATGTTTTACGGTTCTTAGGTGGAGTTTTACCATGGAAGGTCATGATTCTGACTTGGAAGAAGGTGGGAGGAATACTAATGGCATGAAAATAGGGAAGGAAAGGAGGAAACTTACTATTTTTTGTCGAAATCATCAAGAAGGAGCTTAGAAACCCTAAATAGAGCAAATCTGGAACCCTAGGAGCCTTTTTCACCAAGGTAGGCACCCTCTTTTACCTTGGGACAGTAATTTCATGGCCAAACATAGAAGGGACGATGCTCTAAGCTGGGGGAAAGAGAAGGAGAGGATTGCTTCTTGGATTGGGAGGTGGGAAGTGGTAGACATGGCTTTATAAAGAATGGGGCAAGTATGAGGTGTTTATGGGACTTTCCATGTGTCCTTAGGCTAAGGCTTCATGGCCATGCAATAGGACAGCTCATAGAGACTTCTTGTATATCCAAGGTCAGTCCTAAAAGCCCATGGAGGCTTCTAGTCCATCCCCACCGTCCTCCAATAAAAAAAATAACCCCATTAGTTGATAGCTTTTAAAGATAAGCTCATTTATAAAGAGGGTAATCCCTAAAATGCCCTTGGAAAGAAACACCTTCAAACCAAGGTGCAACCAGGTGCCCCATGGTTCAAAATATTTAGAATGGTAAGGGAATATCTAAGTATTAAAATTTAGGTGATAATTTGCAAAGAAAACCTCCCAATTGGGTAAATTGCATAAAAGCCCAGAATGTATCTAAAATTGCATAACTTGCACGAACAACATCCAAATCGAATCAAATTTGAAATTAGGCTCATTTTATGTTTTCAAATCACATCAAAAAGTCATATTAAGGTTTAGAGCACTTAATTATGGTAATTAAGCTTTCACTGAGGTATTTGTGCATAAACCCTTATATTGGTACAATTAGTGAATAAATGTTCACTAAACCACTATAAATTCCACTAATTAAACATGAACGACATAATGAACAGAAATGAAAGGGAAACTTGGGAAAAAGTTTTACATGGAAATTACATCTAAGATTCATTATGTTACAACACTCCACCCCTTTAAAAGGATTTCATCCTTGAAATCTCAAGCAAAAAGAGAAGGATGAGTACGTAACATTTCATCTCATAACTCCCAAGTGGTTTCTTCCAGACCATGATATTTCCACAAAACTTTTACCAGCTCAATCTCTTTGTTCTTAAACTACTTTACTCGAGAGTAAAGGATCTTCACAAGTATCTCTTCGTAGGTTAGATTCTCATGTATCTCCAAAGGCTCAACAGTAAGCACATGAGAAGAGTCCTTCACATACTTCTTCAGCACAAGTACATGGAACACATTATGAATCTTATCATAGGAAGTAGGTAAAGTTAAGAGGTATGCAAAGTCTCCAACCTTATCTAAGATTTCAAATGGTCCCACATAGCGGGGACTCAACTTGCCTTTAACTTTAGATATAGCAATAGAACGGATAGGCTTGATCTTCAGAAATGCATAGTCACCCACTAGGAAGTTAACATCGGACCTTTTCTTGTCAGCATACATCTTCTGTCAGTCTTGAGAAGCTTTCATGTGTTTCTTTATCAACTGTACCTTTTCTGTCATCATTTGCATGTCATCAGTCTTCACTAGATAATGTTCACTGACATCATCCCAATGCAAAGCTGAACGACATGGTCTACCATAGAGAGCTTCAAAAGGTGGCATACCAATACTAGCTTGGTAGCTATTATTGTAATCAAACCCAACTAATGGAAGTTATTGATCACATGCACCACCCCAATCCATCATACAAGCATGAAGCAAGTCCTCCAGAATCTAAACTATTCTCTCATATTAACCATCAGTCTATGGGTGGTAAGTAGTATTGAAACGCAAGTCAGTACCCATCTCCTCCTGAATATGACCCCATAATGAGAAGTAAACTTTGGTTCACAATAAAAAACTATCACCTCAGGTACTCCATGCAGGCGTATGATCCATTCAACGTACAACTGAGCCATATCTGCAACTTTTTAATTGGTTTTGAAAGGCAAGAAATGAGCAGATATTGTAAACCGATCAATAACCACCCAAACAACATCATAACCTTTCTTGGACTTGGGGAAACCAATAACGAAGATCATTGTGATCTTCTCTCACTTCCATTCCAGAATTTCAAGAGGATGAAAAAGACCACCAGGTCATTGATGCTCAATCTTGACTTGCTGACATATCAAGCACTTCGCGACGAATAGAGCTATATCATTCTTCATGTTCTTCCACCAAACACTTCCATGTAAGTCCTTATACATTTTTGTTGTGCCAGGATGAATAGTGTACTTGGACCCATGTGCTTCACTCAGCACCTTCTATCTCATATCACCCACGTCAGGAATCCACAACATTTGTCTGAAGTGGACAACACCATCCACTCCGACAGAGAAGTCAGATTGTGGTTTTGGTCAAGGCCTTCATCTCTTCCATCTTAGAGCTTTCCAACTGTGCATCAACGACTTCTGAGATCCAAGTTTGTATAACAGTCAAACTAGCCATATGGACACACAACTTGTCTTCGTCCACTGAATTGACAGGTTGAGGTCGCCAATTAGTCACATATTTGAGATTTTCCCACACTGAACATCTCAGAGCAGCACAAATGACATCCTTCTTTAGACTTAAAGCATCAGCTACGACGTTTTCTTTACCGGGATGATAGGTGATGGTGAAGTTATAATCTTTGAGATATTCCATCCACCTTCAATGTCGTAGATTCAGATCCTTCTGTGTCAATAGGTACCTCAATATTTTATGGTCAGAGAAAACTTCAAACTTCACACCATAGAGATAGTGTCGCCAGATTTTCAGAGCATGAACGATGGCAGCAAGCTCTAAATCATGTGTAAGCCAATTAGCTTCATTCGGTTTCAATTGGCAGGAAGCATAGGCGATCACCTTTCCATCTTTCATCAAAATACACCCTAAGCCTTGTTTAGAAGCATCAGTGTACATGAAATAGGGTATGCCTTCAACAGGAAAGGAAAGAATGGGAGCAGAAGTCAAATACTCCTTCATCTTTTGGAAACTGTTCTCACATTCTGCTGTCTAAGAGAACTTGACCTCCTTTCACGTCAGCTTGGTTAAAGGCAAGGCCAACTCAAAGAAGCTCTTTATAAACCTTCTATAGTAACCTACTAGGCTGAGGAAACTACAGATCTGTAAGGGATTCTTCATATCTTTCCACTTGGTCACAACTTCTACCTTTGTAAGATCAATAGCTATATGTCTGACAGAAATCACTTGACCCAAAAACATCACTTCCTTTATCCAGAACTCACACTTTGAGAATTTTGCATAGAGTTGATTTTCTCACAGTGTGTTGAGTACAATCCGCAGATGCTCGTGATGTTGTTCTAACATCTCAGAATAAACCAAAACATCATCAATAAACACCACCACAAACTTGTCAAGGTATGGGCAGAACACTCGATTCATCAAGTCCATGAAGGCAGCAGGGGCATTTGTCAAGCCGAAAGGCATGACCATGAATTCATAATGCCCATAGCGAGTTCTGAACGCCGACTTCAGAACATCACCATCCTTCACGTGCATCTGGTAGTAGCCACTTCACAGATCCATCTTGGAGAACACAGTGGTTGACTTCAGCTGGTCGAACAAATCGTCGATGTGAGGCAAAGGATAACTGTTATTCACCTTTACTTGGTTAAGCATGCGGTAGTCCATACACATCTACATTGATCCATCCTTCTTCTTCACGAAAATGACAGGGGCTCCCCAAGGTGAAACACTAGGGTGGATGAAGCCCATGTCGAGAAGCTCTTCTAGCTACTTTTTCGGTTTGGCAAGCTCGGCAGGGGCCAAGCGGTAAGGTGGCTTCGATATTGGCGAAGTTCTGGGTACAAGCTCGATGGAGAAATCCACCTCCCAAGTTGGTGGCAAACCAAGTAACTCCTTAGGAAATACATCCGGGAAGTCCTTTACTACATCTATGTGGTCGAGAGAAGGAGGTGTAGCCTTGAGGACTATAGAGGCTAAGAAAGCTCTACACCCTTGTGAGACTAGCTTTTCAGCTTTGATGGCGGAGATAACCAATTGTCGATCCTCTCGCTTCCTACCCTTGACACACAAACTTCCCTCAACAAGATGTGACAAACAAACCTTTGATTCTTCACAAAACAAAAGAGCTTTATACCTCTTCAACCAATCCATTCCCAAGATGACATCAAAGGCGGTCATGTCGAGCAAGATGAAATCTGAGGAAAATATTATACCAGATATACAGAGGTCCATGGTCAGATTGTGGAGATACAAAGAGAAGATCTTACCACTAGGGGTTTTTACATTTAATATATTATCCATATACTCAGATTCTATTTCTAACATAGAAGCAAGCTGACAGGATATGAAGGTATTGGATGTGCCAGAATCAAACAATGCCTTTATAGGATGCATATTAAGATGTAAGGTACCTTCAATAACTTCATTATCTTTGCATGCTTCCTCATCATTGAGAGCAAACACTCTCCCATTCCGCCTCTCCACTGGAAGTCGCCTCAAGTTCTGGTTGTATTTGTTATTATTATTCCACGGAGGCAGATTCTGTCTTAGCTGTTGTGGCTGCTGGGCATTATTCTGTCCCTATTGGAAATGGGGGAAGAGCGGTCAGATATGCCCAACTTGGACACACTCGTGGTAGGTCAGAGGAGGTTGGTTGCCTCTACGAGAAGGTGTGTTGTTGGCAGGACATCTCCCTAGAGGATGGCGGCGAGAGCACCTATTACACCGATCACGTCTGCAATTCTCGTTCTGGGTAGGGTTCTTCCTCTCATTGTTGTTGTAGCCATTACTGTGTCCATAGGATTGGAATCATGGGTAGGACTCGATGACCATGGCCTTATTCACCATCAGCTAGAAGGTGACTAAAAGCTGCGAAACAAGACTTCGACCCACTTGGTAGTTTAGGCCCTCCAAGAACAACGTTGCCCTTCTCTCAGCTCCAAGGTTGGTGGCGTAGCGTTCCAGAAGTAGGAACCGTTGGATGTAGTCGGCCACACACATGCCTCCCTACTTGAGGCTAGACTTGGCTTCCTTTTTCCTCAGGATGGTGGGACAGATGTACTTCTCTCGTAAGAGCTTCAGAAACTGGTCCCACTCCATGGTAGAGGTGTCTCGAGTGCGGGTGACACCATTCCACCAAACACATGTCAGTCTATCCAGTACATACGTTGTGAACCGAACCTTCTAGAGAGGATGGCATGCCATACCCTTGAAGGTCCGATCCAAAGCCAACACCCAGTCATCAGCTTTATCCACCATGTTGTGTTCACTTTCACCCTTGAAGTAGGGTGGTTGCATCTTTATGAAGTCAGTGAGGATGAACTCCCTCAGCTTTTTGGCGTTGGCGGCCACCGTGAGAAGCTACCCCATCATGGTTGAGAGCAACTGGCACAGCATTGCCAGCTCATGCTCCGGTGTGAAGGCAGGGGTGCTTGGAGTAATAGGGTTGACCATACTATTGCCGGCAGGAGTCACAGGAGAGTTTCCCACATTAGAAACATCAGGGTTCGACTCATTTCCCTTGTTCCTACTGTCGAACAAGTCACCTATCCTAAAAGGTAAGGTTAACATATTAAGTTCCCAAGAGCATTTGAATCACATATGAGAAAAGAATAGAAGCATAGACGAGAAAAGAATATCTAGAATGATATTGCCTAAAAGAATACTATTTTGGGCAATTTGTATCAGCTCAGGCCAGTCCGGTATCATATGGGCACAAGAGTCCTCGTAAACGAAGCTAGTGGTGCAGAGGAAAATATTACGAACCCCTGAAACCCTGATCCATTCTAGACACATTTGCTTCAACTTCATGTCCTAATAGTTGCCTAAAGGCTCTGATACCATGTTGTAAATAGGTGAGATCACCTCCTTACTAAAATTTAAAGGAAGTAAAAAACATCCATCTTTTTATAAAGACAAAATATATTGAGGGATGCATGTGTAATATTCTAAGTAAATAAGCATGCACTAGATACATTATAAAATGCCAATAACAGCGGAAATAAAAGTACTAAGCCTAGTACATGGATTTCATGGTTTGTTACATGATTGTTCCCCAAAGAAAAAGATAAAAGTAAAGGATTTAGCTATGGCAACCTAGACATCCTTTCAGATAGCTTGAGATCTACTCCTGAGATGACTTCCTTCAAACTTATCCTTCTATTTGCTCAGCACCAGCACCTGGGTGGTTGGAAAAGCACCCAGCAAAAGGGGAAAGAAAACAAGGTATGTGTCACAAAACTAGTCTATAATAACAAGATAAGTAAAGCAAATAAGAACAAGCTAGTGTTCATCATTAGATGAAGATAATAAGAGTATGAGGCTATATTCAAAAGAAACTTGCCATTAACAATTATATTAAAAAGGATTTGCATGTAAGATAATTATGCCTACCTAACTAAGTAGGGTTGAGGCACCTACCGAACCTCTAACCTATAGGTGAGGGGAGAATAAGGCATTCCCAGTCACCTACACAATTATATAGGCGAGAATAAAAACATTCCCCAAGGCGATTAAATACACGCCCTATGTGGGTGGTTGTACATAAGTACCGCTACTTTAAATTGAATAAAACACAAATCTACATGCTATATAAGTATTCATGGCAAGTGTAGTTATAATATTCAATTAGCATAGCAGTGGGGTATAAGACCCAAACAAGAAGAAATTATAATCTGATTTGAGGCATGAACAACATTAGGATTCAAGAATAGAAGATTTATGGTTCATTGAAGCCTCATTAGACTGCAATTATCCCAACTTAGGGTGTAAGGAATGTACATACCTCTCTTACTGATATCAATTACTAACTTTCACCACTTTAATTGAGTCCAAGTTCCACTTTGCCTATTTTCAATGTATTAACATGTATTACAGTACATAGTGCACATTAATGTATAGAAACCATAATTTTAGAAATTTTTAGCAAAACTCAGATTTAGATTTTTAAAATATCACTAGTGAACTTATTAGGTTATCCTAATGAAGAAAACATATTTTTATGTTAATTTTGGAGTTATGATGATTAAAATGTAATTTTTACGGATTTTATGCATTAAATTTATTTTACAAAATTTCCCTTCGTCAAACCATGAAATTAGACCTTGAAAATATTTTTATAAGTTAGAGATTAATTTCTCTATTCCAAAACATATTTATTTGTCAAATTTGGATAAGCGGATTAGAAGATATGAATTATTCAATACTGACCAATAAGAAATTGCCACATCATCAAATTGATTGAGATAGTTGAAGAGAGAGGGAGAAAACCCCATTTGACCCAAGATCAGGTTTTAAGTTTCATAGGTAACCAAACTCAGATTCTAGATAAGGTAAAATAGTAAGAAACCAAAACCCTAGAAGAACATGGTAAAAGGAGATGGAAATCATCGATTTTAAACATAGAAGCGTGAGTTTTAAGCATGTAGTAAGCAATATATGAGAAGGGGGTTAACAAAACTCGCCTCTAGGAAGGTAAGAAGGTCCAAAAAGCAAGGATCTCAAGATTAAAAGGTCTAGTTGCTCCAAGCCAAGCTCCTTTCTTGAGCAAATGTCACCTTCTCTACTTTGGAGGTGCAAACCCTAGCAAAAGAGCATGGAGATGAGATGTTTTAGGGTTCTTAGGTGGAGTTTTACCATGGAAGGTCATGGTTTCGACCTAGAAGAAGGTGGTAGGAATACTAACAGTATGAAAATAGGGAAGGAAATGAGGAAACTTATTATTTTTGGTCAAAATCACCAAGAAGGAGCTTAGAAACCCTAAATAGAGCAAATTTGGAACCCTAGGAGCCTTTTTCACCAAGGTAGGCACCCTATTTTACCTTGGGACAGAAACTTCGTGGACAAACATAGAAGGGAAGATTCTCTAAGCTGGGGGGAAGAGAATGAGAGGATTGCTTCTTGGATTGGGAGGTGGTAAGGGGTAGACATGGCTTTATAAAGAAGGGGGCAAGTATGAGGTGTCTATGGGACTTTCCATGTGTCCTTAGGCTAAGGCTTCATGGCCATGCAAGAGGATAACTCATAGAGACTTCTTGTATATCCAAGGTTGGTCCTAAAAGCCCATGGAGGCTTCTAGGCCATCCCCACCATCCTCCAATCAAAGAAATAACCCCCTTGGTTGATAGCTTTCAAAGATAAGCTCATTTATAAAGAGGGTAATCCCTAAAATGCCTTTGGAAAGAAACACCTTCAAACCAAGGTGCAACTAGGTGAACCATGGTTTAAAATCTCAATAATGGTAAGGGAATATATAAATATTAAAATTCAGGTGATAATTTGCAAATAAAATCTCCCAATTGGGTGAATTGCATAAAAGTCCAGAATGTACCTAAAATTACATAACTTGCACAAACAACATCCAAATCGAACCAAATTTGAAAATTAGGCTCATTTTATGTTTTTAAATCACATAAAAATTTCATTGTAAGGTTTAGAGCACGTAATTATGGTAATTAAGCTTTCACTTGGGTATTTTTGCATAAACCCTTATATTGGTACAATTTGTGAATAAATGTTCACTAAACCATTATAAATTCCACTAATTAAACATGAATGACATAAAGGACATAAATGAAAGGGAAAATTGGGAAAAAGTTTTACATGGAGATTACATCTAAGATTCATTATGTTACAACACTCCACCCCTTTAAAAGGATTTCGTCTTCAAAATCTCAAGCAAAAAGAGAAGGGTGAGTATGTAACATTTCATCTCTCAACTCCCAAGTGGTTTCTTCCAGACCATGATATTTCCATAAAACTTTTACCATCTCAATCTCTTTGTTCTTCATCTGCTTTACTCAGGAGTCAAGGATCCTCACAGGTAGCTCTTCATAGGTTAGATTCTCATGTATCTCCAAATGCTCAACAGTAAGCACATGAGAAGAATCCTTCACATACTTCTTCAGCACAGAGACATGGAACACATTATGCATCTTATCATAGGAAGGAGGTAAAGCTAAGCGGTATACACAGTCTCCAACCTTATCTAATATTTCAAATGTTCCCACATAGCAGGGACTCAACTTGCCTTTAACTTTAGATCTAGAAATAGAACGGATAGTCTTGATCTTAAAAAATGTATAGTCACCCACTAAGAAGTTAGCATCAAACCTTTTCTTGTCAGCATACATCTTCTATTGGACTTGAGCAACTTTCATGTGTTTCTTTATCAACTGTACCTTTTTGTCATCATTTGCATGTCATCAGTCTTCACTAGAGAACGTTCACTGACATCATCCCAATGCAAAGGTGAACGACATGGTCTACCATAGAGAGCTTCAAAAGGTGGCATACCAATACTAACTTGGTAGCTATTTTTGTAAGCAAACTCAGCTAATGGCAGATATCGATCCCATGCACCACCCCAATCCATCACACAAGCATGAAGCAAGTCCTCCAAAATCTAAATTGTCCTCTTAGATTGACCATCAGCCTGCGGGTGGTAAGCAGTACTGAAACGCAAGTCGGTACCCATTTCATCCTGAATCTGACCCCAAAAATGAGAAGTAAATTTTGGGTCACGATCAAAAACTATCACCTCAGGTACTCCATGCAGGCGTATGATCCATTCAACGTACAACTGAGCCATATCTGCAACTTTGTAATTGGTTTTGAAAGGCAAGAAATGAGCAGATTTTGTAAGCCGGTCAATAACCACCCAAACAACATCATAACCTTTCTTGCACTTGGGGAAACCAATAACGAAGTCCATTGTGATCTTCTCTCACTTCCATTCCAGAATTTCAAGAGGATGAAAAAGACCACCAGGTCGTTGATGTTCGATCTTGACTTGCTGACATGTCAAGCACTTCGCGACGAATAGAGCTATATAATTCTTCATGTTCTTCCACCAGACGCTTCACTGTAAGTCCTTGTACATTTTTGTTGTGCCAGGATGAATAGTGTACTTGGACCCATGTGCTTTATTGAGCACCTTCTGTCTCAGATCACCCACGTTAGGAATCCACAACCTTTGTCTGAAGTGGAAAGCACCATCCACTCTGATAGAGAAGTCAGATTGTGGTTTCTCAGTCAAGGCCTTCATATCTTCCATCTCAGAGCTTTCCAACTGTGCATCAACGACTTCCAAGATCCAAGTTGGTGTAACAGTCAAACTAGCCATATATACACACAACTTGTCTTCGTCCACTGAATCGACAGGTTGAGGTTGCCAATTAGTCACATATTCGAGATTTTCCCACACCGAACATCTCAGAGCAGCACAAATGGCATCCTTGTTGTAACTTAAAGCATCATCTACGACGTTTTCTTTACCGAGATGATAGGTGATGGTGAAGTCATAATCTTTGAGATATTCCATCCACCTTCGTTGTCGTAGATTCAGATCCTTTTGTGTCAACAGGTACCTCAAGCTTTTATGGTCAGAGAAAACTTCAAACTTCACACCATAGAGATAGTGTCGCCAGATTTTCAGAGCATGAACGATGGCAGCAAGCTCTAAATCATGTGTAGGCCAATTAGCTTCATTCAATTTCAATTGGTGGGAAGCATAGGCGATCACCTTTCTGTATTGCATCAAAACACACCCTAATCCTTGTTTAGAAGCATCAGTGTACATGACATAGGGTACGCCTTCAACAGGAAAGGCAAAAATGGGAGCAGAAGTCAAATACTCCTTCAGCTTTTGGAAATTGTTCTTACATTCTGGTGTCTAAGAGAACTTGATCTCCTTTCACATCGGCTTGGTTAAAGGCAAGGCCAACTCAGAGAAGCTCTTAATAAACCTTCAATAGTAACCTAATAAGCTGAGGAAACTATAGATCTCTGAGGGATTCTTTAGAGCTTTCCACTTGGTCACAACTTCTACCTTTGTAGGATCAATAGCTATATGTCCGAAAGAAATCACATGACCCAGAAACATCACTTCCTTTATCCAGAACTCACACTTTGAGAATTTTGCATAGAGTTGATTTTCTCACAGTGTGTTGAGTACAATCCACAGATGCTCGCAATGTTGTTCTAATGTATCAGAATAAACCAAAATGTCATCAATAAACACCACCACAAACTTGTCAAGGTATGGGCAGAACACTCGATTCATCAAGTCCATGAAGGCAGCAGGGGCATTTGTCAAGCTAAAAGACATGACCATTAATTCATAATGCCCATAGTGAGTTTTGAATGTCGTATTCGGGACATCATCATCCTTCACGCGCATCTGGTAGTAGCCACTTTGGAGATCCATCTTGGAGAACACAGTTCCTGACTTTAGCTGGTTGAACAAGTCGTCGATGTGAGGCAAAGGATAACGGTTCTTCACTGTCACTTGGTTAAACATGTGGTAGTCCATACACATCTGCATCGACCCATCCTTCTTCTTGACGAACAGGAGAGGGTATCCCCAATGTGAAACATTGGGGTAGATGAAGCCCATGTCGAGAAGCTCTTCTAGCTACTTTTTTAGTTCGACAAGCTCGCAGGGGCCAAGTGGTAGGGCAACTTCAATATTGGCAAAGTTCTGGGTACAAGCTCGATGAAGAACTCCACCTCCCGAGTTGGTGGAAAACTGGGTAACTCCTCAGGAAAGACGTCCGGGAAGTCCTTCACCACATCTATGTGGTCGAGAGAAAGAGGTGTAGCCTTGAGGACTATAGAGGCTAAGAAAACTCTACACCCTTACGAGACTAGCTTTTCAGCTTTGATGGCAGAGATAACAATTTTCCGATCCTCTCGCTTCCTACCCTTGACATACAATCTTCCCTCAATAGGATGTGACAAACTAACCTTTGATTCTTCACAAAACAAAACAGCTTTGTACCTCTTCAACCAATCCATTCCTAGGATGACATCAAATGTGGTGATGTCAAGCAAGATGAAATCTGGGGAAAACATTATACCAGATATACAGAGGTCCATGGTCAGAGTATGGAGATACGAAGAGCAGATCTTACCACTGTGGGTTTTTACATCTAATATATGATCCACATACTCATATTCTATTTCTAGCATAGAAGCAAGCTGACAGGTTATGAAGGTATTAGATGATCTAGAATCAAACAGTGCCTTTATAGGATGCATATTAAGATGCAAGGTACCTTCAATAACTTCATTATCTTCACCTACTTCCTCAGCATTGAGAGCAAACACTATCCCATTCCGCCTCTCCACTGGCGGTCGTCTCAGGTTTTGGTTGTTGTTGTTGTTATTATTCCATGGAGGCAGATTCTGCCTTGGCTGTTGCGGCTGTTGGGTATTATTTTATCCCTGCTGGAAATGGGGGCAGAGTGGTCGGATATGCCCAACTTGCCAACACTCGTGGTAGGTCAGAGGAGGTCGGTTGTCTCTGTGAGCAGGTGCATTGTTAGCAGGACATCTCCCTGGAGGATGGTGATGAGAGCACTTATTGCACCGATCACGTCTGCGATTCTCATTTTGGGTAGGGTTCTTCCTCTTGTTGTTATTGTAGCCATTATTGTGTCCATAGGATTGGAATCATGGGTAGGACTCAATGACTAGGGCCTTATCCACCATCTCTTAGAAGGTGAGTGGAAGATGCAGAACAAGACTTCTGCCCACCTGGTAGTTCAAGCCCTCCAAGAATAACGTTGCCCTTCTCTCAGCTCCAAGGTTGGTGGAGTAGCATTCCAGAAGTAGGAACCGGTAGATGTAGTCGGCCACACACATGCCTCCCTGCTTGAGGTTGTAGAACTCAGCTTCTTTTTTCCTTAGGAAGGCGGGACAGATGTACTTCTCCTTGCAGAGCTTTAGGAACTGGTCCCACTCCATGGTAGAGGTGTCTCGAGTGCAGGCGGCACCATTCCACCAGACACATGCTGGTCCGTCCAGTAATACATCGCGAACTGAACCTTCTGATGAGGAGGGCATGCCATACCCTCGAAGGTTTGATCCAAAGCCAACACCTAGTCATCGGCTTTATCCACCATGTTGTGTTCACTTTCACCCTTGAAGTAGGGTGGATGCATCTTTATGAAGTCAGTGAGGATGAACTCCATCGGCTTGTTGGCATTGGCGGCCACTGTGTGAAGTTTCCCCATCATGGTGGAGAGCAACTGGTGCAACATTGCCAATTCTTGCTCCAGAGTGAAGGTGGGGGTTCCCAGAGTAGTAGGGTTGACAACACTATGGCCGGTAGGAGTCACATGAGAGTTTTCCACATGGGAGTCATCAGGGTTCAACTCCTTTCCCTTGTTCCTGTTGTCGAACAAGTCACCTATCCAAAAAGGTAGTGTTAACATATTAACTTCCCAGGAGTATTTGAATCATATATGAGAAAGCAATAGAAGCATAGACGAGAAAAGAATATCTACAATACTATAGCCTAAAAGAATACTATTTTGGGCAATTTGTATCAGCTCAGGCCAGGCCGGTATCATATGGGCACGGGAGTCCTCATAAACCAAGCTAGTAGTACAGAGGAAAATATTGCCAAACCCTGATCCATTCTAGACACCTTTGCTTCAACTTCATGTCTGAATAGTTTCCTAAAGGCTCTGATACCATATTGTAAATAGGCAAGATTACCTCCTTACTATAATTTAAAGGAAGTACAAAACATCAATATTTTTAGAAAGACAAAAGATATTGAGGGATGCGTGTATAATATTCCAAGTAAATAAGCATGCACCAGATACATTATAAAATGTCAATGGTAGCGGAAATAAAAGTACTAAGCCTATTACATGGCTTTCGCGGTTTGTTACATGATTGTTCCCAAAAGAAAAAGATAAAAGTAAAGGATCTAGCTATAGCAACCTAGACATCCTTTCAGATAGCTTGAGATCTACTCATGAGATGACTTCCTTCAAACTTGTCCTTCTCTTTGCTTAGCACCAGCACCTAGGTGGTTGGGAAAACACCCAGCAAAAGGGGAAAGAAAACAAGGTATGTCTCACAAAACTAGTCTAGGATAACAAGATAACTAAAGCAAATCAGAACAGACTAGTGTTCATCATAAGATGAAGATAACAAGAGTATGAGGCTATATTCAAAAGAAACTTACCATTAACAATTATATTAAAAAGGATTTGCATGTAAGATAATTATGCCTACCTAACTAAGTAGGTTTGAGGTACCTACTGAACCTCTAACCTATAAATGAGGGGAGAATAAGACATTCTCATTCACCTACACAATTATATAGGGGAGAATAAAAACATTCCCCAGGGTGATTAAATACATGCCCTCTGTGGGTGGTTGTACATAAGTACCGCTACTTTAAATTAAATAGAATATAAATCTACATGCTAGAAAAGTAGTCATGGAAAGAGTAGTCATAATATTCAATAAGCATGGTAGTGGGGTATAAGACCCAAACAAGAAGAAATTATAATATGATTTGAGGCATGAACAACATTAGGATTCAAGAATAGAAGATGTATGGTTCATTTAAGCCTCATTAGGGAAATATAGGATTTGGCTGCAATTATCCCAACATAGGGTGTAAGGAATTCACATACCTCTCTTACTGATATCAATTACTAACTTTCACCACTTTAATTGAGTCCAAGTTCCACTTTGCCTATTTTTAATGTATTAACATGTATTACATTACATAGTGCACATTAATGTATAGAAACCCTAATTTCAGAACGTTTTAGCAAAACTCAGATTTAGATTTTAAAAATATCACCAATGAACTTATTAGGTTCTCCTGATGAAGAAAACAAATTTTTATATTAGTTTTGGAGTTATGATGATTAAGATGTAATTTTTATGAATTTTATGCATCAAATTCATTTTACAAAAATCACCCTTCGTCAAACCATGAAATCAAACCTTGAAAATATTTTTATTAGTTAGAGATTATTTTTCCAATTCCAAAACATATTTATTTGTCAAATTTGGATAAGTGGATTAGAAGATATGAATTTTTCAATACTGGCCAATAAGAAATTGCCACATCATCAAACTGATCGAGATAATTGAAGAGAGAGGGAGAAAATATCATTTGACCCAAGATCAAGTTTGAAGTTGCATAGGTAACCAAACTAGATCTTCTAGAGAAGATAAAACAATAAGAAACCAAAACCCTAGAAGAACATGGTAAAAAGAGATGGAAATCATCGATTTTAAACATAGAAACGTGAGTTTTAAGCATGTAGTAAGCAATATATGAGAAGGGGGTTAACAAACTCGCCTCTAGGAAGGTAATAAGTTCCAAACAACAAGGATCTGGAGATTATAAGGTTTGTTTGCTCCAAGTCAAGCTCCTTTCTTGAGCAAAGATCACCTTCTATACTTTAGAGGTGCAAACCCTAGCAAAAGAGCATGGAGATGAGATGTTTTAGGGTTCTTAGGTGGAGTTTTACCATGGAAGGTCATGGTTCCGACCTGGAAGAAGGTGGTAGGAATACTAAAAGCATAAAAATAGGGAAGTAAAGGAAGAAACTTACTATTTTTGGTCGAAATCACCAAGAAGGAGCTTAGAAATCCTAAATAGAGCAAATTTGGAACCCTATGAGCCTTTTTCACCAAGGTAGGCACCCTCTTTTACCTTGGGACAGCAACTTCATGGCCAAACATAGAAGGGACAATGCTCTAAGATAGGGGAAAGAGAAGGAGAGGATTGCTTATTGGATTGGGAGGTGGTAAGGGGTAGACATCGCTTTATAAAGAAGGGGCAAGTATGAGGTGGCTATGGGACTTTCCATGTGTCCTTAGGCTAAGGCTTCATGGCCATGCAAGAGGAAAGCTCATAGAGACTTATTGCATATACAAGGTCGGTCCTAAAAGCTCATGGAGGCTTCTAGGCCATCCCCACCATCCTCCAATCAAAGAAATAACCCCATTGGTTGATAGCTTTTAAAGATAAGCTCATTTATAAAGAGGATAATCCCTTAAATGCCCTTGGAAAGAAACACCTTCAAACCAAGGTGCAACCAAGTGCCCCATGGTTCAAAATATCGAGAATGGTAAGGGAATATCTAAGGATTAAATTCAGGTGATAATTTGTAAATAAACCCCCCTCCCCCCAATTGGGTAAATTGTATAAAAGTCCATAATGTACCTAAAATTGCATAACTTGCACAAGCAACATCCAAATCAAACCAAATTTGAAACTTAGGCTCATTTTATATTTTCAAATCAGATTAAAAAGTTAGATTAAGGTTTAGAGTACTTAATTATGGTAATTAAGCTTTTACTGAGGTATTTGTGCATAAACCCTTATATTGGTACAATTAGTGAATATATGTTCACTAAACCACTATAAATTCCACTAATTAAACATAAACGACATAAAGGAAATAAATGAAAGGAAAATTTGGGAAAAGGGTTTACATGGATATTACATCTAAGAATTCATTATGTTTCAGGATACCAATAGCTCTACAATATAGCTCAAACTTATTGTTTAAACTAGTTGTGAACTTGACAGCGTCCATATAATATCTGGTTTCCACATTTTCTGAAGTACTATTCATTTTTAGCTAAGTACATGTATATGCAAGTGAAAATCTACAAGTAATTTATAAGATCTAATTGATCACTAGAAATGGACAAAATGATTTCCTAAGCTCCTTGGATTTTCCCATGTGAGTGTGTGTACACATGTTTATGCTAGGGTTTGGGTGGGTTTGGGGTTGCATGTTTGTGTGTGTGGGTCTACATTTGTGTGCAAGAAAATGAATGAAGAGCATAAATTTTAACAAGTTAGATAAATAACGTATATTATGTAGAATGAGTATCAATAGTCACTAGTATATGACTCATGGCTTTCCTAAATATACACATTTAAGACATCAAAAAAATTAGTATATCCACAAGATATTTATAATATGTATTATTGTATTCCTTAGTTAATTTAGAGTAAGTATATCGAGAAGTGGGTGAAACTTAGAAGAAGAATTGATGTAAATAGGTTCCAAAATAGGTGACACTAACGTTCTAGAGTCCCATGGAGTTTCTTTATATGAATGTGTATGTCATAAACTACATTCATGTGTAGGGTGGGGTGAAGTGGGGTGGGTCGGTAGGTATGTGTACATGCATATTAGCATGCACATGCATTTCTACTTTGATGGGGGTTTGAGTGTGTTATGGGGTGTATAAGGTATGATGAGGGTAGTTATGAGTGTGTCGCTATAGGTACTTGTGGGTGGATGGTTTTTTATAAATGTGAGTGCATGGATATTGCTCTTGTGTAGAGGTGTTTATTTGCATTCATATGTGTGTATGAGAGATTAAAATATAGAGAGTTCTCATCCTCAAATGCCAAAAAATGAAATTAACGATGATATCCTAAATAATCCTTTCCCAAGGGATAACATTGAACACTCTGAACATCTAACTTTTTGTGGGATCAAAGTGAGGTTGAGCCTAGAAACAGTCACTGAGATTTTTCAAGTGATATCATTGTTTTTATAAACTCTTAGAAACTTATCAGTTTAATGTAAGGGCATTTTAAAGTTAGTGTATTTTATTATAAATAAATACAAATAAATATTACTCAAAGGTGGGTGCATTTTCGTGAGTACCTTAGATTTTTCCTTGTGTGTATGGTTCTATGTATATGTATGTGTTCTTACGTGCGCGTGCGCGCGCACACACACACACCACTACTACAGAAACGGCCTTTGGCGTCGGTCGTTTAACCCCATTTGGCGTCGGTTTCCGACCGACGCCTATGTGGGCGCCGCTAAAGGTCGAACACTTCGGCGTCGGTTTTTTAACCGACGCCTATTTAACCTATAGGCGTCGGTCGTTTAGTCGATAACCGACGCCAAAAGGGTTCGCGCCACAGAAAACGGCATCATCTAGGGCACTTTCTGCGTCGGTGTTTTAGTAAATACCCGACGCCACTATGGAATATAGCGTCGGTCTTTTAGTAGATGACCGACGCATAAAGTGCCCTAGATGACGCCATTTTTTGTGGCGCGAACACTTTTGGCGTCGGTTATATACTAAACGACCGACGCCTATATGTTAAATAGGCGTCGGTTTGATATGAATATCCGACGCCATTTCCAGGACTGCTTTGGCCACATTAGGCGTCGGTTTATTGAAAAAACCGACGCTGTAGGTCTTTCCTGACGGTTTTCTATAAATAACCGACGCCTATTTATATTTTTTTTTTTCATATCAGTTTGCAGGCCTGCTGTGGCTGGTCAGCAGGATGAGAACCTGCAGTTCAGTTTTCTGAACTGCAGGTTTACGACATCCATTGATATCAGCCTACAAACAGGCCGCAAACCTGCAAAAGTCACAAGCAAAATTCTACACAAGTACATACATTCAGACATCAATTCAATTCTCACATTCACACACATATAGAAACATTCAAATACATGTATTAACATTCAGAAATATTCATTTACATAGTATCATTCATTATCGCTATCAACATCCCAATTATATCTTACAGTTGCCACTGCTTGTATGGCTTTTGCCCATTCTTCTCTTACTTCATTTAATGCTTCCATCGTATATGGAGCATGTATATTTTTTAAACGTTTACCTGTAGTGTTGTCAGTTTTAAACACCTGCAAAGAGAATGATGTATATATATAAGTAATAATATAAAAATAATATAAGATTGATATATTGCATACTAACTAATGAGAATATATATAATACCTCATGTATGGTATCGATGTCCAATGCGGCATATTTGATAATCATCTGCATAAATCGCATCACATAGTATGCGCATGCCCATCCATTGTCTTGTGTAGCACACTATAAATTGAAACATACAAAATAATACAATTAAGCACAATTCACATCAATAATATATATATTTGAGTCGGGAACTTACTTGTACGTTCTGCCAATTTATTGGCTGGTTCTTTTTCCTTGGGACCGTTCCTCCAGCCTTTTTGAATGCATCTAAACCCCTACATGTTAATATAACACAATAAATTGCATAAGTAAATAGTAATGTAATAAAAGATGTTAACGGATATAAAAATGAAATATTTCTCACCAGAATAATGGCATTCTCATTACGTGTCCAATTTTAGTGTTCAATGTACTCCCCGCAGGATCTAGATAATAAACAGTGAATGTCCCGGGGACAATAACTAGTAACTCCCAATGTCTACCGCTAGAAGTAAGAAGTTAACAATTAATAACTCAAAATGCAAAATAAAAATGGAATTTTCTTAAGTCCAAATTATAAATAAAGTAAACTTACTTGACATTGAATGGAGCTATTATTATCGTCTTCTTTTGCTGACCAAAAATTGTAAAAGCATCTATACAGTATTGTTGAACATTATCAGGGTCTTTAGCTACCAAACTAATCAATGATGGAATCAAAAATCCCACATGATCAAATGCAAATTGTTTGCAATGATCTTCGACTAGGTAGCTGCAAAACATATAGGCGTATGCATTAATATATAAGAAACCAGATCACCGGATCTTACACAAGGTATATGGATGTATAAACAAGATCTCACCTTATCCATGTCTCTATCATTGATGTATTCAGCCAATCATACATAAACAGCTCAATAATATCTTGTATAAATAAAGAGCTATCGTATGATTGACCTGCATAATCTGCATCTAAAGAAATAATTATAGGGCAATGTACATTATGTGCCCGTAGCCAACATGCCATTCCCCTACAAGCAGGACCTAACGGGTATGTTAGGTCAGTTGGAACCCAATCGGGTAATGCGGGAAGTGGAAGTGGAGGCCTAGGTGCTCCTGGTGTCTTCTTTTTAACCTGTACATATAATTTCAGATCAGTTGACATCATATATACACATTAACAGTCTAAATCAATGTAAATTTATCTTACAATTTCAGTCGTGTAGACGACATCTGCTTTGGGCCACAATATCACCCCGCCTTCTGCATCAGCAAGTCTATCAATATCCGGGTGGGGATATGGCAATGTAGCTTCTCTCCAATCAGGTAACACACGTATCGGGCTCACACGAACGTAGCCCTGTGGCATTGGAGTCCCGTGAAACATTGCCCCAGGAAGGGACGGGTAAGCCTGCGCCTCTGCAACAATGTAGTCTTGCATTCTTAAGCGGCATGGCTTCAATGCCTACAAATTTACGTAAAGAATATTATACATATATACATATCATCTTGAAAACATAACAACTTGAAAAGACTAACTACAATGTCATAAACAATACTTACAGCAGACGTGCTAGGCGATGGGTCTCCAGGATTACTCGCAGTCTGTGCATCAGGAGAAGAGTGGGTCGCCATAGGCGTATTGGAAGCCTGAGATGCCTGCCACCGCAGCAATTCTTCCTTGACCTTCTCAGCAACTACATCGTTGATCTTCTTAGCAACTAAATCCTCAACTCTCTTATTCTCCTATACATGGATAAAAGAAACATTAGCTTCTTATTAATGAATTTCCTTTTGCAGTAACATTCTAAAAAAAGAATAGGTTACCTCTTCTTGAGAAAGTCCCGCTCTGGGTTTGCGCTGGGATGGCCCAAAGAATGCTTTGATGCCAACACCAGCGCCGGCACCTCTAACACGTCCAGGATGCTCTGGGTTACCCAGAGCAACTGTCAATTCATCCCTTGTGCCCTGAGGGATGAACGTGCCTTGTTTCCTCTGCTCGTGCAGCTCCCGCTAATCACCATAAACAGAAATTGGTAAGTTAACACCACAAATAATCAATATTCAAACGATTTCTCTAAGAGTTGTATTTTACCATTTTTGCAGCCGCCTCAGCAGTTACAGGCTTCTTTATTTCACCCTTCTTGTTTTGCCTGCCAGCTATCCAGATATCATGGCGAGGCATGGGTGTGGCAGACTCCTGAGTAGGAGCAGACTCCTGAGTAGCCGCAGACTCCGCCTGTAGTCTTTGGCGAACGCTTGCATAGCCTTTTGGACCCATAGTGTGGTCATGCACATTCAGTGCACGCCTTGCTTTTTGTGCGTCACTGAGGGCCTAGTTAGTATGCACATTAATGATTTGGTTAGTAGCACTAAATGCTAATCTTGAAACAGGTGAATACAATGTATATTAATTAAATTAGGAGTGACACCTAATACCTTGAATTCTTCAGATTTTCTTGAAGCAACAAAATTGTCCCAATCTTCTTTGTCCAAGAAGTTCCATTGTTCAAGGGCTGACTTCTTCTTCTTATCACCCTCTTTTATGTATTCTCTGTTCAGATTTGTCCTATAATTCCTAAGCATCTTTCCAGTGCGTTGCATCACATTTTTACGATGCAACTTCTCATCCAATGCAAACAGATTCTGTAAAATAGAAATGTTATTAACTAGTATCCAAAATAGAATTGCAAATAATAGAATTTGTAATCTACAAAATAGAATTGCAAATAATAATAACTCACGCATAAATCCTTCCATATCAAGTCTTTTTTCCCTTGAGGAACTTTATGCCAATTGTCATACTTAACACCACAATGGCTCCGAGTGGTACACCCAAGATAGTTCACAAAATTATTGCGGTTCACTCCAATTGGATTTCCTCCATTATCAAACTCCACCACCAATTTAGATCCACTACCACTTAGCGCTAATAACTTCTTCAACAGAGTGATGCCCCTTTTCTTGTTAAGTGTCTGGTGTTGCGCATCAAGTTGCTCCAGTGCTTCAGTGGGTACAGGTGCATCAACCTAAAATTTGACAAAAATAAAACACACTAACTTAGCCCAATATAGAAATATAGGATATATGACATAACTAGAAGATAATGAATTTTATAGAAATACAGGATATGTTTTTAGAACTTACATTAGTATCCTCGCCATGCTCGTCATGGACAGCATGCTCATCATGAACTTCATGCTCATCATGGACATCATGCTCATCATGGTCAGCCATCTGAAAATGTCATTAAAAAGGCAAACATTTAGCATTTCTATTAACTAGAAAAAGGCAAACATTTAGCATTTGTATTAACTAGAAAAAGGCAAACATTTAGCATTTGTATTAACTAGAAAAAGGCAAACATTTAGCATTTGTATAAACATACATGTCTCTAAAATTGTGATCTTTTATCAATTAACAATCCTTCATTGTGATCTCCGCGCACATATAAGTCATCATTAGCTTCAATATTTTGTGGAGTTGGCAACCCAACTGAGAATGGACTGGAGTCATCATACTTATCATAGTACTCTTCTTCATCTATAGGATCTTCAATGAACTGTCTTTTACCATGAAGAACAACCAACCATTTATCATTTGCAGGATCATCGATATAGAATATTTGTTTCGCCTGTGATGCCAATATGAATGGTTCACCCTTCTCGCCAATCTTTTCAAAGTTCACCAAAGTGAAACCCAATTCATCCACTATAACTCCTTTGGTGTTATCAACCCAATTACATTTAAAGAGCGGAATTTTGAAATCTATGTAGTCAAACTCCCAAATGTCCTCAATGACACCGTAATATGACATTTTAGCTTCACGTGGACTCTTATCCTTTGCACTTGCAAAGTACATAGTCGACGCTTGAAGAGTGACCCCACTATTTTGGACGACACTCTTATCATCTTGGCGCTTTGTGTAATATGTGAATCCATTAATGTCAAACCCTTCATAAGACATAACATTCGGTTTTGGTTTAAAGGCGAGGCATTTGATAGTTTCTGTAATATCATGTGGTGTTTGAGATAGTTGATGTAAGACTTTATCTTCAAACCACTTAGTAAAAGTCTTATTATGCTCTCTAGCAAGCCACATTGAACTTGCTCGAGGATGTTGTCTCTTTATGAAATTGGTATGTTCCTCGATATAAACACTCACTTCATCCATATTGTGTAAAATATACAAGTGAGCTTGTTCCAACTGCTCACGGCTGATTACTTTCACCCGTGATCCCAAAATTCCTTTGCCCTCCTCAATATTCTTGTCATTATCAGGAGTGTCATTACCACTGAGAAAGTCATTGCAAAAATCCATAACCTCTCTCGCCACATAACCTTCAATAATACTCCCTTCAGGCCGATAACGGTTTCGAACATCACCTTTAAAAACGCTCATGTATCGTTCAAAGGGATACATCCAATGCAAGAAAACTGGTCCCAACATTTTCACTTCCCTAGTCAAGTGGACAACAAGATGTACCATGATATCAAAGAACGAAGGAGGGAAATACATCTCAAGCTGACATAGGGTAACAACCACTTCTCTTTGCAAATTATCGAGAGTATCAGGGTCAATAACTTTGCTGCATAGACTGTTGAAAAAGAAACAAAGTCTGGTAATTGCAAACCTTACATGCTTCGGCAATATAGATCGAATTGCCACGGACAATATTTGTTGCATTAGAGTGTGACAATCATGAGATTTAAGACCTATCAATTTCAGATCTTTCATTGATACCAATCTACGGATGTTGGATGAGTAACCATGTGGCACCTTAACATTTACCAAGCATTCACAAAAAGTTTTCTTCTCCTTTCTAGACAACGTGTAACAAGCGGGAGGTAAGTATGTTCTTTTATTACCCATTTCACGTAATTCTGTTAATTCTGACCTTATTCCCATTTCACGTAGGTCCAGTCTGGATTTTATCCCATCTTTAGTCTTACCTGGTATATTTAATAGAGTACCAATGATGCTATCACATACATTTTTCTCAACGTGCATTACATCGATACAATGCCTGACTGTCAAAGAACTCCAATAAGGAAGATCCCAAAATATTGACTTCTTCTTGAATGAAGAATTGTCACTCCGTGTGGCCATACTACATTGTGATTTCTTACCAAATTCATTGACAATGTCTTTTACTCTTTCATAAACAACATCCCCTGGTATAGGTTTAGGTGCACTTCGTTCATCATTCCATCCATTGAATGCTTTGCGCTTCCTACGATACGGATGGAATTTTGAAAGAAACCTTCGATGACCAAGATATACAGTCTTGCCGCCATGTTTTAGTCTTATTGAATCAGTGTTTTCTTCACATATAGGACACGCTTTAGCTCCTTTGACACTATATCCAGACAAATTCCCATATGCTGGAAAGTCATTAATAGTGCAAAACAACATAGCGTGCAAACGAAATGTCTCTCTTGCTGAAGCATCATAGGTCATCACACCTTCAGCCCAAAGTTTCTTTAAGTCATCAATCAAAGGTTCAAGATAAACATCGATATCATTTCCGGGTTGTTTAGGACCCGATATCAACAATGACAACATAACGTACTTATTTTTCATACACATCCAGGGAGGAAGATTGTATATAACAAGCATGACTGGCCAAGTGCTATGTTGGCTGCTCAATGTCCCGTACGGATTCATCCCATCTGTACAAAGCCCAAGTCTTAGATTCCTATCTTCTTCACCAAATTTAGGGTACAATAGATCAATCTTCTTCCACTGTGGGGAATCAGACGCATGTCGTAGGATCCCATCATTATTTTTCTTAACATCTGCATGCCACCTCAAATTCTTCGCATCTTTCGGATTTGCAAACAAGCGTTGAAACCGTGATATTATAGGTAGATACCACAACACCTTGGCAGGAGAACAAGTTTTGGACTCCCCCGAAGTCGTCAATTTATACCGTGACGCACCACATTTTGGACAATCTTTCAAATCTACATAGTCCTTTTGAAATAATACACAATCATTCGGGCATGCGTGTATCTTCTTGGCCTCCATTCCCATTGGGCACAACATTTTCTTTACCTGGTATGTTGAGATTGGAAGCTCGTTTCCTTCAGGAAGCATTTCTTTCAACAAAGTCAACAATGAAGTGAAGCTTTTGTCGCTCCATCTATTGTTAGCTTTCAACTTATACAATCTCAAGACAGCGCTAAGCTTCGTAAACTTAGCACAACCTGTGTATAACGGTATCTCAGCATCATGCACAATGTTTGTAAAGATAGGAGGTGGATCGGTGTGCTCTACCCTACAACTATCCAGCATCGCATCAACGATGTCTGCTGGAACTGGTTCGTTCACATTTACGTCATCAGAGGCAATTTCTTCTTCCACCCAAGCACTGCTATCGACATCTACTGGTTTCAATTTTGAAATCTCTCCATGCCAGTGCCATTCTGTATAGCCTTGTACAATCCCGTTGCACATGACATGACTTTTGATTTCCTCACCAGTGTTGACTTTCAAGTTGTTACCGCAATGCCTACATGGACAGTAGAACCTATCTGTAGGTTTTTTCCTATGTTCCTCGGCAAATCTAATAAACTGATCAAGACCAGATATAAACTCTGGGGTGCAACGATTACGAATGGACATCCATGATCTATCCATTCTATGATCAGAGAAAACAAGTATATATTAGGAAACAAGTATATATTAGGAAAAGATTAGGCAACATTTCCCTAGTATATAATAAATGTGTACCACCTATCCCATCCTTGAACACCTAATCTCACTAGTAAGTGTATAATGTGTATTGGGTTTTCGAGAAAATTTCGGCAGCATTTCCCCGCTGTTCTCTAAGTACATATGTACTTAGAGAACAAACGGGGAAATGCTACCAAAATTTTCTCGAAAACCCAATACACATTATACACTTACATCCTAAGTGAGATTAGGTGTTCAAGAACAGTCCCAAACCGGGGACTATCCAAGATTTACTCCTAATGAGTCAATCTTGGATGGGTTTCTAGGCCAACAATAATAGATATCTACAATGAAGCCGGATTCCATACAAACAGTATATAATTTAGTGATTGTTCATTCTAATTTATACCAATGTACAAGTAATATAAAAAACAATGATTGTTCACATTCTAGGCCAACAAACACATGTGATGTCATTCTTATATATAATAAATGTGTACCACCTATCCCATCCTTGAACACCTAATCTCACTAGTAAGTGTATAATGTGTATTGGGTTTTCGAGAAAATTTCGGCAGCATTTCCCCGCTGTTCTCTAAGTACATATGTACTTAGAGAACAAACGGGGAAATGCTACCAAAATTTTCTCGAAAACCCAATACACATTATACACTTACATCCTAAGTGAGATTAGGTGTTCAAGAACAGTCCCAAACCGGGGACTATCCAAGATTTACTCCTAATGAGTCAATCTTGGACGGGTTTCTAGGCCAACAAACACATTTGATGTCATTCTTATATATAATAAATGTGTACCACCTATCCCATCCTTGAACACCTAATCTCACTAGTAAGTGTATAATGCGTAATTGGTTTTCAAGAAAATTTCGGCAGCATTTCCCCGCTGTTCTCTAAGTACATATGTACTTAGAGAACAAACAGGGAAATGCTACTGAAAGTTTCTCAAAAACCCAATACACATTATACACTTACATCCTAAGTGAGATTAGGTGTTCAAGAACAGTCCCAAACCGGGGACTATCCAAGATTTACTCCTAATGAGTAAATCTTGGACGGGTTTCTAGGCCAACAAATACATGTGTTGCATTCTTATATATAATAATTGTCTATAAACTACATGCAACATGGTTAATCCTAATCAACAGAGCATTATTAAATAATAAATCAAGAAATCAATAGTTTCAAACAAAAGGTCTAGGAATCTTTACTAGACATTATATGTATCCCTAATCATCATATTTAACATACTACATTATTATGAACATCCAGATCAGATTAAGATCATACTATGTTATAACATATTATCGAAGGAAACATATTCTTCATGTAGTGTTGATTCTAGAAGTCTAAGAAGGGAATCTGAGAATTTTAGATGCTTACAGTCTCTAAGGGATAGAAGTAAGGAATAATTTATACCTTTTCTAGTTAAGGATTTTGTAGATACTTGGACTAGTCCTAAATGAAGAAAGTTGTATCTTAGATTATTTTTTATCATGTTTAGATCTCTTTCAGATAGAAGTTGTATGCATTCCTATGAAGGTGTAACTCATATAGTTTTTTCAGTATCCTTAATGTAATAATTAGATATCAAATGAAAACTACCTTTTGAGTAAATGGTGGCGTAGGAAGGTCCAGTTTTGCATTGGAATGAATGGTGACATAGTAAGGGGCAATTTACATTTGGATAATCGATAGAAGTGAGTGACTAGAGGTGAATTAGGGTTTGTAATTAAAGGGTGTATAATTTTCTTAGGATTTAAAGGAGAATATCTACATAAAATTGCAATAAAAAACAACAACATGATGAATATGATTGAAGCAAAAATGAGCTGTGTAACTAGGTATAAAATCGTACCTGTAAGTAGCGAGCTCGTGGAGGAAGAAGAGGAGTAGCTCTGTCGGTAGCGAGCTCCGTTAAGGAAGAAGAGCAGTGGAGGCGGCGACGATGAGCAGTGGAGGCGGCGATGTAGGCAGTGGAGGCGGCAGCGGCGTAGGGCAGTGGCAGCAGCGGCGGAGACGCGGGGGTCGTCAGGCGGAGAAGGAGCAGGAAGGCGACACCGGCAACAGGGAGCGGCAGGCGGCGGCGGGCAGGAAGGCGGCGGAGAAGGAGCAGGCAGGCGGTGGCGACACCGGCAGCAGAAGGAGCAGGAAGCGGCGGCGGCGCACAAGCAACAGCAGCAGCGGAGGGTCGGGCGACGGTAGCGGAGGGTGGCGGGCAGCGGCGTCGGTGAGCAGCGGAGGGTCGGGCGATGAAGACGATGAAACAGGAAAGGGGACCTAAAGTCGATCGATCATGCGTCTAATAAGTTCGTAAAGGGCGTCGGGTATCTAACAAAGCCGACGCCTAAGGTCTTCAGCGTCGGTTCCTATTACAAAACCGACGTCCAATTAGATAAAATTTGCCCCAAATAAATTGGCGGGAACCACTATCGGCGTCGGTTATCTAAGGATAACCGACACCTAAGCTGTAAATTTTCGCGCAAATTTTCATCTTATATAGGCGTCGGGCTTTAGGTAAATAACCGATGCCGTATGTGACATATTTTTTTTGCTCGAAAATTGGATTTCGCGGCAGTTTTAGGCGTCAGTTTTTTACCAAAAAAACCGACGCTTAATACAAGCGGTACCCGTGTCTTGGCTACAGACGTCGGATGACCTAGATGACCGACGTTGAATGTTATAGGCGTCGGTTTTCCTAAATAACCGACGCCCAGAAAAGCGACACTGAATGTTGTTTCTGTAGTAGTGCACACACACACACACACACACATATATATATATATATATATATATATATATATATATATATAGGGTAGCGATCCAGTGAGAAACATCCTACGGTGAGAGCATGAGAGGTATTTGAATTACTACAAATAAGTAACTATTTTTTAAAATCCAACCGTATAGATGGAAAAAGCGTCATTTCATTTACCTTGTCGCAAAAAATCATTGGAATCAGACATTGTTTACATGTCCAATATACACTTTTTACATCCAACGGACAGCCTGAAATTCAATATAGAGCGTCGAAAAATATTTGGTTGTTGTGAATGAACTACAAATTGGATGGTGATAAAATTTTATAGGAAGGTAGATATTAAGGTATACTTGTAATATGTATGGTTGAATTATGAAAAATTGATCTATGTGGAGAGTTATTCAAATGCCTCTCATGCTCTCACTAGATATGTTTCTCACTATATATATATATATATATATATATAGAGAGAGAGAGAGAGAGGTTAGGAAGTGTGTACCGGCCGGTACATGTAACTTATGTGTACCGGCCATTAAAATAGCACGTGCGGAGTATGTTGATAAAATCCAACCATATGAATTGAATCAAAATTATATAGATTAGATGTGTTTAAAAAATCATAACCATATCTCATAGAGATCATGAGATATAGCAATATACCATTCAATGGTTTCTGCAACTTACCGTTGATTAGAAAATACACATTTTCTTTTGTAAGATGGTCAATGAATATCAGAATGTGGTGATTTTTTGTAAACATCTTATCTAAGGGGTATACTTTACATCCATATGGTTGGTTTGTTCAGTAGAAACTTACAATCTACATAAATGAAGGTGGGTATATGTAAGCTACATGTACTCGGGTACATAATTCTTTTAGCCATATATATATATATATATATATATATATATATATATATATATATATATATATATATATATATATATATATTTATTTATTTATTTATTTATTTATATATATATATGGCCCATATTTATTGCCCGCACGGGTAGCTATCCGCCCACCCTTCCCACTACTTTTTTTCAAAAAAAAATCGCAATTGCAGAGGATTTTTTATCTAGCTCTCCAAAAAATTTCATCCAAAAATAATATCATTTGCCCCCCCAATCAAAAAACCCGTCCTTCTATATATATGTTGTATATTTTGTACATAGTTACTTTTTTAGTCGTGTAGTTACTTTCTTATCACCATAGTTACTTTTTTGACAGTAGAGTTACTTTTGTGGCAAAAAGAGTTACTTTTTTGGCTGTCGGGCAGCGAAACTCCAGGCTACCCGTGCGGGCAATTAATAAACAGCCATATATATATATATATATATATATATATATATATATATATATATATATATATATATATATATATATATATATATATATATATATACATATATATACATATATACATATATATATATGTATATATATGGAGTCATGCTAGAATACACTCGAGTGTACATATCGCACGAATACACTCAAGTGTGTTTGCATATCAAGACTATTTTTTGCAAAATGTAAACCATTGATCTTCATCGTCATACTATAACTAGGTTACATACAAATTTTGAGCCCATTTGGATGAGTATAAGTCACTCATCCAAGGGCAACAAAATCGATGCGTGAAACTAATTTGAAATGCATAATTTTTGTGGTCTTCATAACATGAGCTATACATATCCAAATGTGCTCAAATTTTACATATGAGTTGTTCACGGGATGTTTAAGAAGATCAACGGATTAGATTTTCAAAAAAATTATTGCATCATGAAAAACTACTTGAGTGTATTCCGCTCCGGATACACTCGAGTGTATTACGCTCCGGATACACTCGAGTGTATTCTAGCCTGACTCTATATATATGTATGTATATATATATATATATATATATATATATATATATATATATATATATATATATATATATATTGAAGTTGGAATAAACTCAAGTGTACCGAAGACGTTGTACACCTTAGTCATTTTCTATCATAAAGTTATTATTTTGAAAATCTAAATCATTGATCTTTTTAAATATCTTAAAACATACTATGTATTAAATTTGAACTTATTTAGACACTTATAGGTCATGCATCTAAAGAAGGCAAAAAATATACATTTCAAATTACTTATTGCTTCAATTTTGTTGACCTTGGATGAGTGACTTAGACTCATCCAAATGAGCTCAAATTATGTATGTGGCCTATTATTATTATTATTTAGACAACTGAGATTCAAACCCGGGTCACTTTGTTAGGGGACAATGTTCTTGAGCACTTGAGTCACTCCTTGTCTGATGCATATGTTTATATATGTATATATGTATGTACATGAGTAGGTGTGTGTGTGTATATATATATCAGAATCAGGTAAATATATTCTGACTCCCTCCTAAAATTATAGGGGGTCCAAGAGTTACATATAGTCCAACGCTACATGGCACAAAAGAACTAACTCACACTCCTATCTAATGAGTAGTTTACGTTTTACACATTTATAAATTTTTGCAGTAATACAACTCACACTTTTGGTTGTGCCTCTATATTTTATATCATTTCTTTTGCTCCAAATATGGTAGCAAAGTGCAGCAAGAAGCAACCTCTTCTTATCCTCATTGCCGCAACAAGCAACTATCTTCTTTACTTCATTCTCCAGCGTCAGTTGCAGGGAGTTGCAGGCTGAACTCTCTGCAAACTGTCTCAAATTTCTCTGGTAAATTTACAGCTCCTAAATAGATGATTGTTCTCCTCTTCATTACACAACAAGCAAATGGTAGAAATATCATTGTTCCAGTTGTGTACCTTGTCCAACGTCACTAGCACATCATGCAAAATTTCACTATTTTAGGCATCCTTTTAAATATGTAATTAGATGTTTATAAGTTAAAGTATATCATCGTCATTAGGTAATTTAATATATATACATAATTAAAATATATATAATATCATAATTAATATATACAGAAAAAATAAAAAAAAGTAATATGTCCTCATTCAATGGGGGCAATGCGTCCCAGTTGATGAAACATTGAGTTTCTAAAGTAGCAGGTGTCTCCAATGGTGACCAATTGCCCCCACCGCGAGCAATGCCTTCTTAAGGCCACATTGTCTCGGAAATATAATATTTTAAAAAGTAAATTGCAAACCATGCTATTTGATAAATGAAAATAGGAAAAAAAATGTTATCTAGGTTGTTAAGGCAAAAGGTTATGTAAAAGTGCATGGAGGTGGATGGAAAACCAGGTGAGGACAACAACTGAGAGTCAGGCCACATGTTTCTTCGAAGACCAAATCTGGCATATTTGACATATAAATATGTTCTCAAATTGGTCAATTAATTTCAAATATGCCACACAAAATAATCAAAGGGGATTCGGGTTCAATTCCGAAAACCTGATAAAGCGTGTGCTGGAAATTTACCGGCATAAAAAAGTGATAAAAAAAATAATGGCAGCGAGGTGGAGACTCAAATAAATGAGTAACAATGGAAGGATTATATGTCATAGGGTCAAGAAAAAAGTATTCGACAACGACAGGTCCCAAACATGTGTTGATGCTTTAGTATTCTCATGTTATAAAACTTGGTATCTATAGGTGCCACAAGTGCAATGTCGGAGACCCGTTCTTTTTGCGTTATCTATGTTCAAATAATTAAGAATTCCATCCACTACCAATCCATGAAAACCAAATCCGTCATGGGGGATTTTGCACTGCGCATAGCATAAAGCATTCACAGAAATAACTTTAGAGGATACATCATAATGAGAAGTGTGATGTTTGCTATACAGATACATTCACAGAACTAACCTGAGCAATCTTGGATTCAAAACTTGGGTACACCCAAATTTCAAATCTATAATGAGGTTTACATACTATTCAAGGCAATGGTATAACCTTTTTTGCATTCGTCACAACCTATCGCCACCTTGAAAATTTGAGAATGAAAACAAAGGCCTCGACACCCTTCCATCCTCCTCTCTCCGACCATGACGGGCAACCGAACATGATAGCAGCGACACTGCCACTGTAGCTTCTCCACAGCGCACAGCCAGCTCCACCAAGGCTGCCTCAGGGACACTCCTATGATTCCTCTCCTAGACTTCTCCCTTTTCTTTACTTGCATAATTCTATTGAAGTGTATCTAACACTATAATTTGGCAAATGTGCATCCCAACAGTAGAATAATTGCAATCAAAACTTTAAATGAATTTTCTTCTCGGACATATTCACAGTTAGTATTCCACTTTCCTTGCAATTGGAAGTATAATTTCCTTGCTAGTTGTTGCTGACAAGATACCACTTCTTTCATTAAAACACTGCCCAGATTCCAGAGCTCGAGAAGTTTGCAACGCCATATCTGAATGAAGTTGAAGACATCCCATAGCCATCTGTACCAAGAACATCGTGCTAAAGAGTCATACACCAAGCACAAGTAACATCATGACCCTAGGACAATGAGCATGACATATCAACTGTGCTAAAGATGTCATGGGAAAAGCTAACATTTAATAAAACATATATGTATATAAGAGCATTAAAGCGTAAAACAGTAAAAAAAATAATGTGAATGGTACACACCTCTAGTATCCTGTTAACTCTTCAGAGACAGCAAGTGAGGATCAGTGGACCACCCAATATGCAATATAATGGACGGTGTAAACATATACTAGGTTTTTCAGTTGTACATGTATAAGCTTAAATGTCTAATCTTGAGAATCCATAGATTTGATGCCCACATTAGGCATATTGAGGCCACTTCCCTACGTTTTTGGAAATTGAACACATACAAGCCAAACCAAGAGTCAAAGACCAATCACAAATCTTGAGCCCATCATGTCAAGCCGTCCACAGTTCACTCATTTGATTGAGGCTATACTTGAGGGCTAAATTAACACCAAGAATTGTCTAAAATTTTGTCTGTGTCAACTTCGCTATATGGGAAATTTATCGCTTGTGGGACTTTCGAGGAATTTTGTGGAGAGATGGCACAGTTTGATTAACATCTTCCCTTGAAATTCTACAACTATATTTAACAAAAATCTAAAAAAATCCACAACACAAGCATTGTTGCATGAATTTTATACATACAGCTGCAATGAACAACTGCTGATCCCAATAAGAAATAGTAGACCATGCACCTAAACATGCTCAGTATAAATCTTTATGCAATTGTATTTTAAAAATCTAATGTACTAAGATGTGGTTGTAAGTATGTGTGAGGGTCTACGTGTGAAATGTCCTTGACGTACTCTCTTTATTGCAAGTAAATGGGATATATTGAGATGATAAAACATATACAAGTCATCTCTTTATATAGAGGATAAGAGAGGACTAGTTACAAAGCAATAGGGGAAGAAAAACAAAGGAGTATAACATAGATAGCACAAAATATAACAAGACATAACACAAAATAGTAAATATATTAACACTCTTCCTCAAACTGGAGCACAGATATCTCGCGTGCCCAACTTGTCCACAATGGCAGTAAATTGTCTTCGGAAGTGGCTTTGTGAAAATGTCAGCAAGTTGATCCTCAATATGATGTAAGGAGTGGAGATGAGTCTGAATATAATTGACTCCCTTCCAAAGTGAGTCCACCTCAATGTGTTTGGTGCATTCATGGAGTGTAGGATTTCTTGCAATGAAGATGGAATCTTTATTATCACAGAAAATTGGGATAGGGTTCAAAATCACAGATATCAAATTCTTTCATAACACCTTGAACCCACATTAATTCACAAGTGATATGAGTCATGGCTCGATACTCAGCTTCAATGCTAGACCGTGCAACAACAGTTTGCTTTTTAGAGCGCCAGGCAATAACGAGGTAGATTTGTGATCAATTATGTTGTCGGCATAGTCAAAATCAGAGCAGACTATGATTTTGCAGTGCCTGTGTCATCTATATAGAAGGTCTTTTCCAGGATAGCCTTTTTAAGTATTTGAGAATATGGTAGACAATATCCCAATAACATTGTCGAGGTTTGTCTATATACCTACTGATAAATCCAATTGCATATGTGATATCAGCTCTCATAACAGTTGAGTAGATAAGCTTATCAACTAGTCGTCTATATTGTTTGTTATGAGAATATGGGGATGAGTCATTATCCCAATTCGTTTTAGAATCAAGAGGAGTACTGGCTAACTTAGCTCCCAACATGCCACTTTCTCGCAAGAGATCAAGTACATACTTGTGATGAGATAGATAAACTCCAAAAGTAGAATGTGGTACTTCAATTCCCAGAACAAAGATAAGTTTTTCTAGGTCTTTAGTAATAAAGTGTTCTCCCAGATACTCCTTAGTAGCTTGAATACCATCATGGTCACTACCGGAAAGAATGTATCATCCACAAACACAATCAGAGAAACAAGCCCTAGTCATTTTTATGAACATGGTCAAAATTAGAGTGTCTAAAGTCAAATTTAGCAAAAAGATGATTTCAATTATTAAACCATGCTCATAGGCTCTCTTCCATGCCATAAATAGCTTCACTAAGTTGGAAAACCTTAGAACACTCCCACTAAGCAACAAATCAGGAGGTCGTTCCCTATAAACTGTTGGCTGAATTGGACATTAGCTCATCTTATCTTTTGATGATGACAAACATTTCTTATTTGTGGATTTAACATGCTATCTAAGTGTTTCAGGTACAAAGTACATGTTGAGAAAAATTGATCAAGATTGGAGTATCAAATACTTGAATTATTGTGTATATGTACTTATTTGTAATACAAATGTATAAGTTTTTAGAACTCATGTAAAATCAAGCTATGGACCAACCCCACCTATCCCAAACCTATGCATATGTCTAAACTAAGTGTCTAGCGTAGGTTGGTCACATTAGAAAAACCATTAGATAGGTTTTCTAAAATTTGCAAAACCAATTTCTTGGGATTTTTCTTCACATTTTGACCATATTCAGATCGTCGTACAAGAAAGCATTCTTCACATCCAATTGGAATAAGGACCAATCATGATTGACGGCAACGGGATTAAGCACACAAACTGAGTCGAGACGAGCAACATGAGAAAATGTTTCAAAGCGGCAAACTCCATAGGTCTGTGTATATCCTTTTGTGACTAGGCGAGCTTTTAGGCACAAAAATTGTGCCATCGAGATGGTACTTGACATTAAATCCATCTACACTACAGTGCTTTGCAGGAGAGACATGAGCATGAGAATCAACTAGATCCTAGGTATTTTGATCATTAAGGGTTCTCATTTTAGTAAACATTGTGTGGCGTCAGACACAATGTTGTAGAGCTTCAGCTGTAGTTTTAGGGACAAAGACTGTAGAAAGAGTAGAATTGAAATAGTTAAAGTTGTTGGTTAGGTTAGCATTAGAACAAAACTTGCCAACGCCATGCACGCGGATTGAGACCCATCAACCATAGTTTTGCTAATAGAAAGCAGATTTAAGGGATATCGCGGAACATAGAGGTGAAATTTGAGTAAAAGTTTATAAGGTGTCTAAATATTCCCAATGCCATGCACGCAGATCGAGACTCATCAACCACCATGACAAAAGGAACAATTGATGTGGCAATAAGGTTGGCGAATAGGCAGAATTCTCAAAAATATGTGTAGGAAAACCGGAGTTGATGACCCATATGTGTTTCCATATGGAGTGGAAGAAGCAATCAAGGCAAATGCTCCATCTGGTTGGGCAATAACATTATGGGCATGGAGGCATTTTTGGAGTAGCTTCTCGAACTCAGAGTGGATCCAGACAATGGAGGGAGTAGTAGAGCTTGAAGGTGGAAGTGAGTCAGACGCTACGCCTTCAGTGGAGAGGATAGGGAGGTGGGCGGGTGTGGCGACGGTGGTGGCTGGATGGGAAGAGGATCTTAAGTGGCGGTTGGGAAGGAAGCATCGGCGGCGGTTGGGGACAGGGGGTTGCTGGAGGCTGCATGGGAGATGAGGAGATGGGAGATGGATGGTGGAGGCGGCGACGGTAGGATAAGGGGAGGGGTGGCAGATGGTTAGGAATGGTTAGGGTAGGGAAGCATTAGGATTGGGATAGAAGAGGATTAAGGGGGGTCATGAGGCCCTGATACCATGTAAGTAAGCGGGATATATTAAGATGATAAAACAAATACAAGTCCTTTTTATATAGGATAAGAGAGGACTAATTATAGAGCTAAGCAATATTAAAAGACAAAAGAGTAAAACACAGATAACACAAAATATAACAAGACATAACACAAAACACTAAATACATTAACATTTATAGATAAAGGTACTATAGTTGACTAAAGAATTATTACATCGACTCTTTCCCGACTAGCCTCTGATTCAACTTTATTTTCCCATATGCCCACATAGAAATAAAATGTTTATGGGCGCAATAGCAAAAAGAATATGCCAAGATAGCACAAACAGCAAGAGCAACGTCACTGGATAGAAGACAATAAGCAAAAATATGCAAAAACAGTATCATCCAATGAATCCCATTAGACAATGAGTTCTCTCTTCAACATTTGATAATGAATCCAACACACATGGAGTTGGAAGTGGATGGTGCAACACACACTATATTAGATATCATCATCAACAACAACATCAGCAGCTAAACCCCAATCCCTTAGATGCTAATATCAACAATATCAATCCATCTTCTTCATTTAACTTTTTTATGTGTCATATGATCATTAACAGGGATTAGAGTTGGATCTTGGAATATTGGTTATTTGACAGGGAAATCTTTGGAGATAGTGGATACCATGATGAGAAGAAAAATCAATATAGCTTGCTTACGGGAAACCAAGTGGACAGGGGAACGTTGTAGATGGATTGGAGACACATGATATAAAATATGATATACAAGTATTGATAAACATAGAAATAGCGTAGGTATTATTGTTGATAAGATGTTGAAGGATGATGTTGTCGAGATCACAAGGATGGTTGATAGAATCATAGCTATCAAGGCTGTTCTTGGGGGAAATATTTTTAACATTATTAGCGCTTATGCCCCCCAAGTTGCATTAGCAAGGAAGCTAAGAAGGATTTTTGGGATGACATGGATTAATTGATGTAGGGAATGCCGAAAAAGGAGAAGATCATTATTGGGAGTGACTCAAATGGTCATGTGGGGAGTAGCAATGTTGGATATGAGAGAGTTCACGGTGATTTTGGATATGGCAGCAGAAACGGAGAATGAGAGAGGATATTAGATTTTGTAGTTGCATATGATATGATTTTAGCAAACACCCATTTCAAGAAAAGAGAATCTCATAAGATTACTTTCAAGAGTGGGCACAATTGCAGCCAAATTGATTACCTCCTTACGAGGCGGGTAGATCGTAAAATATGCAATGATTGTAAAGTGATTCCTGGCAAAGAACTCACGAGCCAACATAGGTTGGTGGTTTTACATATTAACATGAAGATCAATAAAGGCAAGCATGAAAGAGACCAAGATAGCAAGATCAAGTGGTGGAATCTTGAAGGAGAAAAGAAATTGACTCTTCATGATAAACTCATCAAGGAGGGAACTTGGAACTTGGAGTCTGATTTTAACATTATGTGGCATAACATGAGCTTCTGCACAACAAAAATTGCCAAAGAGGTTTTGGTAAAGTCTAAAGGTTGTGGACCTCCACAGAAAGAGACTTGGTGGAGGAATGATGAAGAATAGAAGGCTATTAAACTGAAAAGGGAGATCTATGGGAGCTTGCCCAAATCTCGAGATAATGCAACGTTCCAGAGATACAAGCAAGCAAAGAAATAAGGTAAAAAGGTTGTTCAGGGGGCAAGGTCTAGATACTTTGACGATATTTATAAGAAGTTGGACACAAGAGAATGGGGAAAAGATATATATAAAAATGACTCGTATAAGAGAAAGGAAAGGAAGAGACTTGAGTCAAGTAAAATGCATTAAGAATGAAGATGGTAGAGTGTTGGTGAAGGACGGTGATATCAAGAATCAATGGAGAAATTACTTCCATAAGCTTTTCAATGGAGATACTACAAATAATGTTAGAGACTCGTGTGACATGAATACAAGAGATATCTTTTACACACGACGAGTTTCACTAATTGAGGTCAAGAATGCATTAAAAAAGATGAAAATGAAAGGCATGCGGACCAGACGATATTCCCCTTGATGTATGGATGAGTATGAGGGATGGATTTATGTGGTTAATAAAGTTTTCAACAAGATCATGAAGACCAAGAAGATGTTGGATGAGTGGAGAAATAATACTATAGTCCTCATCTACAAGAACAAAGGTGATGTTCAGAGCTGCACAAACTACAGAGGTATCAAGTTGATGAGTCACACAATGAAGCTTTGGGAGAGGATTATTGAGCGGAGGCTAAGATCTATAATGCAAATATCAAATAACTAATTTAGTCTCATGCCTGAAAGATCAATAACAGATGTTATTTTTCTGATAAGAAGGCTTATGGAGAAGTATAGAGAAAGTAAAAGAGATCTTCATATGGTGTTTATTGATTTGGAAAAGGCTTATGATCGAGTACCCAAGGAAGTGTTGTGGATGATTTTGAAGAAAAAGGGTGTGTCAATCCAATACACCGACTTGATTAAAGACGTATGATAGCTCTACTTCTAGTGTGAAGACTCTTGGAGGAGAGACACCAACTTTTCCTATCACAGTTGGGGTACATCAAGGATCCCCACTCAACCCATATTTGTTTGTTTTTGTTATGGATGAGTTGACAAAGAATGTTCGGGATGATATTCCTTGGTGTATGTTATTTGTTGATGATATTATATTGATTGACGAAACTAAAGATGGATTAAATGATAAAGTTGAACTTTAAAGAAAGGCATTGGAATCAAATAGATTGATGATTAGTAAGAGCAAAACTGAGTATATGCATTGCAATTTCAGCCAATCTTGTAGTGTGAATGGTGGATCCAAGTTGGACGGAGTAGTTATACCAAAATGTGATAAATTTCGTTACTTGGGTACTATTATTCAAATAGATAGGGATGTCCAAAATGACGTTTGGAACAGGATCACTGCAGGATGGCTGAAATGGAGGAGTGCAACTGGAATCATAGTTATCAGAACCGAACCGGCCAGTTCAACCGGTTGAACCAGGAACCGGTGCCTATACCGGTTCAGTTTGGCCCCAAACCCGGAAATCCTTTTGAACCGGTCCAGTTTTTACTGAACCGGCCGAGTCTGGCTAACCAATGATTTGTTGTATTTTTTTGTTGAATTTTGTTGTTGTTGCAGGTACATGCTACACCCTCCTCCCTTTTCCCTATTCCTCCTCTTCCTTATCTTCCTCCTTATCCTCCTTTTCATGTTATTTCAATAGTTTGTCGTAGCATTTGCTTCTATTTTTGTTGCTACTTGTTGCTGCCTTCTTTTGTTGTAATGATCCTCTTGCAATTGCTCTAGTACCTCTCTTCTTCTTCATCTAGTCCCCTAGTAATTTCCATATAGTTAAAATATTCTACCTACCTTTTCTCATTCTTTAACATATTCCTACTGTCTGCCATGTTAGTGACTATACAAAAGCCTAGTGATACTGTCTATATTTATATTCCTATAAGGTTTCCAATATTCTTATGCCAATTATACCGTGGTATCTCGTCATGTTAATGAAAGTTTATTTGATTACTTGATAATTTGACACGGGAAATGCACTTTCAAATTGAATTATTGTCATTTCCATGCTAGTTTTTGATATACTCCTAGATTTGCTTACTTTTTCCTTGACTTTTCATATATTACAAAGTTATAAAAATAATTTATGGTGTCATGTTGACGTCACCGGTTGAACCAGTGAACCGAGAACCAGAAGCCTCACCGGTTCACTCACCGGTTCGGTTCTGACAACCTTGACTGGAATATTATGTGATTCGAAGATCCCTCTCAGGTTAAAAGTAAGTTTTATAGAACGGCTATACGACCAACCATGTTGTATGAGAGTGAATGTTGGGCGGTGAAGAAACAAGGTCTCAACAAGATGAAAGTGGCTGAAATGTGTTTGCTGAGATAGATGTGTGGGAAGACAAAAAAAGACCGCTCGAGAAATGACTATATCAAGAATAAAGTGGGGTGGCGAGCATTGAGGACAAACTGCGCGAGGGCCGACTCAGATAGTATGGACATATGCAACGCAGAGCGGCTAATGCACCTATACGAAGCAATGCTATTGAGTCAAGCACAATTAATACAAGAAGAGGAAGGCCTAAATTAACATGGGATGAGCTTATAGAGAGATTTGAATCTGTACATCTCAACCAGAATATGACCTGTGATAGAGATGAATGGAAACGAAGGATCCATGTAGCCGACCCCAACATAGTTGGGACTGAGGCTTAGATGATGATGATGATGATATGATCATTGAGATGTAAAGATGATGTTAAATATTGTACAGAGTGTTCATACATACAATGTACCTTGTAATGAGGGATCTCTATAAACAACCCATGTACTTTTCTCTATTTATATACAAATGCTCACAACAACAAGTTAGGTTGACTCTTCTCCATATTGCTTACAAGTGGTACAAAACCAAGTTCAGGTCTAGCCTTGCACATTTGATAGTACACCATTAACCATTGACTTTTACAAGTATGACATATTGATTGTAGTGTTGTTTATGCCTATTTCAAGTTCAAGGCAGATTTTATGAGCTCACACATGAGGAGGAGAATCTAAGTTCATATGTGAAAGTCCAAATTGATAGATTGTGGAGATCTGCACCAGTATATATATCGCTACGCTACTACTCCCATTGCTGATTTATTGCTTCTTTACAGAAAGGTATTTGGAGAAACCACCTGGGCTTGTTGCTCAAAGAGAGTCTAATGCAGTGTACAGATTGTATAAGTTTTTATATGGTCTGAAGCAATCTCACAAGACCTAGATTAGCATATTTAGTTATGCTCTGGCATATCTCGTAGATGTAATGTGGATCACTCTGGCTTCAATGGGTGTAATTCTTCTGGTTGCATTCTTCAAATTGTTTATGCATATGCAACGATTAAAAAAGCAGCCTGCTTCACGTTTAAGCGCCTGCTTAAGCATTGTGGAAGGGGTAGTCGTTGTTTTTTGGGCTTAGACGGGTGTTGAGGCGGATTGAACTGAAGCGGTCACTTTTTAGCAAAAATCCCCGCCTCGACCCGCTTTCGCGGCCCACATCAGCCGCTTTCTGGCAACATGTGGTACTATTGTCAATTTAATTCACGATTACAGAGCACCTTAAACCCCAATACCCCATCGAATTCCCAATAGAAGATGTTAGAAGTCGGCGGCAATAATGTCGCTAGGAAATGGTTTTTACGGGCCTTTTATTTTCCAATTGGGAGTGGGAATCCATCCCTATTCCTTGGCATCCTCATCCGTCCATAAAAGGAGCAACTATGGTTGCACAGAAAACACCAACAATGATAGTCGCTTGGAGTTAAACAAGTCGATCCTTGGCAACCGAAGGGAAATTATCTCAAAAGGAGGATACACTACATCCCTGGAGTTCGCCTAGAGTCCGACAAGCGCCCGATCACCCCTCAGCGAGACGTTAAGGCTAATGACAAGCGCCCGATCACCCCTCCCTAGAGTTTGCGGACCTTTTATTTTCCAATTGGGAGTGGGAATCCATCCCTATTCCTTGGTGTCCTCGTCTGTCCATAAAAGGAGCAGTTATGGCTGCACAAAACACACCAACAATGATAGTCACTTGGAGTTAAACAAGTCGATCCTTGGCAACCGAAGGGGAAGTATCTCGAAAGGAGGAGACACTGCATCCATGGAGTTCGCCTAGAGTCTGACAAGCACCCGATTACCCCTCAGTGAGACGTTAAGGCTAACGAAGGGGAAGCAAGGACTAAGAACAGAAGTAACAAAGGTTTCTCTAGGTCAACGAGTTAGTATTAACTGGTCGCTTCTCTGAAGTTAAACATCTCGATTCTGATTTTTATATACAACGACGTCTTGTGTGTAATGCTTCTCATTACGTTGTAACTTACTGCCTACGTGCCCAGTGCCTACATATTCTAATTTCTTTGAATTTTGTAACGACTCGTATATTGTGGATTGGTAATTAAAACTAATTACTAATTGAAGGTAATATGATTTCTACATCTCAAATGCATCTTTACAGGATGATTTTAATTTTACTCGTTCTAGGAGCGAGGACTATAGGTTTTGTTTCATGTTTGAGTATTTTTTAACGTGTAACCATTTATTTTTGTAAATAGGACCCTTTTTAATCTATGAAAGTCATTATAATGCAATGAAATATCATTAAAAATGCTTGATTGTTTAGTAATATTTCTTTATTTAGTAGTATGGCGGTCACTAAAAATTTTCACCATTTTCAAAACAATGCAGACCGCTTTTTAAATAACGGACGCTTTAGTCCGCTTCAAAACCGCTTCCCGCTTCAAGGGGGTCAATCTGCACGCTTCCCGCTTCGCGTTTTCCAAAACCTAGTGCAGTGTTTTAAAAATCGGTCTATGCGGCCGCATAAGCGGCCGCATACAAGGTGCGGACCTCCAAAAAACGCATAATGGAAATCCCTCCAAAAAGCGGACCAAGCCGCATAATCGGTTGTACGGCCGCATACAAGGCCGATTACACCCCGATTTTTAGTTAGAGATATTCTGATTTCTTCTTTTATACATTTATATTCATCTATGTTTGTTTAAATATAGATTATAGTGCATGTTTGTATTTATTTAAGTTGTGACGATTGCATATTTGCATAATTGCATCCATTATTCTTGTAATTGTACTATTTAGATACACAATTGCACAAATTCAATATGTAAATCATGATTAATATATATATATATAATAATTAATTAAAAAAATCCAAAACCGCATATACTCCCGCATACCGCATATACTCTACAAGGTGACCTCTCCGAACGCATAACGCATACCGCTTTTTGAAACACTGACCTAGTGCATATGATAATGTTTTCACTAGTGATAATCACCATGGTACATCAAAGTTGAAAGTCTTTCTTCAGGGGTTATTCTAAACTAAAGATGTAGTCAACTTGAAGTAATTCTGATATTGCACAGTTACAGGGTGGAACTATAATTTTTCAGAAATACATAATAATTTGTGGAAGGCAACTATTTGAAGTGGATTAGACCAAATGTTGCATATATACATACATATATATATCGGATTAAGATATATATATATATGTGTGTGTGTGTGTGTGTGTGCATGTGTGTGTGTGTGTGTGTGTGTGTGTGTGTGTGTATGTATGTATGTGTGTGTGTATATATATAGAGAGGCTAGAATACACTCAAGTGTAGCAGAGACACAATACACTCAAGTTGTTTTTGCCATCCAATCATTATTTTGAAAATCTAAACCAGTAATCTTCTTAAATATCATATGAATAGCCTACACAACAAATTTGAGCTTATTAGGACACTTATAGGTAGGGTGGCAATCGGGCTCGGGTTGAGCAGGTTTTATTTCGGGTCATCACTTTCTAGCTAGACCTTTAACTTGCAAAAATATGGATTTTCGGGTCGAAACCCTTGACCCTAGCCCGACTGCAAATAATTTTGGGTCTATCAGTTTGACCCGTAAATTCAATACCAAGAGAACAATTAAAAAAAAAGGTATGATTTCTCTAATCATGCATCTAAAGACAACAAAAAACATGCACTTGAAAATTGTGTTGAATGCCTTACAAGCATCTAAATGAGCTTAAATTTTGTGTATTGTCTATGTTTATCATAATAATCAAGATGAAATGTTTGAATTTTTCAAAAAATTGAGTATTGATATATAAACACTTGAGTGTATTCGAGCCTGACTATATATATACATATATACAATCATATAGACATATATATATACACACACACTAGCTTAAGGTGGAACATGATAATATATTGTACAAACGGTTTGTGTGTATTGTACATTGCAATGATGGGTTCTCTATAAACAACACATGTACTTGTCTTCCTATACATTCAAAAACTTACAACTGACACTTGACAAGTTAGGTCAACTCTTCCAATATACAATGGATTTGTCCTTATTATCTCTTCCTAACTTAGTGTAGGCATGTTTCTTCCTCAAACAACTATGCTCAACTTGAAAGCATTACCTCATATTGGTGCATTATTGGCATGTGTCGCATGTGCGTACCATCTGAGGTGACCCACATGTAGCTTATCTTCAATACTCATTACCCCACTTCCAATTTCACTTTTCATACATATAATATTTCAAATATATATATATATATATATATATTATCAGCTACTTTCCACTCCCATGCGGCATAACCACTGAAATTGAAAGGTAAATATTATATATAAACTATATGCCCAACCATGTATGGTAGTAAATGTCTGAAACAAGGTCTTCAAAACATGACCGGGGAAAATCAGAACGCTAAGGGAAGGTGTGGAAATATGAGGATAGAATACAATATGAGAAATAAAGTGGGAGTTGCTAGTATTCAGAACAAACCAAGAAGGCCACCTTAGATGATTTGAACACATGCAGCAAAGACTGGCCGCACCAGTTCGGAGTAACGTTATTATGTCAGAAAAAATTAAGAGGAAGAGTAAGAACTACAGTAACCTGGGAAGAGTTGATAAAGAGGAACCTAGAGTCATTAATTCTTAAGAAAATGACCCAAACAGAGCTGAATGGAAAGAAGGATCCATGTAAACAAATCCAAAATGGTCGGGACAGAGGCTTAGATGATTGTAACATTTTGGTTGTCCATGTCCATGTCCAATATTTTCATAAATTGCCTTGTCCGGTATTCATATCTATGTCGGTGTTCAAAAACATCTCTATGCTTCCTAGCAAGTTATACTATTCTGCGTGGTCATACAGACTACAAGCAAATTCTGTTACATACCTCTGGATAACCAAATCTGATATAGTATGTAAGTGTTGGAAAGGTTGGAATTCTACTAAGGTAAGATAAGGTTTTTGGAGCATTTTTTGCTCTGAGGAAGGTGACTGAAAGATGGGTAATATTCTGCCAAGAAGAAATAAATACTATATGGAATATACCCATACCTTGAAGAATTTCATTGAAGATATTGCAGAGGCACCACCATAAGTGTGAGTTTGTGTGATGCAAAGATATTGGTAGAGGTGGAGGATGAAAAGGCCACATATCTACCGACTCAAACTTTGTATAGCGGTGCGCTCTTTTGCCACTAAGGAGTTCATAGGGTTTCAGAATATTCCAAATCATTTAGAGTTGGACCTGGAATATAATCAGGATCCAGAAATAATAAACCCAACTGTTTCTTTGTTCTTGATTGAGTCCTTCCTATTGTTGTGGTTGGGGACCCTCCCTTCAGAGAGTTCTTGTATGCGGTCATGGGCTTGGATCTTTTGGTGCTGAGAAAAGGATGAGGGGACACTGGCACCATATTGTTATCGATCCTCATGGAGGATGTATCCTGCCCACATCCTATGTAAGGGGTGATTTCCCATGCATCCATGATGTCATGAAACTTTCGCACGGCAACATAGTTGAACAACCAAGAAAACCCCTAATGATGGGCATGCATTAAGACACGAGTCGATATTGACATAGCTGACTTCCAACATGTACACTTAGAAGCCAAAAATTACTATAGGGTGTATTTTCCTGAAGCATGCTTTGGAAAATTGACCGCTTTTTCATGATGTCTGTGAATTTCACCACCTTGATCAAACTCTAAGCGCTTGTTTGGTTAGAAGTGGTTTCAGTTTCAATTATGAGTTGCAACATAAGAAAGTCAAAAACATGAAAACTAACTACAAGAGGACCATCTGGTTGCATCTTGTTCTGATTCAAGCAGTCTGTGTGTTATTGTTTGGTTGCATGTCATTCATGAGTATGGTAACCTACGGTTATCTTACCATATATATTATTGACAATATTAACAACCAATAGCAGGTGCCCCTACACGAGAATACTCTCACCGCAAGCCATACGTGTTCTCACACTGCTGTCTCAGAACGCGACGCCACCGGTGAAAACGAACCGCGCTCATTTACAGCGCAGTACTGACCACACAGTTTTGTACAGATGCCGGTTTCACGGTGCAATTCATTTTCTTACGGTGAATTGCAGTTACACCCAACCAAACTTATGTAGTTGGAACACACTGTGAATTGGAAAACATGTTTTCGTCTGCAGTCCAACCAAACTGGCCCTAAGACAGAAAGATCACTGAATTGACCCAACATAGCCTCATCATTCTCATCTAGGAGAAGTCGCTACAGAACGCGTAACCGGTAGTTTTACTGTATGATTTTGCTCTATGACATCAGAGACACTAGATCAATAAGCTCATACTTTTTTAAATCATTGTTCAGCTTCTTTGTTTTGGTCATTAGATTAAAAATAATCTAAAATGACTCTACCCCTCCAACAGGCAACACCAAATTCCTTAAAAGACTTGGAAAAATGAAAGCAGTTAACATCTTTAATAATCATTTTGGCCCGCAAGGGTGTAGCTCACTGGTGATCGGACCGTGAATGCAGACAGAGGTCTCAGGTTTGAATCCTCACGGGGACAAATAAACTGAGATTTATGTGTGACATGGTTTGCGCCGGAACTAATGGGTTGCACACTTGGTTTACCTTACTCCTCCCGTGTCGGGCCTCCACAGATCAATGAGGGGTCGGGGAGAGGAAGTTTCCTTGATGATTCATTTTGTATTCAAGAAATGTTACAGAATAGAGAAAGCTTATGTTCCTCTAATATAAGTCTCCAAGTGAAGAACATGGCAAGGGTGGAAAATTTGACATAAAAGGGTGGTCTCCATCATACTAAACCCAAGAGTCCAACAAGGCATGTATGTATGAAAATTATACACTATGCTCTTTCAATCACAGTACCTTGTTATGCTTATTGTAGAAAACTTAACTTTTGGTAAGTGTGATGCACTTTAATCTCCGAAGAAAGAATGGAAAAATAGTGCTGAAAGTTAGATTTGTGAGTATCGAAATTAAAGCAAATACATACTGAATTGCACTCAGTGTCTGGGTCTGTCTCAGCAATATGGAGGGCCCATGTGCGAATCCACTCAAGACCTTTTGAGATGCCTTCATTTCCTTCAGTCAAAGCAGTAGCTATAAATGACGGATGCAGAGCCACCAATATGCACGATGAAGCAAAAAGGACAGATCTTCTGACATATGCTTCAGCATGGGAACATACATTCCTGCACCAAAAGAAAAGTGCGGAGGCAGTGTGTTTAATAGCAAAAAAGACTTTTACATATAAAACCATCAAGTACCTGGAGCTTAACATATCCAGAAAAGCAGGAGCCAAAGCTGATGCTTCTGGATGTAGAGCTGTGCACTTCATACAAACCCCAAGCATGTGTATAAGCTTTCCTAGAACGATGAAGTCCCTGCCAAGAAGGTCGACTCCATGTCTTCTTTTGTCAAATCCTTGCATTGCAGGAAGCATAAAAGCAGCAGCATACAAGGGAAATCTGTTTTTTGACCATTCCAGATTGTCATCTTGTGCATATGCAAGTCCAAGGCCCCACCGTCGTGTCTTTCCCAGCCTAACTTGCCCAGATCTAGATGGGACTGTCCTTTCATAGCTGTGAGACCAGCGTAAAGGGAAATCTGGCTCAGATACTTCTGTCCAGGGACCTGATCCTTCAGGCCCTTTGCTACCAGGAAGGAACCAAGCTTGGTCTGAAAAGGACGAAATCAGGCTTTTCCGAGGAACACTTGTAGTTAAGGTTTTTGAGCGAGCGAGCTCCAAAGCAGCGTCAGTCATTGCATCTATAATTAAAATTCTCTGACTCACATCTAGATTTGGAGAATACAGTAACTTATGAATCATATCTACTGACTCAAAGGGACACATCACAAGTAATGAAACCAATGCATTGTGTCTTTTCTCTTCAGCAGATTCTTCTTCACCGTGAACTGCCAATTCAGAACAGCGGATTTGCACTAAAGTCCTAGTAAGATCAGCAGCAGTATGCTGCAGTTCATCAGGAGATGCTCGTATAAGCTTCTCGGCAACACCTATAGCTTCTTCTACCTGGAAATATTTCATTTTATTAGATTATAGATAAAACACAGATTGTCGAGCGAAGTTGTCAATACTCCCTTATATGTAGTGCACTACAGATCTTATTATGAAAGAAAGAATTACCCCATCAGGTTCATCAGACTTTCTTAATGCTGCAACTAAGTCTACCAACTGGGATACATTCTTTCTCAGATCTGTATCATCATCTGACATATCATATGGCTGCAAGGAAGACTCACTAGAAGTTTCAGAAGTTTCACTTGCATTTTCATCATAAGCATCATGGCATTCTTCATACAAATGAGCTGGGTCGATAACTTCATCAGGATCAATAATTTGGAGCTTTGAAAGCTTAGTGTCCTTGTCTAATTCAATGTGTTTCAAGTTCGAAGATGATGCACTTCCACTGGGGACAGCTGTTGTTTCTCCATGTTCAACTCTAGCAGATGCTTCACTTTCTCTGCAAGAGGACGTCAGTACCCTTTTCTTTGAAGAAATGAGACCGAGGCCCCAGTCAATCCCTCCTTTGCAACTGTCATCCAGATAAAGTGGGTTATTGGGATCAACAACTCGAGAGAACACCAAAGCGACAGAACTTGCCATTCTCCTTACTAAATCAAGAGGGCTCTCAAGCCTACCTGTCAACAAAATAAACATTGTATCATATTATGGCAGGAACATGTTGACATTATTCATATCACAATCAAAGTATCAAACACCAGAGAAAAGTATCCTACAGCTAATCCCTTGAAGAATCGAATTCAAAGCATTATGAGTAGCTTCCAGCTTTTCTTTTTGTATTGTCTCCAGACATAAACCAACTGCAGCAGTAATATCTACAAAACATGGTTAAGAACATTTAAATCTAAATATTACTACAAAATGAACCCAAATGCAAGCCTCAAATTTATTATGTTGACATGAGCTACATATAATGCATAGTTTTTGTCATTGTATGCTTCAAGCCCAAAAGGATACAAGCTTGTTGGTCCATAGGTGAATTCTGAATAAATTCGCGTTTGGACCATACATTTAGAAGAAGTTGCAGAGTCTCGGCTAACTGGTCTGCATTTTGTAGTATTCCATTCTCAGGGTCAGAACTCGGAGGGCAATCCAATACTGAAAATTGCAGTATCCATTTCAGGCAACTCAGAGGAAACACTTTCCATAGTAAAAATTTATCCCTGAATAAGGACCTGAAAAACAGAGACAGGATCTTATTAAGAGACCATCAGAGTTCAATTTGAAACCTGTAGCGGCATTACAATTCAGTATGGAAAGTGGAAGAAACGTAAGGTTTCTAGCAAGTGAAGATGATGTTGGGTGAGATATTGATGCTTCCTAGAAGAAGAAACGATAAGGCATTAAAAGACTGAAACAACATTTTCACTAGATGAGCCCACCTTAGCATAGTCTTTTGTGTACAAGTCCTGTGATATAGTAGCCATAGAGTCCAATATGCTTCCATATCACTTACGTCTTCAGAAGCTAGTATCCGCAACAAATCCTCTGTTAATTTTTCCAAAACGAATGGATCTTTCAAATATTCCATAAGGTTTGACCAAAAGAAAGATTTTGAATCAGACTGCATCTCCACACTAATACTAGACTCGGCATTTGATGTGTGGTACCGAACAAGATCAAGAATTCTTGGAACTGATGCTGCTAGCAGAATGTCTACAATAAAGTGTGACGGCATTAGCAATAGATTGTTGTTAAAAATTATTGTATCTAAAAGACTTTGTGAGCTTATAATATATATGTCCTAGACATATAAATAAGCAAGAGCAGAAAAGTACCACAATCAATATCAGCTAAGAAACAGTACATGTTCGACCTCCTTTGATAATCCATTTTATCTAATCACTGTGAAAACGTATTGTTTATTTTGAAAATATACACATGAATAATTCCAATTATTGAATTAGGGTATAAAAATGGATACTTATGTCACAGTTGTCCACAAAGGCTCTCTTAGCAGAAGAATCTTATATCATATACATCATGACTTACCTACACTAAATTACTTGGCAGAAGCAAAGGTTAACAATGTTCTGTCAGTTAATATATGGACAGATAGCTGAGGGTTACCAACGTGTCATTGCAACAGCTATGTCTTAGTGCTTCAGCATTCCAGGGAAAACCATATAATGTAAACGATATATATAAATGTATCCACGATGCTGAAACCTGCAAGCCCCAACCCCCACCTCACCCAAACACAGATACACCTTTTCTTTAACATGCATTCTCCTCTGCATGAAAATTTTCTCTGGATTTTCTGCCAAGTTCTGAACCGACGAATAATCATTCCTGGATAATTATACAGTTGCTAAGCATTCACATTTGGGAGGCCAAAGTGGCATAAGGCATTTTCATGGAAAGGGACTCTAACAGTGTGTGACTCTCCAAAATATCTTCATTCTAAACAAAGGAACTGTTAAATTATTCATCTTTGTCAGGAAAGATTCAGATGTTCCTTTGTAGTACACCATCTGATGTATACATTGCATTGCTTTGATATGAATATACTGCAAAAATACCGTCAAACAAGAAAGCATTGGGATTTATAGGTTTTCATTCCATAATCTCACTCATACTTTTCATGAACTAGAATTGCTTAAATTCCTTAAATGCAAAGAGAAGTGTGAATGGATCAGGTGGCTGCACTAATAATGGATCCATGGGTTCCCTTTTGCTCCTTGGGTGATGCCTGGTTTACACATGCTTTTCAACTGTCACTTATACATTAAATGTTTCCACCTATGAGATTCTAGGTCTACCACCTCCTTGCTTGAAAGGAGAAAATCATTCTCTCCTGATATTACCATCAAACTTGTGTGGCAACCAATGTTCAAAATTTCGTCGAAATTGGCAAAATTTCACTAATTATTTCGATGCCGACAGCAATCAGACAAAGAAATAGCCTTACATGTCTGTACGTAGGGAATTTTGCCCAAAAAAATATCGACAAATTTTTTTTAATTTCAACAAAATTAGGTAAATTTGATGAAAATGGCCCATTTTGTCCGCATTTCGACGAAATTTTGAGAAACACGGGTAGTATTTCGAGAAATGGGGTACGGTGTCTGCAAATTTTACTATATGATTCCTTGGCTTGTTAGGGGCAAACAAAGTTATGTTTCTTCTCTTTCTAGACTAATTCTATCTCTTTCTCCTATTTCTCCCACTTCTACAAAGATCTACGAAGGAAATATTTAAAAATGGGTGGGAGTGATATCTATGGCCATGATGACCCGCTAACTTTCATTTTTGAGGCCATATGATTTATGTTAATAGCGTGCAATATTAGCATGAATATCGCGATATTTTGTATGTATGCCATTATTAATCACACTTCTAACTACATGGTTGCCTCCTATAGGTTCTAGCTACAAAAGCACACGACCAAGAACAAAGCTTGACTTAATCCATGAGTAAGCAATTCATCACTAGTAGGCAATAGAGATTAACTGTGAGACGCATCTATGCTTGTATAAAACAAAATAAACTGGAGCAAATATGTTGATAGGTACAATCAGCAAGGAAGATGACAACCATCATGGTTCAACTAGATACATAAACCATAGTTGTCTCATGCTTCCACAATACTCACTCACATACCACTGCAATATTGTTTATGTATTACGTCCTATCATCAACCTAGAGGTCCTACCATGCTAGTTCATGTTATGTTTCCATAAATTTGTGTTTCAAGTCTATATATTGTGCTAGCAAACTATAATGACTTAATTCATTCATTTCGTCATTTAATTGACCTCAAAATCCCCATCGAAATTGTTCAGCTTCCTTCACTCACACATGAGGAGCCCCACCGCCTCACATCAGATTTGAAATATTATTGCATATTTGAGTAGATCTACATTAGTAGATTGTGCTGGCAAAATTTCCCTAAATAATTCGATCATTTGGTCAACCAAACGCCAGGAATGCATTTGTCAAAATTTGTCGAAATTTCTGTTTCTGGGGTTACCGAAACAGTGTTGCAATCGGACATTTTCTTCCTTGGTAGCAACAGCATATAGCAAATAATGTGTTTTGCAGGCGCCGCTTCTTTAGGAAGCTCATCCATTTATAATCTAATAGTTACTTGTAAATGTTTGAGCATTCTCAGTTTAACAGATTTGAATGCAGTTATATCTTGAGGCAACAACCTGGCTCTATCAAGGGTGAGATTTGCAGCACACCATGCTATTGTTAGGAAGACCTAACATATTGACTTGAGTTACCTGGCTTCACCTCCCCAAGAACATCCCACCATTTAATGTCTACTTGTTGGCTGGCTTAAGTCTTTTCTGCTCCTATTTCAGTATCCTACTGCATCATCTTTTGCACAATTTGCTTTTCAACAAAATCCATTTTATAGTGCAGCACCTAGTTGACAAGGCAGGTATCTAGCCAAGCTGGTTAGGCACAAAGGGGGAGGACCCCTAGGTACCCACTTGGAAAATTTTAAGAGTAAGAAATAGGTACTTACTCCTAGAGTATCTGGACCTTTTTCTATCAAAATTTTAATATATACTACACCATTATCTCATATTTGAGATGCATAAATGCTTTCAATATACTTTTTAGCTTCTACTTTATTGCTACATATTTCTTATTTCAATACAAACGTGCAGTAACCAGAAGTAGAACGGCGATCTATCTTGCTCCCAGCGTAGTCAGAGTCAGAATTCCCAACAAGATTACAGTGGCCATGTTTTTTATACAGAAGACCTTTCCCAGGAGAGCTTTTTAGATATTTTAAAATATGGCAGACAGCATCCCAGTGACATTGTCTGGGCTTATCGAGATACCTACTAACAAGTCCAACTACAGATGTGATATCAGCTCGAGTGACAGTAAGGTAAATAAGCTTCCCGACCATGCGACGATATTGATGGTGATCAGGATGGGGGGAGATTTCTCGTCATCCCAATTAGTGTTCGGATCCAAAGGGGTACTGGTAGGCTTGGCTCCAAGAAGACATGCTTCAGATAGAAGATCCAGAACATAATTGTGTTGAGATAAGCACAGACCAGAAGATGACCGAGAAACTTCAATACCAAGAAAGTATCTCAGTGTACCTAAATCTTTAGTGACAAAATGATTTTCCAAGTAGCGTTTAGTAGCCTGAATGCCTACAAGGTCACTCCCAGATAATATGATGTCATCAACATAGACAATCAAGATAACAAGACCAGAAGTGGTTCGCTTGATGAATACAGAATGATTAGACTGAGAACGACGAAACTGGAATTTTTGAAGAATAGAGCTCAGCTTATCAAACCAGGCACGGGGGCTTTGCTTCAGGCAGTAAATTGCTTTGCGCAGACGACAGACTTTTGAGGACTCCCCCTGAAGCACAAAACCAGGAGGTTGTTCCATGTATACCTCCTCATGCAGATCACCATATAGAAAAGCATTTTCGACATCGAGCTGAAATAAAGGCCAGTCAGAATTAACAGCCGCAGAGATAAGTACATGAACCGAATTCAGACGAGCGACCGGTGAGAAGATCTCAAAGTAATCCACGTCATATGTATGGGTATAGCCTTTGGCAATAAGACGAGCTTTGAGATGTTTAATAGTCCCATCAGGCTGATATTTGATCGTAAAGACCCATCGACAGCCAACAGGAGAACAACCAGTAGGAGGATCAACTAACTGCCAAGTGTTGCATTCAGTAAGGGCCTGCATTTCAGATTTCATGGCCTGGCACCAAGATGGATGCTTCAGAGTCTAAGAAGCATTCTTAGGAATAGAAACAACAGAAAGAGCAGATGTGAAATTTGCAAAGTTAGTCCCCAACTGAGCAGTGGTACAGAAATTCCCAATGGGGTGTTGTGTACAAGTTTGAGTGCCTTTGCAGAAGTTGATAGGTATATCTAAGTCAGAAAATACCTAAGATGGAAATGAATATGTCATCGAGGATGAAGGATCTGGAGGGGCCATGGAGGGAGTTGGAGCCTTCGGTCTTCTTTGATAAACCTTTAGTGGAGGAGCAGCAACAGGAGTGGTATCCGATGAATTAGTATCATCAATCAGCGGTAACGGTGTATCCGCAAATAAATCTGATGTCAAGGCAGAGCCAGCAGAGGAATAAAACGGCATATGTTCAAAAAAGACAACATCAGCCGAAACCATCCACTTCTTTGTAACCGGTCATAGCAGCGGTACCCTTTTTGTGTCCTAGAGTACCATAAGAAGACACACTTGATAGCCCAGGGATCAAATTTTGTTAATCCAGGACGCAGGTTTTTAACAAAGCAGGTGCTTCCAAAAATCCGAGGAGGGACAGAAAACAACGGAGCATCAGGATGTAGAATTTGATATGGAACTTGATTGCCAAGAACAGAAGACGGCATGCAATTAATAAGATAGCATGCAGTGGAAATAGCTTCTGGCCAAAAACAGTGGGGAACATGGTAGTGAAACAAGAGAGTGAGACATAGAATAGAACTAGGCAATATGGGATAAAAGTACAAGAGGCTAATAGACAAAAGCCAAAATACACTAAGTAAGAAACAGCACAGTAAAGTATATATACTAATACTCCCCCTCAAGCTGGAGCATAGATATCGATCATGCCCAGCTTGTCAATCAGAGCAGTGAATCGGCTCTTCGGAAGAATCTTGGTGAAGATATCTTCAATACATTTTCTATTTCAATACATTTTCTATTTTAGAGTTCCATGTAATATGGGCTTAAGTGTATTGGTGTTCACGTCCCTTGTTTCCCTTCTCCTTTTATATATAGAGAAGGGGTTTTCCATTATGAAATAACGATGATGGCTGTTTTCATCATGGTGTCAGAGCAGGAAACCTAGTCGCCGTCTCTGCCCAACTATCTTCCATGTCGTTTAACATCTCTAAGCGTCGGTCCATCACGCTTGAAGCCGCTTAAGCCGTCTATGGTTGAAACTAGGGGGAGACTCCCTCTCTTCTAGCTTGTTCCTCTTCTTCACCAAGAGGATCTAGTGGACTTACCTATGGCATTTTCGAAAATTCTTATGCTCAAAAGACTGTTTTTCTAAATGTCATATCCTTCACGGTTCCCCATGGCCACCTACTATAGGGCCCTATCTCCTCATTTTTTATATGATTGACTATACTTGACATATTTTCAACGTCATTGGAGATCCATAGAAATCCCCATTACTTTTGTACTGATTCAGTTTTTTGTGTATATGCCATCGAAGCCGGTCATTAGATGGTGGCTACATGGATATTTTGTACTTTTAATTTTATTAATAAAGGCAATTCCATTGATTCGTGCATATTTTATTACTACGATAATAATGTGCATAATAGATGTCCTTAGAATGATCAGTTCAAAGCCATTGGACTTCTAGTATGTGACTTGAACATGAGAACGAATGTTAAGAATAATATTCCAAAATGTCCCCAATCAAGCATTATTACATAATGGACAATAATAATACACGTGAGACTAGTATGTGTGGTGACTTTTGACCATGTCTTATGGGTCATAGATAATGGATAACAAGTCCGACACATAGATACTTGTTAGAGAACAAGCGTACTAGACAGACCAGCCTTGAGAGTGATTCATAGACGGTTTTATGATTGTTATAATCAGCTCTCAAATACAATAGTGGTGTTGTGAAGTCGCTACAATGGTGACGTGACAATCGTCATGCTTTAACACTGCCCGACATGATATTGAATAAGGTTACCATAAAGGTAGTGATTGGGTGTGATGAGAATCAAGCTACACAATGTGAGTGATGTAGAAGGAATTTGTCCCTCCCATGTAATGAGAGTGATACCCTCGGTCTCTTGATGAGTGAAATTAGAGAAATGTACGGCCATGCTCATGTGAGTCAGTATAGGATATTGAGCTCATATGTAACTTGCTAGTCTACTTGGAGATCAAAGAATTTGGATTGAACGTGACGAGGATGATGTGTGCCTCTAGTTCCATCTTGATATTTGTGACAAAATAATTACACAACATGGAGATAATGATAGCTAACGGTTTAGTCTTGTCTGACTAATCTTATTACTTGGGTAGTAATGATGCGTAGCTAGACGCCGCTCATTGCTTATGGATCTTAATATTGATTCGTGAATCCATTGCCAATTTTGTGTGGTGTCTACAAGGTTGCATGTATAGATATAACTTGAAGAAAGGTTGATTTGGCCTCAATTGTAATTGTTACAAATATAGGGACCTAAAAGCAAGTTTTAAGGAACAGGAATCAAATATGGATCCAGACTTTGGAAATTAGTTTTCAAAAGTCAGGGAACCGCCCCTCAGAGAAAGAAGCAAGTTTGCATCACACCAGGACTTGAAGAATGGTGCGTTCTGTGGAAAAACGGTGTGTTCTGCAAGACCCAGTGCACGGCAGAGTCTTTCGCTCTGCGAGGGAGTCCACAGCTTGTCATATTAGGGTTTGGAAAACCCTACCCTCTCTGATCCTCAATATATGATATGATAGAAGGCTTTCTAAAAATAACATCTGATTTTCTCATTGTTGCCACCAAGGTTTGAGATACCCCGATAGCAACTAAGAGAGAAAGAGAGTGAGGGAGGAGACTAGCGACTTCGGACATTCATCTTCAAGCGTTCTCGTGGATACCATGGAGACATGTTCGCATAGAAATTTCGTCTTGGATGAGCAACTTCATTGGCAACACGGGATTCAAGGATGTCTCCTTAGCAAAACACAACGTTCCACCACAACCTTTGTCTGTGGAACATGGGGTTCCGCCATAGGCAGTGGCAATCGTTGCCACACATTCGCAAACAGAGACCACTTGCGAAACGACGCCTTCCGCAAGATGACACCAGCCGCGTAAAGGTGTGTTCTAGTGGCGGCGACTTTGGGATCATATGTGGAGTCAACGGGCCACCTTTCCCACCTTGGGATCTGTGCCCCTCTAGGGGGAAGGGGATGTTCTGCCACTGATTCATCTGCGGAATCCTACATTCTGCCAAAGAAAAATCAATTTTCTACACACATCCCTAGGTGACTTTTGAGTGCCAGAAATACCGAAAACGAGTCATGATTGCTATTCCAAAAAGATACCAAAGTGACATAAATTGGAAGGTTCAGATCTACATCGAGCAGTTAAAGTTGAATTGTTGCAACTAATTCCACAATAAGGTATAAACATGTAATTGTAATGGGCTTTTGTTGCATTAGTCAGACACCATTTAAGAGATTCTTTCAGCTTCTGAGAAACCCAACTGTGGTATCAGAGCTACGTCTAATGCTCTTTACTGAATTTTTAGATTGTTAATCAAGTTTTATGTCGTTGGACAATGATAGTGTGAATATTCCATACGACAAAATTGATTCATTTTCAAATCCAATTAGTGGAAAATGACCCTATTAATATCACCATGATCATATTATGGTATGATAATATGTGTATATATATGTGAATCCAAAGCAACGCCTCAAAAATAGTTTTGTTTGGTTTGTGATGCATGATTATGACTAAACCCTAATTGTGATTGTTTTTGTTACTTGTGGTTGATTGTTTGTAATTCTTAATGTGGCTTGCATGTTGTACCTTCTCTATTGATTTTCTATGTATGGCTTCCCTCTTTATACCCCTCAAATGTAAATCGAGGTTTCTCTTACATATGATGTAGTAGTTTAGAATAGACTAGGATATATGATATCCAACATAGTGGACATAAAGAAAGATGAATGCAAAACATCATCAACAATAATGGATCATCCATGGTGGCCACTCATGATTGAAGAATCCAAAAATTAGGGTTTATTATATCTTATTTATGCATGTGATGATGAAACCCGAAATGACCTCAATCTTCCATGGCTTGTGCGTGCGTGCGTGCGTGCATGCATGCGTGTCTGATATACACATATGTTGTGATTGGATATGTATATTTATTATATCAAATCTCTCATTAAATATTAAGCTTAAGATGTTTTTCAACATGTAATACACATCAAGGCCTTGATCGATTTGTGAGGGTTCGTCAAAGTGAGGTGCTTTATCCATCATGGTGAGGTGTGAGGTAAATGTGTACGTCAGCCAAAGTAGGGTACATGGTTTATTGGTATCGGTGGTTAAGTTCATCTTAACTAGGTACCCTTAATAGGATTAAGCGCCTAGAGGCATGCGGATGAGTGTTCTATATGATGAAATTTAACAATAGTTGTTCCCCGTCCATCCAAGGATTGCATATAATGCAATTGGCAAAAGTTTCCTACCAATATAATTGATTGTGAGCAGTCAACCAAAGTTGACTCATGATTTAATAAAATATGGACATTGGCCAACTAGAAAGCTATTCATTTTGACTTTTCATATTAATAATGAGGGCTATTAATTTGAAGAAAATTGTGCAGTAAACGTTTAAATAAAGGTCTAACTAAATGATAATTTTTTGTCAAATCAAAGTTTTAAATTCATGTAATGTAATATTATCAAAATATAACCACTCCATTATTGCGATCAGTCCTTGAGAATACACGCTCGGTGAGACAAATATGTGGAATTGTGGACTAGTACATGAACTTGAGAAATGTTCACAAGCTAGAGCATAAGCTCCATGTATTGTAATATGTTTCCCTCGTGAGCCTACTCCCATTAGATCCTCATATACTCAAATGAGTTAAGTACACGGAGGACCTAGATATTATGGAACTTCCCTTGGCCAAAAGTTGACCATTGACTTGAACATGCAAATGTTGCCAATACTAGATAGGCAATCATTAAATATGATGCGGTTAGATAATTTTCAGTATTTCTCATTGCGCTATGAGCAAATGAGACCAACCCTTACAGGTTATACCCATATTCTATCTTGAAGGTCAAAATGAGAAGTGGGAGGATAACTGGCAAGGATAGGACTAAGACATGATCTAAGTCAAATTCAAGTCAAATCCTTTTGTAAAGAAGGTAAAAGAAAATGTGGACACACAAGGAAACTTTATCAATGTTGGACATTAGATGTTTCCCCCTCTTACCTAGAGGAATTGAGAGATACAAGGAAACATGGATCTCCACTTCCAGGTAGTTATGTTATTGAGATACAGTCAACTACTTCTTAAGCATGTGCTTCGGATACGACATGAGTGTCTTGCATGAATGTAAGATAACGAGAGAAGTACATCCTTAGAGAAGGAATATGTTAGACCAAAAGTGGCAAGTATGGCAACAATTATTGTTGCTAGTATAGGGACACACAGTTTGTCTCTATAAATTGAGAGTGTGATAGAATTAGAGAATTGCTATTACTCTTATACCATTAAGTTCTTGTTAGGACAAGAAAGAGCTCTTCATTGTTTGTAAAGAACATTGTTGTTCAATTTACTTGGATGAATTCCTATATGGCATTTCCTAATGTCTTATGATGTAGGATCTTGATACACATGTATATAATGTAAATACCAAAAGGGCTTAAACTACATGACTCGAGCATTATATACATGTAGCATTTGCCTCTTGGGGCTTATAAATAAGATACGCATTTCTAAACTCCATATGGATGGATACATAGACTCATTTGATTTTGAATCTCTTGAGACGGGCATATTGTGTTTGTTAGGCAAGATGGCAAAGGTGCCTTTTACTAGAAGCAATGAAGGGCAATTGAAATTCTAGAACTCATGCATATTGATGTATATGGTTCCTTTAGTTCAATAGCTAGAAGATGGTTTCAATACCTCATCCCATTAAATGATGAATCCAATAGATATAGACTTGTATCAGATACAAATTAAAATCTCTTGAAATGCACAAGGAATTCTAGAATAAAGTATAGAACCAAGTTGGCAAGAATATTAAGATTCTTTGATTAGATCAAGGTAGTGAATATTCATGCCATGAGTTTGAGGACCTTCTTATTGAGTGTGATATCGTATCACAAGTGACTTCGCCTGGAACACAATAGCATAATGGTGCTTCAGATAAAAGAAATCACATTTCTAGACATAGAGTGGTCCATGATTAGCCTATCTGGACTTCCTAATTCTTTTTTAAGACATGCTCTAGAAACCGCGGCGTTTACACTTAGCTATGTCCCTTCATTGTGAGATATAGACTGAGAGCATCCCAATGTGTCTTTCATAGAGGTTAAGAGTTGTGAAGCTTACGTAAAGCATTCATTTCCTAAGAAATTATGACCCAAATCTAACAAGTGTTATTTTGTGAGGTATGTTACGGAAACCATAGGCTACTGTCTATATTCATAACAAAGTATTTGTTGCTAGAACAGGTACGTTTTTGGAGTTTATTTCTAGAAATACCAATGGGGGGAAATAGAACTCAAAGAAGTTTGAGATACACAAAATGACAATAAACCTGAAGATGAATTTGAGAAGGCACCACAAGTTGTTGTGGGACAGTCGTCCTTTCAACAAACATAGGAAACCCGAAGATGCAGTACGACTTGCCATGAGCCAGAGAGATTTGGATTACTAGTGAAGATGGTGAGGTGTTGGTCATGGATCAAGATGAGCCCACAACCTACAAGGAAGCTATAGAAAGACCAGACTCTGGTAAATGGCTTGAAGCCATGACATCTGAAATAGACTTTATGTATACCAACAAGATATGGACATTGATGGAACCACCTGAAGGGGTGAAACCATAGTTGTCAGAACCGAACCGAACCGGCCGGTTCAACCGGTTGAACCGGGAACCGGTGGGTTTGCCGGTCTGGGTGAGCTACAGACCCGCTAGTGAGGCAGACTCGGTCAATAACCGGCGAACCGGATGGTCAAACCGGCGAACCGCTGAACCGGTCCAGTTTCACTCAACCGGCCGGTCAGCTTTCTTTCCCTGTTAAGTGCACTCACGTGCTGGCTAGGGGAAAACCCCCCAAAAAACCCCGACCCCTCGTCCCGATGCCCCGATACCCTCAACTCCCGGCGCTAAAGAAAGACGAAAGCAGTGGCGATGGAGAGCCTTCTCCGGCCAACACCGCTGGTTCTGGGAGCTTTTCTGGCTGCCGCTGTTGTTAGGAGCTTTGCCAGCCGCTGCCGACAAAGATGCTTGCGGCGGTAGCCGTCGATCAAGGAGCTGCTGATAAAGCCGCTCAACCTAGCTGTTGGCTGCTTCCATCCGTGCTTGCTGGCGCCACCGCAGGTACTTTATCTCCCCCTATTTTCCTTATTACCTCTATTCCTTCTCTTATACTACATTTCGCCCCTGTTCCTCCCTTCTTCATCCTTTTCTCTTCTTCCTCTTCATGTACCCCTTTCGTATATTTCTTGTACACCTCCCCTTCTTCCTTATGTTCTTCTCTTCCTCTTCCTGTACACCTCAAATTCCTCCTATTTCTCTACTACCCCTCTTGGACTCTTCCTGTTCACGTATTCCTCTTCTCCCCCCTATTACTGATTTATTTCTTATTTAACCAGTTAATACTTATTGTCTTTTCCTCTAATTATCTCTTATCTCTTCCCTAATTATCTCCCTGTACTGCTAGCTTCACGTTGGTGTCAAATTTTTGTTTGGTGTATTGCTGCTGCCTACCATTTTTTCTGTCTATTTGTCTATCCACTTGTGCAGCAATCTGCTGCTTGGTTGCAATTGCAAACTAGATATATGCTGCCTGCCTAGTATCAATTCTCCTCTTAAGTCTTGACTACAATGCGTTGCAATTAAAATTGAATTTTATTAATTCTTTACGCAGCTGATTGTTGCAATTATAAACTCTGCCGCCTACTGATTTTATTTCTGTTGCAATGTTTTTTTTTCTTAATTTGCTAATTAGATTTGAAAAGTTGAATGTTTTATTTTGTGGACACGTGGTAATGGTGATATTAGTATCCCCTATGTTGTTAAATATTCTATCTTTGTTATTTAGTCATGTAATTCAATTCCATTATTGTGAGCAAGCATGGTAGTATTTATGTTTCATCAATGTGTGTATAAATAAATATATATATATATATATATATATATATCTGTGTGTGTGTGTGTGTATATAGGTTATTTAATATATTTATGACATCACCAGTTGAACCGGTCCGACCACCGGTTGAACCAGTGAACCGAGAACCAAAGGCCTCACCGGTTTGATCACCGATTCGGTTCTGAAAACTATGGGTGAAACCCATCGGGTGCAAGTGGGTCTTCTAGAAGAAGACGGGCATAGATGGAAATGTTCAAACCCACAAAAGCCAACTAGTGGCAAACGGTGTTTGAAGTTCAAGATGTTTTTTGACGAAACTTTCTTCCGATCGTCATAGTCAAGTCCATCAGGATCGTGCTAGCTATTGTGGCATACCATGACTATGAGATCTGGCATATGGAAGTCAAAATCACATTCCTTAACGGGAATCTTCTTAAGGATGTGTACATGACACAATATGAGGGTTTTGAATCTCTAAAGGATGTTGGAAAAGTATGTAACCTGCAAAGGTCAGTCTACATATTGAAGCAAGCATCCAAAAGTTGGAATCTTCATTTTGATGACTCAGTCAAAGAGTTTGGCCTCATCAAGAATGAAGTGAGTCTTGTATTTAAAAGAAGGTTAGTCGGAGCATTGTGGTATTGTATGTGGATGATATACTACTCATGGGAAATGAAATTCCGACGCTGCAAAAAGTGACGACAAGGTTGAGAAATAGTTTCTCATAGAAAAACTTAGGAGAAGCCACCTATAGTCTAGGTATCAAGATATATAGAGATAGATCTAGAAGGCTTCTTGGCTTGAGTCAAAGTACATACATTGATCACGTGTTAAAACGGTTTAGCATGCAAGACTCTAAGAAAGGGAACTTACGCATGATCATAGGATAAGTATTTCTAAGGCCAATTGTCTCAAATTTGTGGAAGATAGGGACCACATGATTAAGATTCCATATGCCTTGACATTTGGATCTCTCATATCATGCAATGTCGTGTACACGTCGATATGTCTCATATGCCTTGAGCATGATGAGCATGTTAAGCAGAACATCCTAAAGTACTTGAGAAGAACTTAGGATGAAGAGGTGAGGAAGAATCGGTTGTAAAGAGTTGTACAAAATCAAGATTCCAAAACTCGAAGGATGAGTACTAATCGCAATATGGTTCTACGTTTTTCCTCAATGGTGATACTATCAGTTAGAAGAGTTCCAAGCCAGAGACAATGACAAATTCTACAATAAAAGCTGAATATGATGTTGCATTATATGCGACAAAGGAAGTTTTATGGATCAGGAAGTTCATTTGAAGAACTTAGAGTAATTCCTAGCATTGTTGGCGCAGTAGAGATTACTATGACGACAATGGAGCTATCACACAAGTCGGGAACCCAGATTCCAAACATATTCTGTGATGCTTCCATTTGATATGATATATCTTTCAGCAAGGAGAAGAGAAGATCTACAGGATACCGGCGGATATCAAATTTGTTGATCCCTTGACTAAGGCACTATCACTATGGAAGCACAATGGTAGTGTTATATCACTTGGTATGAGATACGCGAGTGATTAGTTTTAGTGCAAGTGGGAGATTTTTGGTGTATATGCCCTAGAAACTAATCATTATATGAGGGTTGCATGGATATCTTGTACTTCTGATTTGATTCATAAAGGCAATTCCATTTCTTCATGCACATTTGATTACTGCGTATTAATGTACATTATAAATGTCATCCAGTGAGGAAATGAGAAGATCTACACGATACCGACAAAAATCAAGTTTGTTGATCCCTTGACTAAGGCATTAACATTATAGAAGCATGATGGTCATGTTATATCACTTGGCATAAGATAAGCGACTAATTAGCTTTAGTGCAAGGGGGAGACTATTGATGTATATCCCCTAAGAAGCCAATCATTGGATGATGGCTACAGGGATATTTTGTACTTTGAGTTGATTAATAAAGGCAGTTCTATTTATTCATGCACAATTGATTACTGCATATTAATGTACATTACACATGTCCCTAGAATGATTGGCTCAAGCCATGGGACTTCAAGAATGACTTGAGCATGAGATCATGATGGATGCTAAGAACAATATTTTAAAAGTCTCTAGTTAAGTATTATTGTTGATTGGACAACGATAAAAAAACGTGAGACTAGTATGTGTGGTGACTGTTGACCATGTCTCATGGGTCATAGGTATTGGATATCAAGTCAGACATATAGGTGCTTCGTAGAGAACAAGTGTACTAGACACCCCGCCTCGAGAATGATTCATGGACCTTTATACAATAGTCATAATCAGCTCCCAAATACAATAGTGGTGATATGGTCTGTGACGCCCTGACGCGCCACAAACGAGATTACTCAAAACCAAACTGCAAAACTAAACTAAACATTCAGGTTACCATAAAACACAGAAAATTAAAATTGATTGTAACAAGCCACAAGAGTTGCAATATATTACACATAGTCCACAAAAGCCACCTGTATTGCATATCACCTGCCCAAAACATTATACAAGGTATTGTTCACTGGGCACTGGCTCTCAAGCCACATCCTGTTACACATGATAACTTGTTCATATACATATTTGTCATCTCTATACAACAACGGGCATAAAGCCAAAACCTCGTATCGATACATACAACAAAAACCTCCCCAAGGACCTGAATGTACAGGGATGACACATAGGACTCTACTTCTATACACAAGCAGCATATCCAACCTTTCAACAACTATTGGTCCTCTTGCTGCTCAACACCAACAGCACGATCTCTACTTTCTCGTGCTCGACCACCTAAATGATGTGGAAATCCACGGGGTGAGACCAAACGTCCCAGCGAGAGATATAACTCTTCGCCAACGTCTATTAAAGCACAGATAAGCTAAGCAGCAGGTAACATACTAAGCAAGTAGACAACATACCACACAGGTTGAGCATATTCAACTAAACAATACATAATCAACAGATAAGGCAATTAAGCAAGACTAGGCAGTTACCACTGAACAGCTCAAGTTATATTTTAAAAAGGAATATGAAGAACATGTATGACAGTTGACTTCTCTTACCGTCTTATAATTCAAGAAATCAATAAAAAGATAAGACAAAGGCTTCAACCGATGTTATTCGTATTTGACCCTAAGCAAGATATACTACATGGCTGTAATACATCTTTTATTATTGCCCCGAGGATTTGAGTCGTACCATTCAAATCCAACCGATCATTGCTAAGTCGAAATCGGTGACATACAAGGTCAAATGGAAGAGCCGAAATCCATGACCTCTCCACACCTCTTGGTCAGCACAAAAGAAAACACTGCAGAGACATATCAGTCAACTGCAAAAAGGTGACATGTAGTCATCAGAAGGATCGGCTCACGCATGGTCGTCCATATGTAAACAACTAGCCCACCTTGGTACAGGTAACGGCGCTAGAAGAATAGGCTCACGCACGGCCGTTCTTGAAAGAAGGATTGTCTCATGCATGGCCATCCATATCACAAAGAGATCGGCTCACGCATGGCCGTCTCAACCTGTAATTGTAGACGCAAGGAGATACCTGGACTTTCACCCCCGCATATTCAAACATATGCACTCCGAGTTATACTCGTTTCACCGATCCAGCAATTAAAGGTGACACTAGAAAGGATCTATGGCACAGGACACCTACATGATTAGGGTTCCACTTGATTCGTTAGCCAATTGGGTGACTTTTAGCATCAATCAAGTTACAACGTATAAAACCATAATAAGTTCTACAAGAATAAGGGTATGGTACAACTCCAGAAGATATAAAGTGTATAAGGTGTGAACTTGTCACACTATCACCACATGATACTTGTAATATTGTCACTCACAGGGCCAACATCAATGTCACCTCATTGTGGGACATAAATCCCTCAATCACAACACTGGAGGCCATCACCTCACAATAGGCATTAAGCCATCACCACTCACCAGGTCATCGAATCCAATCACATAAACCTTGCATGTACTTCACCACATTATGCCTCATCAATGTGCATAGTCACCATGTTGTATCGTATGATCATCACCACAGCATACACAAGCCATGCCAAACTTATCACCTGCAAGGTTAGAGGTTTATATACATGAGAGATAGCATAACATAGCAGCCACTCCATGGAAGATAAGTAAACATATCACATTGTCCATTTTTACGGTTAGGGTTCCCTTCATAGTCGATTAGGGTTTTTAATGTTGTGTCCAACCACCAAACCCTAGGTACATAACTTCCCACGTTCTTGGCGTATATTAGGGTTAAAGAACGTGATTAGGGTTGATAAAGCAACCACCCAAACAGCACTGAACATGGCTCATATACATGTATTCAAGTATATATATATATCTTAATCACCCATCATACATGTGTCTCGACTATCCATCATATACACCCATCATATATGTTTTGCGACCACCCACTCATAAAGGTGTCTCGACCATAACCAACACCCATGATGTCACGACCGCGACAGACCAAGGGCATACATGTCTTATTCCACTAGGGTTTCGACTACCCATGGGAGAACATGTCGCGACCTCAAGAAACAAGAACCCATCTCGACCTCAAACCAAGAGCATCTCGACCTCAAACCAAGAGCAGCTCGACCGAAACCAGACCTAGGTTACGACCAAACTAAAGCTAGGTGTCGCGACCATCACTAGGGTGATGTCGCGACCCAAAACCAACCCAAGGAAGAAACCATCTTGACCAAGCAACCCATGGGTTGCGACCATCAAGGAGATAGATAGATGCCTCGACCAAAATACCAAGTACAAAGTGTCGCGACCCCCACTAAAACATGGTGTAGCAACCACATAGATCGAGCTACCACCAAAGCAAGAGGACAACACCCAAAACAAGTATTAAACATGATCAAAATAGAAGGTATCCACGGCCAAAACAGATAGTGAAACTAAGGAATACCATCATGTGCATGGGAAAGAAACCTCAAATCAAACGGTCACCAAAAACCCTAGAGCATGAACCATAAAACCACCATGAAAACACCTCATGCAAGAGGGATAAAATCGTGTTTAACACCTCCAAAACAGAATCGATACTCCATAGGACATCAAAGTACACGAGTATCATGCCTGCAACCAAAACCGAGGTCAAAAGGTAGAAGAACACTACCATTACACAACAATCACTAAAACCGGGTTCCATCAATTAGGGTTTCGGATTTCAAGCTAACCAAGCATGCTAACCACCATCAAACAAGTTCTAGAGCATGGCACTATCTCTTAGCATATTAGGGGTGCGTTTTAGAGAGAGAAAATAGCAACATGCATGAATGAAAAGTGCAAATAATAGAGATGGTTAAGAGTTATATCACCCGCCTTAAGGAAGATCACTCCAAAGATTGCAAGCTCCAAGCACACGATCACCAAGGGAAGAAGCTCCACACTCGGCCACAAAGCACCTCAAGAAGGAGAAGACATCAATGTCAAGGATAGCACAAGGGAAAAGGGAAGGAGGAACCCTAGGCCAATCCAAAGAAAGGAGAAAAGAGAGAAGAAAACTTCCTCACACTGGGGTCCACCTTGTCAAAACATGGTCTATGACCCTTGTGATGAGGGGTTCACTTCTCAAGGACGACCACCATGGAGGATCCATGGTCTAGGGCCGAGAAAAGAGAAGATGGGGTAGGAGATCAAAAGAAACGTCATCAAGGAAAGGTAAACACTTACCAAGGTTGAAGATGACCAAGGATCACCACATGCAAGGGATCCGATCACCAAAGCTCCAAGGATCAACCCTCCTAGCTCCTCAAGGCTCCAAGGACGACCAAGCAAGGAAGGGGAAAGAAGATGGCCGAAAAGAGTTGCTTGCATGGAGAGAAGAGGGTTTATAAAGCAAAGAAGGAGAAGTAGGGCGAGGATGAGGTGTCAACAAGATAGGGCTCCAAAGGGACACTTGTCCACCCAAGAAATTAGCATGCAACCACTTAAAACATACATGCAAGAGATGGTGATAAAAACTATGTTGGGTCTCGACCACTTAGGTCACCCAACACATCGGTCTCGGACGCGACCACCCCATGGTTGAGACAAACACCAAAACACAACATGGTCGCGACAAGAGGGGTCACCAACAAGCTAGGTCGAGACAAAACCACCAAAAGACAACTGTCTCGACCCAAGACACTTACAACCACCTTGGTCGAGACAAAACCATGCAAGGGAGGTGTCTCTACCGTGACACCCCCTCAAAACACCTTCTCAAGGTCGAGACAAGGGTCACCACCTTGAGCTATTTCCACAATAAGTTACAAACTTATAATCCTAATCTAGTTTTGTTGCATTAGACAGATCATGGCCAAGCGATTCTAGGGAAATAATTGTTGTTTACATTGTTTTTCTGCTTGAGAACCCAACACTGGTATCATTTATAACACTTTGTGTATCTATGTTGCTAGTCATAGTGTGTCACCTTTGGACACGGCATGTCGCACTTTGGTTCCTTAAAGCTCGACTTGCCGACCTACAGCACGATGTATTTGCTGCAACATGGTGTGTCCCATCAACGACACAATGTGACAAGTTATCCTAAGTGACAACTGATTTAGACACCCGTGTCATTCCCTAAACATAGTGTGTCCCCATCGACACGACGTATCTCTTCTCTAACACAGCTTGGCCCTAAAATTCTACTATGGGGTTGAAGGGTTGACCCTTAACACCCATGTCAAATCCAAGACATGATGTATCCACGTATTCTTGTTGCTTCGTCGCTTCCTTTTATTCTTTGACATAGTGTCTTTGACATTATGGACTTCTCTTCTTCCACAGAGGTCTTTAATACACTGCCAAGGCGTGTAAAATCTTTCAAATTCAATAGATTTAACTACATTCTATGGACACATTCCTTTAAAATATGCATGCACTCCTCTAGAAAACTTGATAACCTCATTGAGCCATCAACTGCAAAAGATGAAGTTTCCACTAAAGAGGAGTACAAAAAGTGAGCAGAGTGTGATTCTCTCATTTTTTCATGGATCATGAACAACTACGAGCCACATGTCTCCATAAATCTCATCTTCATAGAGATAGCCAAGGAAAGTTGGGATCATATTTGCACAAGTATATTCTAGCACAGAAAATGCATCTAGAATTTTCAAATTATAGAAACGATGCAATCCGAGGATCTAGGGAGAACTCAAGGGTCTACCATCCTCTGATGACTGGTCTTTCTAAACAACAAAAGTAATAAGATGGGGTAGATTTCTGTTAGATCCTTGCGTCATTATCATCATGGAACAGGACTTCGATTTCGAGTCGAATTCAAAAGGTGTGGAAGTAGAAGTTTGTGGAAACTTTGAGGATTTTTACAACCAAACTTCGACGCATCTTTGACAAACATTAAACTTAAAATAGTGATTTCATGATAACAATTGATAGATTTATCAAATCTCTTGCAAACGAAAAATATGTTTATATATAGCCATCCATACATGTTTACATTTGTAGAAATACACAATCACGTGCAAATGTATAAGACGTCGTCTTAGTGTCAACTTCGACAGGCATGGAAGTGGAAGTTTGTGGAATATGTAAGGAAACTTTGAGGAAGCTGTGGACTAAGACTTCGATGCAAAGTAAGCTAAAGATAGGGAGATTGTGAGGGAACTTGGCATCAAACATCAAACTTTTGGTAAATCACACTCCATCTATAATCTTCATACGAAATGTTTAGAACTTAAATCTATTCTATATATGTGGTATTCTGTATCTACAAAATCTCGATTGGATCACATTCTAGAATTAAAAAATATGAGCTTATTTCCAAATACTTCAATTTGTAAAGAGGGGAAAAAGTAAGAGAGGTGAAATGGTATTAGGTCTACACCAAAGTTTGTAAACTTGTGGAAATCTAGTAGAGGAATAAACTTATCAACTCTCAAGTTAGAAACCAAGGAAATGGTCATCTCAATGTCAAAAAAGGTTTCCTACAAGTTTCTTTATACCTTCACTATGTATGCAATAATAATAACTACAAAGATCATCGAGAAGTTGGGAGGTTTTGAGCTAGCTGAGTCGATTTCATCACCAACTAGGCCGAATTCATTGACACATGTCAACAAGTAGGCAACCAATGGGGCATGGAAGTTTACTAGGTTTTGACATCGACAGGCGTAGACATATGTAACATCGAGGATATATTGCCAGATGTCGAGGATGTTTAGTACCATGATTACCATCAAGATATGAGATTGTTTGACAATAAATTCTTGCTTCTAAACCGCAGTCCACTTTAGATGATGTTTACTAAAATCTGGCTAGATCAATAACTACTAGTGTAGAGGAGCATGCTTTCATTGTTGTTTTGGACATGCTCATGGCACCGCAAGACATGGACGTGGAAGAGACCCCAACTCTGCTCGCAGAGGGTCTACCCCTTCTTATCAGTGGTACTGTAATTTATGTAAGGGATCCAATCATATAGAAGATAAATGATGGAAGAAGCATGGTAGGCTAGAATGGAATATCAAGCAACGAATACCACTGAAGCCGACACAGAATCTACTACATCCACTTGAAGTGGCACTAATAGTTAGATTGTCACTCTTAGCTCTACAAATATTTACAAGCTTCTTAAGGCCGCCTCCTTGTTCAAGCAAATATTGCGCAACACTTAGGTTGATTATACACAGCTTCAAGCTACTTCTTCATCCAAAGATGATTAGATCATTGATTGTGGTGCTATTACCCATATGTCTAGTAACAAGAAGCTATTTCTTTCTTCAAGGAAATCTATACACCATCCTCCTATGTGATTAGTTCAAGGTTCTACTTCTCCTAGTATTGTGATAGGATATGTGACCACCACTCCCAATATACTTAAATATGTTTTATTTGTTCCAAGGTTCCCCAAAACTTGATATTTGTCATTAAAATTACCAAGACTATGAATTAAAGAGTAACCTTCTTCCAGTAATTTGTCTCTTTGCATATCTCAGGATGAAAGAGACGATTGGTGGGGAATATGAAGGGAGAGATGGTTTGTACTATTTGTAGGCGTCGTCAACTTGTTTGCCGCTGCACTTATTGCCAAGTCTTCCTCACTTCATCAATGGCATTTACACATGGGTCATCCATCCACTGCAAAGTAGAAGTTTATATTTCCTAGTATTTCATCTGAAGTTTTTCAATGTCAATCATGTCAACTTGGTAAACACCATCGCTCGATGTTTCCTTTGCGTAATGGTAGGAGTAGTTTGTGTTTTATTTATTTAATCCATGTTGATATGTGGGAACATCATTGTACTGTTAATCGTACAGATGTACGATATTTTGTAAGCTTTATCGACGACTGCTCATGTGTCACTTAATTTTATCTAGTAAAAGATCGTTTAAAGCTCTATATGTGTTCTTAAATATTTTTGGAAATGACGTTGCACATATTCATATGCATTACTGCTGAGGATAACTTAGGGTTAGCAAGAAATTGGCTACTGATTTAAGTAGATTGTGTCTATTTACTTAGTTCATTTTGATATGTGTGGACCTTGTTGTAATGCTAATTGTACAGGTCTACAATATTTTGTAATCTTTATTGACGACTGGTCACATGCCACTTGGCTTTAGTTAATAAAAGATCGTTCTGAACTTCTAAATGTTTTCTCAAAAAAAATGATAAAATCAAGAAACACTTTTGAGATACCCCAAGTTTAGCCAACTGATAATGCCTATGAATATGAGCAACATGGTTTTCAAGGATTTGTGTTTCCAAGGGATTAATCCATCAACTTTCTTACCGCCCACAACAAAACGAAGTTGTTGACAGTGTGGGGGGATTAAACTGAGAGTAGGTGGAGGATGTAGTCGTTTTGACTCACACGGAGGGAAATTCGTACAATGACATCGTCGATGCTAGAACGCAACAGTCATGCTCTTGGGCAGTGGGAGCAAGGTCAATTATCTCGTTATCTGTATCTTCTCTTTTATTAAATTTCCTCTTCTTCTTTCTTAACCATGTGCTTGGTAAAATATTATTCAACTTTTTCATCACCCTCAGAGTACTGTCAACCCTTCTTCTAGACAAGAGAAGGTCGGGTCGGCTAGCGATGCAAAGAACCTCAACAAATCATTTAAGTAATGTGTGACACATTTATAGTTTTCAAGGTAATCTAATCTTCTCAAATCGTATGATATCTACCGTATTGATATCTAATCCTGAAGTCTGTGCAACGCACGGGTTTATTCCTAGTTATGATGAAGAAGTGCAAGAATCTTCCAAATTGTATATGTATGTTATCCTTTTGTCTTATTCTACATCTCCATGATTTCCCTTAACAGTAGGACTTATGAAGAGTGCATGTTGAAAGAAAGGTGGTAATTGAACAATTTATTCGTGAAGAAATCCACTTGTTAAATGGGCCACTTACCCATTGTAGGACAGAATGCAGAGACGTGATTGTAGTCAGGATATTCGATACTCAAATGGATGTAACGGACTCAAACACCACAGTGCAACATGACAATAAACAACAGGAACATGCAAGAGGCAAACAAATGAGTTCAACAACCCAGTAAAAACAATGCACATAAGAATACATAGATGACGAGGAGAAACATCGGACATGTAAGGCATCCACTAACTACATTAGACAAACAATGCAACATGATGGACCCTCATCAGATGTCTATTGCACATAAAGAATATGTGCCACGTGTCAATGAATAGTACATGATTTATTCAAAAGTAACTAAACTCCAAGAAGCAAGGTTATACATGTGGGACTTCTAGTTCTCTTACTTTTCAATTTATGCTAAAGAATTTGTGTGATTGTCTATTTAACATGTTAGTGAATTGGAATATTTAGTTATCCATGGCTACATCAGACAGTACAAGGAACCCTTAGACAAATACTATGCACACATTCACATATAACCCTCAATTTTAGCTAACCTTTACAAGAAACTTATCATCTTTCAGTGTAGAATATAGGTCAATATTTTCACATGATGATGTGACTTGTTTATATAAATTTCATCTTTTTTATTGTTATTTTGACCATTGTTCGGGAAATCGGTCCGCACGGCCGCATATACTCCCGCATATACCTATTCAGCCACCCTACCGCACCGCATATTGCTAATCGGTCCACTAAGCGGTCATGGGCCGCATATACTCCCGCTTGGCCGATTAAGCGGCCGATTAAACTCCGCTTTTTTAAAAGCCCACAACTTGTGTACATGCATTTCATACATACATGCATACATATAAAAACGCATACCATTATATATACAAATTTATATATATAGTCGTTGATTTGTATGTATACATTGTAATACATATAACAATTTCCAAACACATTGTATGTATGTAATACATTGTAATACATTGTAATACATATTTATATGAATACCTTTTGATATAAACATATATGTTAATATATTTCATATTTATTCTATTTTGTAATTTCTATATCCTGCTGGACCTCTATGTAAATTATCCAGTTTCTCTTATTAATAGAAAGGGAGAAGGTCTATGGACTCTCTCAACGCTGCATTGGATGTTGCATTGTGGCACCACATTTCACATGGTACCAGAGCAAGGTTCCTAACCTAACCCTACCCAGCCGTCACAACCCAGCGTCGCCGCCGGTCGCCAGCGTGAATAGTAACTCCGACGGTAAATAGTAATTCTGCGGTGAACAGTAATTCGGCGTGAACAGTACGTCAGAGTGAACAGTAATTCCTGCGTGAGCAGAGCACGTCGCCAGCCTTCCCCGGCCGCCGCGTCGCCAGCCCAAAGAGGGCGGAGCAACCGTCTCCCGGGCCAGGCGTCGTAACCGCCGTCCCCCTTCTCTTCTATCTCCAGATCGTCGGGTCCTTCGGTTGATCCAACGGATTTCTAAATCCCAAACCGGAGGGTCCGTCGGTACGTAAGAAATTCCTAATCACATCTCCTCCATGTGTGATTAGGGAATTTCAGTTGGGGGCTGTGGATGCGTCAGATACGCATCTGATCTTGTGACGTGACGTGTATCTCCCCGTCACCCATATCTTCTTGTGACGTGTATCAATTTGTCACTCTTCTTTTTGTCAAATCATGGAGGACACCAAGGCATCTACCATCTACAGTGAGATGTCTCCTATCCCCTCCATCAAGCTGAACGGGAAGAATTATCTCTTATGGATGAATGTTGTCCATACTGTATTGGAGTCACGCGACAAGGCGAGACACGTTGATTCTGATCCTCCTGCACTTACTGACAAAGGCTATGCTGAATGGAAGCGTCATAACAGTCTGGTGAAGACCTGGTTGTGGGGGAGCATGGAACCTGGGATTGCCTCGAGGTTCATGTTCTACACTACCACCAAAGAGATCTGGGATGCAGTGAAGAAACATTATTCTCAAGAGAAGAATGTGCTTCGTCAGTTCATGATATATGATCGCCTGTTTGCAGAACGACAGGGAGACAGATCTTTAGAAGAATACTTTGGAGTGATTCAAGGTATTGCACAAGAGCTGAGTTTCTACCATCCAGTAATTGTCCAAGAACAAGTCAAAGACAGAGATGACTTGATTACAGCAAAATTCTTGTCTGGCCTGAGTTCTTCGTGCAGTTCATCCTGCAGTGTTATCTTAGCTTCTGATAAACTTCCCAGCTTGGAAGAGGCCTATTCAAGGATTTTATAGGCAAATTTTGAACATGTTGATCCTACTGTAGTCTCGTCTCAGGCATAGTAACAAAAGTCTCCGAATTTTACGAAAAATCGACGATTTTTCATGATGTTATAGGCTCCCGAATATTCATCACGGTTAATACGCCAATCGCCGATTTTTCACGACTTTTCACGATTAATCTCGTTTTTTCGCGATTTATACGAGTTTTTACGATTCTTCATGACTTTTCACGATTTTTCTCTTTTAAGTCGCTTGTTCTTTTTTTACCAAACCATGTACACAAAATTCCTAATACACACTAAACCTCAAACCCCCCACTCCTCTGGACAGTTCATGCTATTACTCAACTATTTTTTACTTCTTTGCCTACTTTTTCACTCACTAAGATTGTATGTCTTGTGGCCGTAATAGTTACATGCATCATATATGTATGTACATACATACATTTATATATATATACACACACACATACATGCATACATATATATATGTATATACTTATATTGCCGACTTATTCTCGATTAATTCCGAATAGTTGTCCGAACTTTGACCGAAATTTATCGATCTTTTCACGACTTTTCTCGATTTTTTCCGAATTCCGACTTTTTCCAGCCAGCCGAAAAGTTGCCGAATCTCGAACTTGTTACTATGGTCTCAGGGAGATTCACATGCTTCTGTAGCTGCTGCAGTGAGAGGAGGACGGACAGGTGTGGGCCGAGGACGTGGAACTCGCCCTAAGTGCACTTTCTGTGACAAACCTGGACACAGTTGAGAAATGCTGGAAGAAGCATGGTCGACCTGCTGCACCACCTATGGGAGCAGCAAACTATGCTACCACTACTGAGTCTACTGAGCCTCCTGCTTTAAGTTCTGGTCCTTCTGGCATCACACTCACCAAGGAGGAATATGATAGATTTATCCTGGATACACAGCATCTGAGCTTAGGATCATCATCTTCAGCCAACTTGGCGTCCACCACTGGTAATCAGGCTACCTCTTTATTGACTTCTGGTTCTACTTCATCATAGATCGTTGATTCTGGAGCGTCACAGCATATGACTGGTATGAGGAGACTTCTTCACTCCATTGACTCACATATCCCTCACAAATCTGTAACAATAGCAGATGGTTCAGAGAGGAGAGTGTTAGCCAGTGGATCTGTTTCTCTGACTCCTGGAATTGATCTTAAATCCGTACATTATGTACCTGCTTTTCCTTTTAATCTTCTGTCTGTTGCTAAGTTGATTGATACTGTGAAATGTACGGTAACCTTTGGTCCTTGTTTTGTGTTACAGGATCTCAAGAGTATGAGGACAATTGGTGGGGGGCCTAGGAAAGGTGATCTCTACCTTTTCCACGGTGACAGTTTGCCTCGCCAAGTTTCTAATCATGCTCCAGCTGTCTTGTTGAGTGGCTCTCCCTTATCATTAGAGAGCCTGAGAAAGTTAGAACCAGAATTGTCTCAAGTATCGTCTTTAGAGTGTCAGTCCTGTCAACTGGGGAAACATCATAGAATGCCTTATCCCGATCGTGTCAATAAACGGGCATCATGTCCTTTTGAGTTGGTCCATAGTGATGTTTGGGATCCTGTAAAAGACCATAGTTATAATGGTTTTCGTTATTTTATCTCCTTTGTGGATGACTTTTCGCGTATGACTTGGATTTATTTGTTGAAAAGTCGAGAGTCTGTGCTATCTATTGTCAAACATTTTCATCAAGAAATTAAAGTTCAGTTTGATTGCAATATTAAAGTTCTTCAATCTAATAATGCTTTGGAGTATGTTCAAAATGCCATGGCTGATTTTTGTAGTTCTATTGGGATGATACTCGTACATCTTGTCCTCACACCCCTCAGCAGAATGGGGTAGCAGAGAGGAAAAATCGTCATCTTCTTGATATTACCAGGACAATCATGTTTCAATCTAATGTTCCTAAGCGGTTCTGGTCTGACGCTCTCCTTACTGCATGTTTTCTTATCAACAGGCAACCTTCTTTTGTGCTTCAAGGACGTACTCCTTTCTCTGTCTTACGTCCCAAGGATCAACCCTTGTTCCTCTTAGAGTGTTTGGTTGTACTTCTTTTGTCCACAATTTTGATCCTAAGGCTGATAAGTTATCTCCTAGGTCAATTAGGACTCTCTTTCTTGGGTACTCCAACACTAGCAAAGGGTACAAGTGTTATTGTCCAAGTCTTCGTCGTATGTTTGTGTCTAGAGATGTGACTTTTCATGAATCCACTCCATATTTCTCTAGTGTTCCCAGTAAGGGGAGCAATTGTGTGGGAGAGTGCCACCATCAGATGCTAGTGAGAGAGTGCCACCACCACATCTGAGTGAGAGAGTGCCACCTATCATTCCTAACTATACTATCATTCAGGAAGATCAGCTAGCAGATGGTCCACAAATTCAACAATATTCACATGTTTATAGCAGACGAGGCAGACAAGATCCAAAGGAGGTAGCGACTCCAGTCTTTGAGCCCTCCCCATCTTCCTCTACTCAAGGGATTCTTGAAGAACCATCTGACCTTGATGTTCCCATTGCTGTTCGTAAAGGTACCTGTTCCTGTACTATTCGGCATCCTATTACAAATGTATGTTGTTTGTCCAAGTTATCTCAGTAGGCTCGCTCTTTTTCTCTTGGGATTGATTTTGTGGCCATTCCAAGAAATCATCTTGATGCTATGAAGGATATTGGCTGGAAACATGCTATGCATGTTGAGATGTTTGCTCTGTTACAGAACAACACCTGGGAACTTGTTGACTTACCTCCAGATAAAAATGTTGTGGGATGCAGATGGGTATTTACAGTAAAACATAATCCAAATGGTTCTGTGGAGAGATTGAAAGCTAGATTGGTTGCAAAGGGGTACACTCAGACATATGGGGTTGATTTCTTTGAGACCTTCTCACCAGTGGCTCATCTGAATTTTGTGTGTATCCTTATTTCTTTGGCTACTACATTTGATTGGCCTCTATTTCAGCTCGATGTAAAGAATGCCTTCCTTCATGGTGATCTACAAGAGGAGGTATACATGGAGCAACCACCTGGTTTTGTTGCTCAGGGGAGTGTCAGAAGGTGTGTAGGTTGAAGCATAGTCACAAATTCGGTATTCGGGATACGTACGGTGGAGCTGAAAAATTCGGAATTCGGGAATTATGCGGGAAATTCGGATATAAAACGGTCAAAGTGCAGTCAAATTCGGTCAAAGTACGGTCAACTATTCGGGAAAAAGTCGGCAAAAAGTCGGCAATATATATATATATATATATATATATATATATATATATATATATATATATATATATATATGTATGTATATATGTATAGATATATACATATATATATATATGTATGTATATATGTATAGATATATACATATATACATATATATATGTATATATATACATGTATAGATATATACATATATACATATATATATGTATATATATATACATGTATACTGCATGTATATATATACATGTATATATATATACATATATATATACATGTATATATGTATACATGTATATATGTATACACACACACACATATATATATATACACACACACATATATATATACATATATATATATATAGATATACATATATATTACATATATACATATATAGATATACATATATATACATATATATAGATATACATATATATACATATATATAGATATGTATATATATATATATATATATGTATGTATATATGTATATATATGTGTATGTATATATATATATATATATATATATATATATATATATATGTATGTATGTATATACTTTGGACACACACACACACATATATATATACATACATATGTATATACTTTAGACATATATATATATATACACATATGTATATACTTTGCACATATATATATATACCACCGTACAGTAGCGAATAAAACGGGAAAAAAACGTTTAAAACGCGAATAAAACGGAAGTCGCGTTTGAAACGCGAATGAAATGCGAATAACGCGTATAATACGGCAAGACAGTATTAAACGACCGTCACATACGACAGCTGAATTATACGCGTTTAAAACGCGAATTTTTGAAAAAAACGCCAATTATTGTGACTGTGGGTTGAAGAAAGCCATCTATGGATTGAAACAATCTCCTAGAGCTTGGTTTGACAAGTTCAGTGATGTTGTGCTAAAGATGGGTTTTTCTCGTTCTGTTACCGATCACTCTTTATTTTATTCTACTTCTTCTGGTGGATCTATTATTATTGTTGTGTATGTTGATGATATTGTTATCACTGGTAGTGATTCCACAGGCATATCTCGTGTGAAAGCGGGCTTGCAGGGGCACTTTCACACAAAGGATCTGGGAAAACTGAGATATTTTCTGGGCATTGAAGTACTTAGATCTCATGCAGGTACCAATTTGTCTCAGAGAAAATGTGCTGGATTTACTACAGGAAACTGGTATGAGTGAGTCCAAGCCTGTGTCTACTCCTATGGACTATCATGTGAAGGAGATGACTGATGATGCTGATTATCCAGATCCAGGATATTACAGGAAAATTGTGGGAAAATTGATATATTTGACAGTCACACGTCCTGACATTTCTTTTGTTGTAGGAGTAGTGAGTCAGCATATGAGCTCTCCAAAACAGTCTCATTGGACATTTTTCTGTCGTATTCTGAGATATCTGAAAGGTGCACCTGGTAAGGGAATCACCTATTATAGGCCGAAAACTCCTGTATCCACACTGTCTCTTACTGGTTATGCAGATGCAGATTGGGTTGGTAATCTGAATGACAGGAGGTCTACGTCTGGATATTGCACATTTTTGGGGAATCATCTTATTACCTGGAAAAGCAAAAAGCAAAATGTTGTGGCAAGATCTAGCACGGAAGCTGAGTATAGAGCAATGGCACATGCATGTTGTGAGTTGCAGTGGGTTCAATCTGTACTTTCAAAATTAAAGATTCCTGTTTTGTCTCCTATAGAACTCAGATGTGACAATCAAGCGGTTATATACATTGCTAAGAATCCAATCTTCCATGAACGTACTAAGCACATTGAAGTTGACTGCCACTTTATCAGAGACCAGATCAAGAATGGAACTGCTGTGACTCCACATATCAAGTCTGAAGATCAACTTGCAGATGTTCTTACGAAGCCATTGAGTCCAGCAGCTTTCCAGAGTTTTTGCAACAAGCTGGGTGTACATTATGTGTACACTCCAGCTTGAGGGAGAGTGTTAATATATTTCATATTTATTCTATTTTGTAATTTCTATATCCTGCTGGACCTCTATGTAAATTATCCAGTTTCTCTTATTAATAAAAAGGGAGAAGGCCTATGGCCTCTCTCAACGCTGCATTGCACGTTGCATTGCGGCACCACATTTCACAATATACATACACATACAATAGACCTACATATACAAACACATATTTGTACATAAGTATATACATTTTGATTTATTCACATTTATACACACGCTCTACACATATTTCTACATTGATACACATACATTTTAGTATTTGTACATATACAACAAACACATTCCATATATAGATATATAAGCACATCATACATGCATATTAATATGTTTATATTTAAACAACATATATAAGTGCCTAATATATATATATATATGATCTCAATATACCATTTTATATGTAATTAGTTTATTGAGATTAAAAAAATCCAAAACCGCATATACTCCCGCATACCGCATATACTCTATGCAGTACACCGCATACCGCTTTCGTGAACAATGATTTTGACCATCCTCACTCATGTCCAAATAGGGTTTAATCTTGTGATCTCTTGCACAGCGAGGAAGAGATATTGTACCAGGATTCCAATGAGCTATAGCCCACAGGTTGCGCACCTGTTTATATTAAGATGCAATTTTAACATAAGTCCCAGCATGCTGAAAATATAGTTTGATTTTACAGCTAACTAAATACAATGTTGCATACAGACCAAATATAATAGGAAGATGATTTCAATAACATGTTTACATCATACATTGATCAAACATTGGTAAAACAAATATAACAAGCTTTTTAAAGCACTGGTACATTACTATTACAGTTCTGGTGTACTGTAAATAGTTATAACTTATAAGTTAACTAAAAACTGATAAGTATAACTTGGCATGGCTAGAAACAATACTTTTGAGCACAAACTTAGAAAATATAAACATAGGTAGATCATAAAAAGAGAGAGAAGTTGCCTGCTGATCCACGCCTACAAATCCGTGCAAATGCATCAGTAACAAAAACAAAAGTTCCATCATCAGTAGCAGTCGGCGATGGGTTTACTCTAGTAAACAATTTGGTAGCCCTTTCTTCCGCTGCGGCTATAAGTTGGACTGTGACCTGCTTAAAGAAGAAACTAAAAGGCCTTTTAAGGATAAACTCTTTGGAATAAAGTAGCACATAACGAATCCAACCTGAATCCTAGTTGTAACCATACTTGTCAAGGCGGCAAGGCGACACGGCGTTCAAGTAGAGAGCCTTGCGACTAGTCGTAACTAGTCGCGACTAAGCGTCGCCTAGGCGGCTTTAAAAACACTAAATATTAGTACATTTAACCTGCATGTATACATATATTTAATGATTTTATGAAACTTTTCTCCTTTTGTATGCATTTATTTCACAATTATATGCGTAAGTACATAAACTTATGGCTAACTCAATGGCATACATATGTATTTTGGTAAGAGGCATGCAAAATATGTTTTCTAAAAAAGTTTACTTAGCATTGCCAAAACAAGAAGAAGATAAGTCCAAATAATGTAAGAGGTTGAGATTTAGTACATAAATAAAGATTAATCTATTGCTAACTATTGATTGTCTTTAATAATGTAGCCACTAAATAAAAACTGACTTTAAGGCAACAAGGCAAAATATGAAAATCTAGGAAATGCTTATTAATAGAAATAATTATATCTACAAATGATAGTTGGAACATAACAATCACAAGAATGTACGTTTTGAACACTAGGATACATCATTAGACCATTAAAAATGATAAAATATGCAAAAAATTGCGCAAAAATGACATACGGAGGCAAACTAGGCAAAGTACATCCCTCTGGGAAGCCTTGCTGCCTAGGCGTGCCTAGGTGATAACCCTAACAAGTATGGTTGTAACCAATGAGAAATTTATTTTTGCTTATATACAAAAAAAATGGGGTTTTACTTGCACTTCTTGTTTTTCCAGTCATGGATCCTGCAATTTTGTGTCATAATTTCAGGAGTTCAGAGACATATTATTTCTGTACTTCAGTATCAAAGTTCTTGTCATGGGTATCCCCATTTATTTCTAGGTTCTATCGCCAAAGGAAACATCTATGTCAAATGACGGACCTAACACAACTCCAATTTAATAAGGAAGATTGTCAAATTCCAGTTTATGTAATTTACCATTCATTTTCACTTTAAGAATTGTCACATTCCAGTTTATGCAATTTATCATTAATTTTCATTTTAGGAACTAAGGGCTTGCTAGATTCACCTCTGCAACAGCCCATGAAAATTTACCTCTTTTCATGAACACCAATGTTGCAATTAAAATTTCACCATCTCCTCTATTAGGTTGATTATGTGCTTCAAAACCTATTATAGCACTGCATGAAAACAACCAAACAATGAACAAATTTAGCCAAATACTCTCTTGTATGTCAGCATTTTTCTCTGAAGAAAAATTGGTGAAATTTTGTTATTCTGCATATTTCACTTTAACGTTACATTTTTCTCTAGACCATAAGGCGTGATGGGATCTTAATGAACCTGTGTGGTCGATTTGAGAATGTGCCGGTCGTGTCGGCACCAGTTTTCCTTTCAAGTAGAGATGACCATCAACAGCAATGTCAATCTCATACTGGCTTACAAGTAGGGGTGGCAATCGGGTCCGGGTTGAGCGGGTTTCATTCCGAGTCATTTCAGGTCAGGCCTAAAACACAAGACCTGAACCCGACCCGAAATTAATATCGGGTTCAGTTTTGTAGACCCGGACCCGAAATTCTTTTTTCCGGGTTGAGCCCGCTGGACCCAGATAAACCCAAAAATGTTCTTTTGGCGCCTACCAACCTATGAAAACCCAGAAATATAGTGACCCGAAATTGATAAAATTTGTTCTGCTGCCTCATCCAACACAGTAAAACTTGAAAGGTACGTTGTGGAAAGAATATTCGTTTCTTGTATGCATAACTTGATTGCACATTGATAGGATTGCATGAAACAAACTCAATAAGCTTAACTTTTTAACGTATTTGCTTGTTAATAAGCTACAGCAAACAAAAACTATTCGGAATGAAACATATCCTAGGTTATCTAATCGCTCAATCACACATCCAGAATGTTCCCAGTTACTCATTAGAGAACCTTAGCAATAACAGAAAATGATATGCTGTCTATTTCCTCATTTTTTACAGATTGATGTGTATCATGAATCTAATTTCATTAGCTATGCACATCACATAAGCACATAAAGGATTCCCGATGTCCACTCCCGACGCTCCCGAATCTAGGGCGATTCTGAAGGCGACTCAAGGGGCGAGTGGGGAGACGGCGGCAGAAATTCTCGATGGCATACCGGAAGGGGGGGTTGTGTTGAGGAATGTAGGCAAGGTCAAAGATCCAGGAAAGGATGCAGCCAAGGAACGCATCTTATCTTCGATCCGTGTTGCTTCGGAAGTAAAATCCTGGGCAGAAGTGGCTTCTAACAACAAGTGTCCAAACCCTGTCAAGCTTTCTAAGAAGGATATACAGATTACAGAAGGGAAGCTTCGTTACTCCAAATCCATTGCTGAAAGAAATCTAAGCATATGGGGAAAAATGGCAGCAGGCTATATAGTTGGGCTGAACCCGCATTGGCCATCTCTGGTGAAATTTCTTGCTCATCTATGGAATGTGAAAGGCTCTCCTGAAATCAGATCCAGGGGCAGAGGTTTCTTCATTCTGCTATTTTCGAACGAGGAAGATTTACAAACGGCGATTGAAGGAGGTCTGCGGTTCATTGTTGGCAAGCCTCTACTGATCAAAAAATGGGAATGCGGGGAACCCATGGAGAAACTGAAGCTGAAGGAGATCCCAATTTGGCTTAAAATATACGATTTACCTCTTGAATTGTGGGACGATGAGATGTTTGCTATCGGTTTTTTTCTGGGGAAGCCTCTTGGTGTTGACAAACTTACAGCAGAGTTCACGAGATTGGAATTCGCAAGGCTTCAAGTTTTGATCCCTGTGGACTTCTCATTTCCTAGTGAATTGGAAATCCAGAGTGATGATGGCCAGGTGGATAAAATTTTCTTTAACTATGAATGGGTTCTGTCAAAATGCGCTGATTGTGGTACCTTTGGTCATGAATCAGGTCTCTGTAATCCCAGGAAGTCAGTTACTATTCGCCCTATTGGAAAGAAGGTTTGGATTCCAAAGGAAAGAAACTTTGTTAATGCTGATGAAGATCATGAAGAGTTCAGTGATGCTGTTGAAGTTATTTGTCACGAGGGTGGAATCAATATGAATCCTACAGGTGGTGGCTCTGAATCCCTACAGTGTGTTGACCCGCATGCTAAGAATGTGTTTGATAATGTTTCTGTGAGTGTTGTCTCTGAGATTTCTTCGGAGCTGGTCTCTAAGAGTGCTATGCCTAGTGTTGAGGGTAGTGGTAGTTCTCCTATAATCACTCTTGCTCCATCGCCAGTGTGGGAGACACACAGAAGGAAGTCCAAATCTCCTCCTCGTGTAAGTTCTAAGCCTATTTCTATAGTTAAGAATATTCAGATCACCCCGAACAAGTTTTCTTTGTTGGAAAATCTGAATGATGGGTCTGGTACGTCAATTCCCAATGTTCCAAATGGTTAGTCCTTGTACTATTGCAGCATGGAATGTGAGAGGATGCCATAACAAGATCACTCACATTCAAAAAGTAGGTAGGAATAAGGCGAGTATTTACATCATTCTTGAATCGAGAGCTAGTAAAGTCGATGTTGGAGCCATGGTCGATTTCATCTGTCCTGGTGCTAAGTTTCTGTCTAATTCTGATTTCTATTCGTACACAAGAATCATTCTGTTTTGGAAGGATGACTCTATGACTATTAGTAAGATTTTTTATAATGAGCAAATCCTTCATTGTGATGTTAGCATTGATAACTCCCATTTCCTTCTGTCTGCGGTGTATGGTGCTAATGGAGACTCAGATAGATCTACTCTGTGGAATTCCTTAAACTCTATTGGTAATATTTCTATCCCTTGGTGTGTTCTTGGCGATTTTAATGCGGTTAGATTCAATTTTGAAAAAAAAAGGTAAACATCCTCCGTCTTTGAAGAGCATGAATGATTTTAATAGCTCGATGGCTGTCACTGGTCCGTTGGAGATTTGTTCTAAAGGAAATTTCTTTACGTGGGATAGTAGAAGTAGAAAAGGCATCAGTACTTTTTCCAGAATTGATAGATGTCTGTGTAATCTGTCGTTCATGGCTTTGTTTCCCTCTTTATGGGGGGAGATCATTCCTATTCTTGTTAGTGATCATTGTATGTAGCTTATTCACCTTAATGCTTGCAAAAAGAGGAAGACCCCGTTCAGGTTCATTAATGTGTGGGTGAAGAAACCAGATTTTCTGGATGTGGTCAAGAAATCCTGGTCTAGTTATGTCCAGTCAGATGCCCCTATGTTGAAGCTTTATAGGAAGCTTAACTCTCTGAAATCTGATTTGATTGACTGGAACAAAAAGTCAGTTGCTAATTTTTCTTCTGAAGCTCGTAATTTGGAGGACAAGGCTTTGGCTTTACAGAATCTGGTGGACGCTCAACCAGATAATCAAACTCTTCAGCTGGATCTTATAGAAGTTAGGAAAGCAGCTAATAAAGCCATTTTGATTGAAGAAGGTTTTCTCAGACAAAAATCTAGGATTATGTGGTTGAAAGAAGGCAACCGTAACACCTCTTTTTTCTATGCTTCTCTCAAGTCTCGTAGAATCCATAACAGTATCCATTTGCTTCATGATGGCGACAATTTTCTGAAGGACTCTGATGCTATTGCTGCTCATATAGTGAAGTATTACAGTGATGTCTTCAATTCCACTTCCTCTAAGTTTGTCGAATGGAGTGATGATTGGATTATTCCTACTATGTCTAATTCCCAATCGGATGACCTTATGAAGACTGTCACTAAGGAAGAGATTGAGAATGTGGTTAATGCTTTTAATGAAGATAAAGCGCCAGGACCCAATGGTTTTAATGCTTGCTTTTTCAAAATTTGTTGGAGTATTGTGGGAGAAGATGTGATTAAGGCGATTCTTAATTTCTTTTAGACTGGGAAACTTTTGAAGGAATGTAATAAATCTTTCATCACTTTGATCCCAAAGATTCCTGGAGCTACCTGTCTCAAGGATTTTCGTCCTATATCTTTGTGCAACGTTATGTTCAAGATTATCACTAAAATTTTGGCTCGCAGAATTAGTGATATCCTTCCTGAGCTGATTGATAAAAATCAAGTTGCGTTCATTAAGGGCAGATTGATTGGCGAAGCAATTTTGCTTGCCAATGATTTGCTCAGCTCCTTTCCGGGTTCAGGTTCAAATAAAGTGTGTCAAAGTGGATTTAGCAAAGGTGTATGATTCTGTCCGTAGGGATTATATCCTTTTCTTGATGGAGAAAATGGGGTTTCCATCTTGCTGGATGAATTGGATTCAAATCTGTTTTGATTCAGCCTCCTTTCAGGTCCTCATCAATGGAGTTCCTTCGTCCCCTTTCTATGCAAATAATGGAGTTAGGCAAGGGGACCCTTTAGCCCCCTACCTGTTTGTGATAGCTATGCAGGGTTTATCTTCAATTCTGAATTCTTCTGTGAAGTCTGGTAGGCTGATGCCTCTTCAAGCCTCTAGTAATCTTGAGGTTTCTCATGTTATTTTTGCGGATGATTTGCTTGTTTTCTCAAAAGCAAATTTGGAGAATGCCCATGCTATTGCGGATGTGTTCTCGACTTTTGAGAGGCTCTCTTGGCTTAAACTTAATAACTTGAAGAGTCAAGCCTTCTATAGTAAAAGTGTGGATAATCGAGGAGACATTAGTGCTATTCTGAATATTGCTCCTGCGGAATTACCTGTTCGTTATCTTGGTCTTCCTCTTTTTATGGGAAGATTGACCAAAGGAATGTGTGCTCCTATTATTGATAAGATGAGGAAAAAATTAGACTCTTGGAAGAGTAAAATTCTTTCTTTTTCTGGGAGAGTTGAACTGGTTATTTCTACATTATCCTCGTATCACATGTTCTGGTCTGCTGCTTTTCCTTTGCCTAAAAGTGTTACCCAAGAAATTGAAAAGATCATGCGGGATTTTATTTGGCATGACACAGATGAACATAAGCATCTTCATTGTGTCTCTTGGGAGTCAATTTGTAAGCCTAAGCAAGAAGGAGGTTTGGGCATTTGTAAGGTGGAAGATTGGTCTAAGGCTGGTATGATTAAAAATCTGTGGAATGTAGCCAGCGACAAGGAATCTCTGTGGGTTAAATGGGTGCATGAAAAATATATTCACCGAAGCTCGGTTTGGAGTGTGGAGTGTAAGCCTAATGCTTCCTAGTTATGGAAAAGACTTATTAGAAGTAGAGACTTATTAAAATGTCATGTGGATTTCTGTCTTGGTCGGGGTGACTCTTTTCTTTTGTGGTATGATCCTTGGCTACCAAATAAGAAGACTCTTGCTGATATTTGTGATCATCAACTTATCATTCGGTTTGGTAAAGGTTCTTGTTGTAAGGTGGGTTCTTGTCTGGTGAACGGTATGTGGTGCTTTCCAAAGATTAGAGGTGGTGTTTTTATTGAGGATATTCTGAACTCTATTCCCAAGCCTGGGGACTCTGCTGATAAGATTACTTACAAGGGTAAGGAAGATTTGAGTTTGAAAGATGCTTGGCATATTGTGAGGAAAAGTTTTGCTACTGTTACTTGGTCTTCTTGGGTTTGGGGTAAGAATATCCCGAGAACCTGGTCTTTTTTCTTGTGGAAATGCTTTCGCCGTAAGGTTACTACTCTTGATTACTTAAAGAGGATTGGGTTTAATTTGGCTTCGAGGTGTTACCTTTGCAAAAACTGTGAGGAGGACCAGGAGCATCTTCTGTTTCATTGTGACTTTAGCTCTCTTATCTAGTCTTCTTTTAAGTCTGTTTACGGGTGTACTCCCCACGACTTGAACGATCTCCTTGCTTTCTATGGTGAGAAGAAAACTGCAGCAGCAGCAGTGATCTACTATATCTGGCAAGAAAGAAATGGCAGAGTTTTCACAGGCTTTCAAAGATCAGCTGACTTTATTTGGTCCAAATGTGTTACTGATGTGAAATGTCTACATGTTTAAGTTGCTATATTTCTTGGTGTCTTTGTGTTTCTCTGTGGATATTGATGTTTGGATCGCTGCTTTGCCCACTATCTAGGGTCCTTTTGATGTTGATCCTCGTTGTCTGCTTATGATGGTATGCCTTAGTTTGGTTGGGTAGTTTCCAGACTGGTCTGTTTGAGAAAGACTGGTCCCTGTTGGTGGCTGCGAGAAGTTGGAGCTCCTTTCTCTTTCTACTGGTCTGTTTTGATAGTTTTCTTGGTTGTTGGCCATTTTCGTGAGGCCAAGTATAGCCTTTTTCAGTTTTTCTTTTTGTTTGTTTCCCGTGGCACTTAGCCTTGGGTCCTTTCTGTATAGTTTTTTCAAAGTTAATGAAAAAAGAGTCACACGCCGGTTACATCAAAAAAAAAATAGATCCAAACCATCTAGCCGTTTATATCCACCAACAATATACATTGAAAATACATTAGGACAAATATATCGAATATGAATGAATTTGAAGCTTTTCAGAGCAAATACATCTGCTGGTCATGTGATGACAAGAGGAAAGCAATTGTTGCTTATAGCTCTTAATTCAGTGCCGTTTAAAGGGAAATTAGAAGAATGCAGGGAGAGGTTCGTTTAAAATGAGTAGGCTTAGGAAACGTGAGGCGTTCTAGCATAGGTGATAGGACAGAGCATGAGTCTAATCAGTAGATGAATTCAACAGACTCCGCCGGGACTTTAGGGTGGGAGATTAGGCATCTTTAAGATCTTCTACATCCATTCTGGGTGTAGGGTCCTCACTTCATTATCATCATCTTCCTATGAACAGCCAGCATCGACATCTTTACTGCTGGCTTTTGCTGCACAACTGCCGCAGGGAGTTGAAGGGTTGTCAGCTTGGCTTTGAGAAGTCTCTGCATGAATCAACGAGCGGCGAACATCAGACTGATTCACGATGCTGGAAGCCCAGTTGCGTACTGGAGAAAATGGAAAGGCAACCATGCACAACCGCAAGGTGTTGCCATGATGCTTCAGCAAGTGCCATGCACAAGGAGAATGAACGGCGACTGGAGAGGCTAATGCAGCTTGGATTTTCCTTTCGCCCCACGAATCAAACAGGAGGATTGCAAGATTGGACCGGGGTTTCTTTGATTAAGGAAGTGTGTTGTAGGTGACTTGCGGCGGCTGTACCAGTTAGGTTATATTATGCACTTATTCATTAGGTTATTTGTTTTCTTTTATAGGAGAGCAATCCACCCCCTTAGCAGTTGTAGATGTATTTTCGAGTTTATCAGGTTCTTCGGGTTAAATGTACAAAACCCGAACCCGACCCGTATAAATTTGCAGATTTTTCGGGTTCAGGTCTATTTCGGGTCGGGTCAGAAAATGGTAGACCCGGATTCACTTTAGTCGGGTCGAGTGGGAGGGTTATGGTTTTGCCAGCCCTGCTTACAAGAACCACATGGATATACCAGCATCCCCTAGCTCTTCATTACCATCTTCTTAATTCCCCTCTGGATCGGATGATGCCAATGATTGGTCCCATCCCTCTACTCGTTGATGATGTTGTAGTGGCCAAACTACACAAATGATCAATAGGCACAGATTATGTGGAAATTAAGAAGTAATTCTCATTAGTGAAAAGTGATGACATAGGTCTCCTATATATAAGAGCCTAGGAAGTTACATGGTTACTCAAGTGATAAATGAAACATCACTCAAGTGCAGAGGAGAATATAAAAGGAATGACTTAAGTGGACTTGGGCCCGTTAGCATAGAACTAATTATGCTAATACTCCCCCTCAAGCTAGAGAGTACATTGTGTAGTCCCAGCTAGGTATTCATATTTTCAAATAGAGCAGGAGGTAGCAGCTTGGTCAGGATATCAAACAAAAGATTCCCAATCTTCACATATGGTGTCACGGTCTTTTTTGCTTAGACAAGATCACGTACAAAGTGACAGTCCACCATGACGAGCTTCGTGCACTTGTGGCGTTCCCCCACCCTCCAAAACCCAGGTGCCCAGCCTCAATAGGCATCTGGGCGGGCTAGGCGGACTGGGCAGACCGCCTGGGAAGGCTGGGCGGTTATTGCCTCTTATTGGGCCTGGTCAATGGACCATCATGTAATTTAGTTTTTTTTTTTCATTTTTCCTTAATGGTTCCTATAAGCAGCAAGTTTTTGGTTGTTGCTCCATTTTTTTTCATTTTGCTAGACTAAGTTGTTGTCACATCTTGTTATTGCTTCACCATCCTCCTATCACCATGGTTATTTCTATTTTTTCTTCCTTATGAATTACTATTGGTAATTTACTAAGCAGCAAATTCACTTCCATGAATTATTGTTTATTTTTCATTTTGCTCTATCTAGTAGAAATATCGCTATTGTGTGCTGACTGCTGCTCACAAATCCACAATTAATTGATTTCGTTTTTTTCTTCCTGTTGCTTAATTGGGCAGCAAATTTGCTGCCATATCGCCTGGCCGCCTGTACAACCATGATGCTTGGGAATAGTGGTATTGTCCAGAGCAGTTGCAAAAGCATAAGTAGAAGAAAAAAGACAAGCATGATTACATGTAGTATAATAGGATGAACAGTACAACAACATATACCTTTGTGAAAGGCCACTAGCACGTCAAACTTTATTGGAGGAGGGGATGATGGCAAAGCAGTTGCTTGGGAATCAACTACTTTTCTCATAGATACACCTTGGGACAGAATTGAGGTGGAGACAAAGGTGTGGGTGGAGTATTGCGTAGAAATTTATGTCCACTATGTGATGGAAAAGGGTAAAGAGTCCATGGGTAGAGAAACATGTTGAGGTGGTGAAGGAACAGGAACCTCAGTCGTAGAGAAGAAGGGACCATCCTCGTGAAAGGTTGCATCAGAAGAAACCTACATTCGTTTGGCAACTGGATTGAGGCACTTGTAGCCTTTCTAAATTTAGTAGTAGCCCAGGAAGACAATTTTAATCGATTGGGGGGGGAAGTTTATTGACCTTGATCGAAGTTATGAACGAAGGTGACACATCCAAAAGCCTGAGGTAGGAGAGTAAAAGGGTTCTTTTGATGATGAAGAACAGAGAACAGGGAGATTTCCCTTTTTGAACACGACTTTTTATGATTGAGTAGAAAGAATGACGTCATAGCAACCTCGGACCATAAACTTTTGGGTAAACCGGCATGAATGGCCAAAGAGCAAGTGGTACTGAGAACATGGCGATTAGTCTGTCATGTGATTTTATTGCGGAGTATGAAATGACCACTGATGAATCATACCTACTCCACGAAAAAACAAGGAAACAACAGTTGGAAGTATACAAGAGCACTTTCAATCTGAAGAATCTTTATAGAAACTCAAACTGAAGTGAACCGGTATCATTCTTTAACATGTTTGAATAAGAAGAAAGAACTTCTTCTCGACATTTAATCAAATAAAGCCATGCCATTTGAAAAAAAGTTAACAAACATCAAAAAATAATTATAACCATTGTTTCCAGTCATATAAAAAGGGCCAAAGGCATCACTATGTATTAGTTCAAAAGGTTTTAGATATTGCGGGTGGGTATAGGCGGGAAACGACACTCGGTGGTTTTTTCCGATTGGCAAGCCTCATATGGAGAGGAGAGGGAAGAAGAATCTAAAACTTTTAATTTTCTAATGAAGGACACCCATAACAAAGATGTTGCTGCAATTGCAAACTGGTGCCAAGGCAGTATATGGGCGGAACAATGGTACAGACACCGGAGCGATCTTCCCATCCAATCATCATCATAAGGAATAGACAAGCTTAGCAACGAAGAGCATAATCACAAACAGTGTTTTAAATAGTGTTTCAGGCGCCCGCCTGAGTGGCCAAGAGGACCATCCACCTGGTTAAGGCCTTGAGCAACCTCTCAGGTGCCAGCCCATTAAGCGGCCGCCTAAGGCCCGCTTAGCCCGCCTGAATCCCTTCTTTGGGCGTCCGCTTTTGGCCACCTAATTTTTTGGCGCTGCATATTTGTACTTGTGCTTTCTTTTTCGTTTTTTGTAGTCAAATGTTGTTGCTGCTACTTCCTACAAACTATGTATGTATGTACTTCTGCACCTATATTACATCTTTATGTAAGTTACATTACATATTTATGTATGTATTGCTGTTGTATTACGTACTAAACTACTAATTATATACTAATATATTGTACTCATATCTCTGCTACTTATAAATTCATATGTTTGTTTCTCTTGTACTGTTATGTGTACAACTAATGTACTGTCAATGTAGGTGTACTTTGTAGTATAATAAGTACCACTTTATAATGTATATATCATGTACTCTTACTATTGTATAATGTATATTCTATCATTCTATTCTATGTATTATGTACCATTAAAGTATAATGTATATATCATTTACTGCCTACTACTATATATCCATGTACTATGTAGGTAGTATGTACCATTAGTGTATATATTTCATGTAGTGACAACTTTTGTATATGATTAATTTGGTATATTACTATATTAGTATGTTATAATTAAATTAATTAGGGTATTTTACACTTACCGCACGGTTTATATATGTATAACTGATAACTATTTATATGCAGATGTGTGTAATTTTGTATAAAAATATATAGGAAATTAGGCACCCACCCGCTTTTTCAAAAAGCACCCGCTCGAGCACCCGCCTGGCAATCAAGCGGCCACAAGGTCCCATCCGCTCGCCTCCCTTTCCGCTTTCTAAAACATTGGTTAAAAATTTGGTATATGGGCGGGAATTATGTGAGAAATTCGAATTTTGCAGGTGTATCCCAGGCGCCCATGTCAAATCATCTTCAGGTTTTGTACGTGAATCCTAGTTAATGAATTTGAGTTTGTTCCGACTGCAGGAACGTAAAACTCTCTTCATCCACAAAAGGCAATCACTGCCATTGAGCTTGATGAGTGGGATAGAGGGCATGTCAATGTAGATTACTGTGAAGATCTTACCGTTCTTATCCCCAGCTATGTTAATGCAGACAACTTGTACCAATAAGAGGCACAGCAAACAGAAAGCAAACTACCCGTGTTCAAACACGGTAGAAGGAGATAAGAAAGAACCTTGTGCTGCTGGAATAAAGCACAGTAGGTACAAAAAGGAGAAGATAGGAAGGATCACACATAGGAAGCATTGTGAGTTGTGATGGAAAAGCATAATAGCCGCCTAATAATAAAAAAGCACTCACCCATGCATTCAGTGGATTTGCATTGGAAAGATAAAAAATAACTACTACCCCCCCCCTTTCAATATACATAGGGCTCTTTTGGTTTCTTTTCTTTTTTTTTGTTTAGATCAGCCTAGGGATGGTGTTCGTTGGTGTCAGCGCAACAGCCAGCTGCTGCAGTTGAGTGGCGACAGTAGCCAGCACTACTGCTGCGTCTGAGCAATGGCGGCAATGGTACTCGATGTTATTGCTGCCCTCAGGTGGCTGTAGGCAATGGCAGCAGGCACTGCTATGGCCGGTTGTTGGTAGCAGCAGCGGGATCTGCTATTGCCTACTCCTGTTGGCGGCCGGAAGAGAGGGGGCTGGCTAGGGAAAGAAGAGAGAAAAGGAGGCCTTAGGGTTAGGTTCAGATCACTGGCCAGATACCATGTGGAAGTTAAGTAATTTTCATTAGTCAAAAGCGATTATGTAGGTCTCTTAAATAGGATCCTAGGGAGTTAGTGGTTACTAAGTTATAGATGGATCACTTAAGTGAAGAGGAGAATATTTGAGGGACTACATAAGTGGGCCCGGGCCCATTAGCAATGGAACAGATTATGCTAAGAGATTAAATTGAAGATAAACACAAATTGAGCATGCCCACGGGCAACTATTACAGGGACGATCACCTATCTACAGTGGCAAAATTCTTTTGTTGTATAGTGTTTGGGAAGTCAGTGTAGAGCCCTATAGAAGTCCAAAAATTAAGGTCATAGGTTTTTTCTCATCTTGAGGAAAAAGAACACGACTGTTAATGCCGGACTCACAACCCCAGCTTGCCTGCAAGTCAATGGGTGTGATAGTCCTCTTTTCACACTAAGTACATTATTGAAGCCACGAATAAGAGAGGGGTATATAACGTTGTTATTTCCAGTATGTAATCCAACTACCAATTCATGAGAGTCTGTACATACTCCTACTGTCCTACATAGACTGAGTACAGGCTCTTGCATAGACTATCAGTTGACTAATGTGACACCTAATCTAAGTTCACAACAGTAATATAATAATATAATCAACTCTAACATAAGCTAACAAAATTAAACCACGTTATGGAAATACAGATGAATTTGATGAAATATAAGCCAGAATGGATTATTGATGCTTACTTTATTTAGATGCACGTACGAAAGCTTGTCAAGCATACAAGTTTTTTTTTATCATTACTTTATTTACAAGTTTTTCACCATAAATGAACTTTTAAATTTAAACATATCATTAATAAAACCTTTACCAAGCATGGCAGATGGCATTAAAGCATAAATTGTCATTTCACCAGCTTATATATCAAATTGTAGTGTTCTTTTAATGCCATTTAATCCATGGAAGATATACATTTGACAATTTGGTAAAGTGGTGCATACCCACTATTTCTAGCAAGTTTCCTGAATATAAATATGATATAGTACATAGCCATTTCTTAGGTTTGTTATAAAATTGTCACTAACAATACAGTTTCATACATACATTCAGCGTTGGCCTCTATATATCTTTATTTGATGCCTCATAATTATGAAAGGGGTCATTTAGAACTGCTAAGGAGCAGATACAACAATGACTGGACATTTTATAATATCACATACATTTTTGAAATGGATTGGAGCCACAACTCAATGACAAAACTGAAGCTACTATCTGAACCATTTTTTAAGAAACCAATCAGTCATATCAATGAAGCATTAACTTTCTATTACAGACAAATGTAATACCTTCATACAGGAAATGATAACATCTTTATACATTGCCGTCCCAGTATTCATGACTTTTCCTAGCGGTGGACATACTCTTTTTTACGTTTGTAGTTGTTAAATTTCCACTAAAAACTAGACCAATAGTTCATAAAGAGTAAGTATATGAAAAAGGATACTGCGCAGAAAGAGGATTAGAACGCTTTGGCATCACTTTGTCAGGGATTGAAGACAAAAGTTGGGCCGCTGTATGTACTACAGAATAATCCTTTGGCATAGGGGGTTTATGTACATATTCATCCATGTTCCCAAATCCCAAGGCCATGGTGTACACTCCATTCTCAAGCAGGCATAGGCCCAACAACCTACAACAAATATAAACAGTAGCACATTTTAAACATAGGAGAGAATGCAAGCATCATAACTTATGACATATTTCAATAACGCTTATCATGTAAAACAAACAGGTTAAAAGTTGGCATATAGGTACATAACATATTATAAAAAATGTACTAAAAAGAGTTCAATATGTTGAATGTAGCTGCAGGTTCCTGTGTTCCCAATGTTCTTGAATAAGTGAACAAACCTATGTGATTTCTTCTCTCCTAGTAGAAAATAAAATAATATGTATTATCACAATCAAAGCTTGGCTATATTCATTAAAAGCAAAGCCAACAGCTGGCAATTCAAAGTTAGCAATAGCATTGCACTATTCCAAACATCATGTGAACTAACGAGGAGAAACTGAGCGATAATGGACAAAGACATAGTAGAAGATCAAACATGAACAAATGAACTTGTTAGTTAAGTAAAAGAGGTTACAATTCTTTTATCATGCTATAATAAGTATAGTGACATAATGCTATTGAGTCAAGCACAATAAATAGAAAAAGAGGAAGGCCTAAATTAACATGGGATGAGCTTATAAAGAGAAACTCCGCCTATGTTTTCGTACATTTGTGCAAATGTAGCCCTTCCCAAGCCCGGGTAAAGGAGGGTTGGTGATAGGTTGACAGCCAGCCATAAAGACTTTGCACTCTTTCTATGACATGGATCCTTACAGAAACAAGGTCTTAACAAGATGAACGTGGCTGAAATGCGTATGCTGAGATGGATATGTGAGAAGACAAGAAAAGATCGCTTGAGAAATGACTATATCAAGAATAAAGTGGGGGTGGCGAGCATTGAGGACAAGTTGTGCGAGAGCCGACTCAGATGGTACGGACATATGCAACGCAGACCGACTAATGTGCCCATACGAAGCAATGCTATTGAGTCAAGCACAATAAATAGAAAAAGAGGAAGGCCTAAATTAACATGGGATGAGCTTATAAAGAGAGATTTTGAATCTCTACATCTCAATCAGAATATGGCCCATGATAGAGCTGAATGGAAATGAAAGATCCATGTAGCAGACCCCAACATAGTTGGGACTGAGGCTTAGATGATGATGATGATCATGAATAAGCATAGTGACATATTCAGGATTCGGCAACTTTTCAGCTGGTCAGAAAACATCGGAATTCGGAAAAAATCATGAAATAATTACATACTTCAGTCAAAGTCCCGTCAACTATTTGAAAATCATCGAGAATAAGTCATATATGTACATATAAATATATATATATATATATACACACACACACATATATACATACATATATATATATATAAACACGCATATATGTATGTATGTGTGTGTGTGTATATATATATGTATGTGTATATGTATATATATGGGATTAAGAGAGGCATTCTCTCCCCCTCTCCCACACCCATGGTGGAGGCCGAACGCCCGGGAGGGTGGTAAATAAAGGCGGAAACATATAATTATGTATATGTGTGTATGTGTGTGTGAACGCGCGCGCTTGTGCGTGTGCATGTGTCTGTGTGTGTGAATATACATACATATCAGATACACATGTAACTATTAAGGTTACTGGACATACAATCTTATTAAGTGAAAAAAAGTACAAAAATAATAGTTGAACAATAACAGTGTATATATATGTGTGTGTATAGCTCTGTGTGTGTGTGTGCGCGCGTGTGTGTGGGTGTGGGTGTGGGTGTGGGTGTGCATGTGCGTGTGCGTGTGCGCACGCGTGTGTGTGTGGGTGTGGGTGTGTTGTGTGTGTGTGTGTGTGTGCGTGGATATACATATTAGATACACATCTAACTATTAAGGTTACTGGACATACAATCTTATTGAGTGAAAAAAAGTACAAAAAGAATAGTTAAACAATAACATTGTGTATATATATTGTGTGTGTATGTGTGTGTTTGTGTGCTTGTGCGTGCGCATGGACATACAATCTTATTGAGTGAAAAAAGTACAAAAAGAATAGTTACAGTGTGTATATGTGTGTGTATGCGTGTGTGTGTGCGTGTGCCTATGCATGCGCGTGCGCGTGTGTGCGTGTGTGGTGTGTGTGTGTGTGTGTGTGGAATCTGTGGATATACATACATATCAGATACACATGTAACTATTAAGGCTGACATACAATCTTATTGAGTGAAAAAAGGTACAAAAAGAATAGTTGAACAATAACAATGGATTGTTGGGAGAGTGAGGGGTTGGAGGTTTCGTGTATATCAAGAGTCACGTTTACATGGTTTCGTAAAAAAGTGCAAGCTACTTAAAAGAGAAAAATCATAGAAGTGATGAGGAAATTGTAAAAAAAAACCTATAAATTTAGATAAAGCGGGAAAAATAATGAAAAGTCACGAAAAATCGGTGATCAGCGCATTAGTCATGTTCAACATTCAGAAGCCTATATAAATGTGAAAAATCACTCATTTTTTGTAAAATTCAGAGACTTGTGTTATTATGATAATCTAGAAGTTGTGGCTAATAATCCTATTATTGAGATGATTAAAAAAGGAGTACAGGGTTCTCTTTTATAAGACAAGAGAAGACCACAGGATTTAGAGATAACCCATGTGGGATAAAACAAAACACAAGAATAACACAGTAAAGAGAAAAATAGACTAAGTAAAAAAACACAGGAAAATCTATATACTAATACTCCCCCTCAAGCTGGAGCGTAGATGTCTATCATGCCCAGCTTGGATGTCATAGCAGTGAACCTTGTCTTTGGTAGAATCTTTGTGAAGATGTCAGCCACCTGATCAGTCGTATGAATGTAGGGAGTAGAGACCTGGCCAGAGAGAACAGCTTCGCGGACAAAATGACAATCCACCTCAATGTGCTTGGTCCGCTCATGGAAAGTAGGGTTACTGGCAATGAATGTAGCTGCTTTTTTGTCACAATACATTGGAATAGGAGACGAGTCAGAGATACCAAAGTCCTTCAGTAAGCTCCTAATCCAGAACAGTTCACAAGTAGTGTGCGCCATGGCACGATATTCAGCTTCAGCACTTGAGCGAGCAACTACAGACTGCTTCTTGCTTCGCCAAGTGACAAGGTTGCCTCCCACAAACGTGCAGTAGCCAGAAGTAGAGCGACGGTCAACCTTGCTGCCAGCGTAATCAGAATCAGAATAGCCAAGAAGTTTGCAGTGGCCATGTTTCTTGTAAAGCAGGCCTTTCCCAGGAGAACTTTTTAGATATTTCAGAATATGACAGACAGCGTCCTAAGGTCTAAAGGTGAAGAAGGCCAACTTTTTACTAAGTTGCACATATAGAAGGGTTATAAGGCTTATAACTTGATTATTTAATTCATAAGTGTTATCATTCTTATTTGATTATTCAATTGAAGTGACCTCTTCATCATTCTTACTCTAAATGATGCCAAGAGTCATAAAAGATACTCTAGAAGGTGTATTTTACAAGTTGCACCCCATATTTTGGGTAAAGTAACCAATCCAACAGCAGCAGTAATATCGGCCCGTGTAACAGTAAGATAGATGAGTTTACCGACCATTCTTCGATATTGATGATTGTCGGGATAGGCAGGAGAATTCTCATCATCCCAGTCGGTGTTCGGATCCAGAGGTGTGCTAGCAGGCTTAGCACCTAGAAGTCCAGTTTCAGATAGTAGACCCAGAACATACTTGCGCTGAGATAAGCAGAGGCCAGAAGAAGACCGGGACACCTCTATCCCAAGAAAATACCGAAGAGATCCAAGATCTTTAGTGACGAAATGTTTTTCCAGATAGTGCTTGGTGGACTGAATACCAGCAGGATCACTTCCTGAGAGGATAATATCATCAACATAAACAATGAGAATAATAATGCCAGCAGGAGTATTCTTGACAAAGACTGAGTGATCAGACTGGGAGCGCTTGAATGAAAAATTCTGAAGAATAGTGCTTAATTTATCGAACCATGCTCTGGAACTCTGTTTCAAGCCATAGATCGCCTTTTTCAGTCTGCATACTTTAGAGGACTCCCCCTGAGCAACAAAACCAGGGGGTTGTGACATGTAGACTTCTTCATGAAGGTCACCATAGAGGAAAGCATTCTTGACATCAAGCTGATACAGAGGCCAGTCAGAATTAATAGCAACAGAAATAAGAATTCTCACAGAGTTCAACCGTGCCACCAGAGAGAAAGTCTCAAAGTAGTCGACCCCATAGGTCTGTGTATAGCCTTTAGCCACTAGTCTCGCCTTAAGTCATTCAACAGTTCCATCCGGTTGATACTTGACCGTGAAGACCCAGCGACAACCAACAGGAGAGCAATCAGCAGGTGGATCAACAAGTTGCCATGTATTGCGCTCAGTGAGCGCCTGCATTTCGATTTCCATAGCTTGACGCCATGCAGGACTTTTAATGGCCTGAGCAGCAGTTTTAGGTACAGATATAGCAGAAAGGGCTGTAGTAAAATTAGCAAAATTAGCACCAAGATTATCAGTAGAACAAAAATTTCCAATGGGATGTTGAGTACAAGTCTGTGTCCCTTTTCTCAGGCTAATAGGGAGATCAAGGTCAGAAAATACCTGCGGAGGTGTTTGATCTGGCACAGAGGATGAAGACGATGGAGAGGCCATAGAGGGAGCCGTCGGCTTCTGTCTTCTGTGATACACTTGCAGAGGTGGCTTTTCATGTGGGGAGGCAGTATCAGAATTTTCAGTCAAATCATCCACAACCGGTAAAGGCGTATCAACCAGTAAATCCGATGTGTGCAGAACCAGCCGGAGAATAGAAAGGCATTTGCTCAAAGAATACTACATCCGCAGAGACAAACCACTTTTTAGAAATAGGATCGTAGCATCGATACCCTTTTTGAGTGCGAGAGTATCCCAAGAAAACACACTTAGTTGCTCTAGGATCCAATTTGGTAAGGCCAGGTCAGAGATTTTTAACAAAGCACGTGCTCCCAAAGATACGAGGAGGCACAGAGAAAAGAGATGCATCAGGAAACAAGACCTGATATGGAATCTTATTGCCGAGCACAGTGGATGGCATACGATTAATGAGGTAGCAAGCAGTAGATATTGCCTCGGGCCAAAAAGACTGAGGAACATGATAGTGAAAAAGAAGGGTACGTGCGACTTCAAGGAGATGACGGTTTTTGCGTTCAGCGACACCGTTTTGTTGTGGGGTATAGGCACAGGAAGTTTGGTGGATGGTGCCCTGGCGACGACAAAAACCACTAACAGAGGCTTGCATAAACTCCAAAGCATTGTCAGTGCGCAAAATTTTAATGGGCTTAGCAAACTGGGTACGGATTTCAGCAAAGAAGTCAGTAATTTTCTCAAGAATGGTAGATCTATCTTTCAGTAAAAACAGCCAGGTTGCTCTAGAGAAATCATCAATGAAGCTTAGAAAATATTTAAAACCAGAGGTACTCGTCACAGCACATGGACCCCAAACATCAGCATGTATAATATCGAAGATAGCTTTAGAACTAATGCAAAATTTTGGTGAAAAATTAGCACGAGTTTGCTTGCCAAGCTGGCATGTCTCACAATGAAAAACAGAACTAACTACATCAGGTAATAAAGCTTTTAATTTTGCAGCAGAGGGATGTCCCAATCTATAATGCCACTGAATGTCGGCCACGGATGATGTCAAATATGCAGCTGGCTTCGGATCGTCCAAGTAGTAGAGTCCATCCGGTCTCTCATGGCTTGAACCAATCGTCATCCTCGTGCACAGATCCTGAAAAAGAACACCATCCGGATCAAACTTAATTGAGCAACAAAGGCTCTTTACAGCTTTACTGACAGATAGTAAATTAAGGGGAAACTTAGGAAAATAAAGAGCGGACTGCAGTGGCAGACTACCAGTAGAACTTTATCACCAATTCCAGTAACCGGCGATTTAGATCCATCAGCTAAAGTAACAGGCGGTATAAAAGATGTCTTGTGCAATTTGGAGAATAAAGTAGGATTGCCAGAAATATGAGAGGTCGCACCAGAGTCAATCACCCATGAAGGTTTACCAGTCTGGGTCAGAAGGGCGGCGCTGCCATCATTTGAAGCATCAGTAGAGGAAGCCAGGCGAGCTTGAAGCAGTTTTTTAAATTCCGAGCGGATCCAGTCAGCTGTTGGTGGAGCAGGTTCAGTCTGGTCAGAAGTCACTTTATTGGCCCAGTCAGATTTGCCGTATTTGATCCAGCAACGATCTTCAGTATGGTTGGTGCGCTTGCAGTGAGTGCAGTAGCGGGACTCAACAGGATCAGCTCCAGAGCCACGGCCAGGAGCAAAAGAACGTCATCCGCGGCCACGACCTCTGCCACAACCGCGACCACGAAAGGAATCACCAGAGCGGACAGCGAGGGCTGCCCCATCAGAAGAGTCAGGCACGGACTGGGACACAGAAGGTAAGCGCTAGACTCTTTTGAGCACATCGCGGAGAGTGGGTAAAGGGTCGCTGGAGAGAATTTGGTCCACAACACCAGTAAAGGAAGCAGGTAGGCCCGCGAGGAACTGAACTAACATAAGTTCGTTTCGTTGTCGATTAAGTTCATCAATGTCAGTAGAAAGAGGATGATACACCTGGAACTCATCCCAGAGGGCACAGCAGGAGTTGTAGTAATCCTCGACGGAGTCCGTAGCAGAATACTCCTGTTTGGCAAGTTGTTTGAAGATCTCAAAGACCTTCTTAGGATTCTGTTGGTGCGAGTAAACATGGGAGAGTTGCTCCCACATTTCTTTGGCAGTATGAAGACGGAGTAGGGACTGGCTGATCTTGGCTTCAGCGCTGTTGACCATCCATGTCATGACCCCATAGTCCTCCTTGGACCAGAGATCATAGGTTTGTTTCGTCTTCTCGTCAGCATCAGGAGCAGGAAGAGACGGGCCTTTTGTAGTCAGATGAGAGTAGCGACCTTGGGATTTAACATACAACTCAAAGGAGGCAGCCCATAGGTGATAGTTGGAACTGTCCAACTTCACCGTAGTAACACAGAGAGTACGCAGGAGATCTGGAGTCGCCATCAGACCAGAGCAGAACAGTAGCACGGGCACAGCAAGGATCAGCAGTAGCAGTAGTCAGTAGCAGGAGTCCACCACATGGACTAGAGACGTAGCAAGTAGGAGATCCACATGGACCTCAGAAGACCCTCACAGGGCAGATAAAGATGTAAGAAACCTACGCCACCATGGAGAAAAGATCACTCCACCATGAGACGTAGGCAGGCAGAAGCGAAAGGCCGGTTTATGCCTTCAACGTGGCAGAACTGGAAAAGACACGGGTTGTACGTAAGCTTCTTCGGAAGAGCGTACGGAGACGAGCGGAAGCCTGTAGCCGAACTAGATGGTGAGCGAAGAACTAGAGAAGAGAAACAAGAGAGATGAGAGGATGAGGAGGGTGGTTGTGGCTGCGGGAGATGGTAGTGGTGGGTGTGGGGTGGCGGCGGGCAGCAGGGGGGTTGGGGGGGGGGGGGCGGTGGAGACGGAGGAAGAAGGGGGGGGGGGCTGCGGTGGAGAAGAAGGGAGGGAAGGAGGTGGGCGGCAAGGGAGAGAGGTAGGGGAGGTGGGTGACGGCGGCTGGAGGGCTGGTCGTCGACAGCAGGAGGGGGGGGCAGGGTGGGCGGCGGCGGCTTGGGAGAAGGAAAAAGGGGTGGCGGCTGAGGTTGATGGGAAGGGATCAGGGTTAGGGAGGATCGGGAGGCTCTGATACCATCTAGAAGTTGTGGCTAATAATCCTATTATTGAGATGATTAAAAAAGGAGTACAGGGTTCTCTTTTATAAGACAAGAGAAGACCACAGGATTTAGAGATAACCCATGTGGGATAAAACAAAACACAAGAATAACACAGTAAAGAGAAAAATAGACTAAGTAAAAAAACACAGGAAAGTCTATATACTAATAGATAATAAGACTCTTCTACTAAGAGTCAACAGCACAACTAGTTACACAATATTTGTACCATATCAAAAAAAGGTGAATCCATCTAAATAATTAAAGAATTACCATTTATTTGTTTATTTAATTGAAACCAAACATCTCTCAACAATTCAAGTTCCACGCAACCTCGTTGATTCTCTCGCCTCACATTTAATTACTCACCCTTTTCTAGCAAAAAATAAAACTCTGCATCCAAGCACGAGTCTGCAAACTATTAAATGATTGTTCTAAACCCATTATCTAGTTTTTTTAGTACTAGATCAGAAAAACACCTTTTTATCTAATTATATACTTTTAAGTTCCTTTCTTTCACAAAAATTGCAACAAATCATGTGGCAGTGTTTCCAAGTTCCTGCAACATCCTTGATTCTCTCTCTTCTCGTGGTTCTTTACTCATTTTCAGCCTTACTAAAGAAGAAAAAAATCTTTGAAAAAAAATCCATAGAAAAAATAATTATATAAAAAGAGAACATGGTACAATTCTTTGACCTGTTACCTGAAAGCAACTTAAGACTTGAGAGAGGCATCATGCATAATTGAACAGTGCTTCCCCCATGGTAAAGTGGGAGAGAGTAGGGTAGGGAAGAATATGGCAAAGCGACCAAGAGTTTATCTATTCACTTCGATAGCTTGCACCGAGATTTAAAGTGCACGAGGCACGTCCAGGGGGTTTCAGTATCACAATGTGAGGCGTAAGCGAGGTTTGAGTCTCATATCTAAATGTGTAAGTGATTATTGTGCCACCTGGAAAAATAAATATGAAGACTATCACCCATTCTACATGGGGAGGAAGTGGCTGCAATAAAGTATGGAAGTGGCAGACTATTGAGCTATGTAGAAAAATATATGCTAAATTCTTTCCTATTCTTGTATGAGGAAATTTCACAGGGACGTCAGTGTGTTGTGTTTTCTTGTAACTAAGATAAAAAGTTAGCATCACAAAATATCGCATCACACAAAAACTGACACTCTAGGCAACTGGTCGCTCTAGGAGACCTTTATAGAAGGAGGTGATCCCGAAGATCACCCATGTTGCATAGTATTTCCATGTCGATACTTCAAATTGTGAGGTTTAAATCTGTTGTAAGGTATGGTAGTATGAGCATGTGCCGCTGTAAAAAAAGACTGCTCCAAACTGCCATCATTTTTAGGGTGTTAGTTACAAGATCCCAAAAGTAACTACAATAAGAGAGAAAGGGTGCAGGCGTGCAGCAGATGATCTCAACTCTTCAATGAAGCCTTGATGATTTTTTTCCCTCCTATTTCAACTGTCCTCCACTTGTCAACTAAATTCATGCAGGGGCCTCCACCCCAAACTCAAACTCAGTCAAATGCAAGAAACTTATCGAAAGTGAAGACAGGCCCCATAAAATTTCTAGTGTTGTGAATTTCTCTGCAGGTTTTGTTCTGAAACACATCGATCCAAGGATTTCTTCAAGTCCAGCATGTTTAACGTTGAGCTCCCGAAAAAAGAAGGGGCACCTTATTGGTAGAGGTAGTAGAATCTAATTCCTTTAAGCGCATCTCATCGAAGACCTCATCATATCAACAAAAGAGTAAGAGTGAAACAACTAATGGGCCTTTGTGGCTTTTTCCTCTTCTCTGATTTAACTCTTCATGTATCAACTCAATCCACATGTGGGGCCCCATTTCAAATCAAGGAACGTGCTTGCCATTCCTTTCGGCACATGTTATTTTCCAACTGCTTTGGCGCAATATCTCATTTGGATCCCATTTGTGTGATGAGTGTCTTGGAGTGTACAACAAGCAGTTTTATTATATTATTACCACTTTGAGCTTTTGGAATGACACAAATACATGGTGTGTGTTTGCAGGCAGGAAAACACACATAACATGCACAATCTACATAGAGTTGTTGCATAAAAAATTTCTCTATTGTTGTATCCTAATTTATGGCACTAGATTTAAGCACAAATATAATTCCAACATTTGTCCTTAAGCCAAACATATTGCTTCAACTTGGGACTCATGCCTCAAATCATTGAGGAGAAACCAAATTCCAATACATCACACCCAAGGAGGTGTTACCGACAAAAAAAACATGTATATTATTTAACCGAACCAACAAAGACACCCACCGTATATATATAGCACAACAAATGAAAACTAGTAGTTCCAATATTACTTCCAATGCAGTATCTGAAGCGACAAATATCTATTCATTTTCTAACTCGAAATAGAAAGCAGACCCAGTTTTTCAAATAGAAACCTCAAATCGAAGACAGTTATCAAGTAGTTATGACTATGTACTAAGTTTCATATGACAAACTCAGCAGCAGTTAGCTAACCAGGTATCGATAGACCAGAATCTACCTTTCGGCATTTGAACTCACGGCATTCTTGTCGGAGTTTTTATTCGGTTCCTTGCTCAAAAGGCTAGGGACTAAAGCCTGCATTATCTCTAGTGGGGGGGCATTGATAAAGAATGAATCAAAAACTAATTTCCGTGCAGTCAACGGGAAACAAGCCAACCAATCAGAAGTTACACCTGCAAGGACAAAGAAAACACTTTCTCATAGGCACGGTTTTGCAATGACCCTTCAGTTTGACAATTGAAAGATAAAAACCGGTGGAAAGTTTAATGGGAATGCATGTATTTGGCGAAATCGACTGCTAAGATGGATTTGAAACACCATCCGCACAGTTATTGGTGGTCCATCCTGCTCTGCATGTGACGAGGTCTATTTTAAGAAAACCAGAGGCCTGTATGGGTTTTAGACGTTCAGTCAAGTGGCCATTTGGTTGAACAGCCATGTCAGTCTCATTCTGAGGTACAGCCGGCAACAATGGGTGGTACTTACTGTAAATTAGTATTCTAGAAAGAGTTGGAAATGCTGCTCCCTGGTAAAAAGAACGCTTCCAGTGATCTCTCTCGGAATCCTCGGGAACAAAAGTATCAATTACCTGATAAAATGGCAGGCCATCAGTTAATGAAATTTGACATCAAGGCGAAGAAGAGATGCCGTTACAGCTATCAGGGGTACGCTAAACCACCGACTTCAAGTAATTAGAAATGAAATGAATTGGGGTAGTTAAACAAACTAGAAACAATATTTCCTTTCGCTTGAAAGAAGCGAGAGTTGAAACTAGAAATCCATCAAGCTTACTCAACTATCAGTCACTGATAAAGGAAGAACTTGGAAGGTTGCTTCCCACCAAATTCTCATTTCAAAAGGCACATGTGACCCATGTAATGATCAAGCACATTATATCTTATCATTTCCAATTCAATTCATCCACGTCCAAACAAAGAAACTACTCTCTCATCCACGGGAAAGCACGTACCTTAGATTTGTAGGTTTCGTCTAGCACGCCTAAAAAGGAAAAATAGAAATAATTACTCCTTGCTTTCAGCAGAGCTAGACTTCTAGAAAAACTAGCTATAACCACGAAAGTGGGGGAAGGGCAGCGTTTAGAACCTGATAGAAGTTTGGAATTTACAGCAAAAAGCCGGACTGCAAGTGAATGGAGAGCGCAGATGACATCGTCTACTCGCTTTGCACCTGCGATCGCCGAAGCGACCAACCCAACTTGCTCTAGGAGTTCCTCCTCTAGCACCCTTTCCCTTCCCCCTTCCCCGGCGCCCTTGGCGCAGGTTGATGTCGCAGTAGCGGCTCCGGTGACTGCCGCAGATGCTTCGCCCGCCATGGGCAAGCGGAACTCTACCCGCTTTTCCAGCGCAAACGACCTCTTTGTTTGCGAGGAGGTTGGACAGTTGATCAGTTGAGTCGCAAACGTGCCTCAACTTGAAATTGAATTCGGGACTAGAGATTGGCACTGGTATTGTGAAATCCATAACCACACTACATTTTACATCATATAACCGAATGAAATGGTTATATTGAGAATATGATTTTAAATTTTTAAAACTGTTATGGTGCAGTACAGTTATAGTTCTAAAGATAAAATTATGAATAAAAATCGCACCATAGATAATTCATATTAATGATATATAAATTATGTAGAATATTATCCTAACCACTTTATTTATTATTTTTCTTGCATAGATTGTTAGATCTCTATTTTTAAAATCGAATTTAATGTATAGAGATGTAAGAATTTTTATTTTTTTTTCTACAATTACTACACACATAGTTTTATTCTTCTGACAACTAGTAAACATATATGTTTCCTTTATTTGTTGTCAATGTTGTTATTTTCATTTATTGTGTAAGATTTTATAAATCTTATGTATAAGATTATTATATTAATAGAAATTTGTTCAAGACATGGTATGGCGCAGTGAGGTTAACCATGATTTTTTAGCGGTGTGGATATGGTTTCTCAAATTAAAAACTACAGTGGTACAGATATGGTGTTTGATTTTTGCTATAAACTGTACCATATTCGCACCTCTGTCATCTCTATTCGGGACACCCGATCCGACTAACTGAGAAATTTGTAAAATGTCTTCTTCAATTAACATATCTATGGAAAACACATTGTCGTAACGAAGTGATTTTTCCTATATTTATTCATCATTATTTTGTTTTATGGGCTCCATTTCTTAAGTTGTATATATGCATATTTTATTTATTTATTTATTTATTTATTTATATATAAGAAAGCTTTTCTCTTTAATTTTTCTTCTATTTTTTTAGGTTTCAAAATAGTCGTGTCTTCTAGTTCAATACTATATAAGAAAGAACGTTGGAGGTTTTGTATATATTTTTAAAATAATCTTAATACAAATTAGTCTTTTATTCTAAGAAGGCAGCCTTACAAGAGCACATAAGAGTTTGGACTAAAAAAATTATTTAGTTCTTTATTCTAGTGTTCAGTTTTTGTTTGTAATAAAGTTGTATGAAAAGTCATAAGAGGGGTTTAATATAATATTTTGCCTTCAGTTTTTGAATTACAAATTGACCATTGTCTTACATATATGAAAGGTTGTGCGACAGATTGATGCCTTTAGGTTTTTGAATTACTAATTGGATTTTGTGTACTCCAATATAGTTATATGTATCCTTGTTTTTTGTCATTGATAGGGTTGAAAGTGAGGCACAACCAAGGTCAGAGAAGGTGGATGATGTGGTTGCTTTGATATGACATCACGAAGGTTCCACACAATGGTGTTGCGGTCACTGAAAAGCATTCATTATTACTTTTACCCTTGTTTCTATTTTTAAAGATCTTCTTTTTCTTCATTAACACTACGTGTGGTGGGACACTAGTAGAAACAAGTTTAATCGGATGTCTTTCCTTTTTATCTAACTTATTCACAATTTAATCATTTATCAACAAAAATCTTTAGTTAAATAAGGTGATGTAATGCTACATTTTTTTTATCCAAAGTAATAGAATATTCTCAAACTGTCAAACATGTCCAATACACAGGATATACCTAATATATTTATTAAGCGCGAGGAAGTGTGTGCATTGGACTATAATTCACTGAAGTGTAGCATCCATTCTTTATTTTAAAAATCCAAACCATTAATCTTCTTGAGTATCATATGAATATCTTAAATAGAAAAAATGAACCCACTTGGACACATATTGTCACACATAGATTCCACGATCACTAATAGATCATGAAATTAGGGAATTACCTAATTTCAAGCAAACTAAACACAACTCTTAACTAACTTTCTATTTTGAAATTGTATAAAACTATATGTTGTATGAAACACAACAACATGAAGCAACCTGATAAGAAACAAAACCTTAATTCTTTGATCTAGTTGCAAACATAAAAGAATATACAAAGATATCCATACTATCTTTCAACAGTACATGATTGTTGACTCTACTATTCAATGTAAACAATGTCATGATCAAACATTAATACGGATTTATTCATATCCAACTCTATGTACTTCTAAATCATGACTTAAAATGACAGGTATCGACTGTCTGGACCTCTCTAGCATCTGACTTGTGGCAGGATTTCTAATATACATTTAGATCTCCAAATGCTCCGGGTGAGCCTAAAATTTTGTGAGTAGAGTTATGAGCTACTCACCTAGTGAATGAGTACTTCTATGTGACAATTTGAAGCACTTAAATGGTTAAAGATATATTCTTCAACAATAGAATTTAAAGTAGAACAACAAAGAACTATAAAGGAATCTGTCATTCACAGACATAAAAATATCAAGATTACTCTACATAACTACAAAGAATAAAACAATATATGAACATAATTGATTGATCTCAAAGGAATTTGTCAATCATAAACCTACAAATGATGAGTTATTCTATATGACCACAAAGAGTAAATCAATCAATGGCCATACATGATTAGTCTCTTATTCATTTTACTATTCCCTGAACCCATATAAAGTGTACTGTGGCATATGAAAGCATCAGAACAAGCTATGATCTCACTATACAAGACTTACAAGAATGTCTGATATTCTAAGTCTAAATTCAAACTACCTCGTCTGCAAGGGGCATCTCCATGTCTAGCTCTTGGAGGCGAATGAGAATTGCTAGATATTTGGACTCCTCTAAACCTGTGTGCTCAGGAAGAGAGTCAAAACACTTTCTATCTCTATAATAGTAGTTCCACTGGGGCCAACCAGTTGATAAGCATGACAGGTACCATGGATATATCCGGTTATTGTTTGGTATCACACTACTATAAGAAGTCTGCCTTCACAGGCTAAGACCCCGATACCCTTATCATGTACGTGTAGGGAAATATGGGCACAGAGTAGGCAGTAGAAATAAAAATTTATTTATCCACATTCCCCAGAACAACAAGATCGCATCAATAACCATGTAATGAAAAGGATGATTTAACAAGTTCATACCTGGTCCTAGAGCAAGTCCAGTGACTATAAATCGTTGCAGTAGTCATGCACTCCTAGTTGCACTGGGACTCATCTGCAGTAGCTCCTGGTCTCCACCACGGGCAACAGACTCGAATGGCATCTGTAGCAACTCCACCATGGACTGTTAATTGATGTTATCCTCCTAGCAACGAGCAAAGGCCACCTTGCCTCTATGGAAGTCCACACGGACCACCTAGAACTCTTATCCTTCTATTGGAATGGATAGGAAGGAGTTGTCCCTCCTGTTGGTGTATTAGTCCCTACCTTTATCGGGTAGGATTTGCTCATGCTCTCTATTGGTTACCACAACCAGAGAGGACAACAATTCTCAGAGACAATTGAATTGTGTCTAAGAATCCCTCAGTACCCGTCTATTTATAGGAGGGATTACAATCAGGATTCCCAGACTGTGTGGGAGTGGAAGGGATCGGAATTTCCATGATTAATTGTCGTGTGATAGGTGAACCGGTTGGTTCACTAGTGAACCGGTCGGATGACACAGTGAGTCAGTCATTTCACATTTCCTGATCAAAATTTGAATTAACAATTCATTTTCAATAAATGTTCAACATTAATTCCTCGTACCAATCAAATTGAACAAGTGAAACGATCAACTATTCTCATAAATTAGGACAATCACCAAAAGGTTCGGTTGGCATTATCGAGTCGATTGTTTCACTAGGTGAATCGGTCGTCTCACCAACCAGAGTTGATTGCTTCACCCAGTGAGCCGATCGGTCGGTGTCCTGACTCATGCAGAATTCGGTCAATTCAATTTCCAATCAACCTGATACCCTTCTGAGTCTAGTCAGTTAATTGGTTGTTTAATTAAATACCTAAACATCTTTAGTAATCAACTTAAACATTATTCATGGACAAACTCCTCTTCAAGGTGAATTTCTATGTGTGTGACCCTATAGGTCCCATATCACATTGGCAGTGGATGTCCATAACTGGTTTATGACATCACAAGCAAAGACCAATGTTTGGTCACACATCAGTGCTACCCAAGTGAATGGAAAGTTGGAGAACAACTTCAACCTACAACTCGTGTAAGGTGTTGTAGTGATTGTATAATTCTTTTGTCTCTGATATCCAAAATGAACTTGAGGCATGGAGTCATCATCCTCTCAATGTTCAATCCATGTTCCTTGAATTAGAGTAGACTGTCTGAGATATATGTGACCTCAATATTATATATTGATTCATAAGTACATGTGCATGCATTTCTCAGTTTTGCTTATCAAGTGGCCAGGATATGAAACTCCAGTATGAGGGACATATTCCATATACATCACTCACAGTCAATTGAGTTATGCCATTCACTAGACATTCATTATGTTTCCTCATAATAAGAATGTAAATACTCTTAGCATCTGTGTGATCTCATTGTTCAAGTCAGGTACTTGAAGACATGCGCCATTGAGTTATGTCATTCACTAGACATTCATTATGTTTCCTCATTATATCATAACCGAGTGAAACTAAATGAATTGTAAGGTTGCCTTAAAATTTTATTAACCAAATCCTTTATATGATGTGTCATCACAATCATCATATGATTGGCTCTCTGGGCATTAGACCTGTCAAATGGTTGGGTGGGTTGGGTTTGGGTTTGGTCATCACGGGTTTGGGTCTCGCGGGTGCAGGTACAGGTCAAAAAGATGCAATGTTAAACGGGTGGAGCAATAGCAACCCAAACCTAACCCAGCGGGTTGTGGGTCCCTCACGGGTGCCCATTTAATATGTGTATAGTAAAAACTATGTTGCTATTTTTCACTCTACAACAATAAATAGATTAGTTTGTGATAAAAAAAAAATTGCAAACATAGGATAATGATAGGAACCCATCCATTATGGTTGATGTCTAACAAAATGTATTATCCCTTGCCTTGTTTTAACATAAAATTGTAAAGAAAAAATAGCAAACTATTGTAATGTAAAATTAAAAAAATAATAATCTATATGTTTGGAATAGCATAATATATCACTACAATAATACTATATTTTTTCATTTGACATTAGAAGTTATTAACATAGCATGTACTCATGTTATTTACTACACAAAATGAACATAAAAATAATATAATTGATGTGATTGAATATAAAACATGCAACATAATCGCTATGTGTTCATGAACATAAACAACAATGTAGACTTTATTTCGATTAGCATAAAAGTTGAACAAAGCATATCAATCATGGCCTTTAGGCTTTGTCTTTTTACATTATATACATTACACATCATCCATTTAACTACTTTATACATACGTGGATGTGGCATGTCTCAAGAGCCATACATGTATTATATTTATTATCATATATTTATCTTAGTTAACTGGGTCACTTACAGGTGCTCACAGGTCACCCATGAAACCCGCTATTTAAACGGGTGGGTAGGGGTTTGGGTGATTTCTAATGGGTGGGAAATTTCCTCACCAAAACCCAACTTAAACGGGTTGACTCGTGGGTGCCCGCGGGTTTTGACCTAGTTTGACAGGTCTACTGGGCATACATACCAATAGTACGATCCAAGTATCTCATTCTGGACTTATCCTCCACTTAGGAAGCACTTTTACTCCTCACAATGTAGGCCTCCTGTAAGGGATTCGACGATGTTTAGGGTTTGTAGTGTCTAACTCACTTTTTAAACTCACTATTCAATCATCTAATCAACATTTCTTAGCTTAACCTTGTAATAAGTTCCTTTGATAGTTTATCAGTATCATGTATCGTAAACTGAGCTACTCCACTTATCACACCAAAAAACACTGAAACAAAAATACTTGATTTGTTGAATGTCCTATCCTTACAGTTTCATTTATCTCATTCACATTAAACATGACTCACATAAATTTAATGCATCATAAACTTTAAATGATAAAAAAATATTTCTACTAGTTCGCATACTATTAAACATGTATATGAAACTTTGGTATGCAACTAAACTAGGATTTCCACACTATTCACTAAAATAACATGCATCAAGAATAAACTTAAATAAATAAAACTATAATATTTAGAAGAATCTATTTTGTTGGATTTCATAATGTTTATTTACAAACTCCCAACTTTTCACTCATCTAGAGTTTCAACCTCTTTACTGAGATATCAATCAAACATTGTTAACTTCGATTAAATCACTATATAATATCTGAAATATTTGTACTAAAGATTCAGATAAAAACAATTAATTAATAAACAATAAGATTCAAATAGGCAAAGTTCTTTATTTAGTTATACAATAAATTCAGACATAACTGAAAACCCTAGGTAGTGGTATATTGTTCTAACTTTTGTAATTACTTTAGGATATTTTATTTTAGATGGTTGGTATCCATTTCTAATATTATTTCATCATCTGAACTTCATCGCATTAGGAAATATTCCATTTCTAGAGCTTCTTGTAAGAGATACAACTGAAAGCCAAATTTATGATTTATTGTTGCATAAAAAAAGAACTAAAGATTTTATCGGATTCAATCGATTTTAATGCAATCTACTATTAAATGGATGCATACACTCGGTTAAGGTGTACAACACCTTAAATTATCAATTGTTAGAGAAATCAATCGTCACATGGACTAGTGTTTTCCACACTATTCATGCCATCCAATGACACTAGATTGTCCCATACATATCCAAATGACATTGAACAACATGATTCTGTAGAGGAACATGTCGTTAGAGTGTTTGAATCTCTATGTTGGTGCATGTTGAAGCTTATGAAAATCTATTTCAAATTATTACTTTTAAATGAACAACTTAGAGCTCTACTCCCCACTATGCCTAGAGTTTCACTTGTCACATTATAGAACATTGTTTCCCATTGTCTATATGGACATATCGTGATGCAAATAAACATTATGGTCTCATTGAAGGTGTCCATATGGGAGGAGATTCCCATTGGCTAGTGCTAGGCCCACTCTACTATAGTAAGAAACCACATCAATAAATCCATAACCTCTTTTTCCAAAACATAAAATCCCTCTACCGATCTTGGAAAATAAACCAGTGGATCCTCTTGGACCACTACCACTTGGTTCTCCTACTATATATTCACTCCTCTTTATGACCATCGAATGTCTAGAAGCATTAATCGATTCCACAACTCTCCAAATTGCTTAAATAAACTCATCAATTTTTTGTATCTCTTATGTTGATTGTTGATAAGTTGTTTATAATATTTGAATTTAGACTTGACTTAAAACTTCTGCACCTATCAATATCATTAGGTACACGATGTCAAAAGTTGATCAATTGGATAAAGTGTGCGTCATATTCTCCTAGAATCAAGATGCATTTTCATATACTTCTTAATTGTTTGATCTTATTGCTCAAGAATGCAAAGTGAAAATAATTTAATTGAAGCCCTGTCTGAAAAGTCATTCCACACCAATATCCCTCCACTTCTCTTATCTTCCACAACTCCTCACTACAACTAAATACTTCCTTTAATAAGACAGATATAATGATGGATCTTTTCAACCTTATATTACTCTGTTAGTTAAAACACCTTATCTGATTGTCTGATCCATATCAACCATATATGGATATATAGTTCTAGATAATCCATTATGCCTAACTTCTTCACCATATATGTTCTCATAGATCCTAGTTAGATTGTGTATGTTTTCCTTTCCCCTTCTTGCACCTCTTCATAGTCTCCCAGAGCATTCTATGCATCCTCTCAAATGTTCCATATCCATACCTTCATCCCCTCAAAACATTATTAATGGATCAAGAAGATACCGACTATCATCTTAATCTTTGCCTCGTACTCTTCATGCCATATGCACATCCATAACACAAGTTTATATTTCGCAAATATATTTCCAAAAAATAGATACATATTATGTTGGCCTCTTATTACCTCTTCCTAAATGTATTCTAACTACCAACATTAACATGACTCTAACCTACTAATTAAGGATCAGTCACACACCAAGGTGAGATATAAATGGCCATTTTTTAGACTCACTAGTACATATACTACTTTTAACGTTAGTTAAAATGGGCTTTTAATGTCAGTTTTCAAGCAACACCCAAGTGGGTGTCACTAAAGGTAAAATCATACTACGTCGGTTCCAGAACCGACGACATAGAACCAGCCCCGATTACAACAAAAAAAAGAAATGACACCTTTAGGACCATAGGCGTCAGTTATGTCTTAGAAAACCTACGCCTATCACCATATCGCAAAAAAAAATCTTGTATAGTCGTCAATTTGTATTATGTAACCAACGCTTATCTCCATGTTCGAACAAAAAAAATTGACCCGGGTTAGAGCATACATGTCAGTTTCCTAAACTTAACCGACATCGTTGACATTGGGTGATGATTTTTTTAAATAATCGATGACTATGTTTTGGTTTTGTTTTTTATCAGCTTGCAAGCTTGTTGTCTGGCTGGTCAGTAGGATACATAACCTACAATTCAGTTCTGAACTATAGGTTTACAACATCCTTTGATTTCATCTAAACAACAGGCCACAAACCTGCAATAATACAAGATGATCAAGATTATATACATCATGTGATTCACACACATGTAGAAACACAATTAATCCATTCACATGATTCACACACATGTAGAAACATGTAGTTCCATTCATTCAACCATTTTCACATTCACACACATGTACAAACCTATAGTTCCATTCATTCAACTATTTTCACATTCACACACATGTAGAAGCACATTCATTCATTCATCTTCACATTCACACACATGTATATAAATCAAATTTCTATTAGATAATTCAAAAAATTCATTCACACATGTACATAAAAGCTTGTCTTTCAAAGTTTAGCAATGTCATCAAATACTTAAATAATTATGACATCAAAGTTTAGAAATGTCATTCTTTATCATCATCACTACCCTAATTATAATAAAAAAAATTCTTCCTTTCAAAGGCTTTTGCCCATTGTTCTCTTATGTCATCGAATTGTTCAATCATATAGGGATCACATACATCTAATAACTTTTCCCCTGTAGTGAAGTCGCTAGTTTTAAATACATGTAAAGAGAATGACATATATATATAATTAATAAGTTTGATATTCTCATATTATATAATGAGACTATACTATATATGATGATCAAGAATATATAATACCTGTTGTATGTTTTTGACTTATTCTGCAACATATCTGACAAATAGGTCCATATACCGAATCACGTAGTATGTACATGCCCAACCATTGTCTTTTACATCACATTATAAATTTCATCATACAAAATGTTAATAAATAAAAATAAGCATAGTTCACATAAATAATATATGCATTGGGGTCAGGAAACTACTTTTACATTCTCCCAGACTAATGATTTCTTTTGCTTGCCTATGTCTCCTCCACCTTTTTCTAAATTTTTTAAAGCCCTGCACGTTAATATAACACATTAAATTGCATTACTAAATAGTAATGTTATAATATATGTTAACGAATATAAATATAAAAAAAAATCTCACGTGAATAATAGCCTTTTCATTGTGTGTCCCGAGTCTAATTCCTTCCCCTCAGGGTCTAGATAATAAACAGTCAACGTCTTGGGGAAAACAACCAGTAACTCCCAATGCTTACCACTAGAGATAAGAAAGTTAAAAACATATAACTCAAAATCCACAATAAAATGTAATTTTCTTAAGTCCAAATATAAGTAAAATAAACTTACTCGACATTGAATAGAGCTATTATCACGCTCTTCTTTGCTTTACCAAAATATTTAAAAGTGATAGAGCAATATAAGGTAACTGATGAAGGGTCTTTATGTACACGACTGATCAAGGATGGAATTATAAATCCCACATGGATAAATGAAAATTCTATACAGACCCTATGTAAGTGGCTGCAAAACATAAACTACGTATGTATTAATATATAAGCAAATAGATCACCGTATATAAAACAAGGTATATAGATATATAAATAAGAGTTCTACCATAGATGTATCCAGCCAAGCATAAGTAAACAACTCCAAAATATCTTATATAAATATATTATTATTGTATGCTTGGCCTGCAACCTCCTCCTTAATAGAAACAATCATAGAATAATTTTCGGGATGCTCGCCTATCCATATTGCCATACCCCTGCATTGAGGACCTAACGAGTCATATAGGTCCTTTTTAAGCCAACCAGGTACTTCAAGAAGAGGTGGAGGTGGAGGAGGAGTTGTAGGGGGTTTCTTCCCTTTGTCCTGAATATATAATTTCATATCAATTGTCATGTATATACATATATACTTTTTTAACGTAATGTAAATTTACCATACATGATCAGTATAGATTACATCCATTTCGGGTCACAAGATCACTCCGCCTTTTTCTTCACCAAGTGTGTCAGCATCTGGGTGGGCATATGGCAATGGATGCTGCCTTAAAGTAGCAAACACAAGTCTTGGGCTCACATGAACCGCACCATCGGGTACTAGAGTTCCATGAATCATGTGCCCTGGAAAGCGTGGGTAAGCCTCACCCTCTGTAATGATAAATTCTTTCAATTTAGACGGCATGGCTTCAACCCCTATAAATTTACATAGAGTATGTTATATACATAAATAAACATATTATCTTGAAAATACTAGCTACTATGTCACTAAAATACTTACATCAGATGTGCTAGGTGGTGGGTTTATAGGATTACTCCCAACCACCTCTACAGGATCACTTCCAACCACCTCTATCGTAGGAGAAGAGTGGCACGCCACAAGTACTATCTGAGTGGCAGACTGAGATGTCTACCACTTTCTCAATGCTTCTTGGACTCTCTTATCAACTATCTCATCTACATATACATGGCCAAAAGAAACTCTTTTTTATTCATGAATTCCCTTTCAATAACATTCTAAAAAAAGAATAGGTTACCTCAGCTTTTCAAATCCCCCTTTTTGGATATGTTTGCGCTATGATAGCCTAAAGAATGCTCTTAGGCCTACTCCATCCCATGTAGCCCTAACACATCCAGGATGCTTTGGTTACTGAGAGTAACTGTCAATTCATCCCTTGTGCCCTCAGGGATGAACGAGCCTTTCTTCCTATACTCGTGAAGCTTCTGCTAATCATCATCAATATAAATTAGTAAGTCAACATAAAAATCATCAATACTAATTTCTTTGAGAGTTGAATTTTACCATTTTTCCAGCCACCTCAGCAGTTGCGGGGTTGGTTATATCTCCTTTTTTGTTTTGCCTCCCAACTATCCACATATCATGGCGATGCAGAGGTGCAGGAGTAATAGTAGAGGACTCACCAGTCTCAATATTAGGAGCAGTAGGTTGTTGAACGGAAGACGTTTGTAGTTTTTGGCAAACAGCTGCATAGCCACTTGGACCCATCGTGTGGTCATGCACATTCATTGCACGCCTTGCTCTTTGAGCATTGCTCATAGCCTTGTTAGTAATCACATTGAATTGGTTAGTAACAATCAAGGTCAATCATGAATAGGTGAATTCATAAGAATGTATATTAATTAAATTGGGAGTGACATTTAATACCTTAAATTCATTAGTATTTCTCCTGGAAACAAACACCTTCCACTCAGTCGGGTCCAAGTAGTTTCATTGCTCAAGGGCTGACTTCTTCCTCCTATCAGCATCTCATATGTATTGTCAGTTGAGAGTTGTCCTATAGTTCCTTAGGACCCTCCCACAATGTTGCATCACCTTTTTACGACGTAGGCTTTCATCTAATTCAAATATACTCTATAAATTTTTATATATTTAATAGAGTATTCTCAAAAATAGAATTGTAAATAACTTTAAAAATAGAATTACAAATGATAATATATCACACATAGTTCTCTCCATACCAAGTCTTTCTTCACTTTAGATGGCGAGAGGGAGAAAGAGCGGAAGAGGGAGAGGCGAAGAGCGATTCTCCAGAGGATCTGATGAAGCAGGGAACGATAGCGATTCTCATGGGTTGGCGGTGACGTCGATTCCTCCGGTGGACTCAAGAGTGGTCGGCGGAGAGGAGAATCCCCAAATCCCTAGCAATCAGGAATCCTCGAAGAACCCTTCATCCACCTCAATCCCTATCCCTATTTTGTCTTCTTCCTCGCAATTGTCGTCGAAGGACAAAGGCATAGCCACAAGTTCGACGGTGGGTGATTGGTTGCTTGCCAGTCACCCCGGTCGGGATTGCAGTGCTCCCGTTGTCATGGATTTTGTCGATCCGATAGTCAGAAATGGATCCAAGACCTTGGCGCTATCAAGTAAGGATGTGGCTTTTCCTTTCTAGAGCAAATTCATTTCTATTCGCTTCACAATGAGGAAACCATTCAAGAGCCAGCTCCACGACTGGATCAAGCGCTAGTGGAGGCCTAGCAATGATTTCCAAATCGTTGTCGAAGAGCCTGAAGGATTCATAGTAAAGTTGTCGACGACCAAGGAAAGGGATAGAGTGTTGGATGAAGCCCCCTGGATGCTCGACAAGGCGTTGGTCATCGTCCATCCTTGGGAACCTAGAGTTGCATTCGACCCTTTGTCTTTTCGAAAGCTTCTGGTATGGGTTAAGATTGAGAATCCTAACCTCCCATGGATGATGAATAGTCTAAATGGGATATCTAGATTGATAGGTAGGTCGCTTGATTTTGTTGAATCGGCCCTCACTGTTAATTGCTTCAAAGAAGCCCTTGTCTGCGTGGATCTATCTACGGAATAGGGCTTCCCCCAGGATGTGACAGTGGAGCTGGATGGAGCTCCGAGGAAACTCAAGCTCGAGTTCATCTCGAGACCAACCTTCTGTTCCAAGTGTGCTTGCTTCATCCATAGGCAAATTTCTTGCCCGTTGGTTGCTGGGCACAGACCAGCCATCAATGAACTGCAACTGTGTGCTGGGAAACTCAACAGCACCCAAGGTGCTCGACGAAAAGCTAAGGAGAAGATCTCTGAACAGGGGAATGGATCCGAAGCTTTGAAGTCGGCTACCGTGTAGAGAGAGTTGAATACCAATTATAGCAAGGTTCCTCCATGCTTCATGGAACCAGAGATGCTTTGCTCCTCGACCATGGAATCGACGGAAGGACTGAACCTAGATTGGGAGTTGTCCCTCGCCAACTTGAGGCTATCTTCTCAAGGAGCCAAGAACTTGATGCAAGCATCAGGTATCTACCTGGAGTACCTTAGGATAGTGAACCAGGAATATGATGAAGAGTCTTGCTGCTTGTGCGACCTGGAGCCAGACCTTTTGAAGGATTTCATGGTGAATGGCAGCCCGAGATAGAAGAAGAAGAGGAAGAAACCCAAGGTAAAGGGAGGAGAGGTGGGAGACTCTTCATAGTTGGACGGAACTGGATGAATCCTTTCTATCGTGCTACATTCCTGAACCTCCTTTATAGCTAAGACCCAGGAGGATTGGGATGAAGGAAGGTGCTCTGATTATATCTCAGTCACTATTTGTAAATGTTCGTTGATGTAGTGAAGGGGGTCTGAATTGATATCCTTCTTATGTCTCCTTGCTCTTGTTCAAAGTTTGGAGTGGATTGCTTCAGTTATGCTCTAGTGTGGGTTTCTTAGGTTTTGTTGGGATTGTAATCAATTCTGGAGTGAGTATCTCAACCATGGACACTTGCAGGGGGATTTAGTCTTTTGCTCCAGTTACTTCTCGAGGCATGATACGGGTGGAGTCTGTGTCTTCTTAATTTGTGGGTGTGCTCAATGTCAGTGAGGACAGGACTTCTCTAAAGTCATGTTTCTTTGGTTTTATGGGGTATTAGGTGTAGTATTTCCTGTTCAGTGTCCATGTGTGACATTTATCTTTTTTGTAACCTTGATACCCATTTGTTTGGTGTATCAAGGCTTAGATTTTCTTTTTAGAGGTGCAAATGTACCTAAAGTTTTTGGTTATAGTAACACGCATTTTAGACCGACCAAAAAAAAGTGTTTCTTCACTTTAGAAACGACATGCCAAGATTCTACATTTACACTACAATGGTTGCGAGTAAGAACCCCAAGATATGAAACAAATGAGCTGTGGTTGACCCCAACTGGATTTCCTGCATGATCAAAATCCACAACCAATTTTGGTCCATTTCCCCTTTGTTGTAGTAACTTGTTCATCATAGTGATGCCTCTTATTTTTTCAATTTTTTTTTGTTGCTCATCAAGTGCCAAGGTTTTCAGGAGGTACATCATCAACCTAAAAATTCACAAAAAAAACACACATATAGGATATAACTTATAAATGGACATATATATAGCTAGATATAGGATATATTGTAAAAATTACATTGTGAGGCGGCGCCTCACCCTCATGGTAATCATCATCATGATCATCATACTCATGGTCAGCCATCTGAAAGTGTCATACAAAAAACAATCAAACATTTAATGTACAAAAAAATTTAACATTTAAAAAATAAAAACATGTCTGTAATATTAAGATCTTTTATCCATTAAAATTCCTTCAATGTGATCTCCACGCACATATAAGTCATCGTTAGCTTCAATATTTGGTTTTAACAACCCAACTGAGAATGGACTCGAGTCATCATACTTATCATAGTAGTCTTCTTCATCTATAGGATCTTCAATGAACTGTCTTTTACCATGAAAAACAACCGACCATTTTTCATTTGCAGGATCATCGATATAAAATACTTATTTCACATGTGATGCTAATATGAATGGTTCACCCTTCTTGCCAATATTTTCAAAATTCACTAACGTGAAACCCAATTCATCCACTATAACTCCTTTGGTGTTATCAACCCAATTACATTTAAAGAGCAAAATTTTGAAATCTACGTTGTCACACCCCGATCTCACACTAACCACTAATCACGAGATTAGGGCGCGACGGAGGGATTATCACATAAACAAATCACTGAGAACTTTTTCTTTTTAAAACCTCGTAATGATATCTGGATTATTGCTGTAAACTAAAACATGATAAACTATTGCGGAAGCATCTCAATTAACCTGGCTAGAGAACATAAATAGAGTTTACAACATGTAACATTGTTTAACAGAAAGTAAACATAACAGTTAATTTACATCCTTTACACATTCGCCATACATACTTTCTCTCACCCACACCATGTCCCAAGGACCGAGGGGAAAGGACTAAGAGACCACTATCTAACTAACTACATATACCTTCTACTGACTAGGGTGGTAAGATCTTTCAGATTTTTGGAACTGTCGCTTACCTGAAAATGTTTGAGTAGAGGGATGAGCCTACTCGCTCAGTGAATAGCATTTCATTTAGCTATCACTAAACAACTCATCAGATATATAAATTTGAAATAAAGATAAGTGCAGTACTAAGCAGGGCATTTCTAATGACATAGCAGATTTACAGATAACAATTTCATTTCTATGCAACATCAGATATTTTAACAATTAAACAGTATAGGGAAAAGGCACAAAAGTTCAAATCTCTTAACATATTAAACTTTTCCTGATCCTACATGATTACATATTTATATCATTTTTATGCCCTAATCATATACAATGTACTCTGCATATAAAGATCTGTAGCGAACTACGATCCCACCGTACAAGACTTAGCGACACACCTGGGAAATGCTAAGTCTCACTGCCAGCCCTGGTCTGCTGCAGGACTCTCAGGCTCACAAGGCCTCACTACACTCTCAAAAGAGTGAACTCTAGACTCTTCCTCTAACCTGAGCACACAGGCGGAGAGTCTTACCGGGTTACCACCGTGACACAAGCACGGATTAATGTTGAATAACCCCTATTTACTCCAGTGCCACCGTGACACACACACAGATTATTGTTGAACACTGCCTCTCTCTATCCTCGTGCCACCGTGACTCCGCACAGTTATTGTTGCAACACGAGTTTCACCCCCATGGTGCAGACCTCTCAAAGGGGTTCTACGGTGTTAGGGCACCTAAGTCTATTAACTGATTAACATATAAACAATTAAACAAGAATATCACATTACTGATTTCATATCAGATCACAATACACTGTCATTCTAAACCGACATAGCAATATATTTCAAATCATTGTAATTTCTGAGAAATTCTCATACCATGCATTCAGACAAATTAGAAATGCATAAATAACCCAACTTATTTCAATTTGGCACATACATAGCGAATTTACGCAATTGAACATCTTATTACACAAATTAAAGAAATTTACTTCACATATGAGAATCATACTCAACAATTATCAATTCTCTAAAATTCTCGAAAAACGTGCACATTAACCCAAATCCTAGTTTGTGCATCACTTAACTCAATTAAGAGTTAATTACATATCACAATACAATTTAATAACAATACTTGAGAATTTCTGGTAATACTTCAGAGAAATGTGCCATTTCATGTAAATATCAATTTACACATATTAACGTCAAAAGATATATGCAATTAGGGTTTTCATGCATATTTTATTTATTCATATCAACTTTGAAATCGTACATCTGATAATTTATCAGAAATCTTCATTGTCTGGGTTCATACACAAATTATACCATTTTCAGACATGAATTTCTAATTTCAACATTCAAATGAGCAATTTAGGTTCCAATGAACCATATAAATCTACTGATTCAACCCATACTGTTCAAATGCTAAATTTAATCATATAATAGTGTCTAGAAGCATTTTATGAACTAGCGAAATTCGTGCAAAAAACAAAAAATATTCAAACGCCTGAGTTTATTAATGATAAATAAATGAAACCCTACTCACATTGATTTGGACTATCTGGATTTGTCCGGAAATGCTTCCAAGGCCTGATTCTGGGCGATTTTGGATCATCTTCTTCCTTGGAGTTAGCTCTTTACTGTTCCTGTTCACGGAACAGGAGCTTCACGCTCCAACAGGATCCGCTACTAGGCGCTGGTTTAGGCTGAATTGACTGCGGGTTGTGGATTAGACCTCCTAGCCGAGGTCAAACCTAGATCTGGAGCTTTGTCCGCCCCAAATTCTCCTCCTCCAAGCCACGCACGGCAGCTGCTAGCAGCTGCAGCTTGCCGCTGGCCAAGCTGCTCTACGGTTGGTTAGGAAGATAGGAAGAATGGAAGAAAAGGTAGGAAGAAGAAAGAAGAAAAGAAGAAGAGGAGAAAGGAAACGGAATTGAGCTGTTGGGAGTTGGCCAACTGATCATCCCTGCGATCGTCTTTGCGGGCCGGCACCTCTTGTGCACCGCCTCCAACAGATAGAAATGAAACGGATAACCAACAGAGAAAATAAAAGAAGGTTTATAAAGAAAAGTTTTGGAAATTTTGCAATTTCAACCCTGGAATCAGAAAAGATCATAACTATTGACTCGAAAGTCCAAATCATGTGATTTCTTTTGCATATTTTCAAGAATGAGTCCCACTACAATCTCAAAGCATGAAAACATGCTAATTATGCTGTTTTACTGGTTCAAAATTCCAATTGCATCCAAAAGTCACTTTACTCATCCTAATCATCTTAATTATGCACTAATTGGATCTTATCTACTTAATTCAACTTTATCAACTTGATGATGCACTAACCACCACATGAGCACTTAAGTTAGCTCAATTAACTTAATTATGCACTAATCATGATACTTACATATTAGCTTTGAGTCGGGTCATAACAATCTCCCTCCCTTATAAGAATTTCATCCCGAAATTCCTAAAAGAGAAAAGGAAACTTGTTACACATCCCGGACTCAAGCTACCATGTAGCTTCCTATAGGTTATGATTCCTCCACAGAACTTTTACTAATGGTATCTCTTGATTCTTGAGTTCATTGATCCTCCGATCAACTATCTGTATTGGTCCCTCTACATAGGACATATCTGATCTGAGCTATGCAGGTTCTGGGTCCATTATCTTCTCTGTATCAGGGTAACATTTCTTCAGCATCGATACATGAAACACATCATGTAAATTAGCCAACTCAGATGGTAAATCCAGCTTATAGGCTATAGGTCCACTCCTCTCAATAATAGGATATGGCCCATAAACCTAGAAGTCAGTTTGCCTATTTTACCAAACCTCAGCACTCCTTTCCATGGTGAATCCCTCAGATACACTTCATCACCAACCTTAAACTCAAGAGGTCAACGCCTCTTCTCGGCATGACTCTTCTTCCTGTCCTATGCAACTTTTAATTGTTCTTTGATCACAGTAATCTTTTCAGTGGTCAAATCCACTATCTATGGTCCAAGAATCTACTTTTCACCTACCTCATACCAACATAGAGGTGATTAACACTTTCTTCCATATAGAAATTCATACGGGGTTATACCAAGAATGGAATGGTGACTATTGTTGTATGCAAACTCTATAAGGCTCAAGTGTTCCCCCAACTTCCACTGAATTGCAAGACACATGCTCTCAACATGTCCTCCAGAGTCTGAATGGTCCTTTCTGACTGACCATCTATCTGTGGGTGAAAAGCAGTATTGAATCTTAACTTTGTGCCCAAAGCACAATGCAACTGATTCCAAAACCTGGATGTAAACTTAGGATCTCTATCTGATATAATAGAAACTGTGATACCATCCAATCTGACTATCTCATCCACATATCTCTTAGTCATCTCCGGGACATCAAATGTTGACTTAATATGAAGAAAGTGAGCAGACTTAGTCAGTCTATCCACAATCACCATATCGAGTCACAACCTTTAGGTGTCCTGAGCAACTCTATCACAAAATCCATTGTGGTATGTTCCCACTTCCACTTTGGTATAGGAAGAGATTGCAAGGTACCTGTAGGTTTCTGATGCTCAGCCTTAACCTACTGGCACACACTACATCTAGCCACGTACTCAGCTACATCCTTTTTCATACCTGACGACCAGTACAACTCCTTGAGATTCATGTACACCTTAGAGTTACGTGGATGCATAGCATACATCGATGCATGTGCCTCCTCAAGAATCTTTTCTTTCAAATCACTGTCTCGAGGTACACAACATATCATGCTAATACAACACACCATCATCTGAAAACCCAAACTTTGGTCTTTTCCCCCTGTCATGTCATGTACGATCTACTGCAACCCACTGTCACCCTACTGTAGTTCCTTGATGTGATCATAAAAGTCAGTTTGACTTGCATCTGCGCAATCAAACCACTCTGTGCTGTCACCCCTAAGTCTAAGTTCAACTTCCGCATTTCTACTAGCATGTCTTTCTTGAAATAGGACATAGAGAATGCATCAACTGTTGAACTTAACACTATGCTCAAAGCATCTGCTACCACATTCGTATTTCCAGGGTGATAATCTATCATTATATCAAAATCCTTAATCAATTCTAATCATCTCCGCTATCTAAGATTCAGATCCTTCTGGGTAAAGATATATATCAAGCTCTTATGATCTATAAACACCTGGCACACCTCACCATAAAGACAGTAACGTCATGTCTTATGAGCATGAACTACAACAACTAATTCCATATCATGTGATGAGTAATACTCCTCATTCTATGGTACTAACTTCTTATTACTACTGTAAGAATTTATTTCAAAATTATATCTTACTCTTTTCTCCGAGTCATTTTCATATTGTGTATCTACCTTCCAGATTAGCTAACTTTAAACCCTAGATTTTATTAGTGCTAGGTTACCTTTCATAGTGCAAATCGTATGATCTTGTTTTATAAGGATACTATTATTCAAGGTCAAATCACTAGTGACATCCCTTGAACTACTACAACTCTAAACATTCTAGGGTTTGGTCCTTATCAGTAACATAGCATTATTGTGATGTGACTTTGCTTCCTTAGTTTGAAATCAAACTTTAGATCTCATAAGTTCATCCATCTACTTGTAATGAATACAACAGATATGAATAATCATCAATGAACTATAGATATATAACAGAAATGTAACATCAGCCAAGTTCTCTAGCATAACTTATTAACACAAATGCTACAAATAAACATGATACTTGTTACCCAAGCATCACACATGGCTCACAAGGCCATTCATATCTTGTCACCTCTCACTAGGCAACAACTTATTCACATGGTTCATAAAATCCGTACACATTATTACTTTTATTAAGCAACAACAACATCAACACACAAAAAGCCAATCAACATTTATTATATAAATGTCACAGCCCAAACTTGGCTATATTCATCATCTCATCATACCTGCATGGTTATTAGGCATGATAACAGTCATACAAGATATTCATCACATCATGTGATACAATAGTAATACCATCATTCCTTAACCAGGAATTAGGGTTCACTATCAAACATGGCTTATCATTCCCGTTTCCCCAAATTAGGGTTAGGGTTCCCCATTTATCATTAATTCAGACCCTCTTAAGTTAACCAACTTTATCTTGTATTAAGGTATCTCCCCTCTTAATGCATTCCATCACAGAATACTCACCTTTAGCATATAATGCATAGGCCACACATTAGAATTGTCCAGCTATCTCACATGATATGGACTTATCTTAGTTTAAAGCTTAACTTATAAAGTTGCCTATAAACAATCGCAATGATACATGCACCCTCAGCTAGGGTTTCACAATGATACACCCTCCACTAGGGTTTACTAATCATGTATTGGATCCATGCATTGGTTATGTATTATTGATTAGTACCATTAAGGGTATCTCTCACCTAATCATTAAATTTAATCTGAACCTTATTGTGTTCCTTTATTTCTAATTAAGGATTGCTCATATGAGGTCCCAATGTTGGGTCTCCGATATCAGTTCCAACTAATTCTTAGTTGTTCTAATCTTTCTCTTATATCTCAACATCTTAGTGTATATACATTTTTCACCATGATTCGGGTCTAAATTATCCAGAATCTACTTTTATTATATTATTAATAGGAGTCATTAGATCTCAGTAACACATCCTGCCAGCCGGACCAGGCCGAACCTGTAGTCCTGAAGCCAAGAGCTACTCAGGATCAACCAACTCCTATTAATCTCAAACATGTGGAAAGAATATCCACTTAGGGCAAACTCATTTAAACATAACTTCTGGTATACTTAATACAAAGAATATAAACAATAACTAAATCACTTCATGACACACAACAATATAAAAGAATCATATTTATTCTATAAAGTGAAAATCTAAATCCATACATATAAGAGCATTTCTAATGATTTCCAATCAAATAAGCAATATAAAGCAAGAGTTGCATCGCATCCTATGTTTAATCTCTTACTCCTGCATAAATTTCCAGTTTCTTAACCCTAAGATTTCTAGGGTTTCTCTCTAGCCTATCCTTCCTCTGCATACCTGGCCAGGGCATCTAGAGAAGAATAGACAGAGTAGCTTGATACTGGTCAATCTAAGTATTCAGACACCTGGCCAGGGTATCTAAACACTCAGACCTCCCAGAGCTAAAGACATATCACTTCTTATTTTTCTCACTTATAACTCTATCTTTCAACCCTAATGATCCCTGACGATTCAACATAAACTCTTTACTTGGTTCTCGTGACCACATCCTCTTCCTGCCATCTTCAATAGTATAACAGAACACTTCCTGTTAGAAAATTGCAGTTAGAAGGAAGACACTTAAGTCCTAATCCTATTGGTCTCTTATCATCCCCTGACCTTGACTTAGAGTATTCATATACTCAACCTATGCTCTGATACCAAGATGTCACACCCCGATCTCACACTAACCACTAATCACGAGATTAGGGCGCGACGGAGGGATTATCACATAAACAAATCACTTAGAACTTTTTCTTTTTAAAACCTCGTAATGATATCCGGATTATTGCTGTAAACTAAAACATGATAAACTATTGCGGAAGCATCTCAATTAACCTGGCTAGAGAACATAAACAGAGTTTATAACATGTAATATTGTTTAACAGAAAGTAAACATAACAGTTAATTTACATCCTTTACACATTCGCCATACATACTTTCTCTCACCCACACCATGTCCCAAGGACCGAGGGGAAAGGACTAAGAGACCACTATCTAACTAACTACATATACCTTCTACTGACTAGGGTGGTAAGATCTTTCAGATTTATGGAACTGTCGCTTACCTGAAAATGTTTGAGTAGAGGGATGAGCCTACTCGCTCAGTGAATAGCATTTCATTTAGCTATCACTAAACAACTCATCAGATATATAAAATTGAAATAAAGATAAGTGCAGTACTAAGCAGGGCATTTCTAATGACATAGCAAATTTACATATAACAATTTCATTTCTATGCAACATCAGATATTTTAACAATTAAACAGTATAGGGAAAAGGCACAGAAGTTCAAATCTCTTAACATATTAAACTTTTCGTGATCCTACATGATTACATATTTATATCATTTTTATGCCCTAATCATATGCAGTGTACTCTGCATATAAAGATCTGTAGCGAACTACGATCCCACCGTACAAGACTTAGCGACACACCCGGGAAATGCTAAGTCTGACTGCCAGCCCTGGTCTGCTGCAGGACTCTCAGGCTCACAAGGCCTCAGGCTCACAAGGCCTCACTACACTCTCAAAAGAGTGAACTCTAGACTCCTCCTCTAACCTGAGCACACAGGCGGAGAGTCTTACCGGGTTACCACTGTGACACAAGCACGGATTAATGTTGAATAACCCCTATTTACTCCAGTGCCACCGTGACACACGCACGGATTATTGTTGAACACTGCCTCTCTCTATCCTCGTGCCACCGTGACTCCGCACAGTTATTGTTGCAACACGAGTTTCACCCCCTGGTGCATACCTCTCAAAGGGGTTCTACGGTGTTAGGGCACCTAAGTCTATTAACTGATTAACATATAAACAATTAAATAGGAATATCACATTTACTGATTTCATATCAGATCACAATACACTGTCATTCTAAACCGACATAGCAATATATTTCAAATCATTGTAATTTCTGAGAAATTCTCATACCATGCATTCAGACAAATTAGAAATGCATAAATAACCCAACTTATTTCAATTTGGCACATACATAGCGAATTTACGCAATTGAACATCTTATTGCACAAATTAAAGAAATTTACTTCACATATGAGAATCATACTCAACAATTACCAATTCTCTAAAATTCTCGAAAAACGTGCACATTAACCCAAATCCTGGTTTGTGCATCACTTAACTCAATTAAGAGTTAATTACATATCACAATACAATTTAATAACAATACTTAAGAATTTCTGGTAATACTTCAGAGAAATGTGTCATTTCATGTAAATATCAATTTACACATATTAACGTCAAAAGATATATGCAATTAGGGTTTTCATGCATATTTTATTTATTCATATCAACTTTGAAATCGTACATGTGATCATTTATCAGAAATCTTCATTGTCTGGGTTCATACCCAAATTATACCATTTTCAGACATGAATTTCTAATTTCAACATTCAAATGAGCAATTTAGGTTCCAATGAACCATATAAATCTACTGATTCAATCCATACTGTTCAAATGCTAAATCTAATCATATAACAGTGTCTAGAAGCATTTTATGAACTAAAAAGGTCGGGCGACGCCAAAAGCTGCCCGACGCCTGATAACGCCTGTTATCAGCGAAATTCGCGTACAAAATAGAAAATATTCAAACGCCTGAGTTTATTAATGATAAATAAATGAAACCCTACTCACATTGATTTGGACTATCCGGATTTGTCCGGAAATGTGTCCAAGGCCTGATTCCGGGCGATTTTGGATCATATTCTTCCTTGGAATTGGCTCTTTACTGTTCCTGTTCACGGAATAGGAGCTTCACGCTCCAACAGGATCCGCTACTAGGCGCTGGTTTAGGCTGAATTGACTGCGGGTTGTGGATTAGACCTCCTAGCTGAGGTCAAGCCTAGATCTGGAGCTTTGGCCGCCCCAAATTCTCCTCCTCCAAGCCACACACGGCAGCTGCTAGCAGCTGCAGCTTGCCGCTGGCCAAGCTGCTATGCGGCTGGTTAGGAAGATAGGAAGAATGGAAGAAAAGGTAGGAAGAAGAAAGAAGAAAAGAAGAAGAGGAGAAAGGAAACGGAATTGAGCTGTTGGGAGTTGGCCAACTGATCGTCCCTGTGATCGTCTTTGCGGGCCGGCACCTCTTGTGCGCCGCCTCCAACAGATAGAAATGAAACAGATAACCAACATAGAAAATAAAAGAAGGTTTATAAAGAAAATTTTTGGAAATTTTGCAATTTCAACCCTAGAATCAGAAAAGATCATAACTATTGACTCGAAAGTCCAAATCATGTGATTTCTTTTGCATATTTTCAAGAATGAGGCCCACTACAATCTCAAAGCATGAAAACATGCTAATTATACTGTTTTACTGGTTCAAAATTCCAATTGCATCCAAAAGTCACTCTACTCATCCTAATCATCTTAATTATGCACTAATTGGATCTTATCTACTTAATTCAGCTTTATCAACTTGATGATGCACTAACCACCACATGAGCACTTAAGTTAGCTCAATTAACTTAATTATGCACTAATCATGATACTTACATATTAGCTTTGAGTCGGGTCATAACATACGTAGTCAAACTCCCATACCGTAATATGACATTTTAGATTCATGTGGGATCTTATCTTTCACACTAGAAAAAAACAATGAAGCTGCTTGAAGGGTGACCCCACTGTTTTGGACGACACTCTTATCATCTTGACGCTTTGTGTAATATGAGAACCCATTTATGTCAAACCCTTCATAAGACATAACATTCATTTTTGGTTTAAAGGCGGGGCATTTGATATTTTTAGCAATATTATTTGGTGTTTGAGATAGTTGATGTAAGACTTTATCTTCAAACCACTTAATGAATGTCTTTAATGCTCTCTAACAAGCCACATTGAATTGGCTCGAGGATAATGTTTCTTTATGAAATTGGTATGTCCCGTGATATAAACACTCACTTCGTTGATGTAGTGTAAAATATACAAGTGAGCTTGTTCCAATAGCTCATGGATGATTACTTTCATTTGTGATCCTAAAATCCCTTTGCCAGAATACTCCTCAATATTTGTGTCATTTACAGGATCATCATTGCCACTTAGAAAGTCATTGCAAAAATCCATAACCTCTCTCGCCACATAACCCTAAATAATACTCCCTTTAGGCCGATAACGATTTTGAACATCACCTTTAAAAATGCTCATGTATCGTTCAAAAGGATACATCAATGCAAGAAAACTAGTCCCAAAATTTTCACTTCCCTAGTCAATGGACAACAAGTTGTACCATGATATCAAAGAATGAAGGAGGAAAATACATCTCAAGCCGACATAGGGTAACAACCACTTCTCTTTGCAACTTACCAAGATTCTCATGATCAATAACTTTGTTGCATAGATTGTTGAAGAAGAAACAAAGTCTGGTGATTGCAAACCTTACATGCTCAGGAGTATAGATCGAATGGCCACGGGCAATATTTATTGCATTTGAGTGTGACAATCATGACGTTTAAGACCTATCAGCTTTAGATCTTTCATTGATACCAATCTATGAATGTTGGAAGAGTAACCTTGTGGTACCTTAGCATTAACCAAGCACTCACAAAAAGCTTTCTTCTCCTTTCTAGACAATGTGTAATAAGCAGGAGGTAAATATGTTCTCTGATCAGTACTAACTACTTCTATGAATTTCGTCCTTATTCCCATTTCACGTAGGTCCATTCTGGATTTGATCCCATCTTTAATATTACTTGGTATATTCAACAGAGTACCAATGACGCTATCACAGACATTTTTCTCAACATGCATGACATCGATACAATGTCTAACTGCCAAAGAACTCCAATAAGGAAGATCCCAAAATATTGACTTCTTCTTGAATAAAGATTTGTCACTTTGTGTGGGCATGGTACATTGTGATCTCTTACCAAATTCATTGATAAAGTCTTTTACTCTATCATAAACAACCTCCCATGGTATAGGTTTAGGCACACTCCGTTCCTCATTCCATCCATTGAACGCTTTGTGCAATCGTCGGTATGGATGGAATTTTAGAAGAAACCTTCGATGACTAAGATATATAGTCTTGCCGCCATATTTTAGTCATATTGAATAAATGTTATCTTCACATATAGGACACACTTTAGATCCTTTTATAATGTATCCAAACAAATTCCCATATGTTGGAAAGTCATTAATAGTGCAAAACAACATAGCATGCAAACGAAATGTCTCTCTACATGAAGCATCATAGGTCATCACACCTTCACCCTAGATTTTCTTTAAGTCATCAATCAAAGGTTTAAGATAAACGTTGATATCATTTCTAGGTTGTTTAGGGCCCGATATCAACAATCACATCATAACGTACTTATTTTTCATACACAACCAGGGAGGAAGATTGTATATAACAAGCATAACAGGCCAAGTGCTATGTTGGCTGCTCAATGTCCCATATGGATTCTAACTATCGGTACAAAGCCCAAGTCTTAGATTCCTGACTTCTTCACCAAATTTAGGGTATAATAAATCAATCTTCTTTCACTATGGGGAATCAGACGCATGTCGTAGGATCTCATCATTATTTTTCTTAACCTTTGCATGCCACCTCAAATTCTTTGCATCTATTAGATTGGCAAAAAAGTGTTGAAATCATGGTATTATAGGCAGATACCACATCACCTTGACAGGAGAACTAGTTTTGGACTTCCCCGAAGTCGTCATTCTATACCTTGATGCCGCACATTTTGGACAATCTTTCAAATCCACATACTCCTTTTGAAATAATACACAATTATTTGGGCATGCATGTATCTTCTTAGCCTCCATTCTCATTGGGCACAATAATTTCTTTAACTCATATGTTGAGATTGGAAGCTCGTTTCCTTCAGAAAGAATTTCTTTCAACAAAGACAACAATGACGTGAAGCTTTTTTCACTCCATCTATTATTAGCCTTCAACTTATACAATCTCAATACAACACTAAGCTTCGTAAACTTAATGCAACCTATGTATAACGGTCTCTCAGCTTCATGCACAATGTTCCTAAACATGGGAGGTGGATCAGTGTGCTCTATCCCACAACTATCCAACATCTCATCAACAATGTCTATTGTAACCGGTTCGTTCACATCTATGTCATCAGAGGAAATTTCATCTTCCACACAAGCACTCCTATCATCGTCTACTGATTTTAGGTTTGAAATCTCTCCATGCCAGTACCATTATGTATAGCCTTGTATAATCCTTTTGCACATGAAATGACTTTTGATTTTGTTACCAGTGTTGACTTTCAAGTTGTTACGGCAATGCCTACATGGACAATAGAACCTATCTCCAGGTTGTTTCCTATGATCCTCTGCAAATCTAATAAACTGATCAAGACTAGCAATAAACTCTAGGGTGCAATGATTCAGAATGGACATCCATGATCTATCCATTCTATGATCAAAGAGAAAACAAGTATATATTAGGGTTTAGGGATTACATATTAAGTTAAGGATTTACTAATAGAATATGATTAGGGTTTGTTGTTTTAGATTTAGGGATAACGATTTAAAGATTGTGTTTTAGCATTAAAATATTAGGGTTTAGGGTTAAAATATTAGATTCCAGGGTCTTATATATAAAAAATATATGTGTACCACCTATCCCATTCTTGAACACCTAATCTCACTAGTAAGTGTATAATGTGTATTGGGGTTTCAAGAAAATTTTGGCAACATTTCCCCATTGTCATCCAAGTACACTGATGTGCACGGGCAAATGCCCACCAACATATGTACTTAGAGAACAAATGGGGAAGTGTTGACAAAACATCATGAAAACCAAATATACATTATACACTTATATCCTAAGTGAGATTAAGTGTTCAAGAACAGTCCCAAATCGGGACTATCCAAGATTGACTCCTAATAAGTAAATCTCAGACGGGTTTCTAGGCGAGTAAAATACATGTGTTGTCATTCCTATACTAAAGATCCTAGTTTCATCATTCATATCCTAGGTAGATTTACAATAGCAACATCATGTAGTCTTAATCATACCCTAGTCTAGGTACCATATTCTATAACAATGATTTCAACATCTCAAATATACATGCATGTTCATCATCAAGACAATCTTTACACATAAATGTAGGTATCCTATCATTCATAATTGATTTCAAAATTTCAAACTAGCTCATGCATTATCATCATCGATCTACATCATACAATATGGATTCATGTAGATGTTAGGGTGACACATCATTACCTAATCAAAGATCTAACATTAGGGTTTTAATATCTTAGACGGATTGATCACAAGATTTGATCAATATAATTAATACAAGTATATATCATCACAAGATTAGGTCTTAAATATAGAAACATGCACATTAGGTCACATTTCAATCCTATCAAGTTAACATATAGTTCAAGATATGTAACCTACCTAGTAGTAGGGGAAGTAGAGGCTCTGACGACCTCATGATTGAGCTTCGGCGGCGCAACAACTCCTCAAGGCAGCTCCTCAAGCGACCTTCATAGCTGTGACGTCCTTCACAAGGGTGGCGGTTGGCGGCTGGAGGAAGAGGCTTAGATGGTGGCTAGAGGAAGAGGACTGGCGGCGTCATATGGAAGAAAAGGACCAACGGCGGCAGAGAAGGCAGACCGACGGCGGCTGAGAAGGCAGAGTGGTTGGACTAGGTGGAGCTAAGCAAATGGACGGTAGTGACGGAGAAGACAACAACGACGGCGGCTCTGACTGGAGGAAGAGTAGCGGCGGCGATGACGCTCAGTCAGCTAGATCTAAGTAACGGTGGAGGAAGAGAAGCAACAGAGGGAGCGCAGCTCGTTTGACAGACCTAGCTAAATCGTGATGAAACAGAGAAGAGGAAGAGTCAGTTTTGTGTAGGTTGTATTAAGTTCACTTTGTTCATCGATTGTTTATAAAAATTGATGCCTAATACCAATATGCGGCAATCATACGTGAAAAACTGACAACTAAGTGCAATTTTCAACAAAAAAAATTTGCACCTGATTAGGATTTTAATCGTCAGTTTCTAGGTACACGACCGACGTCTATTAACAAATCACAACAAAAAAATTTGTTACCATAGTTTTCGGTTGCCTAACAAAAACTGACGTCGAAGAAGCATATTGGAGGGAGGGATATTTTCATGGGGACAACACACAAAAACACCTAGTCGTATGTTCATTGAG